>CM067336.1:19654166-20292500 GCA_034376525.1 Nicotiana benthamiana | reverse complement strand
ATTCTAAAGGCAAATCTCCACAAGCCCATGTAATTAAAATGGTTCATGCAGAAATGTTCTATGCTCTTTGGTTGGAAAGGAATGCACGCATTTTCAGAAGCACCTCTTGTCCCAGTGAAAATCTACTTAGGAGCATTGCTTACATATGTAATATCCGAGCAACCCCTAGAGTTAAGATTTACCTCCAACAATATTTTTTGTAATGCTTGATCCTTAGACATACTCTAGATTGCGTTTAATTTTTTGGATAGGCAGTTTTTGTTTATAAACTGACCTACGGACTTGTACGACGAACACTTTGGTGATTAATATAAATTCTTGATTACCAAAAAAAAATAATAATAATAATACAATTGAATACTGTATATGTAAAATAATTACGTGTGGGCTTAACCCCGCTTTAGGATTTGTTGGGGGTACATAGGCAGCCTGTGATCAAGATGATCTCAGGTGCAACCCCTTTTTTAGTTAAAAAGATATAATTGACTGATGTTATGCTTATAGCTAGTCAATCAGTACTCCTTACAAAGAAAAGGTTTTCTTTTTTATATGAATTTTGCCATTCATGAGTGGCGCCAATTTTGCAATACATGCCTCATTAAAATAGTTGAATAGTTTTGTTTTATTTTATTCATTAATACTGCTTGTCAAACTGCAAACTCTGTTGCAGATTCATATATGTTGTTATCTTCTGATGTTGGCTTGTACAAATCATAAAGTTGAATGAAATGTTTCGAAGTTTGTTCTTTATTCTGTTTTTGGAGTTTGTCATATTACCTCTTTTTGGCATCCTACATTGAAACATCGTGATTTAAATGAAACGGAAGGGAGTGCAAGTAATCTGGGGATGACAAATATAATTTTGATATTAAAGATGAGTATATGTTGTCATAGACATGCATGAGTCATTGTCGTTTGATTTCCATATGAAAAAAATTGAAGTACAGCCCACTGTTCCATTGATGGGGGATTGAGAGAATTGTGTTGTTAGAAACTAACTCATAGTAAGGATCTGGAATGACTGTTATTCAAATATGTGTTTACACTACATTTCATCTATAAAACCAGCACAAGAAAGTAATCTTCTTGGGTGCAGACTTTATGTAACTAATCAACATTGCAAGAGTAGTACCTTAGATTCTAGACCATCAAAAGAATCCTACTCTAAGTTAAACACATCTGATCTGTTGAAAAAAAGAGAGACAAACTCGAGCTTATTTTCCCTGATCCCTTACAGCCTATCCGGGGCTGTTACTCTATATATACGACCTACAAATACATCACCATATATACTCTCAATTCATCTGCAAAAAATAACTTGTACACCTTCAGAAATCTTCACCATAATGAACATGTAGCTAGGTGATCAAGACCAGGCATGGTGCTTCGCGAGCTTGGCAAGGACACCAACAGCCAGAGAATTTGTATATGTTGTCGGCTCAGTCATAGCTGAAGTTGAATAACGATATTCAAAGTTATCATATCGATCAGGACCCCCAACAATGGCGCCTGTTAGCTCATTAGGATTGGGTTTTTCTATGTTGTACCAGTATGCAAAACTCATGAAGCAGTCCACCAGTTTGTTTGGAGACATTTTTGGGACAAAGGCACCTCTGTGATGAGCTTGAGTTGGAGGTTTGTTCCCAAAACCAATCATGTATGATTTTCCTCTTGGGTTTTTTTCCTAGTGTTCAGCTCAAAGTTCTCATACACTTTATAAGTATAAATCAATTAAAATCAACAGTGGGCCAATCATAGCAGATCGTAATAAATCAAAAGACCAAATGAATAAAATGTAAGAGACAGTAGTTATTGGTTAAGGGGAGAAGGGTAAAGATCTTTTATTGATGATATCGATTTGGTCTGCCTCTCCATGGAGAGGTTCAGAGCCTTACAATGATGTATATTCTCTTCTTTTAGAAGTAGAGGTAAAGAAGAAGAAGCAGCCCCCCTCTTCTAGGGTTCTTTTTCTTCATATTTATAGCTGTGAATCTTGCCATTTGGCGAGGGACGGCCGTTACCACGTCGAAGGGACGTCCGTGAATCAATGGATAGGCCGTGGTCTCGTTAATTAGGGCGAGTAATCTCAGAATACTTTTGTCAGCGAATGATTATATCATTTATTAGTCCGAACAAGCTTAGGAGCCAGTTAGACATGCTAATTATCATGAATATAGTTTTGACCCATACAGATAGTCCCTCCGCTTATTGAGGTCGGGATCCGGCCGAGCTTGATGAGTAGACTTCGCCGAGTATAGTTCAAGAAATTCGGAGGGGGAGATCGAACGCCTTTCTGGTCGTGACCTAGGATGGCCGTGGTCATGTATACATTGGAGATTACAATGTCAAAATCGATGCCTTAGCCATTTTGTGTTGACAGTCTTGGCCGTAGTGGAGGCAATGGTCCGGGCCATATTCAATTTTGATGACACCAGTCGCACTTTGTCGAGAGCCCCAACTGTTTACATATGGGGGATGGCCCCAGCCACTTATACTTTGAAGATGGTTGTAGCCATTTAGACTTTGACGATGGCTGTAGCCGTTTATATTTTTGTGATGGCCGTAGCCATCTATACTTTGAAGATGTCCGTAGCCATTTAGACTTTGACGATGACCGTAGCCGTTTATATTTTGGAGGTGGCCGTAGCCATTTATACTTTGAAGATTGCCGTAGTCACTCTTCATGAACAATCCTCGATTACAATGGAGCTGGTTATCAAGTTAATTCATAATCGACGACCGTAGTCACAGTTCTTTGGTTGGTTTTCATACGAGCGACTAGCCATGTCTGTTCGTATATCTAAAACGGCCGTGGCCTTTTGTTTGTATGTACTCTTCTTCAGGCTGGAGGTCGTAGTCACCTTATTTTTGACGACGATAACCGTTCGTTGCTTTAAGAGGACCATAGCCTCCCTTACTAAGGGGGTGGCTGTAACCATTTCGTATTTAAGATACGGCAGTAGTCGTTATTTCAGAGATGGATGTAATCAAGATTACTTTCGGAGGCGGCCGTGGCCAGAATTACTTTGAAGATGGCTGTAGCCACTATTGATCTAAAGACGGCCGTAGCCGATTACATACGTTTGGCGGGGATACGATCAGGCTTGCCGCGTATAGGGAAGGCGTCATACGCTTAGTGACGCATGGGGCATGCTTTTGGTGTCTTAGGACCATTACAACCGTCTCGAGGGTGATATGCCGACTGATGGTTGAATGGCCGTTCCACGGTATTTGTCATAATGATGCCCGTTACTGTAGATCTGAACCGTTTTGCGGTTGATCAGGCAGTTAATGGTGGCCTTTGGGATCGTGAAAGCAATTTATGCTTTGTCTCTAAGCAAAGGGTTGTATCATTCAATTCTTACTTTTCCAATATTTGGTTGAGCGAAATTTTGAGAGAGATAACTCTTTTTATTCTCTGATTACTTCGTCTTCTGCTCCTTGTTACTTTATTCTCCGTCGTTTATCGTCAGATCTTCATCCCCCTTTGCTTTTCCGGTGAACTCTGCTCACTTTCTTTTAATATATTGGCAATGGCGAGTAGTTCTCGTTCCGATATTACTTTTGTGGTGGTTCCCGCGGTGGTGAGAACCACCGATTCGGTGGGTACTAACAGGATCCCGTTGGTGACCTACATTCTTTCTCTGCCCGGCGGTCCGACGACCGATTTCTCCGATTATGAAAGAGAGGACCAAGTGGACGAAGCCCCACTGATGGGGGAGGTTGGCATCGCCTAATTGAGGGATCAGTGTGACATTCCTCGCTTCGCTGACATCGTCCTTGCTAGGAGCGGGGAAAGGGTACACGTCGACCACCGAGGGTACTGCGTCTTTTACGCCTACCCTTTAAAGCTGGGATTCAGACTGAAAATCAACGGAGGTCCAATTATAGCAGATCGTAATAAATCAAAAGACCAAATGAATAAAATGTAAGAGACAATAGCTACTGGTTAAGGGAAGAAGGGTGAAGATCTTTTATTGATGATATCGATTTGGTCTGCCTCCCCGTGGAGAGGTTCAGAGCCTTACAATGATGTATATTCTCTTCTTTTAGAAGTATAGGTGAAGAAGAAGAAGCAGCCCCCCTTTTAGGGTTCTTTTTCTTCATATTAATAGCTGTGGATCTTGCCAGCTAGCGAGGGACGGTCGTGGCCGCGTCGAACGGACGTCCGTGAATCAATGGATAGGCCGTGGTCTCGTAATTAGGGCGAGTAATCTCGAAATACTTTTGTCAGCGAATGATAATATCATTTATTAGTCCGAAAAAGCTTAGGAACCAGTTAGACACGCTAATTATCATGAATCTGGTTTTGACCCATACAGATAGCCGCTCCGCTTATTGAGCTCAAGATCCAGCCGAGCTTGATGATCGGGCTTCACTTAGTATAGTTCAAGAAATTCGGAGGGGGAGATCGAACGTCATTTTGGTCGTGTCCTAGGATGGTCGTGGTCATTTATACATTGGAGATTACAATGTCGAAATCGATGGCCTTAGCCATTTTGTGTTGAGGGTCTTGGCCCTAGTGGAGGCAATGGTCCAGGCCGTATTCGAATTTGATGACCCCCGTCGCACTTTGTCGAGAGCCCCAACTGTTTACATATGGGGGATGGCCGCAGCCATTTATACATTGAAGATGGCCGTAGCCATTTCGACTTTGACGATGGCCGTAGCCGTTTATATTTTGGAGATGGCCGTAGCCATTTATACTTTGAAGATGGCCGTAGCCATTTAGACTTTACGATGGCCGTAGTCGTTTATATTTTGGAGATGGTTGTAGCCATTTATACTTTGAAGATGGCTGTAGCCACTCTTCATGAACAATCGTCGATTACAATGGAGGTTCTTATCAAGAGAATTCATAATCGACGACCGTAGTCGCAGTTCTTTGGTTGGTTTTCATATGAGCGACTGGCCATGGCTGTTCGTATATCTGAAACGGCCGTGGCCTTTTGTTTGTATGTACTATTCTTCGGGCTGGAGTTCGTAGTCACCTTATTTTTGCGAGACAGTGATAACCGTTAGTTGCTTTGATAGGACCGTAGCATCCTTACTAAGGGGTGGTTGTAACCATATCGTATTCAAGATACGGCAGTGGTCGTGTTGCTTCAGAGATGGATGTAATCAACATTAATTTCAGAGGCGGCCATGTCCAGAATTATTTTGAAGATGTCCGTAGCCACTATTGATCTAGAGACGGTCGTAGCCGATTATATACGTTTGGCGGGGATACGATCAGGCTTGCCGCGTATAGGGAAGGCGTCATACGCTTAGTGACGTGTGGGGCGTGCTTTTGGTGTCTTAGGGCCGTTACAACCGTCTCTAGGGTGATATGCCGATTGACGGTTGAATGGCCGTTCCACGGTATTATTCATAATGATGCCCGTTACTGTAGATCTAAACCATTTTGCGGTTGGTCAGGCAGTTAATGGTGGCCTTTGGGATTCGTGAAAGCCATTTATGCTTTGTCTACTAATAAAGGATTGTATCATTCAATTCTTACTTTTCCAATATTTTCTTAAGCAAAATTTTGAGAGAGATAACTCTTTTTATTCTCAGATTACTTCGTTTTCTGCTCCCTGTTACTTTATTCTCCATCGTTTATCGTCAGATCTTCATCTCTGTTTGCTTTTTCGGTGAACTCTGCTCACTTTCTTTTAATATATTGACAATGGCGAGTAGTTCTCGTTCCAATATTGCTTCGGTGGTGGTTTCGGCGGCTGAGGGTCCATCTACGGTGGTGAGAATCACCGATTCGGCGGGTATTGACAGGCTCCCATCGGTGACCAACATTCTTTCTCTGCCCGGCGGTCTGACGACTGATTTCTCCGATTATGAAGTAGAGGACCAAGTGGACGAAGCCCTATTGATGGGGGAGGTTGGCATCGCCCAATTGAGGGATCAGTGTAACATTTCTCGCTTCATTGACATCGTCTTTGCTAGGAGCGGGGAGAGGGTACACGTCGACCCCCGAGGGTACTACGTCTTTTATGCCTACCCTTTCAAGCTGGAATTTAGACTTCCTCTCCCAATACTAGTGGTGGAATTTTGTTGCCACTACAGGGTATGCCCTGTTTAGCTCGTTCCTTCCTGCTACAAGTTATTGGCGATGCTGATAAAATATGCGGAGTTGGCACAGAGGGAGATTACCCTTGGTCACGTACTAACTCTCTACACTCCCCAGAGGGTACGAGGTACCATGATTCAGTTGGTCCCTCGTGGGGACAACGGCTTAACTGCGGAGCTTGATGACGAGGTTGACGTCCGTCCTTATGAGCCCTTTTTCTACATCAGGACCGAGAACCTGGTTGCTTGTGCTACCGACTTCCCAGATGGGTGGAACCATGCACGTAAGATTCTTTTTCGTTGGTCTACGTTTCTTTTGGTTTTATACCCTATTTCACATTCGTACGTACTGACCTTATTATTCTACCGTAGCTGGAAGTGCACCGCCGGAACCGTTTTCAGGCATTCGCTAGTGGGTCGAGGCCGTGCTTCATGTCACAGCGGGAATTTGCACGTAAGCGTCTTTCTGGGAGGCCCATGGCCGTAGGCGGGCTGCTGGTAAGAATCTGACTTGCTGTATTGCTCTTATTTCATAGTACTCAGTTTCTTTTCCTTTGACCTTTCTTCCTTTGTCGACTAGGGCAACCACGTCGCAGGAGGGATCCTCAGCTCGCTTTCCGCAGGCCAGGGGCGACTGCCGCTTCATCGCAATGCTGGCGCCTCGCCCAGTTCTGAGAGCGACTTTGGTTGAAATCCTCAGCGGCTCACTCTCCAGCACGGTCCGTGCACCGAGTTGAAGAATCTTCGGGGGCCGTGCGTTCCAGGGTGGAGTTGCCGCCGAATGAAGATGAGGAAGAAGAGGAGAGGCCACTGGTTCGGCGTAGTGTGGCGTTCACCCCAGTCCTTTTGGTGGTGATTAGCTTGGATTCTCCGCCATCGGAAGCGGAAGGGAATGCAGCGGATCCTACCCCAGAGGGTGAGCGTTTAGTGAGGGTTTCCCCGGTTGGCTTAGGCCAAGGTCACACAATCTCTTCGGCGATTCAAATTTCAGTTCCTGTTGCTGAGAGGGAAGGTAGTTCCTTAGCAACTGTTTTAGGGAGGAGACATGCGCCGATGTTTTGGTGAGTGCGGGTGATAAAATTTCCCGAGTGGTAGAGGCCTCCACTTCCAGGGCGGGGAAAGGAAGGGACGCTTGAGGAGAGGGGGATGATTCTGAGTCCGACATGGACCCTGAGTACGTCCATCTGTTCCAGGAGGGTTATATCCGCCCAGCGGTGCAGGCCGAAGGGGATTACCGCTATGTAGAGATTCCTAATACGCAGAACCTGCTGCTCGAGGAGAAGAATCCGGTAGCACTGTTCGAGGTTATATGCTCGGAGGTCGAGAGCGCGTTCTTGAGGGGCATCTCATATGTCGGGATGATGGGCGAGGTGGCCGCCCTAGGTATAAAGGTATGTTTGAAGTCTCAGTTTATTTCTTTTCTCAGTGTATTTTCTTGTATTGACTGCTATCCTGTTTGATGTAGTCATTCTTATTGGAGGTGGGGAGCATTCGTCGGGCCAATGTCTTCTCGGTTGTCTTTGTGCGGTTGTTGGATAAGTACAGCCACTATCGCAACTGGTGCCGTGATTTGCATGAATGCTTAAGGAACATCCCGCAGAACTGGGAGCTGGTAGAAGAGCTGGCGAGGAGGGAACTTCATATGCAGCAGAACCTTAATAGGGTAAATGCTCCGTTAAAAGAACGAGGAGATGGAAGCTGAAAGAAGGGCGGCTACTGAGAGAGAGCGCCAAAGTCGGACTACGGCAGCAGAGGCCGCTGAGGCTTTGACTAGGCAGGTGGCTTCCCTAGAGACGGAGACTACTACTTTAAGGAAGCAGGGGGAGGACACCCTGGCGAGGGTCGACACGTTGAGGCGACCAATCGCGCCCAAGAAAGAGAACGCAGATTGGAGAGGGCCTCTGCTACTTTTCGAGAGAGGGAGTTGGAGGGGCGCATTGCTGTTTGTATGCAGGACGCCCCTACTGTGTCGGACCAGATTGCAACCTTGGAGGCCGAGAACCAGCGCCTGAGGAATCCGACAGCTTCTTTTGGTAATGCTCGTGAGCTTTGGACGTATGCCGAGGCCCAACTCAACGTGTATAGGCGGTTGTGGGAAGCCGGTGTTGTGCCTGAGGCCACCTACGAGGAAGCACGCCAAAAGGCTCGTGATGCTCACCTCGATTGCAGTTTCGACCCGTCTACGCTAGGGGCTGATGATGGCGCCGAGGGTGCTGATGATGTTGAAGATGGCGCTAATGGCGTCGAGTGATCAGAGAAAAAGTTTTTAATATTTATTTAGTTTTCATTCTCTTTTTCTCTTTTATTTTTTGTTGTCATTTGGCTATATATTTTTTTTGCGGGCCCTGGGCCAATGTAACTGGGGGTAACCCCTTGTAGATATTGTAAATATATGCGGTTTTCTTCCTTTCTGTTTGTTTTTTGTCAAATTAGTGCATTTCTTTTTTGTGCTCGTTCGAGAGGGCCTTGCCTTAGAGTTTTTCTAGTGAGCATGCTAGTGGTCTCGACCGGTTAGGTGATTTCGACCATTGTCGAATTGGTTCCTTTCCTTAAGGGAAAATTGGTGTAGATGGCTTTGGCCATATACAGACGTTATTGGCATCACCTTCCTCCACTTGGTGGGAGTGGGTTGTAGCCATGTTTGGGCAGGGGCGGCACATAGCCTCAGTCCCAGTTCGGGCTTAGTCGGACTACTGGTCATGGTAACGAAAAGCACAGCCTTGTAGTTCGACTTGGGCCTAACTTTACATGGGCCGAAACTTTTGTTTAAATTTAGTCCTACTTACTTGAATGGCGAGGGCGCTTTGCCTGACCTGGGGTTCGATCGTGGTTGAACATTTAGGGGCGCTCGGCCTCGCCTAATCGCAGCCTGGCTCGTAGCCGCGGGGACGTATATTCTTGGCTTTAATTTGTTTATGGTTGAGTTTGTGACTCTTGTGATGGAGGTGTGTAGCATGAGTCCTAGTTCTACTCGTAGTTGAACTCTTTGGGCGAGGGCACGTAACCTGAGTCCTAGTTCAACTCGTAATTGAACCTTTTGGGTGAGGGCACGTAGACTGAGTTATTTTTCAACCATAGTTGAACCTTTGTAGTTCTTAATGGCGAAGGAACTTGGCCTGAGTCCCAGTTCAACTCGTAGTTGAACTTTTTGGGCGAGGGCACGTAGCCTGAGTTTTTGTTCAACCGTAGTTGAACCTTTGTAATTCCTAATGGCGAAGATACTTCACCTGAGGCCCAGTTCAACTCGTAGTTGAACTTTTTGGGCGAGGGCACGTAGCCTGAGTTAATGTTCAACCATAGTTGAACCTTTGTAATTCTTAATGGCGAAGGCACTTGGCCTGAGTCCCAGTTCAACTCGTCGTTGAACGTTTTGGGCGAGGGCACGTAGGCTGAGTGGTTCAACCATAGTTGAACTTTTGTAATTGTTTTGATGTCGAAGGCACATAGACTAAGTTGTTGTTCGACCATAATTAAACCTTTGTAATTCTTTGTGGCAAAAGCACTTGGCCTGAGCCCCAGTTCAACTCGTAGTTGAACTTTTTGGGCGAGGGCACGTAGCCTGAGTGGTTCAACTGTAGTTGAACTTTTGTAATTTTTCTGATGTCGAAGGCACATAGCTTGAGTTGTTGTTCAACCGTAGTTGAACCTTTGTAATTCTTAATTGCGGAAGCACTTGGCCTGAGTCCCAGTTCAACTCGTAGTTAAAATTTTTAAATTTTTTTTATGTCGAAGGCACATAGCTTGAGTTATTGTTCAACCGTAGTTGAACCTTTGTAATTCTTAATGGCGAAGGGACTTTGCCTGAGTCCCAGTTCAACTCGTAGTTGAACTTTTTGGGCGAGGGCATGTAGCCTGAGTGTCACGACCGGATTTACTCACCATCGGGAGTCGTGATGACACCTACTGTCGAAGCTAGGCAAGCCAATCTTAATAATAATTTTTCACAAACTTAAATATAAAAAAAGTTAAATACTAGAATAATTAATTAAAACATGTGTAAGTCTTTTAACAACAATAGCGGAAAAAAAATCTGGAAATTAAAAACACGTCTTTACCCAGTATCTGGTGTCACTACTCACGGACGACTAAAGGAGTACTACAAGAACAGTCCGAAGGAAATACATAATATGTCTGTTTGATACAATTAAACAAACTGAAAAGATAAGATAAGGGAGACTCAGGCCCCGCGAATGCCAGCGAACTACCTCGGAGTCTCAGGACTGAAGGATCACTCCCGAACTATAGTTGCGGTCCGTAGGCTGTGTCCTGAAGTGTGCACAAAACGGCACAGAAGCGTAGTATCAGCACAGCCTATCCCATGTGCTGGTAAGTTCCCGGCCTAACCTTGGAGAGGTAGTGACGAGGCAAAACCGGACCTACCACAACCAACTTGTACAGATATATGCAATAACAGAAAGAGAACACGAATTTAAACAAATAAAAGGGAAAGGGGACATGCTGGGGGAGTAGCTGTTTAATTATAACTTCTACAATCAAGAGATGGAACTGAATAAATAATAATTAAATAAGAAAGCTAATGAATCAACAACTGCACGGCATCACCCTTCGTGCTTTTACTCTCATTCCTCACCCAAAATGGTCAAATATAATGCACGGCATCACCCTTCGTGCTTTTACTTTCATTCCTCACCCAAAATGGTCAAATATAATGCATGGCATCACCCTTCGTGCTTTTACTCTCAATTCTCACCAGGAATATCAAATACAAGGCTCGTCATCACCCTTCGTGCTTTTACTCTCGATAAATAGTGCACGACATCACCCTTCGTTCTTTTACTCTCAACAAACAGTGCACGTCATCACCCTTCGTGCTTTTACTCTCTCTTCCTCTCACAATTAATGGTCACAACCAAACGGGAAAAAGGAAATATATATATATATATATCAAGAAAAATTATCCCGGCAAGGGAGAATAATTCAACAATAAATCCTGGCAAGGGAAATACAACTCAACAATAGGTCCTGGCAAGGGTAAAGTACCAAAAATTCCTCTTTAGTTCATTTAATTCTCAACTTTCACTTCATAGTCCTTGTAACAAGTAATTATCACAATTGTTCACTTACTTCGCAATTTTAATAGCAAATATGACATCACGGTCATGCTTGACTCGAGCGCATAGCTAACAGTCACCATACCTATACACCGACCCCACATAGCACATAACAAATAACAAACTAATCCTATTCCCTCAAACCAAAGTTAGATCGAACACTTACCTCGAATCCGAAAATAGAAACTCATAGCTCAACAATCACCTTTCCTTTAGAATTCGACCCCAAACTAACGATATCTAACATAATTCGATTCAATATTATCAATAGATGACACATTAGGTCTAATGAAACCCTTATCAAGCAAGTCGTGAAGTTGCTCCTTCAACTCCTTCAACTCTGGCGAGGCCATGCGATATGGAGGAATAGAAATAGGCTGAGTACTAGGAGCCAAATCAATACAAAAGTCCATATCCCTATCGGGCGGCATACCCGGTATGCCGGCAGGTCTGCAAGAAAAACCTCGGGGAACTCCCGAATAATAGGAACAAAATCGATAGATGGAACCTCTGCGCTGGAGTCGCGAACATACGCCAAATATGCTAAACACCCTTCTCGACTATACGTCGAGTCTTGACATACGAAATAACACTACAGGTGGCATGGCCTGGGGTCCCTTTCCACTCAAGTCGGGGCGAATCTAGCAAGGCCAAAGTCATGGTCTTGGCGTGGCAATCCAAGATAGCATGATACGGGGACAACCAGTCCATCCGTAATATAACATCGAAGTCCACCATGTCTAGAAGCAATAAGTCTACATGGGTTTCAAGACCCTCAAATACCACCACACAAGAACGATGCACTCGGTCGACAATAATAGAATCACCAACCAGTGTGGACACATATACAGGAATACCCAGAGCCTCACTAGACATGATCAAATAGGGCGCAAAATAGGATGACACATAAGAATAAGTAGATCACGGATCAAATAATACTGAAGCATCCCTATCACAGACCAGTATAGTACCTGAAATCACAACATCAGATGACTCGGCCTCCGGCATGGCTGGAAAAGCATAATAAAGGGGCTGGCCCCCACCTCCCTATTTTGCATCTCTAGGACGATGAGCTACGGGCTGGCCTCTACCTCTGGGTGTTTGGGCTCCACCTCTATGGTCTCTCCCTCCACCTCTATGATCCCTACCCCCACCTCTAGCTGGCTGGGCGGCCTGTGAATCACCTACTGCCTGAATCGTAGGGCAAGGACCCTGCTGCTGAGAACTACTAGAGGCTCGAGGGAAACAACCGACAACATGACCTATGTCACCACAAGCATAACATTCCCTAGACAGCTGAGACTGCTGGCCCTGTCGACCGGTATGTCCTCCCCTGAAGCTCTGAAATGGCGGTGCACTGATGGGGGCTGGTGCTGCGCTGAAAGACTGCTGATCTAAATAATACTACTGGTCGCCGCCACCGCCTGGCGTACCATGAGAAACCTGAAGTGCCGACTGGAAAGATCTAGGGGGATGGCCTCTGTCATGGAAATCCCTACCTCAAGATGAGGTACGACTAAATCTTCCAGAATGTTGTGGCCTCTTGTCTGAACCCTGACTCCTACTCGAGCCAATGCCATCTCTACTCGGTGGGCCGCATTGGCCGCCTCTTGAAAAGTAATATCACTGCCAACTCCCACAGCCATCTGTAGGCGAATGGGCTAAATCAATCCATTAATGAACCTCCGGACCCTCTCCTAATCAATAGGGATTATCACTACGGCATGGCGAGCCAAATCAACAAATCTGGTATCATACCGTGTAACTGTCATAGAGCGCTACTGAAGGTACTCAAACTGTCTGCGAAGTTCCTCCCGCTGAGTGACAGGGTGAAACTTCTCCAAATATAACTCTGCAAACTGATCCCACATCAAAGCCGGAGACCCTGCTGGTCTAGATAAACAATATCTCTCCACCAAGTCTTGACGGACCCCACAAGTTTGAAAGTGGAAAAATCGACCCCATTGGTCTCTACTATCCCTATGGTCCTGAGAATCCCATGACAATTGTATAGAAAGTCTTGTGGATCCTCCGATAAAGAACCGCTGAAAGTAGTAGTGAAAAGCTTGGAGAACCAATCAAGTCTCCACAAAGCATCCGAAGACATGTCCGTCCCATCTCCGGCCTAGGCTGTAATGCTTGTCTGAGCTGCCACTGCGGGCTGAACCAAGGGAACCTGAGTTTGGGGAGCTACCTGCTCCGGAGTACATGTAGCAAGAGTCTAAACCCCTCCTCCAGCCTGAGAAGTGGCTGGTGCGTAATAAAGCCTGCTATGCGGACAAGAGCATCCTGAAGACCCCAAGAAAGCATCACTCCTCCTGGGACCTGAGCTGGGCCCACTGGAGCTGGTGGAGTTGGAACCTCCTCATCAAAGTCAATATGAGGCTCCATCTGTGAAACAGCTGCCTGGGGATGAGCTCTGCCCCTGCCACGGCCTCTGGCACGACTCGCCACCTGCCCCTTACGGGAGCTGATGCTGGGGGCCCGGATAGCTGCACGGAAGAAAAAGACGCACGTGTTCTCACCATCTACAAAAGAACATAGTAGAATGACAATCAATATTTGAGAAACAGAATCGCACGACAAGAATGAACAAAGTGAAACTTTTCCAACTCTGTATCCTCTAGGGGATAAATACAGACCTCTCCGTACCAATCCCTCAGACTCTACCGAGCTTGTCCGTGAGTTGTGAGACCCAAGTAACGTAGTGCTCTGATACTAACTTGTCACGACCGGATTTACCCACCATCAGGAGTCGTGATGGCGCCTACTGTCGAGGCTAGGCAAGCCAACCTTAATAATAATTTTTCACAAACTTAAATATAAACAAGTTAGATACTAAATAATTAATTAAAACATGTGTAAGTCTTTTAACAACAATAGCGGGAAAAAATGTGGAAAATTAACAACATGTCTCTACCCAGTATCTGGTGTCACTACTCACGGACGACTAAAGGAGTACTACAAGCACAGTCCGAAAGAAATACATAATATGTATGTTTGATACAATTAAACAAACTGAAAAGATAAGATAGGGGAGACTCAGGGCCCGCGAATGCCAGCGAACTACCTCGGAGTCTCAGGACTGAAGGATCACTCCCGAACTATAGTTGCGGTTCATACGGTGTGTCCTGAATTGTGCACAAAACGGCACAGAAGCGTAGTATCAGCACAGCCGACCCCATTGTTAGAATATAAGCTTAACGATAGAGGGGGGGGGTGAATAGCGTTTTAATAAAAATCAAGATAAATTTGCGGAATTAAAATTGCAGGAATAAAGTAAGTGCAGTAATTAAAGTAATAAGGAGAGAACACACCGAATTTATACTGGTTCACCACAACGAGTGGTTAGTCCAGTCCCCGAGAGACTCTCTCGAGTTTTACACTAACTCCGTTGAGCTTATGGGTGCCTAACAAACCGTTACACTTGCTCGTAGATATACACTCTACAACACTTCAACCTGCTCGAGGATACCTCACCTCAAGACTTCAAGTCAAGGAACTAAACTTTCCTTCTTACAACAAGGGATTAGAACTTCCCTTCAAGTGTATGCAAACACTTAGCACTCAAGAGAAGACTCTCTTGTAGAGTAGATGTGAGTAAAATTAATATGCTCAAGAACACAACAACTTCGTCAAGAATTTGGCTCTCAAAAACAATGAAATGAATATGAAATGATTGATATGAAAGTATGTAGGCTTAAGCAAGAATTGTAAACAGTTGTTGTGCTGAAAAGAGTGATTTTGAGGTGTATTTATAGTCCTCAAAGTCACCAAGACCGTTGCTTAATTGTCAATCACTAATTGCTGATTTTGTGCTAGGATAATCGATTATCTGATTTGCATAATCGATTATCTACAAATCGTTTAAAAATCATATGCAGATATTAAGCAGAATAATCGATTATTCAAATCGCATAATCGATTACCTGATAACGTTTAAAACTCAGACGCTGATTTTATGCTAGCATAATCGATTATTGCCTTGTGCATAATCGATTATCTTTCAGCGTTTAAAAATACTTTGGCAACGGTCTTAACATAATCGATTATCTAAAAGACATAATCGATTATTTTGCTGTTTTGAAAATTCCAGTTATGCACTGTCTTAACATAATCGATTATCAGAAAAGACATAATCGATTATTCTGCTGTTTTGCAAATTCCGGTTTACACTGTCTTAACATAATCGATTATTAGAAAAGACATAATCGATTATTTTTGCCCAGATTTGAAAGATATGTTTAAAAATCATTTTGGCTAAAATGAAGATGTTTGAAAATCATTTTGTTTTAAATCAAAGATGCATGGTTTGATGAAAATGATTTTACGAGAGAAGCCAAGTCTTGAATCTCTTGTCGGATCAAGATCACAATATAAAACGACTCATTGTATAACTTTGTTGCTTTACTTGATCTTGTTCTTTGTTTCTCTTGTGCTTGGACTTCGGCATATGTCAATGTTCCATGCGCGCCGGTTTGTCATTTATCAAAACCTACAAAGATACACACGTTTAGTTTTAGCGACTTCAGAACGTGTTTCAACAATTTCCCCCTTTTTGATAATGGCAAACCAATATCGGGATATGCATATTAAATAATTGATAATGACAATCCAAGACAAGTATATAAATATATGAATGAGTTCCCTCTCAATTTATGAATTCTCCCTTAATTTATGCCAATATGTATTAGTGTGCATAGCCCTTATTCTTCCCCCTTTTGACATTAGCAAAAAAAATAATAAACTTTTATTGAGGAAACAATATTGAAAATACATAATAGAGCAAGAAAAAGAGACAAAATATTATTCAACCGATACATAAAAAGTATTATTCATTGTCAACATTTACATCCGCCTCAGCATCCGGCACTTCTTCCGGAAGGACAACTTGGGCATAGGGATAGCGGACATGGTCAAAATATCCATGAAGCTCGTGGGATAATCGGGTGACATTCCTATCAATACGAGTCATGGATGTGGACAAGGAGGCAAGTTGCTCAGAAATGGTTTGGAGGGTAGCCTCGGACAGAGCCTAAGGACGACGTCTTTGAGATGGAGGAGGAGCCGGATGTTCACCGATATTGGGAAATGAAGATTCTTGAATTTCCCAATGTTTTGTTGCCTTTTTGTGAGGACCGACGGAGGTGTCGATACCGGAGGCTTGAAAAAGAGCCATTATGACAAAAGCATAGGGGAGTGGCTTATCGTCCCCAATTGCACCATACATGTGAGTCATGACGAACTGGCACCAATTGATGCGAGCCCCGGTAGTGATTGCGTGCATGAGTTTTGAATCCTCATGAGAGAGAGTCGTATGATTGAATTTGCGTGGTTTTAGAACTCGGGTTATGAAATAAAATATTAGGCGATATTCCGGGAGCATGTTCGTAATGGTTGGGCAACGATGCTCCGGACTAGCAATAAATTCGCCAATACCAATTTGGTTGAAAAGAAGTTGTTCATCAAATAAAGCACCTTCTTCTCTAGTGTAAAGTGAAATATCTTCCCCATTTCGTGGAAGTTTTGTGAGGAGTTGCATGTGTTCCTCATTTAAAAGAATTGGAACTCCATTGATGTTTGAGACTAGTTCACCATCTTCGTCCTTCCCGAGATTGGAATAGAAGGCACGAATTAGAGCAGGGTGAATGTAAGGGGATTGAAGATATATGAATTCAAGGAGTTGGCTTTGTATGAGGATATTTGCTGTGGATGGAGGGGCGCTGTGGCTAAGAAATCGATCAGTGGAGAATCGAGGAGGAAGGATTTCTCGATTTTCAAATTTTTCGACGAATCGAAGGAGTTCGGGTTCAGTGTTGAAACGTAGGAAGGATCCGTCTTTATAGTAGTGGGAGAGTGGATGAGCGACGGAAGAGGAGGCAATTTGTTTGCCGGAACGAGCGCGTTTAGAGTGCTTGCTCGCCATTAGTATGAAAAAATAAGAGCTGTTGCAAAACTTTGAGGCTATTTAAGAATGTTTTGGAGCTAATATGGATGTTGAAGTGAAGATTTGTGAAGGATGGAAGTCCCTATTTATAGAGTAGAGGAAAGGGGGCATTGAATGGAGAAAAGCTGCAGATTTTGAGGTGCCAAACGGTCAGGAACGGTAACAAAATTTAAACACTGACCGTTGGTAATCGATTACTGAACTTTGGTAATCGATTATCTCTGCACAGTGAGATACGGACTCGGGGAATAATCGATTACTGAGCTTTGATAATCGATTATTTTTAGGCAGCGTGATGAAAAACCGAGACGATAAGAGGAAATCGATTATTCAGTTTACAACAATCGATTATTTTATTAACACTTGTAAAACTGAACTTTCGATAATCGATTAGTAATAGTGATAGTCGATTATTAAACAAGATTGCCAGATTCCTGCAAAAACAAAATGTTAGATAATCGATTCTAGTATTAGCATAATCGATTATTTATCACCAGTGCCAGAGAATTCCCCCTGTCTTTTGGGCGATACCTGCAAAAAAGATTTAGGCGCCTCCGACGCTCAAGTTAGTAATTGTTAAAAGAGAAATGCAATGCATGTATTAGATCATCGTGGAGTCAAGAATTCCGAGTTCACTACGAATTCGGAAAAAGGACTCTTTCTCTAAAGGCTTTGTGAAGATGTCGGCCAATTGATATTTGGTTTCAACGAACTCAATTTCGACATCACCTTTGAGAACGTGATCTCTTATGAAGTGGTGCCTAATTTCTATGTGTTTCGTTCTTGAGTGAAGAACAGGGTTCTTCGTCAAGCTTATGGCGCTAGTATTATCACATCGAAGAGGGATATGATTGATACTAAGACCATAATCCGAGAGTTGTTGTTTCATCCAAAGGATTTGAGCACAACAACTCCCCGCAGCTACATATTCAGCCTCGGTTGTGGATAACGCAACACTTACTTGTTTCTTGCTAAACTAAGAAACTAGAGAGCTACCGAGCAAATGGCAAGTGCCACTAGTGCTCTTGCGGTCCAATTTGCAACCTGCAAAATCGGAATCGGAATAGCTAACAAGTTGGCATGAAGAACCTTTGGGATACCATAGTCCCACATTTATAGTTCCAACAAGATACTTCATTATCCGTTTTACTGCAGTTAGGTGCGACTCCTTCGGACATGATTGATATCGAGTGCATAAACACACGCTAAACATGATGTCCGGTCTACTTGCAGTAAGATAAAGAAGGGATCCGATCATACCTCGGTATTTCTTGGTGTCTACTTCTTTACCTATCTCATCATTGTCAAGATGGTCGGATGTGCTCATTGGAGTGGCCTATTGCTTTGGCGTTGCTCATTTCAAAACGATTTAGCAACTCCTTGCAATACTTAGATTGACAAATGAAAGTTCCTTCTTTCATTTGTTTCACTTGCAACCCCAAGAAGAAGTTTAGGTCACCCATCATTGACATTTCGAATTCGCTAGTCATTAACTTAGAGAATTCCTCGCATAAAAAATCATTAGTAGCACCAAAAATAATATCATCGACATAAATTTGAACTAATAGAATGTCATTGTTTTTATTTTTGATAAACAGTCTAGTGTCAACTTTCCCCCTTTCGAACTCATTTTCCATAAGAAATTTGCTTAAGCGCTCGTACCAAGCCCGAGGAGCTTGTTTAAGTCCATATAGCGCTTTCTTAAGCTTGAAGACATGATCGGGAGATTTAAAGTCTTCAAAGCCCGGGGGTTGTTCAACGTACACTTCCTCTTGAATAAACCCATTGAGGAAGGCACTCTTGACATCCATTTGAAATAATTTGAAATTCATAGATGATGGAAAAGCAAGTAATAAATGAATGGCTTCTAGCCGTGCTACGGGTGCATAGGTTTCTTCATAATCTATTCCTTCTTCTTGATTATAACCCTTAGCAACAAGCCTAGCTTTGTTTCTAGTGATTATACCATTTTCATCTAATTTATTTCGAAAAACCCATTTCGTACCAATTATGGTGTGTTTATCGGGTCTTGGAACCAATTCCCAAACATCATTACGTTTGAATTGGTTAAGCTCCTCTTGCATTGCCAAGGTCTAATGCTCGTCCCCAATTGCTTCGGAAATGGTTGAGGGTTCGATTTGAGAAACAAAATCCATATGTCCTACGGTGTCTTTAAGAAGGTTTCAAGTACTTACCCCTTTCTCGATGTTGCCAATTACCTTGTCGAGAGGATGGTCTTTAGACGTCCTCCAAGCCTTAGGCATCATCGATTCTTCTTCTTGTGGTGGTACTTCTTCCGAAAGTTGTTCCATGACTTCATCTTGAACTTCCTTTGGGTTCTCCTTTTGCACCTCGTCTTGAAGATTGATTTTGTTTAAACCATCTGCAAGATCAACACAAGAAACCTTTCTCGCCAAGCGAGCATCATTTTCACAAAATACTACATGAGGAGATTCCTCAACAGTTTTGGTTCGATTATTGAAAACTCTATATGCTTTGCTACGCGATGAGTAACCAAGAAAAATTCCTTCATCAGATTTCGCGTCAAATTTTCCCAAGTTATCTTTTCCGTTGTTGTGAATAAAACATTTACAAGTTTCCTTCCCTTGTAGAGTTCATAGGGAGTTTTTATGAGTATCGGTCTTATGATAGCTCTGTTTAAAACATAGCATGCGGTACTCACGGCATCCGCCCAAAATTGTTTGGGAATCTTAGCCTCATCGAGCATGGTTCTAGCTATCTCTTCGAGACATCGATTTTTGCGTTCCACCACTCCATTTTTTTGTGGTGTATGTGGAGCCGAAAAGGTATGTTCAATACCGAGTTCGTCACAAAAATCCGCAAAGATATTATGATCGAACTCTCCCCCATGATCACTTCTTATGGAAGTGACGGTTGTGTTCTTTTCATTTTGAACACGTTTAAGAAAACTTATAAAGGCTTGAAAAGCATCACTTTTATGAGCAAGAAATAACGACCATGTAAATCTAGAGTAGTCATCAACAATAACAAAAGCATAAAGATTTCCACCATGACTTTTAATTCTAGATGGTCCGAAAAGATCCATGTGTAGAAGTTGTTAGGGTCTAGTGGTTGAAACAACATTTTTGGATTTAAAAGAGGCTTTTGTTTGTTTCCCTTTTTGACATGAATCACAAATAGAATCTTTTTCAAATTTCATGTTTGGAAGACCAATTACTAAATCTTGTGAAACTAGTTTGTTTAAAAGATTCATATTTACATGAGCTACTCTACGATGCCATAACCACATGTCGTCTTCTTTACTCATAAGACAATTTACAAAACTTGATGAAGAATTTTCAAGATCAACCATATAGATATTATCCATTCTAATACCACGAAGAATAACTTTAAGATCACTATGACGGATAACTAAGCATTCTACGGAGTCAAACAATACAAGATTTCCCTTGTCATATAATTGACTTATACTCAAGATATTATGTTTAAGACCTTTAACTAGCAAAATATGCTTAATGGAGGAAGATTCGTCCTTACCGACCGAGCCAACGCCGATAATTTTTCCTTTGTTATTGTCTCCAAAAATAACATTTCCTCCTTCCGTGGGTTTTAGTTGAAGGAATTTTGATGCATCTCCGGTCATATGTTTGGAGCATCCACTATCAAGGTACCAAAGTACACTTGATCCCTTCAAACACACCTACAAAACAAATTAATGAGATCTTGGTACCCAAGCCATTTTGGGTCCTTGTGTGTTAGGTGCAAAATAGTGGTGTGATTGACCTGCAGTGAAATGTCTATGTCTAGTGAAGCATGCGGGAGCAATATGCCCAATTTTATTGCAATAGTGACAAATGACATTCGGATTGTGCATTCTTCTAGGATGATAATAATTTGGGGGTCTAAATTTATTCACTCTATTTTTAGGAATATAGTTTTGATGTAGTTTTCGAAAATCTTGTCTAGGTGGTCTATACATGCCAATATTTCTTCTAGCATTTGTTCTAGGATGAGTTGCAATTCTAGGATTAAAATTTCTAGGTTGAGTGTTGACATTTATTTTGTTTTGCCTAAGTTGAGTCTTAGGTGGTTTAGGAATGGACTCAACTTTTTCTTTTGGCTCGTGTTTAAAGCCTATACCGTGCTTAGTGAATTTCAAATTTACAAGCACTTCATTGAGATTTTTGTGTGAAGAATTGAATTTGTGCAAAGTGCTTCTAAGACTTTCTACTTCTTCCTTTAGAGATTTGCAAGAAGTACAATCCTTATTTGAGCTTTCGGGTTTATCAGCGCTTCTTTTGCCATAAAACTTGTTTTCCTCTTTTAATTTCTCATTTTCAAGAGTTAGTTTTTCAAAATCCTTTTCTTTTGAATAAATTTGTTTTCTTAAATCCTTTATAGATTTAGAAGCGCTAATAAACTCTTTATACAACTCATCAAATGCATCTTGCATTTCTTCTAAAGTGAAATAGTTCTTACAAGTAGTACATACCTCATTTTGAGTTTCTCTATGTGCCATAAGACACAAGTTTGCGGTCTCGTTTCCTTCTCCATCACTTGATTCGTCTCAGGAGTCGCCTCCCCAAGAGATGTATGCTCTTTGTTTCTTGACGGGTTTCTTCTCCTTTTTGGTATTAGGACAATTTGATTTGATATGCCCGATTTCTCCGCATCCATAGCACTTTAATTGGTCTCCTTGTTGCTTACCTTTTCGTTCATACTTCTTTTGCATGAACTTGTGAAATTTCTTAATAACGAGTCCGAACTCGTTATCTTCGTCGCTTGAATCCTCATCATTTTGAGGTTGAACCGTGCTTGCTTTAAGGGCGATTCTTCGTTTCCTTTGATCATCCAAAGGAGGGTTAAGAATAGTAGATTCATAGGTTTTGAGATTACCTCTAAGCCCGTCGATTGTGACATTTGTAATGCCGATTGACTCTTGAATAGCGTCGGCTTTGGAGCGCCATTCCGGAGTGAGACTTCGAAGAATTTTACGGACAAGTTCCCTATCCGTGAAAGTCTTCTTAAGAGCATGAAGATCATTAACGATTTTTGAAAATCGTTCGAACATATCATCTATCTTCTCGTTTTCCTTCATATGAAAAAGTTCATATTCATGGGTTAGAAAATCTATTTTAGCTTCTCTTACCTGGTCTGTACCTTCGTAGGTAATTTCCAATTTATCCCACATTTGCTTAGCCGTGGTGCAACATGAGATTTTCCGATAATCATCAGGATTTACAGCACAGTACATCATGTTGATGGCTTTTGCGTTGTTCTCCACCTTTCTAATATCGTCTGCGTCATACTCATCTTCCGATTTTGGCACCATTTCATTTTCTACCTTTTTGGTTGGAATTTGCTCTCCATTCTTGATAATTTTCCACAGTAGAAAATTATTTGATTGGATAAATATTCTCATCCTTCCCTTCTAATAAGTATAGTTTGTGCCATCGAATAGTGGTGGCCTTGTGAAGCATTGTCCTTCACCTAATCCTGCATAAACGTTACGAATAGAAGCCATGGATTGTTTCTCTCAAACTGATAAGTCTTTCAGAGAGTTAAGCTCTGATACCAATTGTTACAATATACGCTTAACGCTAGAGGGGGGGGGGTGAATAGCGTTTTAATAAAAATCAAGATAAATTTGCGGAATTAAAATTGCAGGAATAAAGTAAGTGCAGTAATTAAAGTAATAAGGAGAGAACAAACCGAATTTATACTGGTTCACCACAACGTGTGGTTAGTCCAGTCCCCGAGAGACTCTCTCGAGATTTACACTAACTCCGTTAAGCTTACGGGTGCCTAACAAACCGTTATACTTGCTCGTAGATATACACTCTACAAGACCTCAACCTGCTCGAGGATACCTCACCTCAAGACTTTAAGTCAAGGAACAAAACATTCCTTCTTACAACAAGGGATTAGAACTTCCCTTCAAGTGTATGCAAACACTTAGCACTCAAGACAAGACTCTCTTATAGAGTAGATGTGAGTAAAATTAATACGCTCAAGAACACAACAACTCCGTCAAGAATTTGGCTCTCAAAAACAATGAAATGAATATGAAATGATTGATATGAAAGTATGTAAGCTTAAGCAAGAATTGCAATCAGTTGTTGTGCTTAAAAGAGTGATTTTGAGGTGTATTTATAGTCCTCAAAGTCACCAAGACCGTTGCTTAATTGCCAATCACTAATTGCTGATTTGGTGCTAGGATAATCGATTATCTGATTTGCATAATCGATTATCTGCAAATCGTTCAAAAATCATATGCAGATTTTAAGCAGAATAATCGATTATTCAAATCGCATAATCGATTACCTGATAACGTTTAAAAATCAGACGCTGATTTTATGCTAGCATAATCGATTATTGCCTTGTGCATAATCGATTGTCTTTCAGCGTTTAAAAATACTTTGGCGACGGTCTTAACATAATCGATTATCTAAAAGACATAATCGATTATTTTGCTGTTTTGAAAATTCCGGTTATACACTGTCTTAACATAATCGATTATCAGAAAAGACATAATCGATTATTCTGCTGTTTTGCAAATTCCGGTTTACACTGTCTTAACATAATCGATTATCAGAAAAGACATAATCGATTATTTTTGCCCAGATTTGAAAAACATGTTTAAAAATCATTTTGGCTAAAATGAAGATGTTTGAAAATCATTTTGTTTTAAATCAAAGATGCATGGTTTGATGAAAATGATTTTACGAGAGAAGCCAAGTCTTGAATCTATTGTCGGATCAAGATCACAATATAAAATGACTCATAACTTTGTTGCATTACTTGATCTTGTTCTTTGTTTCTCTTGTGCTTGGACTTCGGCATATGTCAATGTTCCATGCGCGCCGGTTTGTCATTTATCAAAACCTACAAAGATGAACACATGTTTAGTTTTAGCGACTTGAGAACATGTTTCAACACCCATGTGCTGGTAAGTTCCCGGCCTAACCTCGGAGAGGTAGTGACGAGGCTAAACCGGACCTACCACAACTAACCTGTACAGATATATGCAATAACAGAAAGATAACACAAATTTAAACAAATAAAAGGGAAAGGGGACATGCTGGGGGAGTAGCAGTTCAATTATAACTTCTACAATCAAGAGATGGAACTGAACAAACAATAATTAAATAAGAACACCAATGAATCAACAACTGCACAGCATCACCCTTCGTGCTTTTACTCTCATTCCTCACCCAAAATGGTCAAATATAATGCACGGCATCACCCTTCGTGCTTTTACTTTCATTCCTCACCCAAAATGGTCAAATATAATGCATGGCATCACCCGTCATGCTATTACTCTCAATTCTCACCAAGAATATTAAATACAAGGCACGTCATCACCCTTCGTGCTTTTACTCTCAATAAACAGTGCAGGTCAATACCCTTCGTGCTTTTACTCTCTCTTCCTCTCACAATTAATGGTCACAACCAAACGGGAAAAAGGAAATATATATATATATCAAGACAAAATATCCCGGCAAGGGAGAATAATTCAACAATAAATCCCGGCAAGGGAAATACAACTGAACAATACGTCCTGGCAAGGGTAAAGTACCAAAAATTCCTCTTTAGTTCATTTAATTCTCAACTTTCACTTCATAGTCCTTGTAACAAGTAATTATCACAATTGTTCACTTACTTCGCAATTTTAATAGCAAATATGACATCACGGTCATGCTTGACTTGAGCGCATAGCTAACAGTCACTATACCTATACACCGACCCCACATAGCACATAACAAATAACAAACTAATCCTATTCCCTCAAGCCAAAGTTAGATTGAACACTTACCTCCAATCAGAAAATAGAAACTCAAAGCTCAACAATCGCCTTTCCTCAGGAATTCGACCCTGAACCAACAATATCTAACAGAATTCGATTCAATATTATCAATAATAGCACAAGGATACAATTTCCTAGCTTAGAAATTCATTTCTAATTTTTCTTCAAAAAATACAAAAATCCGACACCGGGCCCATATGGTCCAAACTCAGGGCTTGAACCAATTTCCAATTATCCATAACCCCACGAGTCCAACTATAAGATTTGTTTTAAGATTCGACCCCAAAATTGAGGGTTAATCGCCCAATTTTCTAAAAACCTTGCTATGCCCAAAAAATCCCTAAATTCTACTTTGATTCTATGATTTAGGGCTAGAAAATTGATGATTGGATGAAGAAATAATGGAAGGACGAAGTTGGAATCACCTACCCAAAGAGTTATGGTGAAGTAGGAGCTTGAAGTTCGTCAATGGAGAGTGTAGGAGGAGAGTTCGTGTGAGAAAAGTGTGGAATTCGTGAAGGAAACTGTTCTGTTTTTAATTAAATTCACTGAAGCGAATTGGTCTACGCGATCGCGACATAGGGGATGCGTTCGCGTTGAAGGGGCAACTGGGCCATTGCGATCATGATTGGGATCATGCGATCGCGAAGAAGGAAATTCAGGGGTCCTGGAACATGACTTACATGAAAGCGGAAACAGACTCGCGAATGCGGTGAAGGAAGAGGCTAAGCTACGCGAACGCGTGGCATTTGACGCGATCGCGAAGGGTAAGAGGATTTGGGATACACGATTGGATGCACGCGATCGCGAAGGGAAAATGGGTCTGCAGCAGCTGTTGAAAAATCTGGTATTTTTCTAAGTTTCAAAACACCCCAAAATCACCCCCGAGTCCTCGGGGCTCCTAACCAAACACACATACTAACTCAATATCATCCTACGAACTTGCTTGAGCGATCAAACTGCTAAAATAATGTCAAAATCAAAGAATCAAACTCCAAAACTCATGATTTTCATTTCTAAGTTCAAAACTTTCAAATTTTTAGTCTAAAACACGTCAAACGACGTCCGGTTTCAACCAAACTTTACAGATTGCACTTAACGCCCATTTAAGACTTGTACCGGACGTCAGAACCAAAATACGAGCCCGATACCATTATTTTTGATCAATTTCCGTATTCATTTTTCCTTAAGCATATTCATAAAACAATTTCACAGAAAAGCTCCGAACACGGGCCTGGACCTCGGATCTGAATTCCGGGAATACGCCCGGGTCCCAAATTCCCATACGAACCCTCCGGGACCGTCACATCATGGGTCTGGGTCCGTTCACCCTAAACATTGACCAAGGTCAACTATAGAAATATTATTATCAAAATTCATAGTTTGTAACAAAGAATTCAAATATTTCCACATAAAAATTTCCCGGCTTCGTGCCACACTTAGTGGTTCAACCGTAGTTGAACTTTTGTAATTTTTCTGATGTCGAAGGCACATAGCCTGAGTTGTTGTTCAACCGTAGTTAACCCTTTGTAATTCTTAATGGCGAAGGCACTTGTCCTGACTCTTAGTTCAACTCGTAGTTGAACTTTTTGGGTGTGCCCACGTAGCCTGAGTGGTTCAACCATAGTTGAACTTATTGGGCAAGGGCACGTAGCCTCAGTGGTTCAACCATAGTTGAACTTTTGTAATTTTTCTGATATCGAAGGCACATAGCCTGAGTTGTTGTTCAACCGTAGTTGAACCTTTGTAATTCTTAATGGCGAAGGCACTTGACCTGAGTCCCAGTTCCACTTGTAGTTGAACTTTTTGGGCGAGGGCATGTAGTCTGAGTGATTCAACCATAGTTGAACTTTTGTAATTTTTCTGATGTCAAAGGCACATAGCCTGAGTTGTTGTTCAACCGTAGTTGAACCTTTGTAATTCTTAATGGAGAATGCACTTGGCTCGAGTCCCAGTTCAACTCGTAGTTGAACTTTTTGGGTGAGGGCACGTAGCCTGAGTGGTTCAACCGTAGTTGAACTTTTGTAATTTTTCTGATGTCGAAGGCACAGAGCCTGAGTTTTTGTTCAATCGTAGTTAAACCTTTGTACTTCTTAACGGAGAAGGCACTTGGCCCGAGTCCCGATTCAACTCCTAGTTGAACTTTTTGGGCGAGGGCACGTAGTCTGAGTGGTTCAACCGTAGTTGAACTTTGGTAATTTTTCTGATGTCGAAGGCACATAGCCTGAGTTGTTGTTCAACCGTAGTTGAACCTTTGTAATTATTAATGGCGAAGGCACTTTGCCTGAGTCCCAGTTCAACTCGTATTTGAACTTTTTGGCCGAGGGCTCGTAGTCTGAGTGGTTCAACCGTAGTTGAACTTTTGTAATATTTCTGATTTCGAAGGCACATAGCCTAAGTTGTTGTTCAATCGTAGTTGAACCTTTGTAATCCCACATAACTCGCTTTGTATTGGGCGTTGGGATTTGATTCTGGTTTAGGATCTTGTTGGAACATATGTATATGTTCATACTTATATGTTTTGATAATTGACAAACCAATTTAATGGAAAATAATATATGCCAAATAAATGTGAGTTATTATTGAATACACTTTAATTTATATTTTAACTAAAGAGCTATTCATTTTGTAGATATGCAAAAGGAAGATAAAGAATTGATATGCAAAATTACAATGAGCATAGAGGAAGAAAAGGCTATGCAACGTTATTTGAGCGGACAAGAATTGGAGTCCAAGAAGTTCAAGACAAGATCGAGAGAAGCAATGAAAATAAATGAAGACCTTTTGTTGAGTCTTATTTATATTGTCTTTATTGTGATCTTGATCCGACTTTAAGTTTGAGTCTTGGCTTCTCTCATAAAATGATTTTACAACATATGCATATCATAAATGATTTTACAATATATGCATATCATAAATGGTTTTACAATATATGCATATCACAAATGGTTTTACAATATATGCATATCATAAATGATTTTACAATATATGCATATCATAAATGGTTTTACAATATATGCATATCATAAATATTTTTATTTGTGATAAAAATATTTTTATTGGTTTTAAATGTTATATAATAAATATTTTCAATACATTTAAAACAAAATGATTTTAAATTTTTTTATTGATTCGGAATGGTCATTACAATTGTTTTTCATGTTTAAGATATTTATATCTTCAAACAAAGCTTTGAAAAACATTTTATAACTTATTTTCAATAAGTTAGTTGTTTTAAAAACGGACCATTTCCGCAAGGTCAGATAGTCGAATATCTAATATTGGATAGTCGACTATCCTGATGACCGTTGCCAAGATAGTCGAATATCCATATCAGATAGTCGACTATCCTTGTGACCGTTGCCAAGATAGTCGAATAACCATATCGGATAGTCGACTATCTAACAGATTTTCAGAATCTGTATTTATGATCATAGCAACGGCTAGGAGTGATTTTGGAGCTATAAATACACCTCAAAATCACTCATTAAAGACACAACTTCTGACCAAAAACATTCTTAAGCTTTCATGCATTTCCAATATCATTTATTGATCATTTTTATCATATTTTGAAAGCCAAGGTCTTGAATTTATTGTTGTGTTCTTGAGCGTATTTGTTTACTCATATCCACTCTATTAAGAGAGTCTTGTTTAAGTGAGTGCTTAGTGTTTTGTACACTTGAAGAGAATTGTTATTCTCTTGTTGTAAGAAGGAACTTGTGTTTCCTTGGTTGAAGTCTTGGAGTGTTGTATCTCCGAGCAAAGGTGTTGAGGCTTGTGTCCTCAGGTTGTAAAGGTTTGTTAGGCACCCGTAAGCTTAACAGTGAAGTCTTGAGGTGAGGTATCCTCGAGCAAGTGAAGTCTTAAGGTGTGGTATCCTTGAGCAAGTGTAACGGTTTGTTAAGCACCCGTAAGCTTAACGAAGTTAGTGGAAATCTCGAGAGAGTCTCTCGGGGCCTGGACTAGCCACGGGCTGTGGTGAACCAGGATACATCGGTGCGTTCATTCTTGTTTATTTACTTATCGCACTTATTTATTTCCTGCAATTTTCAAATTCCGCAAGTTTACGCTATTTTTTATTATAACGCTATTCACCCCCCCCCCCCTCTAGCGTTAAGCGTATTATCTAACAATTGGTATCAGAGCCTAACTCTCTGAAAGACTTAACAGTTTGAGAGAATCCTTCTATGGCTTCTACTAGTAGTGCTTTTGCAGGAATAGGTGAAGGTCACTCTACCTTTTTGCCTCCAATATTTGATGGAAGCAATTACACACATTGGAAAGATCGGATGACAATCTTCATCAAATCAAACAACTTTCGTCTATGGCAAATCATCGAGTATGGTGAACAATTGACGAAACAAGTTGGAAAAGCCATGGTAAGTGAATACAATACCAAGGCTATCAATATGTTGTATAGTTCCTTGAAACAGGAGGACTATCGGAAAATTTCCCAATACAAAACTGCTAAAGAGATGTGGGACAAGCTTGAGGACACTTATGAACATGCGGCTCAAGAAGCAGACAGTTCATGTGATGAACCAACTGCCAAATGCCTCATGGCCGACGAAGGAGAAGAGGTAAGTACATCTAACTCTCACTCTTTTGAAGAATTACAATGTGCCTATAATGAACTGTATGGTGAATTTGTTAATGCCTCCAAAATGATAAATGATTTGAAGGAAACATTTTCTTTGCAGAAAACACTTTCTTTGCAAGAAACAGATTTTCAGAAAACACTTTCTTTACAAGAAAAAGATTTTGGAAAATCCTCTTCTTTGAAAGAAATAGATTTTGAAAAATTAACTAATGAAAATGGTGTTCTCAAAAATAAAATTGATGTTTTAGAAAAAGAAAATGATTTCTTGAAAAATGACATTTTTGATCTTAGAAATAAGATTAAAGCAATGAATGAATCTTTTTCAATTGATAAAAGTTCTATTTGTTTATCTTGTGATTCTTTGAAACTAGAAAACATTGAACTTAGGAACACACTAGAAAAATATAGTGTAGATGCTCCTAAAACTATTGAATTGATTAAGAAGAAAAAGCCTAAGAAAAATAGAAGGCGTAAAAAGAATAAGAATCATGCTAGAAATTGTGATGCACCACCTAGAAATAATTCTAGGATTTTTAATGAGTCTAGAATTAATAATTTTAGACCACCTAGAAACGATTCTAGGAATTGTGCAAATGAATCTAGAAATAATTATTCTAGACCGCCTAGAAATAACTCTAGGAATTTCAAGGCTCCTAGGAATGTTGATTTTAGTTTACCTAGAACGTATTTGGCACAACCTAGGCATATGCACAACCCGAATGTTGTATGTCACTACTGCAACCGGGTAGGACACATAGCACCCACATGTTTTGCAAAACATAGGGATTTATCTTGTGGCTATAATTATTATTTGCCTAACCCCCAAGGACCCAAAAGTGTTTGGGTACCAAAAACCTATGTTTAGGTACTTTTGCAGGTGTGCTTGAAGACTACAATATTGTAGTAGATGCACCAAGCACGGAACCTCATTGCATCAAGGGGGAATTTCGGTTAGTTATCCTTTTCGATAAAAACCGAATTGTTGATATGTGCAAGCAACCGTGTCAACATATTTGTTGTTAATTTAGTTCTTATACTGTTGAAATTTCTGATATGCTTAATCGTAATAGTTGTTAAATAACAATTGATACATCTGTTATGTTTTCCAATAACAATTGATTTTAAATCATGCATATTTGTTTTAGCCAAAATGATTTTTAAACACGCCTCTAAAATCTGGACTAAGATAATCGATTATGTACTTATGATAATCGATTATGTTTAAGTCAGCTGCTTGACAATCGATTGTGAACTAATGACAATCGATTGTGTTAAGGCAGTGAGCATCAGATTTTTCAAATCTGCATGATAATCGATTGTGAACCTTATGACAATCGATTGTGATGAGGCAGTGTCCATCAAAGTTTTTCAAAGCTCAAAATAATCGATTGTGAAGCTAATGACAATCGATTGTGAAGAGACAGTGTCCATCAGATTTTTCAAAGTCACAAAATAATCGATTGTGAACTTATGACAATCGATTGTGTTGAGGCAGCGTCTTCCAGACTTTTTCAAAGTTATTATATAATCGACTGTGAGTTTATAACAATCGATTGTCAAGAGGCAGTGTCTAAATTGATTTTTTAGTACTGATATATAATCGATTGTTAACTTAGTATAATCGATTGTATAACTGACCGTTGCCAAAAAGTTTTCAAATACCGTCAGGTAATCGATTGTAGATTTGTAACAATCGATTGTTTTAATTAAAATCTGGAAAAGATTTTTTGAACGTTGCCAGTAATCGATTGTTGATCTTAGATAATCGATTGTTAAGCGTAAAATCTGGGAATGATTTTTGGAATGACTGGCAGACAATCGATTGTGGTAACTTGACAATCGATTGTCATAGAGCAAAATCAGCAATTCTTAATTGGCAATTAGGCAACTGTTGTGTATGTTCTTCAACAAATGGTTTATCCATTGTTTTATAACAATTGGTAGATCTATGTTTTGTTGGTATGTCTTGATAAATTTCTGTAAATCTTCATATTGCATACTTCTCATAGTCTTTCTTTAATATACTCCCTTCTTGCTAAATGCCAAAAAGAAGAAGTGTTTAGGCGATATGCCTCAAGTAAGAGGGAATATCTTTGCATTCTAGTTTGCCTTATTTGAAGGGGAATTTTTCATTAAGGAAATTGCATGAATGTTATTGATGATATTTCTTGTACTTTAAAAATAATTTTTTATTGATGATATTATATTTGGAGCAACTAATAAATTTGTATGCAAGGAGTTTAAAACTCATGACTAGCAAATTCTTGAAATATCATGATGGACGAACTAAATTTCAACTTGAGGGTGCAAGTGAAACAAATGAAAGAGGAAACTCTCATTTGTCATGCTCAATATTGCAATGAGTTGCTAAATCGCTTTGAAATAAGCAACACCAAAGCAATGGCCAATTCAATGAATTCATATGACCGTCTTGATAGAAATGTGAAAGGTAAGGAAAGCAATACCAAGTATTACAAAGGTATGATCGTTCCTCACTTTACCTTATTGCTAGCAAAATTGATATAATATTTAGCGTTTATTGATGTGCTAAGACATAAATCATGTTCAAAGGAGTCACGTCCTAATGCGGTTAAACGTTGTTCTAAATGCATACATTTTTTTGTTGCATTTATATTTTGAATATTACTGACTTGAGCGTGGAAGACGCGTATTTTCTTTTGCAGGTATCGCCCTAAATTCAGGGGGAACCAAGATAAAGTTTCAATTCAAGTCAATATTATTGTTCTTACTTGACTTGTGAATTTAGAAATAGCATATTTGATTTGATAAAATTATGTTCATAAAATTATGATAAATATATACTTTTACCAAAAATATAGTTTATTTTTAATAAACGAATTCCATAAAATGAAAATTGTTTTTCCAATATTTTCTGCTTAAACGGTTTTTCAAAGTCGTCGAAGTTAATCGACGAACTAGAAGTTATTCGAATAACTTGATTATCCAGAAAATCAAGCTATTTCTCCAGATATTCGACTAACCAGAAGTTATTCGAGTATATCTGTTTCCAGATATTCGACTATCCCAGAAGATATTCGAATATCGTTCCCAGATAGTCGACTATTCAATAAGTTATTCGACAATCCTCAGTCAAATTTCAAAAATCTGACCGTTTTATAGCCGTTCCAATCAGTCCAAAAATCTGATTTTTGTCATTCAATGCTATGTTTTCTTGAACTCTATAAATAGGATTAGTGTGCACTCTTTGTTTCACACCAAAATCATTCTTGTTCAAGAAATTCTCTTCAAAAATTCTATTCCAAACTTCTTCCAAAAGTTCTTCTTGCCTACAAATTTCAATGGCAAATAGAAGCTCTAAATGCTCTCGTGCTGGAAATAATATCCCTTCTTCTTCAAATCCTCCTCCATCTCTACATTGTTATGATGATGGATCCGTTCTTTGGTTTAAACGAGAAAATGAGCTTCAACGATTTATTAGAAACTTTGAAAATCGAGATATTCTTCCACCTCGATTCACAACCGCAAGATATCTAGCGGATTCTAATCATTCCAATATACTCCTACAAAGTTCAATCCTTGACTTTGTTTATTTGAAGTATGATTTTATTCATCCTCTTTTGATTCAAGCCTTTTATTCAAATCTTAAGAAAGATGAAGATGGAGTTCTTCCTACCAAAGTAAATGGTATTCATATTCTTGTAAGTGAAGAAAATATTCAAGCTATCACAAATCTTCCTTGTGATGACCAAAACATCGACCAATATACCGGTATCGAAGGAATACTCTATGATGAAAATGTCCTCTTCAACCTTATTGGAATTGGACAATTTGAATTCTCTCAAGAGCAAAAGAGAGCTCCTATTAAAGGAATTTTTCCGGAATTTCGTTTGATTCTCTATGTTGTCACTCGGATTCTTAAACCGAGAAAAAGCAATCACACGACAATTGGCCGTGAAGATGCAAAAATCATGCATGCTATTATTTCCAAAGCACGCATAAATTGGTGTAAATTTGTTCTTACGCATATGTTTGATTCAATAGGAAGTGACAAACCTCTTCCTTATGCATTACTTATAATGCATCTTCTTGAAGCGTCTCAAGTCAACACCAATGTTGGTATCAAGAAAACTCGTACCAAATATTGGGAAATTCAAGAGACCTCTTTTCATGGCCATGATCAACCACATGATCAAATTCCAAATCCTCCTCCTCCAATTCAAGCTCATCGTCCTCGTGCTCAACCGGATGTGTCTCAAGCCATCTTGGATCAACTTGCCTCTCTATCGACCTCAATTAATCGAATCGATAGTAATGTGTCTCGCACGGAAAGAAATGTGCGTAGGCTTAGTGACAAAATCCACGGATGTTTTGACCATGTCAATTATTCGTATTCTCGCGTCTACTCCGCAAGTACTTCTAGCGATGACGATGATTTCGGCGACGATGAAAGTTCTTAACTTGTATCTTCATTATTTGTAGTTTCATTATTTGCAATGTACTTTCATTCATTGTAAAATATTTTCAATTACTCTTATTGTAATTTTCCTTCTTCATTAATGAAATTATCTTTTTATTAATGTCAAAAGGGGGAAGACTAAGGGTATATGCATATTTATCTTTAATCATGCTTTTGGGAAGATTAAGGGTATATTTATTTTCCATTAAATTGGAAAAGATAAGGGTATATGCATACTTATTTATTTATATGCATATTTATTTGTTTTAAATATTTATTGCACAAATTGAGGGGGAACTCAATAATAACTTGTCTTATATTTGGCATAGTCTTTTATAAAGGGTATATGCATATTCCCATGAAGATTTGCCATTATCAAAAAGGGGGAAATTGTTGGAACATATGTATATGTTCATACTTATATGTTTTGATAATTGACAAACCAATTTAATGGAAAATAATATATGCCAAATAAATGTGAGTTATTATTGAATACACTTTAATTTATATTTTAACTAATGTGCTATTCATTTTGTAGATATGCAAAGGGAAGATAAAGAATTGATATGCAAAATTACAATGAGCATAGAGGAAGAAAAGGCTATGCAACGTTATTTGAGCGGGCAAGAATTGGAGTCCAAGAAGTTCAAGACAAGAGCGAGAGAAGCAATGAAAATAAATGAAGACCTTTTGTTGAGTCTTATTTATATTGTCTTTATTGTGATCTTGATCCGACTTTAAGTTTGAGTCTTGGCTTCTCTCATAAAATGATTTTACTACATATGCATATCATAAATGATTTTACAATATATGCATATCATAAATGGTTTTACAATATATGCATATCACAAATGGTTTTACAATATATGCATATCATAAATGAGTATGCATATACCCTTATCTTTCCCAATTTAATGGAAAATAAATATACCCTTAATCTTCCCAAAAGCATGATTAAAGATAAATATGCATAGGTCGCCCCATTACTCGTGCTTGTAGTCTTCTCGGATGGTTCGTATAGGTCGCCCCATTACTGATCTCGGTTCAAGAGGCTTTTGTGTTTTCCTCCTTTTTGGCAGGATCCAGTGTAAGAAGGGGGCGAGGTACCTTATGTGCAACTTTCCCATAGGGATGGGGGATCTACTTCTTCTTCTTCCCCTTGCTCGGAGACGCGAGATGTGGAAGCAAGCTCGTCTTGAAGTTTTCGAATTCCTTTGATCCGACACGCCATTTTGGCTCGTTCGAGCTGGGTTGTTTTCTTTCCTTTTTTGGTCCTAGGATAAACTACACGATTTTGCTATGAAATCCCCACAGAAGGCGCCAAATTTTTTAGCCCAAAGTTCTCATGCACTTTATAAGCATAAATCTATTAGAATCAACGGAGGGCCAATCATAGCAGATCGTAATAAATCAAAAGACCAAATGAATAAAATGTAAGAGATAGTAGTTATTGGTTAAGGGAGAAGGGAAAAGATCTTTTATTGATGATATCGATTTGGTCTGACTCTCCATGGCCGCGACGAAGGGACGTCCGTGAATCAACGGATATGCCTTGGTCTCGTTAATTAGGGCGAGTAATCTCGGAATACTTTTGTTAGCGAATGATTATATCATTTGTTAGTCCGAATAAGCTTAGGATCCAGTTAGACACGCTAATTATCATGAATCTAGTTTTGACCTATACACTTAGTATATAGTCCATATGCAATTTTTTAATCACTTATATGAAACTATATGTTTTTTGAAACAGCTAGTATAAAATTAAGAGTATCGCCCTACACCCACAGAAATGCCTGACCAAATTTTCGATAAAAATAGCTCTTATGAGTATAATTGCGTTAGAAATTTTTATCCAGCACTGGCCTATTGCTAAGATTAAAATTGCGTGAAGCATCAGAAAATTGCTAAAATGCAATTACCTGTTTCTTGGCAAAGGCCATGAGAACAACTGAATTGAAAATCAATATAAACACTAAACAGAAAAGCTGTGATAGTAACATATTGAGTATTAGCTCCATCTCTAAGGTGAAGCAGACCCCCCCCCCCCCCCCGATAAATTACACTTTTGGCAGTTGAACTTGTTAAATCATTGAAACAAGCTCAATAGATGAAAGACATGAATTTTTCTATGTACAAACCAAGAAGTACCTGGAGTATATAAACCTGGTGATGGGGGCTATGTGGAAGTATTGAGCAAATATAACCATCAGCCTATTGCTTAAAATTCTGTAAATATTTCTCCTCTTTAAAATAGAACTGCATATTATGGACCGAATCTCAACACTTTTTTCGACCCCAATTGTGCCCTGGTGTGGTTGCATGGCACCACACGTTCGCGTCTATATAAAGAAAGAGTTTTAATTATTATCTTAGAGAGGAGTATCTGAACTCCCAACTAAATTCAGCTACAGTTGCTGTAGTAGCCTCTTCTTATATGAATTCCAAGTGTGTTGGCCTCCTTGTTGTTTTATATAGCTATGTTGCTGCCCACAACTACTCATCCTATTTTTTTCGCACATTTTAGTTGACTAACAAATTACAATAACTTGCATGCAACTAATTAAACATATAAAATGAACATAAGGGAGAAGGACGTTACATGAAAGCCAGAAAAGGAGCAATAGAAAGGCCATTCCCCATCATAAGTTCCTTTATGGCTTTTGGCAAACTGAAAAAGCTAGCCACAAACCCAAAAATAAATACTATAAGCATATATTTAGGAGCCAAATGATATAAAACATTACACAATCAGGATATAGAAATAGTACCAATTTGGCTCTGTTGAGAACTTGACGGGCATAGGTATGATTGGTTCCACGATATATAACACCAGCAGCAACCATTGCTGCAGAAGTCTCACCAGCAACCTCTGTTCCAAGATTATTCTGGTCTATCATTAGAACAGTTCTCGGCGTTTTCATGTTTTCTGGCCTTGTCCAACATTCATGATCTGGATCTCCAACCTTCAATAAATTAAAAAATTAACAATTAGATCTTGATAAATTTAGACCTACATTAATTTTTAATATTCTTGAAAACTATTAGGACTAACCTGGACTTAGAGGCGGTTACGCTTAGAACTGGATTTCAAGAAATAATTAGTACCCCATTTGAGAGCAGACTGAGCATTTTTCAATTCTCCAGTAGCTGTGATTGATAGCATCCCATGTACTGTGGATGCCACTGGAAGGCCATATTTTACGTAGTCTCCAGCATCATAGTATCCTCCTACAAGGTCAACCTATATATAAAATCAAACATTTCTCAAATATTACACAATAAATTTCAGCCCATGATCGAATTTTGAAGCACAAACATAACATAACATAACATCTTATTATAATATCTAAAATAAAAGAAATTAAGGTATATGCTTCACACTTGTGCTTTAAAATAAATTGTTGTTATTGAGGATTTATGCATTAATATTCTATATATTTCAACTTTCAAGTAAAAGGGTCTTTGGCTAAGCTTATAAGCTGGTCAAACCGGCTTATAAGCACTTTTTAGCCTATTTGCGTGTTTGGTAAAATTAAAAGTACTTAGAGGTTAAGTGTTTATAAGCAAAAATAAGCCAAAAGTCATAAGTTGGTCTCCCATAACTTATCAAATTTCAGCTTATAAGCACTTTAGGTTTGACAAAAATATTTACTATTTTACCCCTAAAATACTTCTTTTTAAAACAAAACTCTTCGTATACCCAATTCTTCAGCGGCTTATTATTAATTTCAGCCAAACACGTAACTGCTTATTTTTTAAATCAGTTTCAGCATTTAAAAGTGCTTTTCAGCAGCTAATACTTATCAGCTAACCTAAACGGGCTTTAAAAGTAAAGAGGACTGTTAATGAGCTTTTAGATATAAAAATATTCTTACTTATATCGTTATACATCACAATTGATAAGTAAAAATAAAGTATTTACAATATTAAACAAAAAGAGTACGTTAATTAGCAATTTGAAATGGAAAAAATAGGTAATTATGTCAAGAGTAAGAATAACTATCGAACTTTGAGTTAAGAATATTTTACTTCTAGTAATATATAAAAACAGGAATTGGCAAAATACTCAGAATAGTCCTATTAACGAAAAAGAATTGCTACATTTCCTCTAATTGTTGCTCTTTAGTCTTCCTTCAAATAGAAATAACAAATTTCGTTGAATGAACTTGATTAATCTCATTTGAAGTAAAATATCAGCATCTTTATTGATGTATATCCCGCGGTTAAGTTAAGGACAAGTTAATTAATTTACGTAGATGCACGTACCTAAAAAGGTAACAATTTACAACAACGAAAAAAAGTGTTTACGAGTTATAATAGAGGATAAATTCCATTTCTATATAAAATTTCTTCAGGATTTTCATTTATTTATTTAAACATTATTTCTAGAATAATTTATGCAGCAATAAATATAAAATTGAAATCACATACTAAAAAATTGTACTACTCCATTTAGGAATAGGAGAGATATAATTTAATCCTACTGATGATACAACAAAAGATTGCCAAAATCGTTGATTTCGGGCTTCCTATGACTCTGGAACAGAGCTGGACACAAAGGCAGGGACTCAGGGGAACTAAAAGGTACATGGCACCTGAATCTGTGCTTAAGCAGGAGTACGGTCAAGAGACGGATGGATATATGGGATCTTGGCTGCACTGTCTACGAGTTGATCACTGGGACACCCCTATGGAAATCATCCAATTCTAATGCAAAGGTTGATGATGTGTTACAACGAATCGGATATGAGGAACCAAGTTTTGAGAATGCAAAATTGTCAGCAGAGGCAAAAGATTTTGTGAGAAGTTGCCTGGTCAAGAATTCGAGCTCGCGTTGGACTGCCAACATGCTCTTGAATCATTCTTTTCTGAAATCAACCAACAATGCGCAGCCTCCAACAAAGACAAGGAAAAATCAAAGTGGTTACATGTTCGTTTTGCGCAGACTCCATCGAAAGACAACATTCAAGCCACATCCACACATTCGCGATTTGGTTATAGAACATTGATGCAACAATCAGAATCCACCTGTTGAAGCTGAAGAAAGTAGAAAAGGGAATTCGTGACAGGTTGCTAGCTACTGACAATAGATAGATGATTCAAAATTGTAAATTCATTTATTATATATGTAAAAGAACAACGTGTGGGCTTGATCCCCCTTTAGGAATTGTCTAGGGTACGTAGGTAGCCTGCGAACAAGATGATCAGGTGCAACCCCTTCTTAGTTAAAAATTAACAATTGAATTATGAATACTGTATATGTAAAGAATTACGTGTGGGCTTGATCCCCTCTTTAGGATTTAATTGGGGGTTACGTAGGCAGCTTGTGATCAAGATCAGGTGCCGCCCCTTTTTAGTCAAAAAAATAAAGTGTCTATGCTTATAGATGATGAGTACTCCTTACTGGCATAAGTTATTTGGATATCGCTTATTGGCACCAATTTTGTAGTACATGTCTTGGTATTGGTATATCTGTATTACTGATTGTTTTTTAAGCTAAAAATGGCTAATTCCTTTGTGAAGTTGACCATGTAGTCTTATTGCTTTCGGTTTAATTACAATTGTATGGGTCAGAATATGACCCCGTAATAATTAATGAAATCAATTATATCTCAAGCTAATTCTTAGTTAAATAGTGGTATGACCATTTATTAATTTCGATACCCAACTGTCACCTGGCCAAATTAACAAGGCCACGGCCCATCTGCTATCATAAGAACGTAACCTCAACATGGTCACGACCATTCATCGCCAGTTCGTACAGTTTGTGGCTATAAATACTAAGAGAAATAACCCTAATAAGGGGGATGCTTCTTATTCATCACTACTCTCAAGAAAAGAGAGAAGTTCATTGTGAGGCTCTGAACCCCTCCACAGAGGGGCAGACCAAATCAATTATTTCAATAAAAGCTCTCTACACATTTCTTCTTAATGAATAATACTTGCTTCTCACTTCTTTCATTTGGTCCCTTAACTTATTACGATATGCTATGATTGGCTGTCGATTTATTTTGATTGTTTTATGCTTGCAAAGTATATGATAACTTTGAGCTAAACAATTTAGCGCCGTCTGTGGGGATTTCATAGCAGAATCGCGTAGTTCTTCCTCGTACCAAAAGGAAAGAAACGCCAAAAAAAACCCAGCTCGAACAAGCTAAAGCGACATATCTGACAAAGGGAACTCAAAGATATCGAATCGAGACCCAACTCCTCTGCCACTCCTCTCTCGGATAGTTCAAGCAAGAAGAAGAAGCATTCCCCCCCCCCCTCCTGAGGGAGGATCTCTGTAAGGCATCTTTCGCATCCATGATACGGGATCCAGCCGGAAGTCAGCATGAAGGTATCTCGAACCGAGAGTCACCTCAAGCCAGCCTACATACTTCGGTTGGAAAGATAGCGTGTGAGCCGCTCAAGATATCGAATCAAAACCGATCTTCAGCTCTCAAATACCGACATAACAAGATCCAGGCTATGCGCCTTCACCATAAAATTTAGCAAGGTTCAATTACGGTTGAACTGGGACTCAGGCTATGCGCCTTCACCATCGAAAATAACAAGTTGAACTACGATCGAACTGGGACTCAGGCTATGCGTTTTCGCCAACAAAAATAAAAGTTCAACTACGGTTGAACCGGGACTTAGGCTATGCGCCTTCGCCATCAAAAGTAAAAGTTCAACTACGATTGAACCGGGACTCAGGCTACGTGCATTCGCCATCAAAAATAAAAGTACAACTACGATTGAACTGGGACTCAGTCTATGCGCCTTCGTCAACGAAAATAACAAGTTCAACGACGGTTTGAACTGGGACTCAGGCTACGCGCCCTCGCCATCGAATTTGTCAAAGTTCAACTATGGTCGAACTGGGTCTCAGGCTATGCGCCTTCGTCATCAAAATCAAAAAATTTCAACTACAAGTTGAACTAAGACTCAGGATGTAAGGCCCCGTGAAAATGAGCGCTCAGATATTAGCAGCTCATAAAGTCAAGTCTACCTACGTGGATCAGATTCTTTTTACTGTTTTGCACTTAAAAATTCCAGAAAATTGTCAAAATACGGTCCAAAATGCCGCACATAAGCTATGTGGACCGCATTCCCACCGCAGAATGAATGAGAGAGCAACCAAATTTTGACGTTAAAAATGCGATCAGATCTGCGTTCGCATAATCAATATGTGGACCGCAGAGTGATCGCATATCGTCCCTAAAGAAATTTAAAGGTCAGTTCTGTGGTGCATTCTGCAACCACAGAACTCGAATGCGGACCGCATATCCATCGATTCCCAACCCGAGAGGTCCGAAACTTGGGACCAATACGCGGTCCATTCTGCGGACTGCATGTCTGTTCTGCGATCATAGATTGCATCGCAGATCGAGCTTGCCTGGTATTTTTCTAAAATTTTAGACCCGATCCACCTTTTATTAAAACACATTCTCCCTCATTTTTAAAACATTTCTGATCAAAATAAGAGAGAGGGAGAGAGGGTTCTTGAGAGAGAAAGTAAATTCTTCATCATCTAGTCTTTCAAAACCATTGGAGCTCGGAAGATTCTTGGGGCATTGTCTCCTCTACTGATTTCTCAGGTAAAATCCCTAACCCATCTCCCCCAAATTTTGAAATTAAGCTTGGGAGGGGAACCCCATACACTTGCTTTGAAATTTCTTCGTAAAATTCTCATGCATGGTCCTAAAACCCTAGAGTCTAGCTAAACAAGGAATTGGGTAATAACTACGAGTTTAATTTCTAAGACCTAAGTGTTAGTCATGAACTAGATTGACTTCTTGATTGCTAGGCGAATTGGACTAGAGGTTTAAAAGGGATAATCAACTCCAGGTATGTATTGCTAACTATGATCCTTGTGAAATCGCAATGTGTTAGTTTGTGAAATTGTTTGATAATTGATATTCATGTGGGGATCATTGTGAAGCTCTTGTGATATATATTTGTGTGGTAACACCTTGTGGTGGAAGTTGAGGAACTTGTAATTGAAAGAGTTTGGAAATGGTGGAAATGAAAATAATGTAGAACAATGGAAATGGAAATAATGTGGAACAACGTGTGTGATTAGTCGGGTACAACTATTGTGGTAACCCAAATTGTGTACCAATTTGATGAAAATGAGGAAATTGTTGTTTCTAGTTGTGGAATTACATTATCCTTGTTGTGGATCTATTTTAACAATGTGCCATAGTTGATTTCTTGTATTTGTTGTTGTGTTGTATGTTGTTGTGAACTGAAACTGTCAGGCATGGTCGGGTTCCGCGCCACAACACGGTTAAATAAGGTGTGGGTTGGGGTGATAAGGGTGGCCGAGGTAATAAGGGTGGACGAGGTAATTATGGTGGAACATGTTAAACGATATCACTATTGATATGAATATAAATCATGAAATGATAAATGTGGAATTGTGATGCAGGAGAGTTTGTAACCTATGGGGAACTGATTGCCCCTTTGTTTGACTAATTGTATAATTTGTTGTGAAATATTTGGATGTTGCTCCATGGTTGTACTCGTACTATTGTTGTTCAGCTTTACACTTGTATAGGCATTTTTGGCTTGAGTTTACTTGGGACAGAGTTTTTTCATACATGCCAGTAGAATTCAAATGTACTGACGTCCCTTTTGCCGGGGGCGCTACATTCGTGTTATGATTGTAGGTGGATCCGTAGCAGGCACTCCAGCCCGCCGTCCGTAGCTCCTCCTCCTTTCCATCAACTATGTACGTGTTATTGAGCCCCTCTCCTTCCGGGGCCCTGCGTAGTTCAGGCCACCTCTGTTGTTGTAATAGTAGTTTTGTGATGTCATTGCAAAGGTATAGCCAGGGCCTTGTCGCTGGCAAATGTTGTATTATCTTTCTCCTAGAGGCTTCGTAAACAGTGTTATGTGGGATAGAAATCATGTATATAGGTGTATATTTTGGGCGGTGTAAGCTTGTACACCACGTTCCCTGTTAATCATAATGTGTATTTTGTAAAAAATATTCCCTGTTAATCATAATGTGTATTTTGTAAAAGACGTTTCCCGTTAATCATAATATGTGCTTATAAAATAGAAATCATATGTTCTTTCAATTGCAATTCGGTATCTTTGGCTAATTAACAATGAATAATATGGGGTAACGCTTGGGGAATATGAAAGGTACCCAGGCCCACTCGACCGGGGATATACCTTGTTGAGTGCCGGTCATGTCCCTCGGATTTGGGGCGTGACAAACTTGGTATCAGAGTCAGGTTTAAAAGAGTCCTAGGATGTCTCGGAGCCGTGCCTAGTAGAGCCCTTCTTAACGGTGTGTTGTCGACCACATCTATAAGTTGGGGGCTGCACGGGCATTTGGGAAAAACTACCCTCTTCTTTGTTATTCCAAGTTCGTGCGGTGAAGTGATATTGTGTCTAATTCATGCTTTATTTCAATTTTTCAGTAATGGCACCCAAGAAAAAAGCTAGACTTGGCCTAGGGACAGCGCCACTTCCAGTACGGCTGTGGATCATGTGCCGACTGCCGCGGGTGAGAGTGATTCCCTAGTTCTGAATTTTCCTGCCCCATCCATTCCTGATCCAAGCAATCATGTTCCGGCGGCGGCAGGGGGTGCCACTGTCCCTCATGCCAATGCTCCTAATCCTGATGTTTCTCCAGTTTCCGATCCCGGGATTTCTGATGGAGACCTTAGGGAGCTATCTGTATGTTGACCTAGTTAGTGGCCGCCCAGGCCCAGAGATCCCATGATGCCCCTGTGTCCTCCAGCGGACAGGGAGATCCTGTTAGATAATACGCTTAACGCTAGAGGGGGGGTGAATAGCGTTATAATAAAAATTAGCGTAAACTTGCGGAATTTAAAATTGCAGGAAATAAATAAGTGCGATAAGTAAATAAATTAGAACAAACGCACCGATATATCCTGGTTCACCACAACCCGTGGCTAGTCCAGTCCCCGAGAGACTCTCTCGAGATTTCTACTAACTTGTTAAGCTTACGCGTGCTCAACAAACCGTTACAACTTGAGGACACAAGCCTCAACAACCTTTGCTCAGAGATACAACACTCCAAGACTTCAACCAAGGAAACACAAGTTCCTTCTTACAACACAAGGGACTAATACTTCCCTTCAAGTGTACAAAAACACTTAGCACTCAAACAAGACACTCCTTTAAGAGTAGATATGAGTAAAAAGAATATGCTCAAGATCGCAACAACTTTTGACAAGAATTTGGCTCTCAAAAGCTTATGTAATGAATATAAAATGATAAGCAATAAAGTATGCAAGCTTTAGCAATTGTATGATCAGTTGTTGTATGTTGTTGTACTTAAAAGACTGAATTGAAGCTGTATTTATAGCTGAAAAACTTTGTATTACCGTTGCCTAATTGCCAATTAAGAATTGCTGATTTTACTCAGTGACAATCGATTGTCAAAATGCCACAATCGATTGTTTGCCAATCGTTCCAAAAATCAATCCCAGATTTTACGCAAATCAATCGATTATCCAAGATCAATAATCGATTACTGGCAACGTTCAAAAAATCATTTCCAGATTTTACGTAAAACAATCGATTGTTAGAAATCTACAATCGATTACTCAGCAACGTTCAACAAATCCTTTCCAGATTTAATTAAAACAATCGATTACAACAAATCAATAATCGATTACCTGACGGTATTTGAAAACATATTGGCAACGGTCAGTTATACAATCGATTATACTGAGTTAACAATCGATTATATATCAGTCTTGAAAAATCAATTTAGACACTGCCTCTTGACAATCGATTGTTATAGGTTCACAATCGATTATTTAATAACTTTGAAAAAGTCTGGAAGACACTGCCTCAACACAATCGATTGTCATAAGTTCACAATCGATTGTCATGCAGATTTAAAAAATCTGATGGACATTGTCTCTTCACAATCGATTGTTATTAGCTTCACAATCGATTATTTTGAGCTTTGAAAAACTTTGATGGACACTGGTGTTAGATAATACGCTTAACGCTAGAGGGGGGGTGAATAGCGTTATAATAAAATTTAGTGTAAACTTGCGGAAATTAAAATTTGCAGGAAATAATTAAGTGCGTTAAATAAACAAAAAGGAAAGAACGCACCGATGTATTCTGGTTCACCACAACACGTGGCTAGTCCAGTCCCCGAGAGACTCTCTCGAGATTTTCCACTAACTTGTCAAGCTTACGGGTGCTCAACAAACCTTTACAATTTAAGGACACAAGCCTTAACACCTTTGCTCGGATATACAACACTCCAAGACTTCAACCAAGGAAACACAAGTTCCTTACAACAAGAGAATCACAATTCTCTTACAGTGTACAAAACACTAAACACTCAAACAAAACACTCCTTAATGAGTAGATATGAGTAAAAGAAGTAAGCTCAAGATCACAACAACTATGGACAAGACTTTGGCTCTCAAAAGCTTTATGAAATGAATATAAAATGATAAACAATAGTATGCAAGCTTATAGCAATAGAATGATCAGTTGTTGTGTGTTGTTGTTGTTTAAAACACTGAAATGAATCTGTATTTATAGTTGAAAAACTTGGCATTACCGTTGCCTAATTGCCAATTAAGAGTTGCTGATTTTACTCTGTGACAATCGATTGTCAGGAAGCCACAATCGATTGTTTGCCAATCGTTCCAAAAATCAATCCCAGATTTTACGCTTAACAATCGATTGTCCAAGATCAACAATCGATTATTGGCAACGTTTAAACAATCATTTCCAGATTTTACGTAAAACAATCGATTATACCAAATCAACAATCGATTATTCAGCAACGTTCAAAAAATCCTTTCCGGATTTTAATTTCAACAATCGATTGTACAAAATCAACAATCGATTACCTGACGGTATTTGAAAACTTTACGACAACGGTCAGCTTCACAATCGATTGTGCAAAGTTAATAATCGATTATTTATCAGATTTTGAAAATCATTTTAGACACTGCCTCGTGACAGTCGATTGTTATATACTCACAATCGATTATTTAATAACTTTGAAAAAGTCTGGAAGTCACTGCCTCAACACAATCGATTGTCATTAGTTCACAATCGATTATTTTGTGACTTTGAAAAATCTGAAGGACACTGTCTCTTCACAATCGATTGTCATTAGCTTCACAATCGATTATTCTGAGTTTTGAAAAACTTTGATGGACACTGCCTCATCACAATCGATTGTCATAAGGTTCACAATCGATTGTCATGCAGGTTTGAGAAAACCTGATGCTCACTGCCTTAACACAATCGATTGTCATTTGTTCACAATCGATTGTCATGCAGTCTTGGCTTAACATAATCGATTATCATAAGTACATAATCGATTATCTTAGTCCAGTTTTTAGAGGCATGTTTAAGAATCATTTTGACTAATGAAACTATGCATGATTTAAAATCATTTAGCATTAAATTAAATATGCATGATTTTGTAAAAATAATTTTACGAGAGAAGCCATGTCATGAGTCAAGTTGTCGGATCAAGAACACAATTAAGAACGACTCATTTAAACTATAAAACTTTGTATTGTGCTTGAATCTCGTTATCCACCAATTGTGCTTCGTCATATATCAATTTGCGCTTCGTTTGTCATTCATCAAAACCTACACATAAGAACACACGTTTTAGTATAAAGCCTTGAGAACGTGTTTCCAACAACTGCCTCATGACAATCAATTGTCATAAGGTTCACAATCGATTGTCATGCAGATTTGAAAAATCTGATGCTCACTGCCTTAACACAATCGATTGTCATAAGTTCACAATCGATTGTCACGCAGCTGACTTAAACATAATCGATTATCATAAGTACACAATCAATTATCTTAGTCCAGATTTTAGAGGCATGTTTAAAAATCATTTTGACTAAAGTAAATATGCATTATTTAAAATCATTTTGCTCTAAATTAAATATGCATGATTTGTTAAAAATATTTTTAGGAGAGAAGCCAAGTCTTGAGTTTAAGTTGTCGGATCAAGATCACAATTAAATACCGACTCATATAAAACTTAGTCTCGATCTTTGTCTTGTGCTTGAATCTCGTTATATATCAATTTTGCGCTTGTGCTCGGACCTCGTCATATGTCAATTTGCGCATAGTTTGCCATTCATCAAAATCTACAGATATGAACACACGTTTAGTATAATGCCTTGAGAACGTGTTTCCAACAATTTCCCCCTTTTTGATAATGGCGAACTTTAAGCGGGATATGCATATTAGGCAATTCATAATGACGATTCAAGACAAGTAAAGATATGCAACAAGTATATAGATATGCAATTAGTTCCCCCTCAATATATGAATTCCCCCTCAATTTATGCCGATAAGTATTGAGAGTGCATACCCGTTATCTTCCCCTTTTTGCCATTAGCAAAAAAAATATAGAATAATAAAAAAACTTGTTTATTTATTAAATCTGCAATTTCAGAAATAATAACGCAAATAATGTCAAGACAATCGATTATTGATACTGGATAATCGATTATATAAAAGAGAAATCGATTGTTCTATGCGTCAAGCTTTATAATTCACCCTGCCTTTAGGGCGATACCTGCAAAAATACGTTAGACGTCTCCAACGCTCAAGTTAGAAAACATGTGAAAGGGAAAATGCAATGCATGACTTAGATCAACGTGGAGTCAAGGATCCCGAGTTCACTACGAATTTGGAAGAAAGACTCTTTCTCTAAGGGCTTTGTAAAGATGTCGGCCAATTGATCTTTGGTTTCAACAAATTCAATTTCGACATCGCCCTTGAGAACGTGATCTCTTATAAAATGATGTCTAATTTCAATGTGTTTTGTTCGCGAATGAAGAACGGGGTTCTTTGTCAAGCATATGGCACTAGTATTATCACATCTAAGAGGGATATGATCAAGACTTAGGCCATAGTCCGAGAGTTGTTGTTTCATCCAAAGGATTTGAGCGCAACAACTCCCCGCGGCTACATATTCAGCCTCGGTTGTGGACAACGCAACACTTACTTGTTTCTTGCTAAACCAAGAAACGAGAGAGCTACCGAGCAAATGGCAAGTGCCACTAGTGCTCTTGCGGTCCAATTTGCATCCAGCAAAATCGGAATCGGAATAGCCAACAAGTTGGCATGAAGAACCTTTGGGGTACCATAGACCCACATTTACAGTACCAACAAGATACTTCAATATCCGTTTCACCGCAGTTAGGTGAGACTCCTTCGGACACGATTGATAACGAGCGCATAAGCACACGCTAAACATGATGTCCGGACGACTAGCAGAAAGATAAAGGAGAGAGCCAATCATACCTCGATACTTTTTGATGTCGACTTCCTTACCTTTTTCATCTTTGTCTAGATGATCGGATGTGCTCATGGGGGTTGCCATTGCTTTTGCATTGGTCATTTCAAATCGTTTCAGCAATTCTTTGCAATATTTCGCTTGGCAAATGAATTTACCTTCTTTCATTTGCTTTACTTGTAATCCCAAAAAGAATGTTAACTCACCCATAATAGACATCTCAAATTCGCTTGTCATTAAATCGGAAAATTCCTTGCACAAAACATTGTTAGTAGCACCAAATATAATATCATCCACATAGATTTGAACTAACAAAATATCATTGTTTATATGCTTAACAAAAAGAGTGGTGTCAACTTTCCCCCTAATGAAATCATTTTCCAATAGAAATTTACTCAATCTTTCATACCAAGCTCGGGGAGCTTGTTTTAAACCATAAAGAGCCTTTTTGAGTTTGAAAACATGATCGGGAGATTTAAAATCTTCAAAACCGGGGGGTTGTTCAACATAAACTTCTTCTTGAATAACACCATTTAGAAAAGCACTTTTCACATCCATTTGATATAAATTGAAATTCATAGAAGAGGCAAAAGCAAGCAATAAACGAATAGCTTCTAATCTAGCTACGGGAGCATATGTTTCTTCATAGTCAATACCCTCTTCTTGATTATAGCCTTATGCTACAAGCTAGCTTTGTTTCTAGTGATTACACCATTTTCATCTAGTTTGTTTCGAAAAAACCATTTCGTACTAATTATGGTATGATTTTTGGGTCTTGGCACCAAATCCCAAACGTCATTCCGTTTGAATTGGTTAAGCACCTCTTGCATTGCCAAGGTCCAAAATTCATCCCCAATTGCTTCAGAGATGGTTGTTGGTTCAATTTGAGAAACAAAAGCAGTATGTCCTAAGGTGTTCTTAAGGGAGTTTCGGGTACTTACCTTTTCTCCGACGTCGCCAATTACCTGTTCGAGAGGGTGATCTTTGATTGTCCTCCACTCGTTAGGCATTTTCGTTTCTTTCTCCAATTGTGGCGTTTCCTCCGTTGATTGTCCCAAGATTTCATCTTGAATTTCCTTAGGAGTTTCCTCTTGTACTTTGTCTTTTAAACTATTTAAAATACCTGCAAGATCAGAACAAGAATCCTTTCTCGCCAAGCGAGCATTATTTTCGGAAAACACAATATGAGGGGATTCCTCCATAGTTTGGGTTCTATTATAAAATACCCTATATGCTTTGCTACGTGAAGAATACCCAATAAAAATTCCCTCATCGGATTTGGCATCAAATTCCCAATTGATCTTTTCCATTGTTATGAATAAAAACTTTACAACCGAATACTCTAAAATGGGAGATTTTGGTTTCCTTCCCTTGTAGAGCTCATAAGGGGTTTTCATGAGTATTGGCCTTATGACTACTCTATTTAAAAAGTTGCATGCGGTACTCACGGCATCCGCCCAAAAATGTTTGGGAATCTTAGCCTCTTCGAGCATGGTTCTAGCCATCTCTTCGAGACACCTATTTTTCCTTTTCACCACCCCATTTTGTTGTGGTGTTCGTGGAGCGGAAAAGGTATGCTCGATACCGAGTTCGTCACAAAAGTCCGCAAAGAGATTGTGATCAAACTCTCCCCCATGATCACTTCTAATTGAAGTGACGGTTGTTTCCTTTTCGTTTTGAACACGTTTAAGAAAATATTTAAAATTCTGAAAAGCATCACTTTTATGGGCAAGAAATAAAGTCCAAGTAAATCTGGAATAATCATCAACAATAACAAAAGCATAACGATTTCTACCAAGACTTTCAATGCGAGATGGTCCAAACAAATCCATGTGAAGCAATTGCAATGGTCTAGTAGTTGAAACAATATTTTTCGATTAAAAGATGCTTTTGTTTGCTTCCCTTTTTGACAAGAATCACAAATAGAGTCATTTTCAAATTTCAAATTTGGAAGACCAACAACTAAATTTTGTGAAACCAATTTGTTCAAAAGATGCATGTTGATGTGAGCTACTCTACGATGTCATAACCAAGAATCATCCTCTTTGCTCATTAAACAATCCACATATTCGGGTGAAGAATTTGCAAGATCAACCATATAAATGTTATCCATTCTAAAACCACGAAGGATAATTTTAAAATCGCTACGTCTAAAAACTAAGCATTCATCCGAATCAAATAAAACAAGATTTCCCTTATCACATAATTGACTTATGCTCAAGAGATTATGTATTAAACCTTTCACAAGTAATATATGCTTAATGGAAGAAATTTCATCCTTACCGATCGATCCGATGCCGATAATCTTTCCTTTGTTGTTATCACCAAAAATAACACTTCCCCCTTCCTTGTGTTCTAGTTGAAGGAATTTGGATTCGTCTCCCGTCATGTGCTTGGAGCATCCACTATCAAGGTACCATAGTACACTTGATCCCTTCAAACATACCTACAAAACAGATTAATGAGTTTTAGGTACCCATGCCATTTTGGGTCCTTGGGGGTTAGTCAAATCATAGTGATGTGATTGAGTGTTATGTCTATGTCGTGTAAAACAAGCAGGAGCAATATGTCCAATTCGTCTACAATAATGACAAGTCACGTTAGGATTATGCATCCTTCTAGGTTGATAGTAATTGGACGGACGAAATTCATTTACTCTATTCTTGACAATATAACTATTGCGCAAATCATGAAAATCATTTCTCCTACCATTTGTTCTAGGATATGCATCATTTCTAGAATAGTTGTTTCTAGGTTGGAAATTATTTCTAGGTATTCTAAAAGGTTCAAAATTCCTTCTAGTGTTTGGCCTAGAATGTGCATTATTTCTAGCATGATTATTTCTAGGTTGCGATTGATGAAAACTGTTAGATAATACGCTTAACGCTAGAGGGGGGGTGAATAGCGTTATAATAAAATTTAGCGTAAACTTGCGGAAATTAAAATTTGCAGGAAATAATTAAGTGCGTTAAATAAACAAAAAGGAAAGAACGCACCGATGTATTCTGGTTCACCACAACACGTGGCTAGTCCAGTCCCCGAGAGACTCTCTCGAGATTTTCCACTAACTTGTCAAGCTTACGGGTGCTCAACAAACCTTTACAACTTAAGGACACAAGCCTTAACACCTTTGCTCGGAGATACAACACTCCAAGACTTCAACCAAGGAAACACAAGTTCCTTACAACAAGAGAATCGAAATTCTCTTACAAGTGTACAAAACACTAAACACTCAAACAAAACACTCCTTAATGAGTAGATATGAGTAAAAGAAGTAAGCTCAAGATCACAACAACTATGGACAAGACTTTGGCTCTCAAAAGCTTTATGAAATGAATATAAAATGATAAACAATAGTATGCAAGCTTATAGCAATAGAATGATCAGTTGTTGTGTGTTGTTGTTTAAAACACTGAAATGAAGCTGTATTTATAGTTGAAAAACTTGGCATTATCGTTGCCTAATTGCCAATTAAGAGTTGCTGATTTTACTCTGTGACAATCGATTGTCAGGAAGCCACAATCGATTGTTTGCCAATCATTCCAAAAATCAATCCCAGATTTTACGCTTAACAATCGATTGTCCAAGATCAACAATCGATTATTGGCAACGTTCAAAAAATCATTTCCAGATTTTACGTAAAACAATCGATTATACCAAATCAACAATCGATTATTCAGCAACGTTCAAAAAATCCTTTCCAGATTTTAATTTCAACAATCGATTGTACAAAGTCAACAATCGATTATTCAGCAACGTTCAAAAAATCTTTTTCAGATTTTAATATCAACAATCGATTGTACAAAATCAACAATCGATTACCTGACGGTATTTGAAAACTTTACGACAACGGTCAGCTTCACAATCGATTGTGCAAAGTTAACAATCGTTATTTATCAGATTTTGGAAATCATTTTGGACACTGCCTCGTGACAATCGATTGTTATATACTCACAATCGATTATTTAATAACTTTGAAAAAGTCTAGAAGTCACTGCCTCAACACAATCGATTGTCATAAGTTCACAATCGATTACTTTGTGACTTTGAAAAATCTGAAGGACACTGTCTCTTCACAATCGATTGTCATTAGCTTCACAATCGATTATTCTGAGTTTTGAAAAACTTTGATAGACACTGCCTCATCACAATCGATTGTCATAAGGTTCACAATCGATTGTCATGCAGGTTTGAAAAACCTGATGCTCACTGCCTTAACACAATCGATTGTCATTAGGTCACAATCGATTGTCATGCAGTCTTGGCTTAACATAATCGTTAATCATAAGTACATAATCGATTATCTTAGTCCAGTTTTTAGAGGCATGTTTAAAAATCATTTTGACTAATGAAAATATGCATGATTTAAAATCATTTAGCATTAAATTAAATATGCATGATTTTGTAAAAATAATTTTACGAGAGAAGCCATGTCATGAGTCAAGTTGTCGGATCAAGAACACAATTAAGAACGACTCATTTAAACTATAAAACTTTGTCTTGTGCTTGAATCTCGTTATCCACCAATTATGCGCTTGTACTTGAACTTCGTCATATATCAATTTGCGCTTCGTTTTTCATTCATCAAAACCTACACATAAGAACACACGTATTAGTATAAAGCCTTGAGAACGTGTTTCCTACAATTTCCCCCTTTTTGATAATGGCAAACTTTAAGCGGGTTATGCAAACTAAACAGTTTATAAAGACGATTCAAGACAAGTAAAGATATGCAATAAGTATGCGATTAGTTCCCCCTCAATATATGAATTCCCCCTCAATTTAAGCTTATAAATATTGAGAGTGCATACCCGTTATCTTCCCCCTTTTGCCATTAGCAAAAATAATATAGGAAGATGCCAAAGATGTAAATAAAACTTTTTTATTTATTGGAAAGAGAAAAACGTGATTACTTAAAGAGAGCACAATAACTCAAGTAATAGCATTACAATCGATTATTGATACGAGATAATCGATTATTAGACGACAGAAACCGATTTTTCTGAAGAAGACTTGATTATTGCGCGTCATGCTTTATAATTCCCCCTACCTTTAGGGCGATACCTGCAAAAATTTGTTAGACGCCCCCGACGCTCAAGTTAGAAATCATGTAAGATAAAAAGATGCAATGCATGACTTAGATCAACGTGGAGTCAAGAATCCCGAGTTCACTACGAATTCGGAAGAAGGACTCTTTCTCTAGGGGCTTTGTAGAGATGTCAGCCAATTGGTCTTTGGTTTCAACAAATTCGATTTCGACATCGCCCTTGAGAACGTGATCTCTTATAAAATGATGTCTAATTTCAATGTGTTTTGTTCGCGAATGAAGAACGGGGTTCTTCGTCAAGCATATGGCACTAGTATTATCACATCTAAGAGGGATATGATCAAGACTTAGGCCATAGTCCAAGAGTTGTTGTTTCATCCATAGGATTTGAGCGCAACAACTCCCCGCGGCTACATATTCAGCCTCGGTTTTGGACAACGCAACACTTACTTGTTTCTTGCTAAACCAAGAAACGAGAGAGCTACCGAGCAAATGGCAAGTGCCACTAGTGCTCTTGCGGTCCAATTTGCATCCAGCAAAATCGGAGTCGGAATAGCCAACGAGTTGGCATGAAGAACCTTTGGGGTACCATAGACCCACATTTGTAGTACCAACAAGGTACTTCAAAATCCGTTTTACCGCAGTAAGGTGAGACTCCTTCGGACACGATTGATAACGGGCGCATAAGCACACGCTAAACATGATGTCCGAACGACTAGCAGTAAGATAAAGAAGAGAGCCGATCATACCTCGATACTTCTTAGTGTCGACTTCCTTACCTTTCTCATCTTTGTCTAGATGATCGGATGTGCTCATGGGAGTCGCCATTGCTTTTGTATTGTTCATTTCAAATCGTTTCAGCAATTCTTTGCAATATTTGGCTTGGCAAATGAACGTACCTTCTTTCATTTGCTTTACTTGTAATCCCAAAAAGAATGTTAACTCACCCATCATAGACATCTCAAATTCGCTTGTCATTAAATCGGAAAATTCCTTGCATAAGACATTGTTAGTAGCACCAAATATGATATCATCCACATATATTTGAACTAATAAAATTTCATTGTTTTTATGTTTAACGAAAAGGGTGGTGTCAACTTTCCCTCTAATGAAATCATTTTCCAATAGAAATTTACTCAATCTTTCATACCAAGCTCGAGGAGCTTGTTTTAAACCATAAAGAGCCTTTTTGAGTTTGAAAACATGATCGGGAGATTAACATCTTCAAAACCGGGGGGTTGTTCAACATAAACTTCTTCTTGAATAACACCATTTAGAAAAGCACTTTTCACATCCATTTGATATAAATTGAAATTCATAGAAGAGGCAAACGCGAGCAATAGACGAATAGCTTCTAATCTAGCTACGGGAGCATATGTTTCTTCATAGTCAATACCCTCTTCTTGATTATAGCCTTTTGCTACAAGCCTAGTTTTGTTTCTAGTGATTACACCATTTTCATCTAGTTTGTTTCGAAAAACCCATTTCGTACCAATTATGGTATGATTTTCGGGTCTTGGCACCAAATCCCAAACGTCATTCCGTTTGAATTGGTTAAGCTCCTCTTGCATTGCCAAGGTCCAAAATTCATCCCCAATTGCTTCGGAGATGGTTGTTGGTTCAATTTGAGACACAAAAGCAGTATGTCCTAAGGTGTTCTTAAGGGAGTTTCGGGTACTTACCTTTTCTCCGACGTCCCCAATTACCTGTTCGAGAGGGTGATCTTTGATTGTCCTCCACTCGTTAGGCGTTTTCATTTCATTCTCCAATTGTGGCGCTTCCTCCATTGGTTGTTTCAAAGATTCGTCTTGATTTTCTTTAGGCGTTTCCTCTTGTATTTTGTCTTTCAAGCTATCTAAGGTACCTGCAAGATCAAAACCAGTATCCTTTCTCGCCAAGCGAGCATTATTTTTGGCAAAGACAACATGAGGGGATTCCTCCACAGTTTCGGTTCTTTTATTAATGACCCTATATGCTTTGCTACGTGAAGAATAACCAATGAAAATTCCCTCATCAGACTTAGCATCAAATTTTCCCAATTGATCTTTGCCATTGTTATGAATAAAACATTTACAACCGAATACTCTAAAATGGGAGATATTTGGTTTCCTTCCCTTTAGAGTTCATAGGGAGTTTTCATGAGTATAGGCCTTATGACTACTCTATTTAAGATGTAGCATGCGGTACTCACGGCATCCGCCCAAAAATGTTTGGGAATCTTAGCCTCTTCGAGCATGGTTCTAGCCATCTCTTCGAGACACCTATTTTTCCTTTCCACCACCCCATTTTGTTACGGTGTTTGTGGAGCGGAAAAGGTATGCTCGATACCGAGTTCGTCACAAAAGTCCGCAAAGAGATTGTGATCAAACTCTCCCCCATGATCACTTCTAATTGAAGTGACGGTTGTTTCCTTCTCGTTTTGAACACGCTTAAGAAAATATTTAAAATTCTGAAAAGCATCACTTTTATTGGCAAGAGATAAAGTCCAAGTAAATCTAGAATAATCATCAACAATCACAAAAGCATAACGATTTCTTCCTAGACTTTCAATGCGAGATGGTCCAAATAAATCCATGTGAAGCAATTGCAAAGGTCTAGAAGTTGAAACAAAGTTTTTGGATTTGAAAGATGCTTTTGTTTGCTTCCCTTTTTGACAAGAATCACAAATAGAGTCATTTTCAAATTTCAAATTGGGAAGACCAATAACTAAGTTTTGTGAAATCAATTTGTTCAAAAAATGCATGTTTATATGAGCAACTCTACGATGCCATAGTCAAGTATCATCCTCTTTGCTCATAAGACAATCAACATATTCGGGTGAAGAATTAGCAAGATCAACCATATAAATATTATCCACTCTAAAACCACGAAGGATAATTTTAAAATCACTACGTCTAAACACTAAGCATTCATCCGAATCAAATAGGGCAAGATTTCCCTTGTCACATAATTGACTTATGCTCAAGAGATTATGCTTTAAACCTTTAACAAGTAATATATGCTTAATAAAGGAATTTTCATCCTTACCGACCGATCCGATGCCAATAATCTTTCCTTTATTGTTATCCCCAAAAATCACACTTCCTCCTTCATTGTGTTCTAGTTGAAGGAATTTGGATTCGTCTCCCGTCATATGTTTGGAGCATCCACTATCAAGGTACCATAGTACACTTGATCCCTTCAAACACACCTACAAAACAAATTAATATGTTTTAGGTACCCATGCCATTTTGGGTCCTTGAGGGTTAGGCATATCATAATGATGCGATTGAGTGATATGTCTATGTCGTGTAAAACATGCAGGGGCAATATGACCAATGCGTCTACAATAATGACAAGTCACGTTGGGGTTATGCATCCTTCTAGGTTCATAGTAACTTGATGGACGAAAATGAATTACTCTATTTTCATTCTGACAATTGCGCATTTCATGAGAACCATTTCTCCTACTATTAGTTCTAAAATGAGCAGCATTTCTAGAGTAATGGTCATGTCTAGATGTTCTAAAAGGTTCAAAACTCCTTCTAGTGTTTGGCCTAGAATATGCATCATTTCTAGGGTAGTCATTTCTAGGTGGTAAGTCATTCTAGGTCTTCTAAAAAGTTCAACATTTGTTCTAGCATGCATATTTGTTCTAGGATTGCTATTTCTACGATAAGCATTTGTTTTATTAATCCTAGGTTGAGCCTTAGGTGGTTGGGGTTTGGCTTCAACCTTTTCTTTAGGCTCATTCTTAAAACCTATGCCATGCTTGGTTGACTTCAAATTAACAAGGACCTCATTCAAGTTTTTGTGGGAAGAATTAAACTTATCTAAGGTACCTTTAAGTCTATCTACCTCATTTTCGAGATGCATGCAAGAAGAGCAATTTTTAATAGAACTTTCGGGCTTGTCGGCGCTTCTTTTTCCAAAAAACTTGTTTTCCTCTTTTAGCTTCTCATTTTCTAAAACCAATTTTTCTAACTCCTTTTCTTTTAAAGAAAGTTGTTTTTGAAAATCTTTTTCTTTTAGAGAAGCATTTTCTTTTATGCTCTTGACAGTTTTTGAAGCTTTAATAAATTTAGTATATAGCTCATCAAAAGCAGTTCGCATTTCTTCAAGAGTAAAGAAGTTTTTAGGGGAGATTTGACATACCTCATCTTGCTTGTATTCTTGCGCCATAAGGCAAAGGTTTGCGGCTTCGTCTTCTTCTTCTTCGCTTGACTCATCACCGGAGTCTCCTCCGCAAGAAATGTATGCACGTTGCTTCTTAAAAGGTTTCTTCTCCTTTATGATGTTTGGGCAATTTGATTTGATGTGCCCGGTTTCACCGCATTCATAGCACTTTATTTGCTCGCCTTGCTTTTTGCCCTTTCATTCATACTCCTTTCGCATGAACTTTTGAAATCTTTTGATAACGAGTCCAAACTCGTTGTCTCCGTCCTCATCAACTTGAGGTTGGCTTGTGCTTGCCTTAAGCGCTATTCTTTGCCTCCTTTGATCATCAACAAGAGGGTTAAGTATTGTAGATTCATAAGTCTTAAGGTTACCTCTTAATGCGTCGATTGTGACATTTGAGACGCCAATGGATTCTTGAATTGCGTCGGCCTTTGATCGCCATACCGGAGTGAGACTTCTAAGAAGTTTTCGAACAAGTTCTCTATCCGTGAATGTCTTCTTGAGGGCATGTAGGTCATTTACGATTATTGAAAGTCGTTCGAACATTTCATCCACCTTTTCACCTTCATTCATGTGAAATAATTCATAAGCATGGGTTAGGAAATCAATTTTAGCTTCCCTTACCTGGTCCGTACCTTCGTACGTAATTTCCAGCTTGTCCCACATTTCCTTTGCCGTTGTGCAACACGATATTTTCCTATAATCGTCAGCATTTACAGCACAATATAATAAATTAATTGCTTTAGCATTATTTTGAACCTTTCGGATATCATCCGCGTCATATTCTTCTTCGGACTTGGGAACCCATTCGTTTTCAACCTTTTTGGTTGGAATTTGATTTCCCTTTGTTATCGCCTTCCAGAGATGAAAATTGTTTGCTTGAACGAAGATTTTCATCCTCTCCTTCCAGTACGTATAGTTTGTACCGTTGAATAGTGGTGGTCGGGTGGAGCACTGTCCTTCCTCTATTCCTGCAAAAAAGAATCACGAGTAGAAGCCATGGAAGTTTCTCTCAAACTGTTAAGTCTTCAGAGAGTTGGGCTCTGATACCAATTGTTAGATAATACGCTTAACGCTAGAGGGGGGGGGGTGAATAGCGCTATAATAAAATTTAGCGTAAACTTGCGGAAATTAAAATTTGCAGGAAATAACTAAGTGCGTTAAATAAACAAAAAGGAAAGAACGCACCGATGTATTCTGGTTCACCACAACATGTGGCTAGTCCAGTCCACGAGAGACTCTCTCGAGATTTTCCACTAACTTGTCAAGCTTACGGGTGCTCAACAAACCTTTACAACTTAAGGACACAAGCCTTAACACCTTTGCTCGGAGATACAACACTCCAAGACTTCAACCAAGGAAACACAAGTTCCTTACAACAAGAGAATCACAATTCTCTTACAAGTGTACAAAACACTCCTTACTGAGTAGATATGAGTAAAAGAAGTAAGCTCAAGATCACAACAACTATGGACAAGACTTTGGCTCTCAAAAGCTTTATGAAATGAATATAAAATGATAAACAATAGTATGCAAGCTTATAGCAATAGAATGATCAGTTGTTGTGTGTTGTTGTTGTTTAAAACACTGAAATGAAGCTGTATTTATAGTTGAAAAACTTGGCATTATCGTTGCCTAATTGCCAATTAAGAGTTGCTGATTTTACTCTGTGACAATCGATTGTCAGGAAGCCACAATCGATTGTTTGCCAATCGTTCCAAAAATCAATCCCAGATTTTACGCTTAACAATCGATTGTCCAAGATCAACAATCGATTATTGGCAACGTTCAAAAAATCATTTCCAGATTTTACGTAAAACAATCGATTATACCAAATCAACAATCGATTATTCAGCAACGTTCAAAAAATCCTTTCCAGATTTTAATTTCAACAATCGATTGTACAAAGTCAACAATCGATTATTCAGCAACGTTCAAAAAATCTTTTTCAGATTTTAATATCAACAATCGATTGTACAAAATCAACAATCGATTACCTGACGGTATTTGAAAACTTTACGACAACGGTCAGCTTCACAATCGATTGTGCAAAGTTAACAATCGTTATTTATCAGATTTTGGAAATCATTTTGGACACTGCCTCGTGACAATCGATTGTTATATACTCACAATCGATTATTTAATAACTTTGAAAAAGTCTGGAAGTCACTGCCTCAACACAATCGATTGTCATAAGTTCACAATCGATTATTTTGTGACTTAAATCTGAAGGACACTGTCTCTTCACAATCGATTGTCATTAGCTTCACAATCGATTATTCTGAGTTTTGAAAAACTTTGATGGACACTACCTCATCACAATCAATTGTCATAAGGTTCACAATCGATTGTCATGCAGGTTTGAAAAACCTGATGCTCACTGCCTTAACACAATCGATTGTCATTAGGTCACAATCGATTGTCATGCAGTCTTGGCTTAACATAATCGATTATCATAAGTACATAATCGATTATCTTAGTCCAGTTTTTAGAGGCATGTTTAAAAATCATTTTGACTAATGAAAATATGCATGATTTAAAATCATTTAGCATTAAATTAAATATGCATGATTTTGTAAAAATAATTTTACGAGAGAAGCCATGTCATGAGTCAAGTTGTCGGATCAAGAACACAATTAAGAACGACTCATTTAAACTATAAAACTTTGTCTTGTGCTTGAATCTCGTTATCAACCAATTGTGCTTTGTCATATATCAATTTGCGCTTCGTTTGTCATTCATCAAAACCTACACATAAGAACACACGTTTTAGTATAAAGCCTTGAGAACGTGTTTCCAACAAAAAACATTTCTAGGTTTGTTGTATCTAGGATGAACATTTGTTTTATTTATCCTAGGTTGAGCCTTAGGTGGTTGGGGGATGGCTTCAACTTTCTCTTTAGGCTCGTTTATAAAACCTATGCCATGCTTGGTCGCCTTCAAATTAACAAGCACTTCATTCAAATTTTTATGAGAAGAGTTAAACTTATCTAAGGTGCCCTTAAGCCTTTCTACTTCATTTTTGAGATGCATGCAAGAAGTACAATTTCTAGAACTCTCGGGCTTGTCGGCGCTTCTCTTGCCAAAAAAATTGTTTTCCTCTTTCAACTTCTCATTTTCTAAAATCAGTTTTTCTAATTCCTTTTCTTTAAAAGAGAGTTGTTTTTGAAAATCTTTTTCTTTTAGAGAAGCATTTTCTTTTATACTCTTAACAGTTTTTGAAGCATTAATAAATTCGCTATACAACTCATCAAAAGCATTTTGCATTTCTTCAAGGGAAAAGAAATTATTGGAAGAAATTTGACATACCTCTTCTTTGTTGTCTTCTTGTGCCATAAGACAAAGATTTGCGGCTTCGTCTTCTTCTTCCTCACTTGACTCGTTACCGGAGTCGCCTCCCCAAGATATGTATGCTCGTTGCTTCTTGAAGGGTTTCTTCTCCTTTTTAGCATTTGGGCAATTTGATTTAATGTGCCCGGTTTCTCCGCACTCATAGCATTTTATTTGATCTCCTTGCTTTTTGCCCTTTCGTTCATACTCTTTTCTCATGAACTTTTGAAATCTCTTGATAACGAGTCCGAACTCGTTGTCTCCGTCCTCATCATTTTGAGGTTGGCTTGTGCTTGCCTTAGAGCGATTCTTTGCTTCCTTTGATCATCAACAAGAGGGTTAAGCATAGTAGATTCATAGGTTTTAAGATTACCTCTTAATGTGTCGATGGTGACATTTGAAATGCCAATGGATTCTTGAATCGCGTCGGCCTTGGATTGCCATTCCGGAGTGAGACTTCGGAGAATTTTTCGGACAAGTTCCTTATCCGTGAAGGTCTTCTTAAGAGCATGTAAATCATTTACGATTTTTGAAAATCGTTCAAACATCTCATCGACCTTTTCGCCTTCCTTCATGTGAAACAATTCATATGCATGGGTTAGGAAATCAATTTTGGCTTCCCTTACCTGGTCCGTACCTTCGTACGTAATTTCCAGCTTGTCCCACATTTGCTTCGCCGTTGTGCAACAAGATATCTTCCTGTAATCATCAGCATTTACAGCACAATAAAATAAATTAATAGCTTTAGCATTATTTTGCACCTTTCGGATATCATCCGCATCGTATTCATCTTCGGACTTTGGGACCCATTCATTTTCAACCTTCTTGGTTGGAATTTGTTCTCCATTCATTATGACCTTCCAAAGATGAAAACTATTTGATTGTACAAATATTCTCATCCTCTCCTTCCAGTATGTATAATTTGTACCATCGAATAGCGGTGGTCGGGTGGAGCATTGTCCTTCACCTATTCCTGCAAAAGAATCACGAGTAGAAGCCATGGATGTTTCTCTCAAACGGTTAAGTCTTCAGAGAGTTGGGCTCTGATTCCAATTGTTAGATAATACGCTTAACGCTAGAGGGGGGTGAATAGTGTTATAATAAAAATTAGCGTAAACTTGCGGAATTTAAAAATTGCACGAAATAAATAAGTGCGATAAGTAAATAAATTAGAACAAATGCACCGATATATCCTGGTTCACCACAACCCGTGGCTAGTCCAGTCCCCGAGAGACTCTCTCGAGATTTCCACTAACTTGTTAAGCTTACGGGTGCTCAACAAACCGTTACAACTTGAGGACACAAGCCTCAACAACCTTTGCTCGGTGATACAACACTCCAAGACTTCAACCAAGGAAGCACAAGTTCCTTCTTACAACACAAGGGACTAATACTTCCCTTCAAGTGTACAAAAACACTTAGCACTCAAACAAGACACTCCTTTAAGAGTAGATATGAGTAAAAAGAATACGCTCAAGATCGCAACAACTTTTGACAAGAATTTGGCTCTCAATAGCTTATGTAATGAATATAAAATGATAAGCAATAAAGTATGCAAGCTTTAGCAATTGTATGATCAGTTGTTGTATGTTGTTGTACTTAAAAGACTGAATTGAAGCTGTATTTATAGCTGAAAAACTTTGTATTACCGTTGCCTAATTGCCAATTAAGAATTGCTGATTTTACTCAGTGACAATCGATTGTCAAAATGCCACAATCGATTATTTGCCAATCGTTCCAAAAATCAATCCCAGATTTTACGCATAACAGTCGATTATCTAAGATCAATAATCGATTACTGGCAACGTTCAAAAAATCATTTCCAGATTTTACGTAAAACAATCGATTGTTAGAAATCTACAATCGATTACTCAGCAACGTTCAAAAAATCCTTTCCAGATTTAATTAAAACAATCGATTACAACAAATCAATAATCGATTACCTGACGGTATTTGAAAACATATTGGCAACGGTCAGTTATACAATCGATTATACTAAGTTAACAATCGATTATATATCAGTCTTGAAAAATCAATTTAGACACTGCCTCTTGACAATCGATTGTTATAGGTTCACAATCGATTATTTAATAACTTTGAAAAAGTCTGGAAAAGACTGCCTCAACACAATCGATTGTCATAAGTTCAAAATCGATTGTCATGCAGATTTGAAAAATCTCATGGACACTGTCTCTTCACAATCGATTGTCATTAGCTTCACAATCGATTATTTTGAGCTTTGAAAAACTTTGATGGACACTGCCTCATCACAATCGATTGTCATAAGGTTCACAATCGATTGTCATGCAGATTTGAAAAATCTGATGCTCACTGCCTTAACACAATCGATTGTCATAAGTTCACAATCGATTGTCACGCAGCTGACTTAAACATAATCGATTATCATAAGTACATAATCGATTATCTTAGTCCAGATTTTAGAGGCATGTTTAAAAAGCATTTTGACTAAAGCAAGTATGCATTATTTAAAATCAGTTTGCTCTAAATTAAATATGCATGATTTGTTAAAAATATTTTTACGAGAGAAGCCAAGTCTTGAGTTTAAGTTGTCGGATCAAGATCACAATTAAATACCGACTCATATAAAACTTAATCTCGATCTTTGTCTTGTGCTTGAATCTCGTTATATATCAATTTTGCGCTTGTGCTCGGACCTCGTCATATGTCAGTTTGCGCATAGTTTGCCATTCATCAAAACCTACAGATATGAACACACGTTTAGTATAATGCCTTGAGAACGTGTTTCCAACAGATCCCTCCAGCTCCAGAGTTCACCAGTTTCTGCGGTTGTCCCCTCCAGAGTTCTCAGGCACAGAACCAGAGGCTGATCCGCAGGATTTCCTTGATGAGATGTAAAAGACCCTTCGAGTAATGAAGGATACAGAGGTATATGGGGTAGAATTGGCTTAATACAGGTTGAAGGGATCGGCACGTTCATGGTTTGAGATGTGGGAGGATTCCCGTGAGGAGGGGAGACCTCCATCTAGATGGGATGAGTTCGTAGATGCCTTCATGGACCACTTCTTGCCTGCCGAGACCATGGCAGCCCGTGCCACAGAGTTTGAGGTTCTTAAGCAGGGTAGTATGAGTGTGGGAATATCATATAGAGTTCATGAGGTTGTCCAAGTATGCTTCTCAGTTGGTGTCGACTATGGAGGCTAGAGTTTGGTGATTCATTCATGGACTCAGTCCGTTGGTGGTAAATGAGGCTGCTACAACGGCTTTGCATTCAAACATGAACTATGGAAAGATCGTGGGTTTTGCTCAGACCACAAAGGCCAGGAAGTAGAAGATTCGGGCAGACAGGGAGAGTAGCAGTAGGGCCTGATCTATGGGTCACACAGGGAGGTCAGCTCCAGGGAGAGGGTCATCAAGACCATCTTAGCCTTATGCTCAGTCCTCAGCCAGTGCACCGCCATCCGTGCACCGTTTCCAGTAGAGTAGCCCTTCGGGGCCATATTCCGACAGTAGGAGGTCCTGTCAGTTCAGTCATTCGGGGATGAGACCTCGACAGCAGGGAAGTATATGTCCCAAGTGTGGGAGATTTCATACAGAGTCCTGTTACTTGGATGCTCCGGTGTGTTACAATTGTGGGGTGAGAGGTCACATACAGCGGGACTACCGTGCGCCCAGAAAAGGCACGGGTATGGTACTTGCTCAGCCATCCGGTTCATCAGTTGCTATGTCATCAGTGTGCCCTCCAGCCCCAGCAGGGTGTGGTGCAGCCAGAGGTGGAGCTCGTGGTAGGGGCGGACTGAGTAGGTTTTATGCATTGAGTGGCCGTCAGAGTGCTGAGGCTTCCCCAGTTGTTGTCACAGGTATCCTATCTGTCCAGACCATTGATTGCTATGCTCTTATTGATCCGGGGTATTATTTGTCCTATGTCACTCCATTTGTTGCTTCGAGTTTTGGGATTGAACCCGAGCAGCTTCTTGAGCCATTCTCTGTATCGACTCCGGTTGGTGATTCTATTACAGTCGCGCGGGTCTATAGGAATTGCGTTGTTATGGTAGGTGGTCGTGTTACCACGGCTGACCTTATCGAGCTTGGGATGGTGGATTTTGATGTAATCATGGGGAGGGATTGGCTCTATTCGTGCTTTGCTAAACTTGATTACCAGACGGAAGTCATGAGACTCGAGTTCCCTAATGAGCCGGTTGTGGAATGGAAAGGGAATGGTGTTTTGCCGAGGGGTAGGTTTATTTCCTACCTCAAGGCTTCAAAGATGATCAGAAAGGGGTGAATCTATCATTTGGTCCGGGTGGCGGACACTACTCCAAAGGTACCTGCCCCCAAGTCTGTGCCAGTTGTGAATGAGTTTCTTGAGGTATTTCTAGATGAGCTTCCAGAAAATCCGCCAGATAGGGAAATTGATTTCGGGATTGATGTATTGCCAGATACTCAGCCAATATCTATTCCACCGTATATAATGGCACCAGCAGAGTTGCGGGAGTTAAAAGAGTAGTTGAAGGATCTATTGGTGAAATGGGTTATCCGGCCAAGTATCTCGCCATAGGATGCTCCGGTTCTTTTTGTCAGAAAGAAGGATGGGTCGCTTCGGATGTGCATAGACTATAGGCAGCTTAATAAAGTCACCATCAAGAATAAGTACCCTCTGCCTCGGATAGATGATTTGTTCGATCAATTTCTAGGTGCAAGGTTCTCCAAAATTGATTTGCGGTCCAGGTACCACCAATTGAAGATCAGGGAGCAGGATATTCCAAAGACCGCTTTCAGAACTCGTTATGGCCACTTTGAATTCTTGGTCATGTCCTTTGGGCTAACCAATGCCCCGGTAGATTTTATGGATCTTATGAATCGGGTCTTCAAGTCATTCTTAGACTCTTTCATGATTGTTTTCATTGACGACATCCTCGTATATTCGCGGAGCAGGGAGGATCATGCCAGTCACCTCAGAGCGGTTTTGCAGACTCTTCATCAGCACCAATTGTATGCCAAGTTTTCTAAATGTGAATTTGGTTGGAGTCCGTCGCTTTCCTGGGTCATGTTGTTTCCAGTGAGGGGATTCAGGTAGACCCCCAAAAGATTGCAGCGGTGAAGGATTGTCCTAGGCCCACGACCCCGACGCAGATCCGTAGATTTTTGGGGTTAGCAAAGTATTATCGGAGGTTAGTAGAGGGATTCTCCACCCTCGCCTCCCCATTGACCAAATTGACGCAAAAATCAGCCAAGTTCCAGTGGTCAGATGCTTGTGAGAAAAGTTTACAAGAATTAAAGACAAGGTTGACTTCGGCACCAGTATTGTCTTTGCCAGAAGGCACAGAGAGATATGTGGATTATTATGATACCTCCATGGTCGAATTAGGGTGTGTTCTGATGCAACATGGGAAGGTCATAGCATATGCTTCCAGGAAACTCAAGAATCATAAGAAGAATTATCCGACGCACGATTTGGAGCTCGCGGCAGTTTTGTTCGCCTTGAAAATATTTTGGCATTATCTTTTTAGGGTTCATGTAGATGTGTTTTCAGATCACAAGAGACTTCAATATTTGTTCAAGCAGAAGGAGCTGAATTTGAGGCAGAGGCGGTGGTTAGAATTGCTTAAGGTTTATGATATGGACATCTTTTACCATCCAGGGAAGGCGAACGTGATGGCCGACGCCCTCAGTCGGAAATCCATGGGTAGCTTGGCTCACTTAAGAGTGGATCAGAGGCTCCTAGCTCGGGAGGTACACCAGTTGGCTAGCCTTGGGGTTTGTATCTCGGCCCCGAATTAGGAGAAAATCATGGTGCATAATACAACAGAATCGTTGCTCGTGGCAGAGGTTAAAGAAAGAAGTTTATTGATCCAGCATTGGCACAATTGAAGGAGGAAGCTCTAAGTAACAAAATTTCAGCATTTTCACTCGGCAGCAATGATGGTGTGCTACGGTGCCATGACAGGTTATGTGTCCCGGATGTGGATAATTTTCGGGAGAGGGTAATGGCGGAGGCTCATCATTCCTGGTATTCAGTGCACCCAGGCTCTACAAAGATGTATCACGATCTCAAGGATATCTATTGGTGGAGTGGTATGAAGAAGAGTGTGGCGGACTTCGTCTCTAAGTGTCCAAATTGCCAGCAAGTGAAGGCTGAGCATCAGCGGCCGGGAGGGTTGACTCAGCTTATAGAAATACCGATGTGGAAATGGGAAATGATCAATATGGACTTCGTGACAGGACTACCTCGTACTCAGCACAAGTTCGACTCAATTTGGGTAATCGTGGATAGGCTCACCAAATCAGCTCATTTTTTGCCAGTCAAGTCCACCGATACTGCGGAACAATATGCTCGGTTGTATATCAAGGAGATAGTGAGTCTTCATGGTACGCCACTTTCTATTATTTCGGATCGAGGAGCTCAGTTTACAGCTAACTTCTAGAGGAAATTTCAGCAAGGTTTGGGTACTCAGGTGAATCTCAGCACAACTTTTCATCCGCAGATCGATGGCCAAGCAGAGCGGACTATTCAGACGCTCGAGGATATGTTGCGGGCATGTGTCTTGGATTTCAAAGGTAATTGGGATGATCACCTGCCCCTTATAGAGTTTGTTATAACATCAACTTCCATGCTAGCATCCAGATTGCCCCATTTGAAGCATTGTACGTAATAAGGTGTAAGTCCCCGATCGGGTGGTTTGAGGTTGGTGAAGCGGAATTAATAGGGCCAGATCTCATGCATCAGGCCATGGAGAAGGTAAGAGTCATTCAAGAGAGAATGAAGACTACTCAAAGTCGCCAGAAATCCTATGTGGACGTGCGTCGAAGAGAATTGAAGTTTCAAGAAGGATATTGGGTATTCTTGAGGGTGTCCCTTATGAAGGGAGTCATGCGCTTTGGAAAGAAGGGAAAACTAAGTCCTAGGTACGTCGGGCTTTATCAAGTCACTCAAAGGATCGATCAAGTTGCGTATAGGTTTGAATTGCCCCCTGAAATGTCCTTGGTGCACCCAGTGTTTCATGTATCCATGTTGAGGAAAGTTGTGGGTTATCCGTCTAAAATTGTGCCAGTTGAAGACATCAAGGTTACAGAAGAGTTATCATATGAAGAGATTCCGGTTGCTATTCTGGATAGGCAAGTCCGAAAGTTGCAGAACAAGGAGATTGCTTCAGTTAAGGTGTTGCGGCGAAAAAAACAAGTCGAAGAAGCCACGTGGGAGGCGAAGGATGAGATGAAGATAAATTACCTCCATCTATTTGAGCAAGTCTAGGAATGATCGTGTGAATCTTGTCCCTAAGAGAACTAGTATTGTATTCCATTAGGTGTAAGAAACCTTCCTTCTCTTTCCAAGTGCCTTGCTATTGTAGTTTCTCCAAGTTGTGCCCATAAAAACTTTATGTGTTGTAACTATTTGAGCAATGTGCAGTCCTCTTTGGTAATGTAAGATTTGTGCTCTCATGGTAAGTAATAATTAATTTTGCATGGAGATGGTGTATCAAAGTGTCCTAATTTGTGTAATGATTAGTTTTTCGCGGAGGAATCATATTGACATAAATAACTGTGTCGTACCCTTGTGATGGTAAATGGATTTAATAGTACAGATAATTGATGCTTAATTTGATTACATATAAGGTGCCAAAATGGTTAAAACATGTATCGAGAGGTTGAATATGTGCAAATATGAAGATTATGCATTTTACAACTGTTGTAAAGGTAGCAAGTTTGTGTAGTAATGCTTAGGAATATGTTTTGGGTGTTCTTTGACAGGTGGTTATGTCCATATTACAAAGGAGACTCTGGTGAAATATTTCTAAAACAAACTTGAAAGTTAATAAAAGTATAGGAACTTGCATATCATGTTTCCAAACTCATTTGGTTCCCAAATCCTCATTCGAGGACGAATGATCTTAAGTGAGGGAGGATGTAAGGCCCCGTGAAAATGAGCGCTAAGATATTTGCAGCTCATAGAGTCGAGTCTACCTACGTGGATCAGATTCTTATTACTTTTTAAAAATGTGAAATCGAAATTTTTCCAGAAAATTGTCAAAATGCGGTCCAGAATATGGTCGCAGATCATCTATGCGGATCGCATTCCCACCGCATAATGAATCAGAGAGAAACCAAATTTTGACGTTAAAAATGCAGTCGCATAATCAATATGCGGACCGCAGAGTGATCGCATATCGTCCCCGAAGAAATTCGAAGGTCAGTTCTGCGGTGCATTATGCGACAACAGAATTCGAATGCAGACCGCATATCCACTGCATTCCCAACCCGAGAGTTCCGAAACTTGGGACCAATCTGCGGTCCATTTTGCGGACCACATGTCCATTCTGCGATCGCAGATGGCGTCGCAGATCGAGCTCGCCTGGTATTTTTCAAAAAATTTAGGCCCGACCCACCTTTTATTAAAACACCTTCTCCCTCATTTTTAACATATTTCTGATCAAAATAAGAGAGAGGGAGAGATGGTTCTTGAGAGAGAAAGTAAATTCTTCATCATCTAGAAGCAACAAGTACTGCTCCGTAGCAATCTCGACATACCGAAGCCGCCCCTCCGCGCGCACCGTCATGGCCTGATTCTAGCGCTCCCTCTCAGTTGTAGCCCTCCTTTCGGCCTCGATCCCCTCGTCCTTTTGACGAAGCTGCTCCTCGAGGTCATGTATCCTGTCAAGCGCCTGCAGCATTTGAAGCTCTCGCCTTGCCAGCTCCTTAACCAAGTCCCGACTACATGGGTCGTTCCTCAGGCGCGCGCATCTCGCGGCACCAATCCCGGTAGTGGTGGTACTTCTTCAACGTCCACAAAAAGATTCCTCTGTGGACGTCGACTCGACGGATGCTCTCTACCTCCAACAGATAAGACTGAAGAATGAAGACAACGATTAACACAAAATAAACCAAGGCAAAAAGAATGAAGAAGAAGGTCATACGTACCCTCAGGCCCATCACGGCCACCTCGTTCATCAACCCGAAGTCCGTAACTTCCCTCAACGATGCGTTTTTTTCCTCTCAGCATAACACCTCGAATAACAGCACCAAGCTGATCCCTTGAAGCAACAAGTTCTGCTCCGTGGGAATCTCGACATAGCGAAGCCGCACCTCTGCGCACACCATCGACTTGGTGAAGCCGTAATGGAATAAACGGACGTACTCTAGGTCCAAGTAAGACTCGGACTCGTCTTCACCTCTTGTAGCGCCCCTTCCGCCTTCTGCCACCAAAGGAGCGCTCGATTCTCCAATAAAAGCAGCCGCTGAGGAGCAACCTCCTACCTCATCGACTAGAACAATCAATTGAGTCGCCGAAAAGACAGTATCATCATGGCCTGAGCCAACCGGGGCAACCCCCACTGTTTGTCCGTCTTCAAGGGCAGGCACGCAACCTCACTTATCTCCGCATCCAATGGGTCAGAGTCCAAATTGATCACCACGGGAGGGGCCGGTGTGAAGGACACCCTCCGCCTAACTAGCGGCCTTTCCTCTTCCTCTTCCTCATGTAAGGGTGACTCCGCCCTGGGATGCACTACCCTCCGACGGCCCTTCAGTCTGAATCACGATCCGTGTTGGGGAAGGTTCCGCTAAAGATTCAATCGATGACGCCCTCGGTACTACGCGCGGTATTGGTGCCGCAAAATAAGCAATTGCACCTGGCCGATGAAAGGTTAGCTGAGAAGCCCTGACACGGCGTGCCCTCCCTGATAACATAAAACACAGTCAATAAATAGAGCTGGAAACAAGAACGAAGCAGAAAGGGAAATCAAATCCTCACCAGTGCAGGCCTGCAGCCATGCCTCTCCCAGAAAGACGTCCACATGCGTATTCCTGCTATATGCGGAAGCACGTTAATGTTTTCGGGCACGAGACGTAAGGAATAGTAAAAAAAGAATTCGACAAGAAAGCTTACGTGCATGGTTCCAAGACTCTGGGAACCCGGGTAGGGATGCCACCAGATGATTGGTTCTGATTTAGAAGAAGTGCTCGAAAGGGCGAGGGCCGACCACGTCGTCCAGTTCTGCGGCCAGGCCCCTCGACCCATGAGGGCTCGCCCGAATCATCGTGTTGCGGGTCCTCTTGGGCGGCATAAAGGCTAAGTACGTGTTGAAGTGGGACCTCCCTACCGGCCAACTCCGCGTACTTGATGAACATAGCAAGCAGCTTATAGAGAGAATGAGTACGATGGCCAGGGCGTACGCCATAGTAGCAGTAAAAATCTACTACTAACATTGGAAGCGGGAGTGTAAATCCCAACTTGAAGGGATAAGCGTAGAAAACGCAATATCCCCTGCGGTCGTTATGGACCCTCTCCTCGTTTCTAACTAGATCAATCTCAGCATATCCTTCAATGCCCCATTATTGCCGAAGTTGTTCCATCCCAACTTCCCTCATTAGAGGGTTTCATCCACTGGATCCTTTTCACCATCGGCGGTGAAGTCAGTCGTCGGGCCCCCGGGCATAGTTAGAATCTCGTCAACCGACGCACCTTCGATATACACCGGTTCTGCACCTCTTACCATCGGTGATGGCCCTTCAGCCACCGGAGGGTTGACCGGAATACTCGTCGTAGGAATATTTCTAGAAGAACTACTTGCCATTGTTGATCAGAAAACGAGAAAAGGGCAAGATTCAACGGAAAAGATGGGGTTGTAACGAAGGAAGGATAACTACGAAAATGAACTAACAAGAGAGAGAGCTCTTTCAGAAATCTTACTCAAACGACGAAAAGGTGAGAAATAAATACCTCAACCCCTCATTTATAGGCAACAAAGGTAGCTTTCACGAATTCCAAAAGCCATCATTAACTATATGACCAACCGCAAAACGGTCCAGTTCCATAAATGTGCGTCATCATGACAAACTCCACGAAGAGAATTTTCAATCACCAATCGGCGTTTCCCTTCCGAAACGGTTGGAACGATCTGTGGACGTTGAGGGAACGTCCTGTGCGCTTCCAAAACTTTGTTCATCGATAAACGCATACCAAGCGTACCCGTACTTCCTTCAGTCACGCAACATACGACTCTTCCGCCAAGGACGGCGACTACGCCCTCACACAAACAAAGATCATGACCTCAGCCAAAATGTCATTCAACCTACAATATTAAGGCTATGGCCATCTTCAGTAAGTAAACAGCTAAGGAAGTCTAAAGTATTAAGGCTATGGCCATCTTCAGTAAGTAAAACGACTAATGTCGCCTACAGTATTAAGGCTATGACCATCTTCAGTAAGTAAACGACTAATGCCGTCCACAGTACTAAGGCTATGGCCATCTCCAGTATGTAAACGGCTAAGGCCGTCCACAGTGTTAAGGCTATGGCCATCTCCAATGTGTAAATGGCTACGACCATCCCCAATATGTAAGCGAACAAGGCCATCGACTTTATCATGGCTAAGGCCATCTCCGTCATCCGTCGACCCAGTTCGACTATGGTAAGCAAGTGATTCGATGACAGTCGAAGTCATTTATATGGCCAAGGCCATCAATACGAAATGGCTAAGGCCATCGATTTCAACGGCATAATCTCCCACATATAAACGGCTACGAACATTTTGGCCTCAATTGAAACTGCATTCGGTAAAGTCTGCTCATCGAGCTCGGCCAAGGCACGACCCCAGTAAGCGGAGGGACTAACTGTATGGGTCAGAATATGACCCCGTGATAATTAATGAAATCAATTATATCTTAAGCTAATTCTTAGTTAATAAGTGGTATAACCATTTACTAATCACGATACCCGACTGTCACCCAGCCCAATTAACAAGGTCACGACCCATCTGTTATCATAAGGGCGAAACTTCAACATGGTCACCGTCATTCATCGCCAGTTCGTACAGCTTGTAGCTATAAATACTAAGAGAAATAACCCTAATAAGGGGGCTGCTTCTTCTTCATCACTACTCTCAAGAAAAGAGAGAAGACCATTATAAGGCTCTGAACCCCTCCACGGAGGGGCAGACCAAATCAATTCTATCGATAAAAGCTCTCTACACATTTCTCCTTAATGAATAATACTTGCTTCTCACTTTTTTCATTTGGTCCCTTGACTTATTACGATCTGCTATGATTGGCCCTCGATTTATTTTGATTGTTTTATATTTGCAAAGTATATGATAACTTTGAGCTAAACAACAACCCTACCTCTTTAAATTGAATCATTTCTTGGAAAGATTTGCTGTTTTGTTGATCAGAAGATAGAGATCTGCTTCTTTCTGATTTTTTGCTTTGGCATTATTATAAGTAGTTGACTTCTTCAGCTATTATGAATTGATAGAGTTGTATCTGTTGTTACTTTTATGTATGTTATTGTATCAGCACGTGTTATTATTGGTGCATCTATTTGGTATACTGGTAACAAAGCTTGTGATGAGCGATGACTTGAAAAAGTCGTAAGTAGCTTATATAACGAATGGTTATTATATAATGATGTTATTATAAAGAGGTCTGATTGTATAACAATTGATTCTAGGAAGATTTGTCTAAGATGGGACCTAGATCTAACTGAACCTGTATGTTCCCCTTTTATTTGAATTCTGGGAGAGGAGGTGACAACTTGAAGTTTCCATGCAAGGGAACGTAACCTCTTGTACCCAAGAGGATAGCTTAGTTATTGAAATATGTTAGTAACAAGTATTGTTATTTGAAACATGTTAGTAACCTCTATAATTATTACTTGCTGTTTACTTTAGCTCGAGTCTTAGATACTAGTTATTGTTATTGCATGCCTTTCATCTTTTGGTTGTTATGCTTCTGTTACTATTACTATTACGATTTCTACTGGAGTTACTAATGAATTGGCTTGTCTTGTTTTTCTTATTTCCATCTTTCTGAGCCGAGGGTCTATCGGAAACAGCCTCTCTATCCTATCGGGGTAGGGGTAAGGTCTGCGTATACATTACCCTCCCCAGACCCCACTTGGTGGGATTTTACTGGGTAGTATTGTTGTCTTAACAACCCAGATATCCAAAATCCGAATTCCAGCTATAACATTTTGGTGTTACAATAAAGAGTAAGGCAGATTGATTATAACATTTGCAGATACATATTTCAAAAACTTTCTAGGCTAAGACATGGCTCTGGCTGGAACATTTTCTTGTTTAGTTTGATCAATTACTTTAGATTCAACAGACCAACAATCTCAAGGTCAGCGGATTTGAGGAGCATAGTATACCCAAGTTGTACATCCTAGTACTACCTTAGAATTTTCAGTTATCATATATCCAAGCAATTATGATAACTGGAAAATAACTACAAGACACAGCAAGTAAAAGTTTTTGGCTTAAGTTGCAACTTTTTGAAAACTACCTCGGAACAGAACTAGAAGTACAAACCTACCACACAAGATTTAGACAGGCAAAAAACAAACAAGACAAATTATGTATTCACCATAATAGCATCATAAAGAATAAAACGTCATATATGCTTTTGTCAAATAATAGAATGCAAGTAGAAAAGCAGACCCTCCAAAGAATCTATTTTTATTGACACACCTGCCAGGCCATAGTGCCATTACAAGGCAGCAACACACCAAGCACCAACTTTACAATTTTGAACACTAACCCCGCCTCCCCCTCCCTCAGAGCAAACAACACTTCGTTTGACAGTAAACTTTCTCGTATGACCAAAAGATTTGAGGCAGCACAATTGAACGCAGGTATGCCTGCCAATAACTTGAGTCACAAAGATCACTCCACTGCTGAACAGAGTTTAAGTATCCTTCTCTATATCTCAAAATCTTCAAATCAGGCTGCAAGTACTATGATAACAATAAGGAGCACAATTCCGAAAATCACCAAGAGTAAGCAGGTCTGCAGAACGTACAATATGTCAGGAAATCATAAAGACAATAAATTGTTTAGTTCGAGGAAAATAAGGTGGAAAATTAATCCTGATGCGCACAAAGTGAGAGGGAAGCAGAATTACCAATTCGAAAATTCAAAGATACCAGATAAGGATGATGTAAAATTGGAGCGAATGCACGATTAAATAATAAAAGCTTCATGAAAGAAGTTGAAATTTTATCAAATTCCTGCACTTCCCATCCCTCCACCCATCCCCAAATATTGAAACACATAACCCCAACCCCGACCCCAACCTCTATCAAGTAAAGCACCAAAAGAAATACTACTCCCTCCGTCTCAAAAAGAATATCAATGTACAAGATATCAGGTGATACATTAATTTTTGGGAAGGAGTGCTGGCCCGTGAGGAACTCTCATGTTCAGAGAATGAAGGTTGCGGAGATGAGGATGCTTAGGTGGATGTGTGGGCACACCAGGCTAGATAAGATTAAGAATGAAGTTATTAGACAGAAGGTAGGGGCGGCCCCGGTGGACGAGAAGATGCGGGAAGCGAGGCTGAGGTGGTTCGGGCATGTACGGAGAAGGGGTCCCGATGCCCCGGTGAGGAGCTGTGAGCGGCTGGAGATTGTTGGTGGTCGGCGAGGGAGAGGGAGGCCTAAGAAGCATTGGGGAGAGGTGATTAGGCAGGACATGACTAGAATGCAGGTTACCGAGGACTTGACCCTTGATAGGGGAGTCTGGAGGTCTAGAATCAGGGTTGTAGGCTAGGGGCTCTTAGAGTTCTTCGTACGCCTCTCCCGGGGTTGGGTGTGGGATAGTAGGGTTACCCATAGATGATTAGTGTTTTAGCTTATGTCCCCTTATGGTTGTTAGTATGGTAGATACTGCTTGTTACTATTGCATGCGACTGTATTTATGTTTCTTATGTTTACATAATTACTTACGTTATCTCTGCGGGATTACTTATGCTTTTGTTTCTAATTTTGTCTTTGTTTTAATGCAGCTTTTCATTTTATCCTATGCGCCGGGGGTCGATTGGAAACAGCCTCTCTGCCCTTTCGGGCAGGGGTAAGGCTCGTCTACGTATTACCCTCCCCAGACCCCACCTGATGGGAATATACTGGGTAGTTGTTGTTGTTGTTGTTGACATATATTTCTAACTTTTTTATAAATAAAATTACATACTTAGAGTACAAAAATGATACGATAGATTACATTTTCTTGGGCAACGAGACTTCTATATTAGTTGAAAAAATCTTAGTAAAAGAAAAAATTATTATGCTCCAAAAAGATAGTGGTGCCATTTTTGGGGAAGGAAAGAGTAACAGACAGGCCTCACACTAAAGTGCAGCATATTCAACCACGTCAAACCCAGACTTTTATCTTCTGGATAAATAAGTGTGAGATGTGTCAGATTTACCAGAGATGAATTTGATCTTTGGGTCTTTGCAGCTTTAGCAAGTTGTGATCTCCCTTGTGCAGTTGCAGCATGAGAATTCTCAATGTTGGAACCAATATCATCTGCAAAAGAATTGCAAACATCAAAATGTGTTCCCCTTGGTGCCTGAATGTTAAGATGAAGGGGAGCAATTTACCGATCATGGCTCCTTGCTCGTGAACAAGCACGGCAAGATCCTTAAAAATCTCATTCACTTCACCAATCTGTTGTTGTACTTCTTGTATTCCCAGTTCCCGTTCCTCTATAATAGCTTCATTAAAGGAAATTTCATTGTCCAAAAGCAAAACCTCCTGTCTGCAGCACAGTACATGGAGGATAAAACAGAAACTAAGAATCACCAACCCCAAAAGTTTAAGTTGTTGTCATGCAAGCACATAACTCTGCATGTCAGTGCCCATTTTAAGGGTGAATTACAGTTATCTCCTCTGACTTCTATTCATTGATGTACATGACAAATTTAATCCCTTGAATCCTGCAGATATCGGAATAATCATAGCATGTCTTCTCACAAAAAATATAGGAGTCACACTCACATTCCGGCGAACAATTGATAACAAGCCCACATTTGAAAAAACGCATAATTACATTAACATCAACTTGCCTTTAGTTCATTTTCAAAAGAGTTAGGTTTGTTTCAGAAGAATCTGAGTTCGACTTAATCATGTGCAAAAGCTCTTTTGGACAATTTGCTTTGGAAGAAAACCAATACTAAGAAAATTTATGCCACTTTACACCGTGTTGCACAATGTAAATCACCAAAAATCACAACCCCTAATCCCAAACATTGAAATGATTTCTCTACTCACCAAAAATCCTCCATCTAATTTACACTAGACCATATGTCAACTTGAGTCCAAATTCAAGTCCAATTTCATTTCCTTGTGCATCAAAAACTTGACAGCAAACTGGGCTGGTGAACTTTTAGCAATTAGTTGAACCATCACCACAACAACAATGATAATGATTAAGAGCAGGCATAAAGGAGCAAAAATATCAGACTTTACCTTCTAGATTCCACAAGGAGAGATCGTTGTTCTGGACCTTTATCTGAAGTAACATCTATCTCACCGTCTGTGTAACTGTTTACAAAAAGATGATGAACCAGAAATGAGAGGTGAAAAAAATGAAGGTACAAAGTTTTATTTCACAATATCAAAGAGCAAGATCAGTAATCGAGATACAAGTTTCTTTTTCATATTTCCAGCTTGGTTACTACATGAAAATTCCAGTAAATATAACCATCACTTACATAGAAGGTTGAACTGCTTGGGGAACAAAAGGTATATATGCTGTCTCCCTTTCAGCTGCAAGGCGTTGAGCTTTCTGAAACTCCTTTAATACAGCTTGAAAATCTTTAGCAAGTTTAGCATCTGTAATTTTCTTGCTAGCCTGAGTGCAACAAAAAAACGAATTCACAGTTATAAGCAAAAGAGAGAAGTCTGACAGAAGAAGAGCGAGAAATACACATAAGGCTAGCAAATGTTTAAAATATGAATAATTCGCGAAGAGAGGAGATGAATTAATGTTTTGCACATACATATCAAAGTGAAGACCCACCAAGACAAACATAAAAATAAGGAGAGCACTTCTTGAAACTTACACTGACTTCGTATCGATGATCTGTTTCGCTGGCTTGTTTAAGTTTTGCAGATGTATCTTTCACTAATTGCCCAATATGCAGCCTTGTTTTGTGCCTGCAGTTGAAAAAATCAGCACAAGTACCTAAAAGGTAACCAACATCAACACACTATAATTGTTGTTGCAGCACTAAGTTCGGATCACAAACATTGGACTGCAAAGCTAGTATCTATGATCCGCTTAATAATGAGTTAACACATAAGAGCAGACCCCAAAATCAATTAATTGCATTAATCCCACGTCTCAATGCTTCTTTTCCCTTGTTACCAACCCATAACTTAGTCCTCTACTCACCCTGGGAAACTTGCAAGGTATATTCACCCAATTACAGAAATAATTTCTGAAAGGAGACTGCTAAGACAAAAAGAACATATGCAAAATATGAAACAAGTATTCAGATCAGCAAATAATAGCATTTTGTATTGCCATTATATATATTCAAGCTTAATACAGTTAATGGATTTTGTAGTCACACAATTTTACAATTATTGTTATTATCCTTCCAAGAAAAACTATTTTGTTATTGGAGCTATGGGTAAATCATTGTTGTACTCAACTTGCATGCTTTACTGGAGTGAAGCACATCTGCTTCAGAGCAACATGAACCCTTAATGATTTTTATGTTTTCATGCTTTTTTCAACTCAAAACTTCTTTTTGTACAATCTCTTAGAACAGAAAGCATTTTGTTCATCTTTCTTTTTAGAGGTTGACATTGTCATTTATCATTAAAAGTGTATCCAGCACCTGCAAATTGTTCACGCAAGTTTTCTGGATGAAAACCCAAATAGAGGTCCATCACTTCTATGTACAGCAAGTACATCATTCTCGTATATACTCTTAAACTCCATAGCTTCAGCCCATTTTCTCCAGATACTACTGGGACTGGGATTGAGCTTTTCTGTTAATGAAGATTAGGAACTAGAATGGATGAAGGGAGCGTATGCTGTAAGCTGAAACGTAATTGGGAAAAATGAATAACTACTTCTCATTAATCATCCAAGTAGTACATATATATACTGCCAGCTGTACACATTAACCGACTAACTAATCCTGTTAATAATTAACTGATCCTACCCTGACTACAGTTAACTTCTAACTATGGTTATCTCAGTCATCATGTAATGACACTCTCAACATATACCAGGTTTGTTCTTTGTTCTTCTCTTACTCAAAGTTCCAAAACTCTCCTTCCAGGCTGTATATTTCTCAAGCCGAGATAGTCCTTCATAAATTTTCTCAGATAAGTGCGACACTGCCATTTTTTTGACTATTTTATTTGTAGTCGCTACCATTTGGCATGGACAAAAGATATTTTAGACAAGTTGCTTTGAACTATATAATGTCAAGCATACAGCTGCCTCGCTGCAGAAGCTGATAAGTAAATTCATCCTATATCACACTAAATTCCCAAATAAGCCAACATACATAGACCTTACCCCTACCCCGATGGAGTAGAGAGGCTGTTTCCGATAGATCATCCGCTCAAGAAAACGAAAAAGATAAAAAGAGACAATATATCAGTACCATCAACAGAAACCATAAAAATAGTAACAGCATCATAAGAACCAGAAAATAGATGAAATACTATAATAATAACCAGTAAAAGTAAATAAGGTACGTTGCTATGAAAAACGGATGAATAGTGTGAACTGTGAACATGACATTAACCCCTAGCAGTCTAAGACAAACCCAATCAAACTAGCCTCACGGTACGAAGTAGAAAAATGCTCAACTGACTCCTAACCTATAACCCTAAATTCCCAAATGAGCCAAAGAAGACTAAATCACCAGCAAAATAGCACTAAAGGGGAATCATTTTGACTAATTTTATCTCAAAAAAAAAAGGTTGCAATTGCAGAACGTCATAACAAAAGAAGCATCCAGCAAACTCGTAAAAATCCAATTCTATTTTTTGACGTACACACTTGCAAAGAATTCTTAAAAGGCTAATAAACCCAAAATTCAACGTTAAGTACCTCAATTATCAAAATTTAATCAAAACCATGGAACAAAAAACTTAATTTAATCAAAATGTTAACGAAATGTCGAAAGAACTCACAACTTGTCGCGTAATTCGGGGGTATCCTTAGGTGTACCTAGGGTATTAACCAGCCTCTGAAACGTGGAGACGGCGGTGTTTATCTGGAATATTCCTGAGGCCACGGCTTGGGTCGGGTCTTGCTTCCCATTCACATAGCCACGATGGGAGCCCAATGATCGACCCGATTGTAGATCTTGAAAGCTCATCTCTTTCTCTTATTTCTTCGAATTCTGAAATTCAGAATCCAAACCTAAAGGTAAATGTTTCAAACCCTAGAATTTGGGGTTTGGGGAATTTTGTCCGGGAAAATTATAAGGTAGTAGTTATTTGGTAGGTAAAAAGGGTGGAAAATTGCGCAAAAATTTGAGAAATTGGGCGAAAATGGAGGAAGGAATTGGAGAATAGAATGCAGATGTTAATATTTTATCATTTTTGATTGTGCGACACGTTCAAGTGGAGGACTACAACTTTAGAATACCAATAATTAGTAAACTAGGTGTGCTATTTGTATTTTGGTTTTTGGATTATGCAAATATTAATTTGTAGTCTTTGAAAGTCCTCCTAACAAACATGTTGGAATTCATGTTTACAAAATCACTAAACACATCAATTTACAATATATAATTTGGAGGATGTAATTAGCTTGAACTGTATCTAGCTTTTCTAAATGAAGAAATTATACAAAGTCATAGTTGTAAGATCGGTGGGAAATTATGTTTTCTCATGTGAATATTATTTTTATTTAATCAACTAAGAAAAAAGTTTTATGTATCTTATAAATTTCTAAAATTTTAATTTTATCTTATTATAATTATCCGATATTTTTGTCAGTTTAAGTGCATAGTGATTATTAGTACATTTTACTAATCAATTAGAATAATATAAAAAATTTCATTTTCTTATAATTCAAATTGTCTTTCGCAAAGATGAAAATAAACTAAACATATGCGTTGTTGTGAAAATATTTTGATTATGAACACTTTAGTGATGGCTAATGGCTTAAACATTGGGTCGGTCTATTGGAAATACTTTACATTACCTTACTACATAACTAATAATTTTTCACGTTTCGTAAGAGATCATTTGATTTTTCAGCAAGTTATGTTACCATTACAATGTGGGGATTAAAGTACTAAAATTAAATAATAATGAAATTATTTAAAGAAAATGAGTTCATCTTGGGCCGCGGGGATAGAATGGGTCGGTTAGTCTATGCGGCCCAAATCTATATGTATCACCCATCTCTCGAAAAATTACATGGCATGTCCCTCAACTTTAAAAACGAGACTGGTTTTAGTTGAATGTCTCCGTTTCTATTTAAGCGAAACGTTTCAATTTATTCAATACTAAATGGCCCCAGCCCGTGCAAAAGCACCAGCATTTGTGGGTAATTATTGTACACAAGATAGTAGTATCACAAAGTTAAATATTCGCATAATATGTTTAATATTAACATACAGCACATTATACATATAGATGTAACATATAAATATATATGCGGAACACAATTGTACAGATACATTCTTAAGCTTGCTAAAAAGTCTAAAACAATCAAATTGTTCATGTTCATGGTGGCGAGATTGGATAAAATCTTGACTTTAGGAGCTGCAACTGCAACTGGTAACCCATGCTTCATCTTGCTATTCACCGAAAGACATGAAAAACATGCATTAGAAATAAAACATAATTTACGAAGGTAAATCCATGATTGCCTACAGTAAAAGTGTTTAACCAAAAAATAATATTTTGGTCAAAGCTAGAATTTAGGATAAAAAGTCCAGTTACTGATAATCAAGAGATCAAAAAAGAATAATAGGCTTTCTAAGAATAAGAATAAAGCAATGAACAAGTTTGTATTTCAATATTATGTCGATGATATTTTGTGTCCTTACAAATGATTAGACTTCTTCCTTTTATAGTTAATTCTAGGTAAAGGAATAAAACCCCAACTTTAATGAGACAATTATGAGTAATAAATAATATTAAATAAGCCGTTGTACAATCATTCATATTAAATAATAATTTTTTAACATATTAGGTATTTAATACTGAATTTGGACTCTTTTTTATCTTAAGATACATGTCTTTAATGCCTTTCGATCCGTTTGCTTTAAATGACTTGAATTGGTACTAGACTCGTGTCTAAACTGCTTCTCGTGCATGTTTAACTTTCTCTTCCCGTATCTGTCATCTCCCATGCCTTTTTCTCAATTGTTACGCTTTGACCAGTCCACATGTCATGCCACGTCATCTTCAATATAAATTTAATTGTTTTCCCAATACAGATAGTCCCCCGCCCCCCCCCCCCCCCACTTTTCATTCATTTATCAATTAAATAATTGAAAAGTGAATCTTCATAAAAACGAAATTTTTGCTATAATCAATGCGTATGACAATATTAACGGCTCAGCTGACTTTTCCATTTAATGTTCTGTCCATGTGTCATTTTTTGATTGATTCTTCTATTTTGCACCCTTTTTCAAGGCTTCTTCACTCCCATTGTTCACGAAGTGATAATTGCCTTTATTTTAGGCTTTCCATCATTACACTTCTAGGTTTGACGGTTGCCATCATATACATACTTAACTTTTTCTTCCTTTTGTCTTCTTCTTCATAAATCTTTAGAAAACACTCTCTTCCTTACTTTTGCTCTCTTTCGATTCATCCTTGCTCAACAATGGCGTCTCCAAACCCTAACCCTAAAAGAGTTCCAATTTTAGACAAATTCCCTAACGTCCCTGTCAGACATAGAAAAGGCAGGCTTCGTACAAGGTTAGAATCTACTCGAGGCAGCTCTTCTGGTTCTTCTTCTAGGAGTTCTATCCCTAAAACTCCTTCTTCTAAAGCTAACGAAATTCCTGATTCTTCTCGAGAGCCTTTAGTTGATGAAATAGTACCCAGTGATTTGTCTTATGTGAGTAATAGATAATCTCTTCAAAAGCAAGTTGGGGGTTTAGAAAAAGCTGATACTTATCCTACATTGGTGACCGAACTTACAATCCCTACCATCAGAAGAGATTGTAACTGGAAAAATAGCCTCCGAATGTCAATTCCTTCCCCCAATCAAAGAATTTCTTCTTTTAGGATTGGTTACTCTTTTGTTTACACTTATCCTTTTACTTTGGGTTTTAATCCTCCGATTAACCCGGTCATTCTCGATTTTTGCCGTTTCTTTAATATTTATTTAGCCCAAGTTGGTCCTCTAGTGTGGAGAGCAGTGAATTGTTTGAGATATCTATCTACCAATGCCAATGCTAACTTCACTTTTTCTAACCGTATCCATTTATATCATCCTAATTTAATACGCCATGAGATTTTCACCTTAATTGCGAGAAGAAAGAAGGTTTTGGTAAGCCCTGAAGATGACAAAGATCATGGATGGTATGTCCGTTACGTTGCTATACGTAAGGTGGACTTGCTTGGTGAAACAAATATTTCCTTCCCTGAGAACTGGAATTTTGCACGGATTTTTTTAATTTGACCGTACCTATTTTGAGAATTTCAATTCTTTTTCTGACTTCGTCTCTATTGGTATTTTGTGGCAACCATGGGAGATGTGGAACCTGTTCCTAACTTCCGTGGTTAGGTAGATTCAATTTTGAAGATTGCTCCTAAGGAGAAAAGAACTTGGAAATCATTTCTGCTTTACATGGCTGGAAAGTTAAAACACACGGTATCGCCTTTTTACACACATTTTTTTGCACATTAAGTACTTTTTCCTTAATGTTGATTGTGTATCCTTCTTTTAATCAGGATTTGGTTCCAAAGGAATGGCAGCTGATGTAGCTATGGCCATTCGCATATCTGGTAATGCTGCACTTGACTTGGAAAAGGCTCGAGCCTTGCTTCCTAAAGGAAAGCTATTGGAAAAGGTTCTGAGAATGAGGAAGAGGAAGGTACCTCGTTAATAGCCAGGCCGAGGGTTAGGAGACGAGTCATTAATGACGATAAAATTGAAGATACTACTGCTCAAACCTCGACCACCGAGCCTGTTTTGATTCCTTCAGATGAGGACACCGTGCCAAGAGACACGAATGAATCAACTTAGCGTCTCTTTGATAGTGGTTTTGAGAGTGGCGAGCTCGGACCTATTTTTGGATGAAGCTCCTCTTTCTTCATTCGTACCTACTTCCTCCATTCCTTTGCCAACTGTAAGTGTTTCCTTGTCAGCGATGAGTGCTTCTGTTCCTTCACCAGTTTTGACTGCTTCTACTTTCATTCCTATGTTAATTTCTACATCCACTCCTTCCGTTCCTGCTTCAATTCCACAACTCCTGAGGTGTTTACCTTTTCTACTACTCCCCCTAATGTTGTTCCATCTTCATCTGTCCCACCTATAGAGTTAAGTTCCAGCAATAGAGGCATGACTATGAGGAGTGTCACACTCAAAGTCTCTGCCAATCAAAGCCTCTTAAGAAAATCTGGGGGAGCTGATACTTGGCTCGAACCTCTTATTGGAGAGACCGAGAAAAACAAGATGCAGAGCCATAGTTGTTACACTTTGATGAATGACATAGTTCATTCAACATTAAAGGTAATTTTCTTGACCTTGAATTCTTTCCTTATTTCCCCCCTTCTAAGTTCTCACTTCTATGCTTTATAACTATAGGCTAATCTTATTTGGATTGAGCTGATGGGGCGAGTCTCTTCGTTGGAGAAAAAGGAGCTAGAGTCTACAAAGGCTATCTCTGAAGCTGGGAAAATAGCTGAGGATGCCCTTACTTGAGGCAGCAAACTGGAAAGAAGAATTTGAGAGTGCCCAAGGGACTATAGAGAAGTTGCATGAGAGCAAGGCTCACTTGGAGCAACAGAATTGTGGCTTATCTCCAGAGTTGGGAATTGTCAATGCTTCTTGGGGCCAGCTTAAAAAGGACAAATAGCTATGGAATGCTCTCTATCTAAATCCAATGATGAGGTTAAAGAGCTTAAGGAACTTATGGAGAAGAAAGAAGAATATGAAAGGGAGTTAGCTCAAAACTTAACTCAAGTTCAAAATGACTTAAAGATTTATCTGATAAAATCGGTGCCTTGGAAAGTTCCCACGCATCTCTTGAAGCTTCCTTGGATTCTCACCTAGCTGAGCATCAAATAGAGAAAAATGATCTTGCTATGTGGGAAAAGGAATATAAGGCTTTGGAGAAGGAATATAATGCTCTTGAAGAAAATTTCAACATAGAGGTGAGTAGGGCTTTTCTAAATTCTCACAGTGATGCTTTGATGGAGGCTACACAAGAAAACTTTGACTTGCAATCTGAATGGGCCAAAGTCATGGACACTATCGAGAAAAGTAAACAACCTGCTGATACTCCTTCTCCTGTACATGGAACTATTGATACCCCTTCTCCATCACTTCAAGCTCCTGGAACGGAAGAGTTATTGAACTCTAAAGCAGTTATTAAGGTAATTGAAGTTGTGATTCCAGCTTCCGAGAGTGAAACTTCTATGACATAGTCTATGGAAATTGAAGTTCCCTTGACTACTGCTTCCCTCATTGATGTTATCACTTCAAGCTCACTTGAAACCACTCCTATTGCTACTCCTTCAGAAGTTGTCACTGCGCCTGTTATTGCCTCTGAAAGTGATGTTACAACTTCTGAAGCTCCAACTCCTTCAGTGGCCAGTTAATTGTGTTTGAGTTTTTATTGTTTTTTTAGTGATTGTTGATGTCATCCCTTGGAAATTTTGAAGGGATTTTTTGATGAAGTCCCCAGTTACCATAATGGAGAATTTGTAAGAAAAACATTTTGATGACTAAGTTTTCCCTTAGCTTTTTATGTTAAGAAGTTTTATGAGTACTTCTTTATATTCTATCTTGCCTATTTACTTATTTAGGACTTATAGAATAACTTAGAATCTTTATCCTTTGAAAATGCTTTATGATTCTTCTCATAGAATATCAACCTGATGAAGACTGCCTAACTCGTCTGTATTTCCATCAGATTAATATAACCCTAAGCTCGGATTTTAAGAGTACTCCATTTTGCCGTGCAGATCGTGACTCATCATTTGGCACGGGTTAGGGTTTTTGCCTAACATCTAAAATCGTTAGTAAAATTTTAACAATTCAAAGAAAAAATTTAACATGGGGATACCTGACCATGACCACTTCCTTAGAAGTAGTATTTCTTTAGATGGACAACATTCCAATATGAAGGTAAGACTTTGCCATCCATTATCTCCAACTCGTATGCTCCTTTCCGGGTAATGTTACGGATTCGTTAGGGTCCTTCCTAGGTCAGACTTAGCTTTCCAGAGTTAGCATCCTTGGTAGATTGGAATACCTTTTTGAGCACAAAGTCCCCAATTTTGAAGAACCTGAGACGTGCTTTCCTGCTATAGTATCGTTCAATTACTTGCTTTTGAGTTGCCATCCTTATTAATGCCGCTTCTCATTATTCCTTCGAGCAAATCAAGGTTCATTCGTAACTCTTCATTGTTTGAGTCTTCCGTTGCTTGAACATATCGTGTGCTTGGTTCCCCTATTTCTATTGGTATTAAAGCCTCCGCTCCATAAACCATTAAAAATGACGTTTTTCCTGTACTTGTTTTCGCTGTTGTTCGATACGCCTATAATACCGCAGGTAACACTTCAGGCCAATTACCTTTTGAGTCTTGTAAACTTTTCTTTAAATTATTGGTTATGACTTTGTTCATGGATTCCGCTTGTCCATTGCCTACTGGATGGTATGGTGTTGATGTTATCCTCTTAATTTGCCAACTTTGGAAGAACTCTATGATTTGTGCTCCTATGAATTGCAGACCATTATCACATACGATTCCCTTTGGTACCCCAAAGCGGCATATTATGTTTCTCCAAATAAAATATTTGACTTCTTTCTCTCGTACCTGTTTGAATGCCCATGCTTCTACCCAATTAGTGAAATAATCAGTAAGTACAAGTAGAAACTTTATCTTGCCTTTTGTTTGTGGTAATGGACCTATGATGTCTATTCCCCATTTCTTGAAAGGCCACGGAGATACAACACGGTGTAATAATTCGGCTGGTATATGCATATTGTTACCGTATCTTTGACATCTGTCACATTTGGACACAAAATCATTTGCTTCCTCTTCCATCTTAGGCTAATAGTATCCTGCTCGAATCAAAGTCTTTACGAGTGACCTGCCTCCTGCATGATTTCCACAATGTCCCTCATGTATTTCTCTCATCACATACTCCATTTGGGAAGGTCCAAGACACCTTGCTAATGGTCTACCAAACATTTTTCGGTAAAGGTTTCCTTGATATAGGTAATAACGAACAGCTTTCTTACAAAGTGCATGAGACTTTGTTATCATTAGTAACGGTTCCATACTACAAAAAAATAGCTATTTCGTTTCTCCAATCCAATGTTAAATGATTAAAATTTACCTGATTCTTGTCAGGTTTGAGAACGGAATGGAATAAATGTATGATTGAAGTGTTTGCATCATTTGCTATGTCCGCCGCAGATGCAAGATTAGCTAAAGCATCTGCCTCTGTGTTCTCATCTCTTGGGATTTGCATTACCTTCCAAGTTTGGAACTGTCTTATCAGTACCTGTACCTTTTCGAGGTACTCTCGCATTCGTGTTTCCCTGGCTACATAAGTCCCCATTATTTGAGTGACGACGAGTTGGAAATCACTTTTAATTACGATGTGTGTGATGCCAAGTTCCCGTGCCAATTCTAAACCTGCAATTACAGCTTCATACTCTGCTTCATTGTTAGTTACATGATGATATTTTATAGCTTGTCTAATGGTCTCACTTGCAGGTGGTTTAAGAACAATTCCTAATCCTGCTCCCTTTATATTAGATGAACCATCAGTAAATTAAATCCAAGTCCCCGGGTTTGCACCATTAATGACTTGTAATTCCTTTTCTACTTCTAAATGCATCCCTTGACTAAAATTCTCTATGAAATCAGCTAGAACTTGGGATTTATAGCAGTCCTAGGTTGATAAATAATTTCATATTCACTCAGTTCTATAGCCCATTTTGCTAATCTTCCTGACAATTCATGTTTATGCAAAATGTTTCGTAATAGAAAAGAAGTAACTACGACAATTGGATGACATTGAAAATAAGGTCTTAATTTCCTAGTTGCCACGATTAAATCTAGTGCCAATTTTTCTAGTTGTGGATATTGCATCTTAGCATCTAATAAAGATTTGCTTACATAATAAATAGGGGATTGCTTACCTTGGTCTTCTCGTACCAAAACAGCACTTATCGCGACTTTTGATACTGCTAAGTAAATGAGCAATGTTTCACCTTCCTTTAGTTTTGCCAACAGTGGAGGATTTGATAAGTAAGATTTCAAGCTCCTAAGGGCTTGTTGACAATCTTCATTCCATTTAAAAATGGTCTTGCTTTTTGAGAGCCGAGAAGAACTTAACACATTTTTCTGAAGATTTAGAAATAAATCTTCCCAGAGCGACAATCCTTCTCATTAATCTTTGAACCTCCTTCTTATTAGTAAGGATATCAGGTATTTCTTCCATTGCTTTAATCTGAGAAGGATTTACTTCAATGCCACGGTTAGAAACAAGAAAACCCAAAAATTTACCTGAAGCAACTCCGAATGCACACTTTTCTGGGTTGAGTTTCATGTTAAATTTCCGTAAAATTTCGAATGTAATAGATAAAAGAGAAATATGATCGTGAGAATGCTGGGTTTTGACGAGCATATCGTCTATATATACCTCCATAGTTTTTCCTTATTGTTCTTGAAATATTTTGGTGACCAACCTTTGATAGGTTGCTCCAGCATTTTTGAGGTCAAAGGGCATTACTTTATTAAAGAGGTTTTTTACTCATCACCGGGATCCATTTTAGTTTGATTATATCTCGAATATGCATCTAAAAAAAACTTAAAAGTTTATGACCTGCAGTTGCATCAATTAACTGATCTATATGTGGTAAAGGGAAATAGTCTTTTGGGCAAGCTTTGTTTAAATTAGTATAATCCGCACAAATACGCCACTTCCCATTTTTCTTAGGTATGACTACCGTATTAGCTAACCAATTAGGATACTTTTCCTCGCGGATCGATCCAATATTTACTAATTTTTGGACCTCATCCTGAATTATCTAATTCTTGAAAGAACCTTTCTTTCTTTTCTTTTGCTTTATTAGTGTGAAAGATGGGTCCTTGTTAAGTTTGTGAGTCATCACATCAGATGGTATCCCTGTCATATCAGTGTGGGACCAAGCAAAACAGTCCACGTTAGCATTTAAAAATTCAATTAACATACCTCGCATGTCGGAATTTAGATTGGCTCCTACATGAACCTTTCTTTCAAGCCATTGCTCAAATAGCACCACAACGTCGAGCTCCTCTATTGCTGTTTTAATGTTCTCATTTTCTTCAATTTCTTGAATTACATCAGGTTTTCGAGTCTAAATCTGTTTTTTCTCGTTCAGTTGAAGTTTGATTGTTGACACCCCCAACTGTTTCCTGTAATTGCTATTTCTCTTTACTCACGGTGCTCGTATCTGTTATGGAATTGATACTCCTGGATGTTTGTTGATCCCCTCGAATTTGACATATTCCCCAGGGTGATGGAAACTTAATAACTTGATGCAAAGTTGATGGAACAGCGTCCACATCATGGATCCATGGTCCCCCCGTGATTATATTGTAGGTCATTTCCATATCAATTACCTGAAATTTATTTTCTTTAATAACACATGCAGTAAAAGTTGTTATAATTACCTCACCTTTTGTTACCACGCTCGACTTTTTGAAGCCTGACAAAGTATGTGCCTTGGGTATCATTTTATCTTCAGCTTGCTTTCCCGTAATACCCTTAGTAGAATGATATTTGCAGAACTCCCTAGATGAATCAAAACTCATTTTACATTAGTGTCATATATAAGTAATGATATTACCAGTGCATCATTGTGAGGAGTAATCATTCAGTCTGTATCTGCATCATCAAAGTTTATGCTTTCATGCTCTAGGGTTTGCCGTACTCGCTTCCCGTGCGTGATCGTTATTTTGGAAACCTTATTTGAAACTTTATACATTACTCCATAGATATCTTCTCCTCCACTGATGACGTTCACAATTCTCTTTGGTAATGGTGATTTTGGCGGCTCTTGCCTACTTTTCATGTAAGCCCGTTTTCCTTTTTCACTGAACAACTCAGCTAGATATCCTTGCTTCAATAGATGGTCCACTTCACTTTGTAATAATCTGCATTATGATGTTTTATGCCTGTGGTCATTGACTCACACCAATGGTCCGGATTGTGCCTGTTTGGATTTGATCGCATCTCTTTTGGCCGTCGTACCTTATTTCCCATACCCCTCAGAACAGCTACAAGCTCATAATTAGTTACATTGAAATTATAACTACCGAATCGTGCCATTAAATTCCTATCATCATCTCGTAGCTCTTGGTTGCTTCGATCGCCTCTAAACCTGGATGAAGACCCGGTCTCCCTATCTTTTGGCCTTTGATCATATCATTGGTTATTCTGTTTTGATCGTGAATCCTTTCCTGCAGGTCCCATATATGGATCGTACCTATTCTTACCTGATCTTTTTTCAGCTTCTGACCTCATAGATCCACTCCTTTTCTTCACGATGGTACTGAGGAACGGTATTGTGACGAACCAACCCGTCATCCCATGAGTTACTAGCCCGTCCTTCCCATTTTCTTCTTTCTTATGTTTCACTATCGGTATTGGGTGCGTTAGAATTGAATTGGAGTGATTTTGTAAGAAATGAGACACTTGGTCTCTTTTAAGAAGACCTAAGTTGGAAAAGTCAACCGGGTGTTGACTTGTAAGTTAGAGGGCTTGGAATGGAACTTTGATGATTTGGTTAACCTCGGGGTGATTTCGGATGGCTAACGGGAAGTTTTGAAGTTGGAAAATAATCGACGAAGTTGTAAATGAGTGCACACAAGACCTCACTTTAAACAATCATATCTCATATTATACAAGGAATTGATTAACAACCTATCAAATTAAAGATCTTTGAGTCTAGTTTCCAACACTTCAAATCGTTCGTCATTTGGACATTCCTACGCAAAGTCAAGATCAAATTACCAAAGGCTGGAAAAATGTGAACCTATGTCAAATCTGCGACCGCAAAACACCTCGCAGAGTGCACTCTACAGTCGTATTTTGACCGCAGATTGGGCCAGTGTAGCCCATTTTTGAGTGTTGATTCCGCTGTTCATTCTGCGGACTGCATGTTCATTCTGAGGTCCATTCTGCTACAGCAGACCCGACTTCGAAGGGTCAACTTCCTACTTTTTATAACCCGACCCCATTTCAATTATATGCTTTGGGGTGATTTTCTGAGCATTCTAGAGGGAGGTGAGAGTATTTTGAGAGAGAATTTGGGAACTCACCATTTGAATCATCCAATCTTGCATCAATATTCAAGAATCGAATAACCCAATCACAAGTTCTTCATCAAAGAGGTATGGTTCTATACACTAGTCTTCAATCTCATTTTTGGGTGATTGTTGAGTAAGAATTCATGTGAAAACTGGAGATAAATCACTCGTGGTCATTGTTAGACAATAATATGGGATTATCATCAAATATCCTAACTAGATTACTCATTTTGGGTGAAAGCTTGAAGAACTAGGGCTTGGTTTTGAAAATAAATTTTGGGTTTTGAAAGGCCATTTGAGCTTTGGTTTTGGTAAATTTTATATGTACGGATTCGTGGCGAGACAAGGAATCTGTTGATATGTCTTTAATAATTTTTTGAGAAGTAGGCCCAGGGCTCGGGTTTTGCTAAATTCGTGATATCAATATTTTTCGAGTCTTTTCGATTGGGTTATGTTCCCTTAGCCTATTGTAATATATCCGCTATGGATTTTGATAGATTCGATGCGCGTGGAGGCCGATTTGAGGAGCAAAGGCATCGCAGGCTAGAGATTTCACCGGCTCGAGGTGAGTAATACTTGTAAATGATATCCTGAGGGTTTGAAACCCCGAATCATAGTGCTATATTGAGGTGACTTGCACACCGGATATGAGCGTGGGGTAGAGCACCATTGGGGATTGTGATTTGGTCTGTCCCGGTTGTTGATTTTACTGCATATTTGACTCTAATTGCTTGTTATCATCATAATTTGGGTTGATTGCCATGTTTGGGGCCTTTTGTCGACTTGTAAAATCCTTCGAGGATTGATATTACTACTTAGCATGATTTTTATATCATCTAACCTCAGTCCAAGGTTTTAAATGTTGTTTGCAAACTCAGCCATAATTCTAAGCGTCAAAAACTTAAATGAAATTTTAAATGCATTTCGGTCTAGAAACTTCTATTTTGTAAAAGCCCTTGGGGCTTACTAGATTATTTTCTGGACTGATTATAAAGTAACTTGAAACAGTTGTAACAATAACACTTTATGTTATACTTGAAACAGTGGTAATAATGACACTGTAATATACACTTGAAACAGTGGTAACAATGGCACTGTGTGATATAAATTGGTTGGGTAACAATGGATGATCGGTCAGGTGACAATGACTGACCAAGATATTGCGCTTGTGCTGTAGGAGTCCCTCCGGAGTCTGTACACACCCCAAGTGAGCGCGCGTCGACGATTAATAAATATGGATGGCTCGGGCTGCACGCCGCAGTGGGTACTGGAATGTACCATCATATGCATTGCATTGCATTCATACATTTGTGCACTATTTGTTGTTTGTGTAATTTCTTGAGATATCTATTTGTTGTTCTGGTATTGTCTAATCACTTTCAGACTGGATGAATTTGAGATTGTGGTAACAGTGATACTGCATGATGTAAATGGGTCAGGCAACAGTGGCTGACCAGAGATAAGAATATTGCCTGAAGGGCGAGTTGTGAGCTCAATTATGCATACTTGCTTGTGCCCGAGAGGCTGACTTTTATGCTGACTTGCACTACTTGTCCTGCATTACTTGCTTAACTGTTGGTAAAAGATATTTCTAAAAGTGGTTTTAAACTGAGGCAGATGTTTTCTAATGGATATTCCTGGACTTACTGTTTTTCTCAAATGGTTGTGTTGTCCCATATTGCATGGAGGAGTGCTCTTACGTGATTTCTTGCCTTCAGTTATTATTTACTCTTATTACCGCTGAGTTGGAAGTACTCACTTTACTCCATGCACCTCGTGTGCATATGCATGTATTTGTTACCCGGTAGCGAGTTTGAGCTAATTGAAGCTTTGCTACCATAGCTGAGCCAGGTGACCCCAGCGTCCGCGGCACCAGATTTTCTACCCTTTTGACTTTTAAATTCCATATTCTACACTACTGGTCTTGTAAATGTATTTAGACTCCTTTAGATGCTCATGACTTGTGACACCCCGGTTTGGGCAGAGCTTGGGTCGTATTTTCGATAAATAATGTTATTAATTTATTTTTGAAACTATATATTTATGTTTAACTATTGTTATAAAGGTACTTCGAGTTGGTTGGCTAGCCTTGTCTTCACGAGATGCGCCATCACGACCGGATTGGGGTTTGGGTCGTGACAAGTTGGTATCAGAGCCTAGGTTACTAGGTCTCACGAGTCATGAGCAGGGTTAGTAGAGTCTCGCAGATCGGTACGGAGACGTCTGTATTTATCCTCGAGAGGCTGCAGAACCTTTAGGAAAAACTTCACATTCTTGAATTCTTATCGTACGTCCTTGATTGAGCTTTAAAAGAAAACTCATGAAATTCCTTCCATGCAGTTGTATGTACACGTGAGCGCTCAGTATCAGATGTGCCTTGATGGTTTGTGATTCCCCGATCGAGGATGCGAGGTGTAATATCCGTGAGTTTGATGTTGGTCCAGTCCGGAGGACTTGAGGCCGAATCTTTGCTGATGGCTTGAGCACCAAGGTGATGATTTTGTGAGTTGGAGTTATGAACTTATATGTTCAGTATTGTCCCTAATTGTGGGAATAGCTGTTGGATAGCTACGTAATGAGTATTTGGTACTGTGTAATGTGTGTGGCAGTGGAAGGTGTACAAAAACATGAAGTAAAGGTAAAGCTAATGGGTAATTGGCTCATGAGGCGAAACCATTTGTCATACTAGTTAGATAAGTCTGGGAGCTAAGATCGCTTCTGTAAATATATTATGACGAAATCTATGTCGAGGAGCACACCTTGAAGGTCGAAAATATTTAAAAAAAATATGTTCTTACTCGGTTGAATAGCCCAATTATGGAGGATCGAAAGGTATCTTCTATGTGTTATGATTCAAATGGGTGCAATGCATGTCCATGTATCAATTTTGATAATATAATACATGCAGTATTGAGATTAATGTTGTTGATATACAGTGTGATGCTTTGTCAAGTTGTGGAAGTTTTGTTAGGATTGTTTTGGTGATTCTCTAGCAGGTGGATATGCCCAATTACAAAGGAGACTCTGTCGAATTTTTTGAAAAATTTGGGACTTAGTAAAAATTTTGTCGCCGAAAGAGTGGGCTTTACTATCGTGTGAGTAAATGCAAGAATTGCAGAAAAGTTAATATTCCAGATGATTTGTATTTCCACGAGCGGTTGAAGGAGTGATTTTAATCTCACTATGGTATTACGACATCAATAGAGTATAAGTGTTGTGATCTATGGCTTCGAGCCAAGTTGGGGATCTTGCTATTGGTTACCGGATTGTACGGTTATGTACTATGTTTCTTCCGATTTGATGCATACTAGTGAGTCAGTTCTAGTTGTGGAAATTGGGCCGAGAATGGCACGAGTGAAGGAAAATTTTGACAAAGATGTCATGAGCTCGGATGAGCAGGAAAGGAGTTTTGATTGTTAAGGTAAATTGGTATTGTCTTCAGCGTCACCTAAGATCGGTCCTGGCTAATAATTCTTGATCGCTCTTCAGCATTAGTGCGATTGGTGGTTTGGAGGTACGCCCCAAATATTGTTGCGGTAGGTTGTGGGAGTGTGTCCCACTGGAAGAGTGTGTAAGTGTGGCATGTAGTCACTTGACTAATTAAAGATGTAACTAAGTATGACATTTGTGATGGTGTCGTTAAATTAAAGATTCATGCCTGGAGGGCACTTGGCATATTAGGTTGTGAACTAGGGAGGATTACTCGGTTATGATGGGTGTTCTTGTGCACTATGGAAACAAAATGGGATTTATTATGGACCTTTGAAAGGTTATCAGACTAGTTTAGTGTAATCAGAGTCGACTTGAAGTCGGTGGATAGATTTAATGTGAATAACGGCTCTACATCAGGCCTGATGTGTGCATTTTAGTAATGCGGTTCTCATTGAGGAGTACTTAGGTTGATGTTTAATTATCGGATATTTTTTGTAGTGATGCAGTGCCCCGTGGAGTTGTGAGATGACTTGAGAAATTGCTATGTGTTGGGAATCCGCGAAGGAATGATGTTACCTGAGCAACTTGGCTCTTGAAATTCAGATTGTATATCGCACCTCAGTTGTGCTTGAGTTTTGTAGTTTATGACGCTAAATATGCCTCAGGGATGATATTATGCACTTAGTATGCTTATGACCGATACTCGGTATTATGTTGTAATGAGAAAATTCGGCTCGATGTGCATCTCCTGATATGAGATCTATGTATGGATCGGATGGCACGTCGCCGTGAGTATGTTATCTGAATCGGGTTGAACGCCACACCAGTGTGAAATTGGGTATAGTTTTTCTATATGCTATCTTTGTAGGCCTTACTTCCCGTTTTCCAAGAAAAGTCTGTATTAGTGCGTATGATTTGGTAATTCCTTCCACAGCTCGTTTTCTTTTGTATTGCGTTCGAATTGGTAGTCTATTGGCACATTGGGGCATCATATGCGACTTTTAATTATGTCTTGAGTGGCTTATTGCCCGAGCAGTTCATGCTGGGCGAGGCGAGATCATTGAATTTGAGATCAGTGCAATCTTAGTATATGAAGTAAATTAAAGAGCTAAGACCATTGTTTGGCTCAAAATAAGGTGATAGTTCATGCCAAAAGTATAGAACTAATGAATTGTTGTTTCAGTAGTAGTTATGAATGTGTACAGGTCTTATCCGTCGTGTCAGTATTGTAGGAATTTGAACAAGACCTTTGTATGTCATGCAGAGCATGGGATGTGTAGTGATTCCTCCTAAGTGATTAAATAAATGATCTTCGGATGATTTAGGAAAATGATATTGCTAAGTGGAAGTGATTTGATGAGAGTATATGTCTAAGAAAAAGGTAATGTGATTAAATTAATTATATTTCAGTAGTATTGCGGCATGTTCTTGTTGGGTGCACTGGTGGTATTCGGGTTTGCTCAGAAGCACAGGTAAATATCTACTATCTGTCATGGAGTAAAGGAGTATCAAATGTGTGCGTGTATTGCACGGTTGAAAATGGGATCAGGTATGATGATTTGTGTGCTATATGGAGTTTTTATGTACATGCTATATGGTGGTGATAGATCTTTATTCGCGAGTGTGTTATATTTTCGATGTGATATTGAAATTCAGACTGGTTGTCATAGTGTTGGGTGATTTTGAACTATTGCAGTAACGGCTACACCGGAAATGCCACGGTTAAGTGGTAAAGCGCGTTAGAATATGTTTTAGCAGAATGATTTATATTTCAAAGAACCAGCGGAAAGCTGGGAAAGATTGCTTTGTTAATTGGGCCTTCGTGGCGGATGTCAGTGCAGAGATGTTTCACGTGGAATAGATATTTGGATGGGATCGCGCGTGCAACAAAGAAATGTGGAAATATGTCCTTGCGGGTCAAATTTGTGTGTCCTATTTCTATGATATGAGACACAGTCTCAGCCTTGTGTTGTGGCAGTACTAGTGAATTTGAGGTACAACTCTCTCAGTTGAAGCATTTTCTTGCTTTGAGTATGTTTGGACCGTTTCTTATTGGTGCGCGTATAATGCAAGTTGAGGCTTAGGCCTGTATTGAGGTGTCATATCAGCAGAGTGGTGTGTTGGATTCGAGGTGATCATTGAGGTCATTGGCGGATACAAACACATTTCATTTTGGCATTGTTAGAAGGATAATATTGAGGTTCAACTCAAAAATTTGCTATGGTACTTGCTAAAAGGGAAATGGCTTTAAAAATGGTTGATCTAAGAAATGGATATGGCTTACTGTGTGTTTTATTTATCAATTGTAGTATATGAAGGTGTTGGGATGATACCTTATTTAATAAGAGGTTTTCTTTCGGTATTCAGCTTTGCGTGCGGCTGCAGTGATTAGAAGTTATCACTGCAAGCGTTTGAGTCATGTGTTATGTAATGTAATTACACCTGAGGTTACATGTATGGGATTGTTACACCTTGTTCGGGCTTATTCATGGTGTAAATGTGAGATTCTGATCGGATGGAAGATTTCAAAAATGGAAATGTGGTCGTACGGTTTATGGGCTAGATTAGATTGCAAAAAAGAAATTTAGTTACAATGTATTGTCAGACCTATATGAGATAGGGTGACGTGGGATCATCCCCGGGTATATGCTTAGTAAGGTTATTCAGCTTTTGGTTGGCTCATAGGGTAACTCGGGGTACGCTCGAGGACGAGCGTTTGTATAAGTTGGGGAGAATGTGACGACCCAACCCATCATCCCATGAGTTACTAGCCTGTCCTTCCCATTTTCTTCTTTCTTATGTTTCATTATCGGTATTGGGTGCATTATAATTGAATTGGAGTGATTTTATAAGAAATGAGACACTTAGTCTCTTTTAAGAAGACCTAAGTTGGAAAAGTCAACCGGATGTTGACTTGTGAGTTAGAGGGCTCGGAATTGAATTTCGATGATTCGGTTAACCTCGGGGTGATTTCGGATACCTAACGGGAAGTTTTGAAGTTGGAGAATTTCATAATCGACGAAGTTGTAAACGAGTGTGCACAAGACCTCACTTTAAACGATCATATCTCCTATTATACAAGGAATTGATTAACAACCTATCAAATTAAATATCTCTGAGTCTAGTTTCCAATGCTTCAAACTGTTCGTCATTTGGACATTCCTACACAATGTTATGATCAAATTACCAAAGGCTGGAAAAATGTGAATCTGTGTCAAATCTGCGACCGCAAAACACGTCGCGAGTGAACTCTCCGGTCGCATTTTGACTGCAAATTAGGCTAGTGTAGCCTATTTTTGAGTGTTAATTCTGCTGTACATTCTGCGGACCGCATGTTCATTCTGCGGTCCCTTCTACTACAGCAGACCCGACTTCGGAGGGTCAACTTCCCACTTCTTATAACCCGACCCCATTTCAATATATATTCTTTAGGGTTCATTTTTGGGGTGATTTTCTGAGATTCTAGAGAGAGGTGAGAGTATTTTAGAGACAAAATTTGGGAACTCACCATTTGAATCATCCAACCTTGCATCAATCTTCAAGAATCGAATAACCCAATCACAAGTTCTTCATCAAAGAGGTATGGTTCTATACCCTAGTCTTCAATCTCGTTTTTGGGTGATGTTGAGTAAGAATTCATGTGAAAACTGGAGACAAATCACTTGAGGTCATTGTTAGACAATAATATGGGATTATCATCAAATATCCTAACTAGATTACTCATTTTGGGTGAAAGCTTGAAGAACTAGGGCTTGGTTTTGAAAATAAATTTTGGGTTTTGAAAGGCCATCTGAGCTCCGATTTTGGTAAATTTTATATATACGAATTCGTGCCGAGACGAGGAATCCGTTGATGCGACTTTCATAATTTTTCGAGAAGCGGGCCCGGGGCTCGGGTTTTGCTAAATTCGTGATTTTCGATATTTTTTGAGTCTTTTCGATTGGGTTATGCTCCCTTAGCCTATTATAATATATCCACTGCGGATTCGGAGAGATTCGATGCGCGTGGAGGCCGATTTGAGGACAAAGGCATCGCAGGCTAGAGATTTCACCGGCTCGAGGTGAGTAATACTTGTAAATGATATCCTGAGGGTTTGAAACCCCGGATCATAGTGTTGTATTGAGGTGACATGAAAGTCGGATATGAGCGTGGGGTAGAGCACCATTGGGGGTTGTGACTTGGTCCGTCCCGGTTGTTGATTTTACTGCGTATTTGACTCTAATTGCTTGTTATAAATATAATTTGGGCTGATTGCCATGTTTGGGGCCTTGTGCCGACTTGTAAATTCTTCGAGGATTGATAATACTGCATAGCATGATTTGCATATCATCTAACTTCAGTCCAAGGTTTTAAATGTTGTTTGCAAACTCAGCCAGAATTCTAAGCGTCGAAAACTTAAATGAAATTTTAAATTCATTTCGGGCTGGAAACTTCTATTTTGTATACTATATTATTTTTTGGACTGAATATATGAAGTGACTTGAAACAGTGCTAACAATGACACTTTATGTTATATTTGAAACAGTGGTAATAATAACACTGTAATATACACTTGCAATAGTGGTAACAATGGCACTATGTGATATAAATTGGTTGGGTAACAATGGATGATCGGTCAGGTGACAATTACTGACCAAGATATTGCGCTTGTGCTGTAGGAGTCCCTCCGGAGTCTGTACACACCCCCAGTGAGCGCGCGTCGACGATTAATAAATATGGATGGCTCGGGCTGCACGCCGCAGTGGGTATTGGAATGTACCATCATATGCATTGCATTGCATTCATACATTTGTGCACTATCTGTTGTTTGTGTAATTTCTTGAGATATCTATTCGATGTTCTGGTATTGTCTAATCACTTTCAGACTGGATGAATTTGAGATTGTGGTAACAGTGATACTGCATGATGTAAATGGGTCAGGCAACAGTGGCTGACCAGAGATAAGAATATTGCCTGAACAAGTTGTGAGCTCAATTATGCATACTTGCTTGTGCCCGAGAGGCTGACTTTTATGCTGACTTGCACTACTTGTCCTGCATTACTTGCTTAACTGTTGGTAATAGATATTTCTAAAAGTGTTTTTACACTGAGGCAGATGTTTTTTAAAAGGATTTTCCCGGACTCACTGTTTTCCTCAAATGGTTGTGTTGTCCCATATTACATGGTAGAGTGCTCTTGCGTGATTTCTTGCCTTCAGTTATTATTTGCTCTTATTACCACTGAGTTGGAAGTACCAACTTTACTCCCTGCACCTTGTGTGCAGATGCAGGTATTTGTTACCCGGTAGCGGGTTTGAGCTAATTGAAGATTTGCTACCATAGCTGAGCCAGGTGACCCTTAGCGTCTGCGGCACCAGATTTCTACCCTTTTGACTTTTAAATTACATATTGTACACTACTGGTCTTGTAAATGTATTTAGACTCCTTTAGATGCTCATGACTTGTGACACCCCGGTTTGGGCTGAGCTTTGGTCGTATTTTCGATAAATAATGTTATTAATTTATTTTTGAAAGTGTATATTTATGTTTCACTATTTTTTATAGCTGGCCTTGTCATCACGAGAGGCGCCATCACGATCGGATCGGGATTTTGATCGTGATAGGTATCCTCTTCAATTCTAAGCTTTGTACTGTACCTGTTATAAACATCGTTCCAAGTGGCTGCGAGAAATTCACAAAGACTTTCTTTAAGCCTTCTCGTGGCTTCTGAACTTTTGTCATTCAAATTGCTTACAAAAGCTATCGCTACCTAGTTATCTGGTATACGGGGTAAAGTCATTTTTTTACGTTGGAATCTATCAACGAAATCTCTGAGCAACTCAAAGTTCAATTGCTTGATTTTGAAGGTATCCTCCATTCTTTTCTTGACCTTTTGAGCTCCCGAGCGTGCTTTAATAAAAGAATCTACAAGATCAGCAAAAGAATTTATAGAATTTTCAGGTAAAAGAGAATACCAGGTTAATGCACCCTTGGTGAGTGTCTCGCCAAATATTTTGACCAACAATGATTCAATTTCTTGCTTGGTCAAGTCGTTGCCTTTCACTCCTGTTGTAAATGCAGTTACGTGGTCACGTGGTCTGTTGTACCATCATATTTTGGGATGTTAGGCATTTTAAATTTTTTCGGAATTGGAAGGGGAGCAACACTTGGCTTCCAAGGTTGTTGCGGGTATTTATCCACGTCTATTCCTTTTATTACAGGCGGAATTCCAGGGATTTGTTCGATACGCTCATTTTGCTCCTTGAGCTGTTTCTGCAAGGTTAGTACTAAATTTTGAAGATGAGAATTATCTGAATTACCTGGTTCTCCTTATTGTGAATCACTGGGGGTTGCTCCATTACCAGAATTAACTAGACTAGAGCGGGGGTTTTCCAACGTGTTATTATTAGGCGTTGTTGGGGAAACAGGCAATCGACTAACTAAAGCTTCCAAAGCTTTGTCAATTCCTGCATCAATTAATTTTTTGTAGAAGTTCATCTCTTGTTTCAACTCCTCCATCAGCATATTCAGACATATCATTAGGAGTTCCCTCTCAAGATCCACATGGAGAAGCTTGAGGAATAACATCATTGAGTTCATCTCCCACCACTTGATGGATCTGATTTTCTTGATTGTTATTGTCGTTGTTGTTTGATATGATGTTAACGATGGGTAGAGTATTGTTTCAAAAAGAATGGATTATCAAATTTTCGGTAACATAATTAATTTGTTTAACCAAAAAATAATATTTTTGTCAAAGCTAGAATTAAGAATGAAAAAATCGGGTTACTAATAATTAAGAGACCAAAAAGAATAATAGGCTTTCTAAGAATAAGAATAAAGTAAAGAACAAGTTTGTATTTCAATATGATGTAGATGATATTTCGTGTCCTTAAAAATGATGAGAGTTCTTCCTTTTATAGTTGAGAATGAAACCTCAGATTTAATGAGATAATTATGAGTAATAAATGATAATTAAATAAGCCGTTATATAATCATTCCTATTAAATATCAATTTTCCAACAGATCAGGTATTTAATACTGAATTTGAACTCCTTTTTGTCTTCAGATCCATGTCTTCAATGCATTTTGATCCGTTAGCTTTAAATGACCTGAATTAGTACGAGACTCGTGTCTAAACTGCTTCTCGTGCCTTTTTAACTTTCTCTTCCCGTATCTGTCATCTCCCGCACATTTTTCTCAATTGTTACGCTTTGACCAGTTGACCAGTCCACACGTCATACCACGTCATCTTCAATATAAATTTAACTTTTCCCAATACAAAAAGCAATAGCAAAGACAAAATATTAACATCGGGATATATTGATGAGGCATAAAATGGATTCTTGAGAAAATTGCGGCAATGCTGGAAACAGAATCCCATGGTAGCAAAAATTTCAACATTATGTAAGATCAGTGGGAACATGAGTCAAAAATAGACCTTACTGTTCATATAAAATAATTCTTTTGATCTTTAAAGAACATGTTTTCCATGCAGGCTAACCTGAAGATAACAATATACGTAAGTGGCACATAAGCAAATGAGGAAATGTCATATAATTCCAAAGTTATATCCAAAATTTAGCACCCAAAAGATGATCAATATTTTATTGTCTCCATTGTAGAGTTTAAACAAAATATCTAAAAAAGATTATACAACAATGAATATGAAAGTAATGCACCATTTTCTATATGTAATAAGAAAGCTATCAATTGTAAGTTAGAAATCATTATAATCCCTTTTAAAAGGGTAAGGAGAGAACAATTACACATTATATATAATACCAGGAGGAAAATAAGATGTCACATATGTTTTCTAAGTGAAAAAAGATAATTCTCAAGTCTGCTGCATATGCCCGACTTGTTCTTGTCAATCGAAACCTTTTGTGAGGTTCTTAAACATAATATATGAGACGACAAAGATAGTAGGATTCTTAAGAGTCTTGAACACATAGGCTATGGAGAAAATGAACTAATCTCAAATGATAAAGATGTGTACTCATTAGTTAGAAACCCAACAATCTAAAAATTGATGTAAAAAATAATAGCCAGCAACTTTTTGCACATATTTCATGTGATTTTTTTTTTCGAACAATTCATTGTTGTTACTTCTCAATAGACTTTTCCTTTATTTTATTTTTCAAAATACAAAAGATATAACGTATAAGGAAGAGGAGCTTGCTGACCTTAAACCATTCACTATTTAGTGGCAGACTATTACTGTCCCTTTTGATTAAACAATTTCTTTCAGAAGACATAAACATCTCATCTGTAATCAAGGAAGAGGAAGTTATATATCAGTTTGGAAGCACAAAGTTCTTTTTTTAGTTAAAACTTGAAAGTAAAATCAGCTCGATAACTATAGAGAGTAGAGAATATCGACTTTTCAACAAAAAAGAATGGAACATTGTTTGAGTTGTTGCTTTCACTTTGATAAGTTGTTTTCCTGACAATTGCAGCGTAGCATTTATATAAAAGAAATTTCACTTAAGCTAAAACAAATTTCTTCTCAATTTCTATACAGTATCTCAACTTGACCACCTAAATACGACAAATTAATATTGGCTGGACATTCAATTCTTGTATCAGGAAAAAAAACATAGACTTAAATTATTTAATCACATGTACGACTCAGTTCAAATAGAAATACTATCAAACAAGACACACGATTGTACTAATTAGACACCTATAAAGAGCAACAATAGTTCATAAATTGCATTACAGATATCTGGAGGCAAGAACCAGAGAATCAATTTTTTGTCGAGCATTTAGCACAATGGATCTATCGAGAATTATCCATCTTATCCTCTAGAATGTGTACCTCATTTGTGCGTTACCCGAGCTTATTAATAGGCAGAATGTTTACAAACAATAAAATCCATACAAACCCCAACTACCAACATGAAAATTAAAATTTTATGTTGTCACGACCCGTTCATCCACCATGAACATGTCGTGATGGCACTTAGTTCTTATAACTATGTAAGTTTAACAGTGCGGAACAATTTAACATAATTTGCGAAAACAACTAATTTAGACTGAATAATCGAAAGAAATATGTATATAACTGCCATTCGACAAATACAACTCATAATAAGGGCGGAAGTCAAAAATCTCTACCCAAAACCCGGAAACTGACTGGAACCACAGGCTAATAGAAACATAGTACGCTGCTCTAATTCCAGAATATCTAAACAACTGAGAGAAAAGGAATAAACTAAATACTAAAGCTGGAATAGAATAAAGACTCCTGGTCTGCGGACGTGGCAGATGTACCTCAAAGTCTTCGTGTGTCTCCTCGCCTCAAGGATATTGCACCTGGGTGGAGGTACCTGGATCTGCACGTGAAAAACACGTGCAGAAGGGGCATGAGTACACCACAACGATACTCAGTAAGTGCCAAGCCTAACCTTGATCAGGTAGTGACGAGGAAGGTGAGGGCCCTACTGAGATAAAACATAATAAATTACAGGATAAGGAAAACAATATAGATAAAGTTTACAGCGAGAGTCTAAACCGGATAAATAAAGAAAACAGTAATAGAAAGCAGAAGTAAAACAATACAAGGAAATACTGCTCACAACAAGAAATACTAGTCGGGGATCTCTTTGTATCCCGAGGATCTCTCGGCATCCTCACCAGATCTCTTGGTATCCTGAGGATCTCTTGGTATCCCCAATAGATAAGCCGAGGATCTCTTGGTATCTCGAGGATCTCTTGGTATCCTCAATAGATAAGCCAGGGATCTCTTGGTATCCCGAGGATCTCTTGGTATCCTCAATATATATACACTAGGGATCTCTTGGTACCGCGAGGATTTCCTAGTATCCTCAATAAGTAAACTAGGGATCTCTTGGTATCCTCAATAAATAAACCGGGGATCTCTTGGTATCCTCAATATATACACTAGGGATCTCTTGGTATCCTCAATAAATAAACCGGGGATCTCTTGGTATCCTCAATATATACACTAGGGATCTCTTGGTATCCCGAGGATCTCTTGTCATCCTCAATAAATAAACCGGGGATCTATTGGTATCCCACACCCCTCTGTCTAGAATATAACACGTGCATGGGATCTCCTGAGATGCCATCCCGTAGCCCCAATTTAAAAAGCACCATAACGGCTCATAATTATTAGAATAAATGCTAAACTCATAACAAGTAAGTAAATTCTAGCGTAACATATTTTACGAAAATACAAGCAAGGCAGTCTAAGAAAATAGGCAAGTAAGTCGACAATATATGCTTCTCTAAACTAACACTGGCTAAGTTTACAATTAGAGTAAAACGTGTAAGAATGAAACTCAATTTAAATACTTAAAGTAAAATCAAATTTTCAACAATTAGCTCAAGTACGCGCTCGTCACCTCACGTACAAGACATTCAAATATCAAATATCAAATATCATGTCCCAAGGGGTCCCCCCTCCCTCCCCACAAGGTTAGACAAGCCACTTACCTAGAACCGGCACAAAATCAACTAGAAATCGCGCCTTTGCCACGAGTATCCGACTTCGAATTGTCCAAATATATTCAATTCAATTATATATCGTAAGTAACATTGCAAGCAACTAATTCCACTAGTAAATTTAAAGCTAAGGCGCAAAAATATGTAAAATAACCAAAATTTCCCTCAGGACAATGTCTCAGAATTGGTTAATTTTTACATTTTCAAAACCCTCGTACTCTCACGAGTCTAACAATATAAAAATCTCCCAAATCGGAGGTCAAATGCTCACTCAATACCTAATAGTTTGGTCGACGAAGTTTTTCCCAATTTTGATTCCAAATTTGAAATTAAATGATGAATTTAACTATATATTGATGGAATACAACTAAAAAGAATTCAGGAAACGTTACTCCAATGATCATCTCTTCAAAACCTACTCAAAATCGCCTCTCCCGAGCTCTCAATTGATTTTTCAAACTTGAAACTCACCCCTCAAAATTCACTTTTCTGAACAGACATTTCCGCTTCTACAGACAAGGGACTGCACCTGTGGTCCTTGATAAGTGGGTAAAATATCCACTTATCTGTCTTTAAACCTATACTTTTGATGTGTTGAGTGACAAAAGCCGTGTGTTTTTATGTCGTTTACTTCTATTTACAGGTTGTATGTGATTTAGAAGTGATGGTGAATGAACCAAGTGAAAACAAGCCAAAAAACATAATTAAAATGGACAAAACAAGACTGCCCAGTTAATTGCTCTTCGCGAACGCGAAGATGTATCGCAAACGTGATGAACCAGTCCCCAGTCTACTACGCGAACGCGATAATGTATCGCAAACGCGTTGAGCAGAAAACAGTGGCCTTTGCAAACGTGAAGGTCAATCGTGAAGGCGAAGGTCAGAAGTCAAGGGGCAGAAGTCAAAGCTTCGCGAACGTGTGGTCAAACCACGAACGCGTAGGTCAGGAGTCAATAATACATCGCGAGCGCGATGACTGTACGCGAACGCGAAGGCTTAATTGCTTTGGAAGCAAGGGCAGTTTTAGAATTTCATGATTTTGACTCTAAATCCTTTTATACCCAAATTAGTTCATTTTGGGTCTTGAAGATTGAAGCTTGTGGTTAAGACTTTCTTACCCATTTATGTTTATTTCCTTGCTTTGTATTGTATATTTAAGTGTGTAGTATTTATTTCCAATACTTAATCTTGTTTATGGAAATATTCATAATTAAAGTGTGGATTTAATACCTTATTGTGCTTATATATTAATTGAAGTTACTGTATTGTTAACACAGGTTTTGCTTATTGAATCTTTATTTGTTCAACTACATAATTATTGTTAGTTAATTGAAAGGGAAAACATGCCTATTTAGTGTGTATCTACTCGAGAGAGAATACATATTTAGGTATTTGTTGAACAACATCACTCCCGAAGTATAAACGAGAGTCATAACCAAGGGTTTAGAGGTTGGATTAGAGATAGCGATACCTCGGGTGCAATCTTAGTGAATCGTTATGCTAATCTAGCTAGTGTAGCTCGAGAGAGTGCGTCTAGTAAATTATTATAATTACTCGAGAGAGATTTATGATAAGTAGAGAGTTCACGATTGATAGAAACAACTAAGTATACCTTTGTGACCATTATTGGAAGAGATATAAGATACGTTGGATCGTTACTTGATGTGTAGTTCCCGCTGCATTCATACTTGTAGCCATTGATCATTTACTTGCTTTCTAGAATAGTTTATATTTCCGCAATTAAATCAATATAAATCCAAAAACTTTTCTTTAACCCGTTTGTCTTTACACCATAAGCGATAATTCTCCTACATCCCTTGTCGCCTACACATTGTCCCTGTGGATTCGACCCTAACTCTTAGTTGGGTAAATTATATTGCAATTGACCGTACCTATTGCTATTGAGCGGTGGATTTGGACGCCATCAATTTTAACTGCGCCAAAATTGATGTCAGTTAGTAAGAAAATGGCAATAAGAACTAAGAAGAACTGGAGGGCTAAGACAGAGAAAATGGTAGTAAGTAAGAAAAAAACTGGGCAGCATTTCGCTGTGATTTTAAAGACCGAAAGGAAAATAAAAAGAAGAAAAAGAAGAAGAACTGAAGGAAAAAAAATTGGCAGTATTTCGTCGCTATTTTAGGAAAGAAGTCACGTACCTGGCCTTGAACTCTTGAACTTTGCTCTACTCCTCAATGATGTTTGAAAAAAGGTACATTTTTTTAATGTTGGCAGTCACATAAACACTAAAATACTCGCTATTGTGGCTTCTCGCTACAATCGTACTTGTCGATTTTTGGCAGAAGCGCACGCTTCAACTAACGTGCTATTCGTCTTGCTTCGCTTCACTCTTTAAGCGCTGAAGTGAGCACTTTTCACAATACTGGTAGGTTATTTCTATTTTGTGGATAAACATATAGGAGTTGACATGACATTAGAGTATACAAACTATCTCTGAGGTGGTTTTCTATTTAGTTACCTTTGTTCCATGAAAACGAAAACTAAACTGATCGCAAAAAGGAGCTGATTAACCTTCAAATATTTTCGGGGAAAAAAGAAGAAGATGAAATGAAAATGGTTGTTGTTAAAGGGTAGGTGTAGTATATAATTCAAACAATGAATGAGGAAGATAAATTTTTGAGTGACCTTCATTTTATTTTCACTGGATTCGTTGGCTCCAGTTTTTGTATTAGCTTGAAAAATTTACCTCGTTCAGTTGCTAGCTCTAGTTCTCCATTAGAGGAAGATAAATCTTCTTTCTTTCTCTTGCTACCTTCACCTATATCCGTTGTGGTTGGTGCAGGGAGAGAATGGATGATATTTTCTTTTTCAACGCATGATACAATATACAATTTTCCAAACGTTGCTCCTGAATTGCGTGCGAATTCTTTTTTCACTTGAATTTTGAACAGTTTTTGACCAAGCCTGCTTTGCATATCTTGCATTTGGAAGGACTCATTCTGGAAAAAGGAAATATATTATGTTATTTTGCAAGTTCACTTGTGAAGTGATCATGTGTGAATTATTTACTTAGAATACGTACATTAACTGAAGCTCGCTCGTATACTTCTAATGCAGTAAGAGATAATATTTTCTCTCCTTTTTTACACATAACCTTTCCAAATATTGAGGTAGAGGTATCTTGAAGATTCACATCAAATTGACACCTATAGTATATGTCTGAAACTCAATAAGAGTTTAGGGCAGAGTTTGATTATGCTTTGGATGTATCAATAAAATTAGATAAGAAAGTATCTGGGAGTCAACATATTCTGTTGATTGCAGTTCATACAATGAATTTCTCTTTTGACTAGACTCCTCACTTCTTGTCCACTGTTTGGACATATTAAAACGTAAAAAACACTTGAGATAACTTAGAAGTGATATTTTTGCCTCAATGAAAAAGGTGTGTCCCTATGTTACCAAAGTGAGAGTAATTTTTGTAAGGACAAATACTTATTTCATTGTATAAAATATGTGAATAGAAATTATACTGACGTCCTACTGTGATTGAACATTTGCAATTGGCACTATTTCTTCATTCACTAGAACATAAATAAGAGATCCAGATGTGGATGTGCTCCTCACAATGAAAGAAGCAAGCATTTCTTTATTTTCTACGATCATGTCCTAAAAGTAAAAATGGCAGCACCTTAGAATGTTAATAATAAGAAAGAAACATGAACAATATACAGAGGATTAATGTGATGCCATTTACGTAGCTGCAGACATTGTTGATAAGGTGGATTAATGTGTATGGTTGTGTTAAACCTTGTTGTCAATGAAAACGTACAGATTGACGGCAAAATAATTAGGGATACAGTGAGAGAAAGAGAGCGAAGTTGAGAGAACTCTCTGGAATATCCGAGAGTGAAAAATAATCTCATTACCCAAAAATATCTGTCCCTATACAGATATACACATATAACATAAGACTTGGATCGAGTCAGACGGCCCAAATGTAAAATGTAATAAGAATTGGGCCAGAATACACTAAGGCCCAAATACACTAACTAAGCCTACAATATATAAAATATACAATGAATATACAAAAAATATACAACCCAATATCAATGTCTATTTAGGCTTAGAGGCTAGATAATCTTGTAGCTCAACACACCTTCCCCCCCCCCCCCCCCAAGTTGGAGGGGGAGACCATCTTCAACTTGAGCAGCAGAGGATGGATGACAGTCCCAAGCAGAGGCTTGGTGAGGAGGTCAGCAAGCTGTCGAGAAGTAGGGACATGGGAGATAGTAATGAGGCCACCAGTCAGTTGATCCCGAATGAAGTGACAATCCACCTCAATATGCTTAGTCCGTTCATGAAAAACAGGATTCTTGGCAATATGAATGGCACGCTGGCTGTCACAAAAACAGAGAAGGGAGGAGCAACTGAAACTCCAATATCAGTTAGCAAACGAGAGAGCCAAGACATCTCAGCTACCACTTTACTGAGTTCCCTATATTCTGCCTCAGCAAAAGATAAGGAGACTACAGGTTGCTTTTTGGACTTCCAACTAATCAAACAACCACCCAAATGAACACAAAAACCAGTAACAGATCTGCGAGTATCAGGGCAGGCAGCCCAATCACTGTCAGAATAAGCAGTAACAGAGAAATCAGAACTAGAAGAATAGAACAGGCCCAAAGATAAGGTGCCCTTAAGATATCTGAGGACATGGAGGGCAGCATTCATATGAGAGACTCTGGGACATTTCAGAAATTGACTCAGATGCTGAACATCAAAACAGATGTCAGGCCTAGTGTGAGTCAAAAATAGGAGTTTACCAACAAGACTCCTATATTGATCAGGGGAGGAGAAAAGATCACCAGAATCAGTATGAAGTTTGACATTAATATCCAAAGGACTAACAACAGGAGAAACATTTACACAGTCAAACTGATGCAGCAAGTCAGAAATATATTTATGCTGATTAAGGATCACCCCACCAGGAACAACTGACACATCTATGCCCAAAAAATAATGCAAAGACCCTAGGTCTTTAATCCTGAACTGATCATCCAGAAACAGTTTCAGGGCAGCAATCTCATAATAGTCATCCCCAGTAAGAATAATGTCATCCACATAAACTGCTACAGTCACTAGAGATCCGGGTTTACCTTTTATGAATAAAGAATAATCATTCAAAGAATGAGTGTAGCCTCTGGAATATAGAGCAGAAGACAATTTAGCATACCATTGTCTGGAAGCCTGTCTCAGCCCATAGAGAGACTTTTTCAACTTACAAACAGGAGGAACAGAGGCAGAAGAAACAGAGGCAGAAGAAGGAGAAGAAACAGTCAAACCTGGAGGGAGCTTCATATATACCTCCTCATCCAAATCACCATGTAAGAAAGCATTGTTAACATCAAGTTGAAATAAATTCCAATTATTCTTAACAGCCACAGCAATAATACACTTAACAGTGGACATCTTAACCACAGGAAGAAAAGTGTCAGTGAAATCAGTGCCTTCAACCTGAGTATCACCTCTAATCACAAGCCTAGCTTTATGCCTTTCAACAGTGCCATCAGCCTTATATTTGATCTTATAAACCCATTTGCAGCCTATGGGTTTCTTACCAGGAGGAAGAGGAACAACATCCCAGGTATGGTTGGCATCCAAGGCATCAAACTCCTTTCTCATGGCATCCTGCCATACTGGAACAGATGCAGCTTGAGAGTAATAGAGAGGTTCAGATTCCAGAGAAGAAGAAAAGGAGCCAGAAATGGCAGGAAGTCGACAGACATAGTCCTTAAGATAAGAGGGAGGATTATGCTGTCTTCCAGATTTTCTGGGAGCAGGAGCAGATGTGGAAGAAGGCAAATTAGGAGGAGAGGTATCATGATTGAAGGGAGGAATGGAGGCTGGATTAGAAGAAGGAGAAGTGGTGGCAGAAGGAGGAGGAGGAGAGGAACAAACAGGTATCAACAAGTCAGTGTCAAAGAAGGAAGGCTCAAAAAGAGGAACTGAGGGAAAGGAAGAAGGAGCAGGAGATGAAACATTCTTAAAAGGAAAATAGGTTTCATGAAATATAACATCCCTGGAGACAAAGTATTTCTTTGAAGTAAGGTCATAAAGCGTATAACCCTTTTTTGGCAAAAGGATACCCAATGAAGACACAGGAAAGGGCTATAGGTTTCAATTTGTCCCTTTGAGGAATTGAAAACAGTAGCATAGGCAAGGCACCCAAATGCTCTCAAATGAGAGTAGGTTGGTGCCTTTCCATGTAAAACTTCAAAGAGAGATTTATGATGAAGAAGTCTGGATGGTATTCTATTAAGGAGATAGGTGGCAGTTAGTAAGCAGTCCCCCCAGAAAGAGATTGGTAAGCCAGATTGAAAAGTAAGGCTCTACATGCCTCAAGAAGAGTCCTATGTTTCCTTTCTACAACACCATTCTGTTGAGGACTATGAGGACAGGTTGTTTGGTGAATAATCCCTTGGTTACTAAAGAAAGAAGCACCCTCAATGCTAGACCCCAGTTCCAAAGCATTATCACTTCTAACAATTTGAACCACAACATTAAACTGGGTTTTAACCATACACAGAAATGATTTAAGCAAGCAGAAGGCATTGCTTTTAGACCCCATTAAGTGTGTCCAGGTAGCCCTAGAGAAATCATCAACAATTGTAAGAAAATATCTAGAGCCAGAAGAAGTAGGAGTGTGATAGGGGCCCCAAGTGTCCACATGAATCAATTGGAAAGGTCTAGAAGTAGTTATTGTGCTATCAGGAAAGGGAAGTCTAGTCTGTTTAGCCATAGGACAGATAGAACAAGGGAAAGACTTCTTAGAAGCAAAAGAAGAAGACAATCCAGAAATGTGTTTCATGTTTGAAAATGAAGTATGAGCAAGTCTCAAATGCCAAATGTAATTCATGTCAGTTGCAACAACATTATTACAGATGGAACTATTTACATTGGAAGGTAAAGCAACATCTTTATGGCAACCAGTAAAAGAAGAATTGTCATGATTACAAGAGTCAGATTTAGGGTATACAAAAGCAGATGAACAACCAGTAGAGCAGGAAGGGGAAGCTGGAGCCCAAGCAAGCTTGTATAGACCAGCCTCCTCTCTACCAAGATCCAGAGGTTTCGTCAGAGAAGGGTCATGTATCATGTGGAGGAAGCAGCAAGTTGCAGTGAACAAAACTATGCAATGCAACTATTTCACTAACTTGTGGACAGAAATCAAGTTGAGTTTAAAAGAAGTAACTAACAAGACATTTTGAAGGGTGATGGATGGATTTAATGCAAAGGATCATGTGCATATCACTTTCACTTCATATCCATTAGGAAGAGTTACAAGGTAGGGTACAATTAAAGGTGTTATGTTGAAGAGTAAACTTTTATCATATGTCATATGATTAGATGCCCCTGAGTCTATTATCCAGGTGGCAGAGTTAATATGGGTAAGCATGCAAAGCTTGGAATCAGAAATAGGGCTTTCAGTTAGCATAGTACCAGAAAAATTAGCAGCATACATGGGAGGAGGAGTCTGAGCAGTGGAATCCCCTAACTGGGTATGTTGTAACAAGCTCATCAATTGGTCATACTGTTGTCTGCTCAGCCCTGGTATCACAGAACTCTGGCCATCTATGTTTGTAACAGAGTGATGGCTTTCAGGAGGATTTCCTTGGGGAACAGACACATGTCCTTCAGAAGAAGGGAAATCCACACCAGCAGTTAGATGAGCAGCAGCAGTTCTCCTCCCCTTGTTAAATGTTATACTTTGTGGATACCCATGAATCTTGAAACATTTATCAATTAAGTGCCCAGATTTTTTGCAGTATCTATAAAATAAAGATCCTCTAGCTTGGTCAAAATTGACTCTTTGTCTGAAAGAAGGAGAAGGATTAGGCACTGTGACCTTATTGAATCCAACTGAATGTCTATTTGTGTGGACATTGAAAGACATAGAGTCTGGATTAAACTGAGAAGGGGACTGGACTTGTCTCTGCTTCTCATCATTGAGGACCATATTATAGACACTGTCAAGGGTTGGAGGTGGCTGCATCATCAATAGGTTACTCCTTACCTCCATGTATGCTTCATTAAGGCCCAATAGAAACTGAAACACCTTATTCTCATCATCTTCCTGTATTATACCATTTTTGGCAGCACATACACATCTTTGCCCATGATTTGTACACATTATTTCTAATTCATCCCACAAACCTTTAAGTTTGTTAAAATATGAAGCTACATCTAGAGACCCTTGAGAAGTATGAGAAATCTCTCTTTTTAGTTCAAAAATTTTGGTCCTGTTGGCAGTGTCATATCTGGCCTGAAGCTGGGACCATATACTCTGTGCAGTATCAGAATACTGCACACTTTCAGCACTTTGAGGGGACAGAGAGGCAATTAACGAGGAAATTACCATATTATTGCATCTGTCTCATAGTCTTTGCTCAGTCACGTTAGTGACTGACGGGGACATGTGCCATCAACAAAACCAATTTTGTTCTTAGCAGATAACGCGACAATCATTTTCCTCCTCCATCCCCCATAACCACTGCTCGAGAAGGGAGTGGACACAAGAGAAACTCCAGGAATATTAGAGGAGTAAAAAAAAAGGGGCTGGTAGAGTCCACTGAGGAGGTATTGACATTCATATTAGAAGTCATGAACAATAACCAGTTTGAAATAAAAAACAGTCTCAGTAAAGAGGCTAAAGTTGAATCAGAACCCACATGCAAAATATACAACACTTATAACAGGGATAGAGTTACCCTCCTTCTTCGCGACCGGAGAAGAACGATCTTCAATCGCCAGATAAAACCCTAGGTCCAACCACCGGAAACTGTAGGGTCTGGAAACTTACCGGAGGTCAGGGACGTCGGAAAATCACCCAAAACATCCACCAAGTGAGGATCGAGCCATCGGATAGCAGTAAAACCCTAGGTTCAACCACCAGAAACCCTAGAATCTGGAAAGTCACCAGAAAAAAGTCAGGGATATCGGAAAATCAGCCAAAACATCCACTGAGTGAAGATAGAAGCATTAAACAACAGTAAAAGTTCCGATTATCTGTTCAATATACATCGTTCTCTCGATAAACAAAATCTCTCACAAATATCCAAAAAAAAACCTTCAATAAAACTTCCAACACGATCGATAACAAGTAACGGAGAAGAGTCCGAGGATCATCCTGCTCTAATACCATGAAAACGTACAGATTGAAGGCAAAATACAGTGAGAGAAAGAGAGAGAAGTTGAGAGAACTCTCTGGAATATCCGAGAGTGAAGAATAATCTCATTACCCAAAAATATCTGTCCCTATTCAGATATACACACATAACATAAGACTTGGGTCGGGTCAGACGACCCAAGTGTAAAATGTAATAAGAATTGGGCTAGAATACACTAAGGCCCAAATACACTAACTAAGCCTACAATATATAAAATATACAATGAATATACAAAAAATATACAACCCAATATCAATGTCTATTTAGGCTTAGAGGCTAGATAATCTTGTAGCTCAACAGTCAATGATGTGCCTGCATAAATTATAATAAAAAATTACAAAATCACATTCGTTCTTTGTATAATATGAAATATTGCTGATTTTAGTTTACCATTGTATTTCGACACCCCAATAAGTCTTGCAAGAGTGATGGGATACTCTTGGAATTTCCCAAGGAGCTTCTTTACCTCATCTTCAATAATACCTCTTCCCATATTCTTCCCATATTGTGAATGTGAAATTTTGCTTCCTGTGTAAATGGAAGGGACAAATATTTATAGTATTCTTTTTATACGATTAGATAATAAGTATAAAGAAGTGTCTGTAAAGCTTATGACTTGGCTAATAAACCTACCGAGTATCAATGATGATGAGTTCCCGCAATCTTTTCTGCAGACTTGCAACATATCTTGACGCAAAGCACTTGACAATAATTTCAAGCACATCTATTGATAGAAGGATCTATTAAAGTTAATATTTAATTCACAAGTTGATAAGAATGGACATTGGGCCTAACTCAACCCCAAAAGCTAACTTATGAGGTGAGGATTGTCCAAGCCATATAAGGAGACCAAGGACCTCAAATCCCTCCGATGTGGGACAACTCAACACCCCCCCTCACGCCCAGATCTCTGGAGCCTCACGCCCAGATCTCTGGAGCGTGGACAACATAAATGGGGGGCCCAACATCGGTAACAATAATTGGGATGGGCCTGGCTCTGATACCATGATAAGAATGGACATTGGGCCTAACTCAACCCCAAAAGCTAGCTTATGAGGTGAGGATTGTCCAAGCCATATAAGGAGACCAAGGACCTCAAATCCCTCCGATGTGGGACAACTCAACACAAGTTCTATTAAATTAATTGTTTGTTGATTAAAGAATAAAATTTTCATACTGTGTTCTACGTTCGTATCTCAAATTTGGTAGATGTATGCGTGCACCCGTTATCAATTAGGTATAAAATAGTCTGAAAATCTTTTCATAATTGGGGATATCATCACCATAAATGATTGTTTTGATTTGGTCTTTCTGTAAGCAATCGACAAAGAAATTGTGGAAGACTCATATGTAGAGGATGTAAGCAATTAGTTTAAGAATATTTAACAAATATAGTAAGCCTGTGTATGCTTCCCTTTATCTTGTTTCCTTTTGGATAAGAAAAATGTAAGCTGAAACTAAGGCTGAATATATATTAAAATAGGGGACTTTTAGAATATCTTTATTCTTAAAAAAGTACTACATATTTATGGGTAGGTAAAAATTCTTTTTTAGTTCAGGCATACCATAAAATATTTTGTCAAAGAAGCATCTAATTATTGAAGAGGGAAAAAAGAATTTAAGTTTCATAATGAAAAAAAGGAAAAGACCGACAAATTTGTAGCTAACATTGAAAAGTCATCCATGTACACGTTTATTTTGCAAAGATGTGATGGGAATATTAAACAAAATCTTTGTCGTGCATGTATAAGTAAACAACAATCTGCGCAAAAGAAAAAAAGCTAATGATACCCAAAAAAGAGTATAAACTACACATACCCAGGTAACAATAACCAACAAAGGAAGTGCAACAAATGCATAAGATATGCAGAAATTGTTGGATTTTAAAGACTTTAAATATTGGGCTTTAAAGTCTAAGAGTGTGAATTGAGAAATGGTGGAAAATAAAATGGAGAAAAATAAAAATTTAAATCAAGTGAGCTTTTGTCATGAATTTTGTCCCTCATTGGTGAAGACAACTACATTGTGTGTATATATATATAGGATCACTTCTTAAAGCTCTTAAAAGGAGTTGAAGAGAATGAACCTTCGCACCGTCGTCGTTGTCGCTCGCTCAGCTCCGCTTTGGCTTTGGCTTTGGCTTTGGCTTTGGATGATCGCTAAAATTATTTTTTGGACAAAATTTATTTAATTAATTATTTAATAATTAATTAAATTCCTGTCAGTTTATTAACAGAGTTCACTGGAATTGCTGCCTTTGGTGAACATTATTTTTCCTCTTGAACAAGCACTTTTCCTTAACTGACATTACACCTTTTCCAATAATTGCCTATAAATTTTGAGGCATGGCTTTGTTTTCCACACACTGAAAAGTTACAGAACTTTCTTCCTTCTGAATACTGTATTTTACTTTGCAGTCTCTCTCTCACAAATTTGTAAGTGTGATTTTGCTCCGTTCTTTGAGTTCGCTAGTATCCTGCAGTTTGTATTGTCACTGTTACAAGAAGGTTTATTCTATTTCATCCTGGGAGGATTAATCCATTACCTTGGCAATGCGCGAGAGGGTTAAAATTCCTTAAGGATGCACAAGCAAATTGTGGACTTGGAATATTTCTTATAGTTTACTGTTTTTCCACTTTATCTTCCAAATGTTTTTCTAATTTTTATGTTTTAACGGAGTAGCAGCAACAAGCTTAAGGAATTTTAATTACTAATGTTTCTGTGTTAAAATATATATTAAACTGTTATCTATATTTTGTATACTGGTTTGGAGAGTAAAGTCTTCGTGCTTTCTACTCCAATAATTATTCTATTCGATTTAAAGTATATAAAATTTTTACCGGAATATAAACATACGGGTTTGAAGTATATAAAAACTTCACCATTATTACGCGATGTATATTTGGTTTTGTACTCAGTTTGAAGATATCAAAACTTTATTGATTTGACAAAGTTCTATTTTGTTTCCAACTCTACAGAAACATGACGAAATTGTTGGACTTTAAAGCATTGGGCTTTAAAGACATTAAGCATTGCGATTTAAAGTCTAAGTGTGTGAATTGAGAAATGATGGAAAATAAAATGGAGGGAAATGAAAATTTGAATCTAGTGAGCATTTGTCATGAACTTTGTCCCTCATTTGTGAGGGACAACTATATTTGTATGTATTTATATATATAGGATCACTTCTTAAAGCTCTTGAAAGGAGTTGAAGAGAATGAACCCTCGCGCCGTTGTCGCTCGCTCAGCTCGGCTTCGGCTTTGACTTTGGATTTGGATTTGGATTTGTTAAATGATCGATCAATAAGATTATAACATGATGAATGAAAACCAAACTAATGGAAATATTTCGGGAACTGGTGCTATTGTTACGAGTGTTGCTGCCTCGTCAAGCCGTTCAACTCCTGCTCATGCTATGGAACTAGCAGAAAAACCCGGAAAGTTTTCTGGTATTGACTTCAAACGTTGGAAAATGAAGATGCTCTTCTATCTTAGTACGTTGAGTTTGCACCATTTCATCAAGGAGGATCCTTCGGTTCTGGCAGAAGGCATTCCAGATGGCGAACAATTTGTTGTAACTAAAGCATGGAAACATTCTTATTTCTTATGCAAAAATTACATTTTGAGTTGTTTGGAAGATAGCTTGTAAAATGTCTATAGTGTCATGGAAACTTCAAAAGCACTATGAAATGCGCTTGAGAAGAAGTACAAGACTGAGGATGCCAGACTTTAAAAGTTTGTGGCTGCAAGGTTTTTGGATTTCAAGATGATTGACACTAGGTCGGTCATAACTCAAGTCCAAGAATTACAAGTCATTGTGCTTGACATCCTTACTGAAGGTATGGTCATAAATGAGGCCTTTCAAGTTTCTGCTTTCATTGAGAAGTTACCTCCGTTGTGGAAGGACTTTAAGAACTATCTAAAACACAAGTGGAAGGATATGACACTTAGGACTTGGTTGTTCGTTTGAGGATAGAAGAAGACAATAAAAATACTGAAAATAAGTCACGTGAAAGCTCGCCAATAATAAGGCTATCATTATTGAGGAGGCTCCACAAAATAAGAAGCGAAAGAAGGCTTCTGGACTAAAGAATTACCCAAGCAAGAAAAAGTTCAAAGGTAATTGCCACAACTGTGAAAAATCTGGGCATAAGGCCGTGGATTGTCGTGCACCAAAGAATGATAAGAAGAAGAAGAATCAAGCTAACATGATTGAAAATGCTGAAGCAATGAAGGACTTATGTGCCATGTTGTCTGAATGCAACTTGGTAGGAAATCCTAAAGAATGGTGGATTGATTCTGGAGCCACCCCCATGTTTGTGCTAACAAGGAGTAATTTCTTTATATGCCCCCGCAGGAACCGACAAGACAATTTTCATGGGGAATTCTTCTCCAGCCAAAATAGAAGGAGTTGGCAATATTGCGTTGAAGATGACATCGAGAAAAATTGTGACTCCGAACCAAGTTCTCCATGTTCCAGTAATTCGCAAGCTACCTCACTTCTTGTCAAGAATGGATTCAAATGTCTTTTTGTTTCTAATAGTGTTGTACTAAGTAAGAATGATGTGTATGTCGGAAAATGTTACCTAAATGAGGGCCTATTAAGCTAAATGTAATAATAGTTCCTATCAATAAAGTTAATGCTTCTTCTTACTTACTTGAGTCAAAAACTTTATGGCATGCACGCTTAGGTCACATCAACTTCAAAATAGCGGAAAAATGATAAATTTAAAAGTATTGCCAAAAATTGATTGCATTAATTCCAAATGTCAAATATATGTGGAATTAAAGTATTATAAGCATCCTTGTAGGTCCGTTGAAAGGAATTGAAGTCCTTTAGACTTAATTCATATATATATTTGCGACATGAAGTCAACACCATCTTGCGGTGGAAAAAAGTATTTTATTACTTTTATTGCCGATAGCACGAGATATTACTATGTTTATTTACTTAATAGTAAAGATGAGGCAATTGATGCTTTCAAGAAATACAAGAGTGAAGTTGAAACACAACTAAACAAAAAGATCAAAATGATAAGAAGTGATAGAGGTGGTGAATATGAATCTCTTTTTGAAGAAATTTGTTTGGGAAATGGCATTATTTACCAAACAACTACCTCTTAGTCTCCACAATCTAATGGAATTGTGGAGTGAAAGAATCGAATGTTGAAAGAGATAATGAATGTGTTTGTTAAGTTCTGGTTTACCATAGAACTTGTGGGGGAAGCTATACTTACAACTAACCAAATAATCAACTGTGTACGTCATAGTAAAATACAGTCCATTCCTTTTCAAAAAATAGAAAGGAAGCTAGCCCAGCTTGAAATACTTCAAACTGTGGGGTGATCGCTGCCGACTCAACACTATACAAATGTAGGAAGATGGGGTCGCAATATCTTTTACCCGAATAGTGGTTCGGAATCGAATTTTCACATGGAGCTAGTCGTGGAGTTGTATTATCTGTCTAGCCTAGAGATGTGTTTGTGCTTCTAATTGTACTTTCAAACATTTTTGGGTTTTTATATTTATAACAGTTATTGTGAACTAAGGATAAAAGCTAAATTATGCTAAAGAAATATTGCTAAGTTGTAATTAATAGAGAGAAAGGCACTAGGGTCATGGCATCACCTAGGTGGTTACTTAACGGGTAGAAACTACTAAGGATAGATTGACATATTTGGGGCTTATGCTATAACCGTTGAACAGTTGTACCCACTCTCACACCTCTCGATAGAGACAGTGATTTTGCTCAATTGACTCTCTCTCGAGACCAATTGGGTAGGCCAATTAGACCAAGCAACTAGGGTTCAAGTAGGGCGATTACTCTCTCGAGATTTAACCCGTTAATTGGGACTACCATTTCTCATAGGTCCATCCTAATTCCTTGTTGGGTCAATTTTGGGATCATGAACTCTCTTTCTCAAGAAGAGTTAAACCCACAAAGCTTGAATTAGTGTTTGCAACCACCAATCCTTAATTAAAATATAAAATCAACCCAAATAACAAATACCCAATATCAATCTATCATTAGAATGCAATATCCATCAACTACCCACACTAGGGTTGAGCCACAACCCTAGTTGTTTAGCTAGACATAATTAAAGAAGAAACTGAAGAAATAGAAGAACAACTAAACATATTAATTGATTACTAGAAGAAACTGCATGAATCTATTGAGAATTTAAAGCTAAAGTGCAAAAAATGGCCAATATCTCGGTCTTCAGGTGCACAGTTGCGTTAATAATACCAAATTTGACCTAAAAATGATAAAATATTCTATTTATAGTGGGCTGGAAAAATTAGACAAAAATACCCCTGCGGGGTCACTGTGGGCGGCACAAACACGATCGCGGCCGCACTGGATCTTGGACTTCACTGTTCCTCTCTCTGAACTTGATGGATGCGGACCACGTAAAAGGGTAGCACGGCCGAGGGCTCTAGCGCATACCACGTAAATAAGACCGCGGCCGCATGGCATTGCTTTGGTCAATTTTTCCAACTCTCTTAAACTCTTAACACAAACCGCGTAAATAGGTAGTGCAGCCGCGATGGACTAACGCGGGCCATAAGAATTTGACTGCGGCTGGGTTGTCATTGTCTTGAATATTCCCCATCACTGAACCCCCTAGTGCGGTCGTGGTCACAGTTGCGCGGTCCCGCACTAGGCTCTTTTTCCTTTACTTCACTTGGTATTTGATACTTGAGCAGGTTTCACTCTATTTTGAGTCGATATTTGACATTCCGTCACTTTGTCGCTCAAACCTGTAATCAAGCACAACCTGTGAGCATTTTGGGACTATTTTATAGCAATTTATACTCAAAGCATAGGCAAGTAGGGACATAAAACACGTTAAATCCTACTTATCATGGGGGTGTTTAGCTAAGGTACAAGTTCCTAAACCTAAAAGGGTTAAGATGGGTCCAAAACGGTTGATTGTGTATTTATTGGATATGTAACCAATAGCAAGGCATATCGCTTCCTGGTTCATAAATCAGAAAATCCTGAGATTCACGTTAATATGATAATAAAATCAGATAATGCTGAATTCTTTAAAACTATTTATCCGTATAAAAAGGAAAGTGAATTAATCTACCAAAAGTCAAAATGACCTCGGGAGGAAATAACAGATGGTATGCCTCATGCGGAAAATTTGAGAAGAAGTAAACGTCAACGGACATCTACTTCATTCGATCTAGACTTTTTGACTTTTCTGCTAGAATATGAGCCTCGTACCTTCAAGGAAGTAATGTCTTCCTCTGAAGCATAATATTGGAAAGAAGCTGTCAATAGTGAAATAGATTTCATATTGAGCAACCATACCTGAGAATTGGTTGATCTTTCTCCAGGTAACAAGACATTGGGTTCTAAATGGATTTTAAAAAAAAAATGAAAGACGATGGTACTATTGACAAGTACAAGGCAAGACTTATTTTCAAAGGATTTAGAAAGCGAGAAGGTCTTGACTATTTTGACACGTACTCGCCAGTAACAAAAATTACATCCATTTGGATGCTAATAGCGTTGGCCGCCTTGTATGGTCGTCAAATCCATCAAATGGATGTAAAAACAACCTTATTAAATGGTGATCTAGATGAAGAAATTTACATGAACCAACATGAAGGGTTTGTGGTTCCCGGAAAAGAAAAGAAGACGTGTCGACTTGTTAAGTCCCTTTATGGACTAAAACAAGCACCCAAGCAATGACATGCGAAATTTGACCAAACAATGTTGTCAATGACTTTAAGATTAATGAATGTGATAAATGTGTTTACATTAAGAACGTTCCAAATCATACAGTCATTGTGTGCTTATATGTTGATGATATGCTAATAATGAGCAAAAATATTGCCGACATTCAAGCTACTAAGCGTATGCTTGCTAGTAAGTTTGATATGAAAGACTTAGGAGTTGCCGATGAAATTCTAGGAATTAAAATCTAGAGGACTCCTCAGGGTCTAGCTTTGTCTCAATCACTTTACGTGAAAATGATACTTGAATGATTCAAACACTTGGAATTTAGAAGTGTAAGAACTCCAATTGACTTAAACGATCATCTTATAAAGGATAAAGGTAGCACTTCTCAATTGGAGTATGCTTGTGTGTTGGGAAGCTCAATGTACAATATGAATTGTACCCGACCTGATATAGCTTATGCAATAAGTAAACTTAGTCGATTCACAAGTAATCCCATCAAACATCATTAGGTGGCAATGAAATGAGTTTTGGGATATTTGGAGTATACCCATGACTACGCTTTCACTACAATAAATATCATGTGGTTATCGAATGATATAGTGATGAATATTGGATAACTGGTTCAACAAAAACGAAGTCCATAAAAATAAAGCTACAAATTTTTAGATTTGTTATCTTTGGGGTGAGGTCATTTATAAAATGGTACATTTTTCCTTGAAATCCAAATGTATAAATTTCTTGAGTTCTTTTTGCTAATTCATTATCGTACTTTACTCCAAGGGAAGTAAATGTGAACATGTTGTTGTATGTTCTAATATAAGTACAAAAATAATTAGATTCATCCTTCACGCCAAAGTAGAGGCTTTTTAACTCGGAAGGTAGGCGTTGTGAAACTAATTTTACTGAACCATTACTACAACAGAAGCTAGGAGTTTAATATTAAAATCTTCTAGCTCCGCAGAATTTACAATTTGAAACCCTTTTTAGAACGGAAGGACAACTGAGTAGCTAGTTGATATTCCATCACCCTACCTGTGTTGAGGTTCATCCTGCAATATCATAAGTAGTTAAATTTTCATTATATGTTCCTGATGCAGGCGTGTAATATACAAGCAGCACCTCAAAATATGTTAAACTATCTAAGGATAGCCTAAAATGCCGAAAATTAATCGAATATTATAGTTCAATTCAACCAACCATTTCCGGGAGAAGAAGGTATGCCTCGGATGAAGGTAGCAGCTTGTCCTGGAATCATCCTTTGAGATTTGGAAGAAGAATGGCTTTCATCAGAAGTTTTAGCGGAAGAAATTTCAGAAAGACAGTGTTTTGTCGCAGCATATTTAGTCCGACGTCGCTCCAAAAGTGCTGCCTTTTTTTCAGGTGGCATTTCTCTGTACACAATACGTCGCCTAAGATTTATTTCATTATTTTCGGCATGAAGATATGGATGGCCTGTCGTGTGATCAATTAGGTCTTCATCCACCTTTCTTTCGTTAGAAAACATCTTGGTTGCACACATTTCATATAGGCCTTTTGTTAAAGTCGAAACTTTATACGGGTAACATTTAATCTATTCTCGTAGGTACACATATCGATATATTATAACACAACATAAGGTAGAAGCAAGTTGTATTGTAGCTGAACAGATAACGTTATAGATCAGAAGTTGGAAATTACCTGGCGTGACAATACGTTTTTCACTTTCCTCCTAGATCAAAGTTCACTCTCAAGTACCTGAAAATAAAATTGAATAACCATTATATTATAACTGAATCGAGGAAACATATGCGATATGTGGATGCAACAGAATAGGAGCAATATGCAAAGAGAGAGGGGTAAATTTCAGATTGTCTAATTTTTTATATATTAACCACCTGTTATCACAAGAACTTAAGTATTCACATCAGTAAAACTGTAATATGAATAAAGCGCTTTCCGTTTTATTATCATATATTTTTCACAAGATAGAGGCTAATCTAATGGCAAGTAATAAGCAAAATCAAACCATAAACCTATCACGCAAAGGCTGTATGAGTTAAAATCAATTTCCCTTTTAGTCATGTATAAAAATTATTTAAAGCAAATAAGTTAAACAAAACTAAGAAACATCATTTGAAGCAATAATATGTGGCATAAAATTTTTCAGATTAGTTTAATAAATATAACATCTCAGATCTAACATCACGAAGAATCTTCATAGGCAACTGGTTTCAACTAGATATTTAAATATAAAAAAAATACAAGCCTCTCAAGTTATTTTAATTTATTGTAGTGCATAAATTTGCAAAAGTTGAAGTCCTCTGATGCCAGGTTAAGATATCATTTCTTTCAGATTTGACAAATTGTCAAATAAAGGGAAGCAAAAAGAAAAAGTAATTTGAAAGGAGCACACAATAGCAAAATAAAAAAAAACGATACAAAAACAATAATTAAGAAAATTGATAGAAGTTACCTATATGAAGTTTCTAGGACTATTATATAATCTACATCATAATATTTGTTATTTCTCCTAATATTATAATAGAAAACACAAAGTCGAAGCAAGTTGTATTGTAGCTAAACAGATAACGTTATAGATTAGAAGTTGTCAAAATTACCTGGTGTAGCAATACTGTTTTCACTTTCCCCTAGATCAAAGTTCACACTCAAGAGTGAACATAAAATTGAATTATCATTATATTCTAGCTGAATCGAGAAAACATGTGTGATACTTTGTGGGGGAAAATATGATATATTAGTAAATATATCATGCGGGTAAAAACAGCCAGTATTATTTTCGGATCGAAAATCCATTTAATTTTATGTTTATGTTAGTCGAATTTAAGAACATTCAAAGCAATTGTCCAATTGCTATCAAGAACTAAGAGAAACCTAAGATCGTACACAGAAAATGCCTAAGTCTTGACCCATACTTTCCTATGGATCAACCCACAAAAATTTATCTAAAAAAACTAAAATAGCAAAAAATTATTCAGTGTAGCATAAATTTCATCAAAAGCAATAAAGATGATAAAAATTTCAACAGAAAAAGAATTCCCGTTGTCATGCATGCAAGTAATCAACTGAAATAGCCATAAGCTCTAGATGTCCTAAATTTTATTCTGAAATGGGAGACAGAAATATGAAATTTGCAGGTGCTAATCAATGTAAACTAACTTCCGACATTTATCTGAAAGAACTCACACATGCAAGACATAAAATTTAGAAAGCATAAAGAAATCAAGAGAAAAAAAACATAGAAAATCACCTTAATTGTTATTACTAACAATCCCAATAGAAAAGAAAAAGCGTTAAAATTGCTCACTGTCGCCTTAAATTAACCCATGTATGGTTGGAAAAATATAGGAAAGACAAATAATATCCATCTCCCTGCATTTTTCTAGTAAAAAAATTTAAAAACATACAAATGAAATCCAAAAAGGAGTACCAAAAAAAAGAAGAAAGAAAGAAAGAAACAAATGCACGAAATGGAGAACCTTGAAACTGAAATAGAGACCCACGAAATGAAACAAACCATGAAAGAAATGCGCTGATAGAATATAAAAGAGAAGTAGATAAATGAGAGTGAGAAACCATTGAAACAGAAGTGGATAGAGGATCGTACCTTTTTCCAATGAAAAAGACGAAGTGGCTGGACATTAGAAAATGTAAAATGTAAAAGAAAAGCAATAAATGGTAAAGCCACTTTCAACGGATTTTGTGTTAACATAATAATGGATCCAGGTTCTAGAAATATAAATTACCAAAACACCCTTGGTCGTCCAAGGAAGCTTTGCTTATTATATAGTTTAATTAAAATTTAAAGCTTGAAATCATTATTTGGTAGTGAAAAGTAGAAGCTTAATGATCAATTATTATTAAAATCATTTTGATGTTAATAATTTATGCTTAAATTTTTAGTTCAAATACCGATTTTGTGATTTAAGCTCAAAATTCTATTGTTGGACCTTATAAAGTGTTGTAGAAGATAAAGTGGATCTTTTTTTACTTGGTGTTATTTGGCTAAATTGGTGATTGAGATTTTTTGTGTTAGTATTTGGAAGCTTTATTTCAAATTTGAGATCATCTGGAACAGATTTTAGATGGTTTGATCGAAATTGAAGCTACAAATTCGAAGAGTATTTTGTTAAAATAAGACAAAATTATGCCGATAGGATTGACTTCGATAAACAACTTAACAAATAGGTAAAAAATTATAAAAACTTTATCAATCCGATGGAGAAATTATTAAAAAGCAAAATCATGTCAACCTGATATACTTTAATAAACAACTTATAAATATAACACAAACTCTATCAATCCAATAAACGCACCGAGTACGGGTTAAGGGGCCATTTTTTAAATACCACCAATTTGGATCATTCGGCAGCCCGTTCTTTCATTTTGGCCCATATGAAGCAAAAAGCTGATGGCCCATTTATTCAGGATTCTCCTCTCTGAAGCTCTATAGAGAAACAGAACTATAGACAACTATCAAAAATGAAACTAATGGAAGCACAAAGGAATCAATATCGATTTGGAAGATGATAACGATCTTCATGCTCTGAAACAAAAGTATTTAACGCCAAACAATAAATCTTTCAAGGTAATTTCTAAATATTGGAACTTACCGTGAAAATTAAGGAATTGAAGTTCGTTTATGGGGATAATCGATGTTTGTGTGTATAATGTTTCTTGCCTATCAGCGAAAACCTCTTCAATACATATATTTGCGGCTTTGAATTTTCTGATTAATTTGCAGCATTTACGTTGTTTGTTTCTCAGTTTTCAGGCTAATCGCGTAGGGAATGCAATCTGAATTTATTTTACAGCTGTATGCTGATGTCCAGCGATTATGTAATTTTTTTACCTCTAATATCTGATATTTGTATCCTTATTTGTGTAGTAAGTATGTAGGATCATAGAGTAGACTGTCAATCTCCTTAAGTGCTCCCTAATCTCTTTAGAGAGGGGTGTGTTGCATCAAAACGAAACTACTGTATGTGCGACCTTTCCTTTCTTTGATAACCTTAGTGTCCTGGCCAGCTTGTGCTCACCTCGGCTAATTCTATGGGATACCTGCTACCTCTCACCCAATAGGTATTAGGTAACTATGTTCACCAAACTTGAACAGACGGTAAGAAATCACCTAGTTTTTTTATCTCCTCTGGGATTTGAACCTCATGGCTCTCAACCCACTTCATTAACCACTACACCATTGGATGCGTATGTACGACTTTGGAGATGATTGAAACAAGATTCACGTGTTTGGGTCAAATATCTGTTTGCAAATATACAGTGGTGCTACCAAAAGGAAATCCATATATTATTAGCATGATATGCTCATCTAAATACACGCTATACTCTCACATATATTAAGAGGTAGCACCATCATGCTTTAGGCTACCAGTTCCTTATTATATTCTCATTGAATCTTTTGTACGTCCTGACTTATAAGTGCCTGATATTCCAAGCATTCTCTACATAGGTGTTTATTTGATAAAACATATGACTCAGATCTGAAACGTTGCTTTCCGAATCTTAGACTATTGGAGGTTTCACTATATGTCCTGTTGTGTACTGAAATCTAGTCTGTATTGGACTGGCTTCAAAAGCAATATAAAAGCATAGCTGTGCACCTTGGTAGACAAACCATTACATTCTGAGAAATACAAACTAGGTCAAGTATCTTCTGGTTTCTTCAGTTCTATCCCTTTTTCTCCTGGAGCTGGAATGTTTCTTTCTAGATTTGTTTTTGTTGGGAACATTTTGTTATTGAAACGTCCCTCCTCCTCTTTGTTGATAAAATTTTTGTGTGGTCTGGATAGAGGACTGCTATGTGATTTTGGCAGTTTTCTTGGAAATATATATTGCTAGATGACTGTATAGATACCAAGAGTAATTAAGTCATATAATGTGCATTTGTGCAATAAAACCAGGTAAATAGGTGGAAATCATAAGGTAGCTAAACATATAGTGGATTAGTAGTGTTTTTTCATCAGCAATCATTGTATTCTTTGGTACACCAGAGGGATGTTCAACTATTCAGTTACAGTGTTGGTCTTACAGTTCTGTTCTTGAGAAAGAATGGACATCATCTGTATTGTCTTGAATGATGCATAGCGTTTGGTCGTGTAATTCTACATCGTTTGAGCATTCCTTGTGCATTCCCTCCCTCCCTCTCTCTGTTTTCTTTTCCTGCTTTCATTTCTTTGGAATTCATTTACAAACTTCTGCCCATGGCAGCGTTTTGTTTATGCCTCCGTGTTTTGTTTGCAATTTAATATGGCATTCCACATTTAGAGTCTGCACAAACGAACGAGTCACGATGGAATTAGCAGACAGAACGATTGGGCTGCTTTTGACAGTGACTAGTTTGTCTATTTTCACATATTATACCTTCTGGGTCATCATTCTGGTCAGTTCTTCTCTCTTGCCCTGATGTAGTGATTTTTTGCGACCTACGTTGATATATGGGGTTGATAAATGCTATTTTTGTCTTTCAGCCACTGGTTGATTCTGATCATTTTGTGCACCAATATTTTCTACCTCAAGAGTATGCGATTCTTATTCCCGTATTTGCTGGAATGGCACTCATTTGCTTGCTGAGCATGTTTATCGGATATGTGATGCTCAAGTCCAAAAAGAAGGCGACATGATACAGCTATGCTAAGCCTGCTGCTAGCTGTTTGAATTATAAGATAGTTCATAATTTTGCTCAACTCTTTCCCACTTGAACAGCTCGTGTCACATAAATTTTTCTCTATTCATGTGTTTGCTATGATCTGAATATCCTAGATGCCTTTCAGCCTTCTAGTAGTGAAAACATATAGACAACAAGCTCTATTTTGTGTTTGTAGTTTATTTAGGAACGTCTGTTATCTTTAGATAGAAAAGGGAAAAGGCCTCTGTCATTAGCATGTATCTTGATAATTATTAGAGGTCGATGTTGTTGGATTTTTATCTAATTAGATAAGAGATGTGAATGAGAAATTGAGGAAAAAGAAAAGTTTGAAGTTGTTTACTTTACTAATGTACTTTGTCCCTCATCGGAAAAAGGAAAGAAAATTTTTGTGCTTAGATAGAGAAGCACATCTTCTAGCTTTTAAAGAGTTAAAAAAAAGTGGTGCCTCGCACCGTCGCTTGCTCGGGTCGGCTTCGGTCAAATTGATTTGATTGATAATTTTTTGGACCAAATTTATTTCCCATTATATAATTTCTTTTCTATATTTTTTTGCGAAATTTTAATTTAAAATTCGCAACCAGATTTCTGCTGAAATGATACCTCATATCAACAGGTACCTTCACACCTATTCAACCCACACTGTTTGGCTATAAATTTAGAGGTTTTGCCATATTTTTTAGCATCGAAAATCTGCAAACTCTCTCCTCATCTTCTGCATTATTATTTTCAAAGCAAAAACGTAAGCATCAATATGGTTTATTGCCATTTCTTGAGTTCGCCGAGGTTCTGTAATTTCCATTGCCGGTATTACAAAATAGTTGTTCCGTTCTATTCTGGGAGGAATTAATCCAACAACCTTGGGCAACAATGAGGGGATTTAATTCCTTAAGGAAACACAATTTTCTTTTGAGCTTGGAACGTTATTCATTTGATTCTATTTTTGTCTTTTGTTTTTGGTTTCGTTTTATGCAGGAATTATATTTTCGAATACAGATACTAACATATGCTTCCTCTTTGGTTGTGTAGTGGGGGTATTTTTTTCTACATTATTCATGATTCTGCAATAAAGTTTACGAATAGAATGAGAGTTGTTGAACAACGATATTTCAAGCAGTGCTGCCAATAGTTTGAAACCTGCAAATAGGTTCCCGATCGCAATACAATATTCAAGGTTATCAGTAAATGTTAATTATGGGAGAATGGAGATCACGTACAATTGCCTTTTAAGTTAGTTGTGCAAATATCTTGTACATCATTGGTGCATATAATTGAAATTTAATTATTGTTGCATGCAGGCGAATACTCGCAATCCATAAATTGCAACTTTGTATCTCTCACGTCCAAACGCAATTGATAGATCTGATTTCTTTGCAAAAAGAGAGATTTTCATTCTCTTTCTTCATTTTATGTACAGTCCTATGATGAAACTACTTCTCATCTATTCCTAGATGACTACCAAGTTTCAATTATTCTTCACTGCAAATTGTTAAACTGTTAAGTAATCTTAAGGCATCACATTCCAAAAGGACTGCCCTGCTCTATCACATAGACGAGAAGAAGTACCCTTCTCCAAAGACTCCAATGGAGGCAACTTATGACTTGTGTAAAACACAAACCCATCTTCAGTGTTTGATTGTTCTTTATTCTTCATGTTTGGCTCGTCATTTTCACTAGCAGTAGTGGTAGAATTCTTCTCCACAAGCTCACGATACATGGAGGAGCGAAGCAGAAGGCTGAGAGCTGTAGGGGAAGACGACTTGTTGCACGGACTTAAGGGCATTTTTCTTTCAATAGGTTCTTGGCTCTGAGGAATAGGGGGCAGAGCTTCTGTAGTTGTGGTAAAATAATTGGAGCTGAAAGGGAATTTAGGATCATTTATCGGGTTAATCATAGCGTTAGTGTTCATTTGTATAGCCTGATTTTCTGATCTTATGTCTTGGAATGACATCTGAGAATTGGCACCTGGTTTTAGCCATCTAATATAGGTGCTTAAGTCGAAGTTAGTCACAGCATTAATCCCTCTGTATTCAATTGCAGCAATGTCATAAGCTCGAGCTGCTTCCTCTTGAGTGCCTACAGAAAAACGAACACAAGATTCGAGTTGGCAGCCTGTTTTAACAGTCTTGATTTGATCAGTGCTCAAAATTATGGGGTGAAAGTACTTACTGTAAGTACCTAAGTAGAGGTATTTATTACCGAAAACTCTACCTATTCTTGCTTCCCATCTGCCATTGTGATGATGCCTGAAAGTTATATCAGTTCAATATCTTTTGTTACTAATGATGAACAACATATGGTAAAGTTTTATAACAGTGGCTTTGACTATCAAGGTGAAATGAATTTATTCACCTTGCTACTCCTCTGTATTTAGATACACCCCGGGCGAAACCACTGCTTCTCCTGCATGAGAACAGCAAAAACTCCGGTAAGTTTTGTGTTTCTGATGAAAAGATCGTCTTTATCTGATTGAAAATCAAGTTGAACAAATACCTTCTTAAAGAGGCTAAGTACTCCTCCTTAGTCACAGTTTGCATTATTTCAATTTCTTTCTCATAATCAGATATCTGTAGGAAAGAGTTTAAGACAGAATTTTCAATCAAACAGACAGAATTAAAAGCAAAAGGACTATGAAAATAAAGTATACACGAGTTTTGAGTCAGCTGAGGTGATCATACCGGAAAATTAGTGAAGGTTGATGCACCCCAGTACTTGATTGCAGCCAAATCATATGCTCTTGCTGCAGATTCTTCTTCATCATATGCTCCTGTTCAATTTAAAACACAACATACAAGTAAATTTTCTCTAACCCAAACTTCAATTCTTGAATCAAATATTGGTCTATAGAACCAAGTGCAGTACTCACCAAGATAGACCTGTTTTCCTTTCTTTTTCTGAGTTACATTCCAAGAACTTTTGTCCCACAAATGAGCCTCATAACGCCCCGTCCATCGATGCCTAAAATCCAAATTAACCAAGAGTGAGTTTCTTAAATCTATATAACTCAAAAGGGGGAAAAAGAACCAGAAAATGTCCTTAACATTTTTAATTTAGTATTACTTGCTAACTCCTCTGAATCTTGAACTTCTCTTCACAGTAGGTGTATGAGCAATATTTTGATCAACTTTAGATGAGTCCATCTTCTGCTTTTCACCTTGTTGGCCAATGTTCTCATTCAGTTCAATTGCTGGGGGAGACCTTCTCCGTCTTTTTACACGTTTCGTCGTCTCTGGAATGTGATAATCCACCATGGATATGCTTCTTTTTCCGGGGCTCGCCATCTCAGATTTAACACTAGTATTCAAATCCATTTCTGTTTCAACTTCCAAATAGATAAGAACAAGAAAAGCTGAGTACTCTTCTATCTTTGCTTGACCCCCTGACACACAAAATAGAAGCTGCTCTATTCAGTATTTATATGTATGAATCTTTTCTCTTTTGATTTGTTTTAATTTTATCTGACAAAATGCTAAATTTGATTTAAGACAAAAGTAACGATGATTTCATGTCAACTTGAGTGTCCATTAGCCAGTCTAATGCTATATCCTGGATACTAATTATAGAATTTATATTACTTAATTCTTGACTTCAATAGAACATGAAGGAGAAAACAAAAAAGTTATTCGACACTTCCAACGTTTTATCTAATACTTACAGCCACTTAATTTTCTTTTAAATTTTTTAACTTTATAATCCTAAAATGATATCTTACTGACATAACGTGTCATGTTCATATATTTAAATTCCAATTTAGTGGTTTAAATGAAATTCGGGCTATATCATGCATGTTTAGAGTTTAGATTGTCTTATAACTCACAGAAGTTCTCTTTGAAATCGTGACTTTTCATATTGTGCCATTAACATGTCGAAGACGCGAAAAACTTAAAACTAAGCACAAATAAAATAACAATAACAACAGTAATAATATCTCATTAGTTGGAGTCACCTATATAAATAATTTATATCCATCTCGTTCCATTTGATCCTCAGGCACTTCAATGTCCAATAAATTGTATTTAGGTCATTTGAGTTAACTTGTTTTCATATAAATATAAGTATGCCTTATATATCCTTTTTAACACATTCAATTATATGGTGTCAAAATTGGACACGAGCTGTCTCAAGAGTTATTCCAAATACAATTTCAACAAATCTATTACGCAATTAAAACTATAAAAAAGACAGGTATATTGCTGTCAAAAGAATACATTTGAATGCTGTGATTCACACTGGACAATAATCATCGATTCTCATGAGAGCAGACAAGTAAATGATAATACAAGAGAAGTCAAAGTAAGTTACCTCTTCCTTAGTCTTTAGATATCAAAATCATCTTAAATGCAGTATTACTGGTTTTTCGTTTTTTTATGATAATCCAAGCAGAAACGTTGTCTTCTTCCATTTTAGACAAAATAGGGAAGTATGTTGTTTCCCCTTTGTAGTTTAGCTGTTTTCTTGGGTTCTTCGTCATTGCGAAGGCCATTTCTTAGGCTTTTGTTTTGTGTGGCAGATTCTTTTTTGGCTTTGAGCTGTCTCTCTGTTGCGAGAATTGCTGAATGGAGTTGTCTGATGGAAGTTGATAATCGTAAGTTTCTATGGAACCGATCTCATTAATTTGATACTAATATTTTTCTAATGATTTATGTTGTTGACATGATAATTGCGAAATGTTTGGATTATTGGATCTTTTTCATCCATAGGTCAAAAGGCGTGACGTTTATAGTTTTTCTTTACGAGTTTGTCTTTTAAATTCTCTCAGTTTAAAAGTTTAGTTTTATTCAAGTATTCTTGTTATACGCCATAAACATGGACACCATTCTAGGATATCCGTTAAATAAAAGCTGTTTTACGTTTTGAATGATAAATACTACGTATTTAATACTCCCTCCGATCCATAAGTAATTTTTTGACTTTTTTCTTATGGTTTAAAATAAGTAATTTTTTTAAATTTCAAGAAGGAATTAATTATTTTTTTCCTACATTGTCATTGGAGTAAATAGTATTGGAATATGTATTAGGAGTATTTATGTGAAATTGTAAAGGTTAATATGGTTAATTCTATTGCTAATTAATGCTAAAAGTTGTATTTCTTGATCTGTGTGAAACCATCCAAAAAATCACTTATTTTAGACAGGAGGGAGTAATATTATCTGATCAATCATCCATATACATAAATTTATACTTCATATTGAAAGTTACGAGTTCAATCACTTGAATACTACATCCACCCCTGTCCATGTAAATAGAACTCCGTCTGAAAATTAAATAAAGATTTATTGTATGAACTGACTGTGTAATAATATTTTTACGCTGTTGATCTATTTTGACATGTTATAACAAGTAACTTGTAGTTCGCTCTCGGTTGCCAGTTAATGCTATAATAAGAGTTACATGTAATTATTTTTTAATGACATAATTATGCAAATATATTTTACATCAACATTACATAAAAGTTAAACTCATTGTATAAAGGCTCAAGATGCTACTTAGCTATATCATATCATATCATACTATATCATACTATATTATAAGTGGGAAGATCAAAGTTAAAAGACGAAAATAACCCTATAAAGCTGAAGTACTATAATAACTTACAATAAATAAATTACCCATTTATTTTTGCCCTTATAAACACTATTCCTATTATAGTTTTGTGCCACAAATTAAATTACCTTCAACGCATCATAAATGTATATTACAGTCTACAATGAACCAAGTAAATGAAAAGACAATTCCAAAAAAATAGGTACAATAAACTGACTAAATCATCATAAAGTTATAACTGCTGCACCCTTTTAATTTCTTGATAAAGTTGTACTATTACATTCTTTCATTTAGAATTTCTTCCATGCAATCTTTCTAAGATGAGGTACTATTTCTTTTCTGTTACTTTTAGGAGTGTTTAGCTAATGCCATACCTTTCTTTCATTCATTCGTTCTTTCCAGCTATTTCTTTTTAGTTTGGATTATGTTTTGTACTAATTGTCTAATCTAAATATCATTTCTTGATTTATTTTTAATTAAATTGAATATAGTTGTTTATGAAGAATTTTTGCTATGATAAAGTCTTTCATTTAATTATATGATTCTTAACCTTTGTTGCTGAAATTTTAATGCCCTCTTTGTTATTATTTTTGGATGATTTTATATAAAAATGATAATTTTCTGAAGAGCAAGTTTGATACTTGTGATATTAATAAGAAGAAATCAATTCATTTTTTCATATTGTACTCCAGGTATTCTGTCTTAGGGTTTCAAAATAAGCAGATCTAAGATAAAATATCTGGAGTGCAAGTTTAGCGCCGAGCCGAGCGAAGTAGGCAGGGACGTGATGATTGGATCTCAGGTCATCGCCAAGAGGGACAATGTCAGATATCTTGGGTCGGTGATTCAGAGGGACGGAGAGATTGACGGGGACGTCACTCATCATATAGGAGCGGGGTGGTCAAAGTGGAGGCTTGCATCAGGAGTCCTGTGTGACAAGAAAGTTCAACAGAAACTCAAGGATAGAGCTGTGGTTAGACCTGCATGTTGTATGGGCCGGAGTGCTGGCCAGTGAAGAACTCTCATGTTCAGAGAATGAAGGTTGCGGAGATGAGGATGCTCAGGTGGATGTGCGGGCTCACCAGGTTAGATAAGATTAAGAATGAAGTTATTCGAGAGAAGGTGGGGGTGGCCCCAGTGGATGAGAAGATGCGAGAAGCGAGGCTGAGGTGGTTCGGGCATGTGCGGAGGAGGAGTCCTGATGTCCCGGTGAGAAGTTGTGAGCGGCTGGCGATGGTCGGCGTACATCGAGGCAGAGGGTGGCCTAAGAGGTATTGGAGAGAGGTGATTAGGCATGACATGGTCAGAATGCGGGTTTCCGAGGACATGACCCTTGATAGGAAAGTCTGGAGGTCTAGTATTAGGGTTGTAGGATAGGGGCTCCTAGAGTTTTTCGTACTCCTCACACGGGGTTGGGTGAGGCTTGGCAGGACTATCCATAGATGATTTGTGTATTGGATTGTGTCTCCCTTATGGTAGTTGTTTATGGTAGTTACTGTCTGATATTATTGCATGCTATTTTATTTATGGTTTTTATGTTTAGATAATTATTTACACTATTTCTGCTGGAGTTATCAATGCTCTTTTGTTTTTGTTTTTCCTTTCCTTTGAGCGGATGGTCGATTGGAAACAGCCTCCGTGCCCTTCAGATAGGGGTAAGGCCCGCTACATATTACCCTCTCCAGACCCCATTTTGTGGGACTATACTGGGTAGTGGTTGTTATTGTTGTTGTTGTTATATTGTAAAAATTAATCGTAGAAATAGTCTAAAGTTTTGCTAGAGCCTTGTTTGCTGCTTACTTGTAATGTGTTCATTTACTTTTTCATGCAATGTTTGTTTTTTAGTTAAACAACAAGGAAATATTTATTTATCTAGTGAGTAAAAAATAAAAATATCTCCAACAGAATAAAAAGAACTAATATAATTAGTTAATGAGAAATTATGTTAACGTTGACCTTTAGTATGAGCTGACAGATTAGTCATACACAATTTAGTTAAATTTTCTCTCAACAGCTATTGATCATTCTAATAGTAAATCAAGCTCTCTTAAAAGGCACGTAAGCGTATTCTTAATTGATTATGTTATATGTAATTTACTCAAACAATCTGTACCTTTCCTTTTTAATTTTGAATGAGTCTTTCATTTAGTGAGTTTTTTTTTATGTTCACTTTTTTCTCTTTTCTAGATGCTGAGGATTTTTGTCTATTTTATTGAACATTATTTGTTTACTCTTGAAAAAGACGAAGCTTCAACACTGACGATGATAAAATTAAACTAGCTAAACTACGAGTAGCAACTCATATATTTTTGTCAAATATATGTTATCTTTGATTTTCTCCAATCAGTTTTTCCTACTGTAATAGGTCTTCAATTTTCTCTTATTAGAATTCGCTCCTTCTTATTTTTTCTTTGCTTTCTGGCCTTCAAATGATTGTTGATGGTGCAGACTTAAAATAGAGATAAATGGCGTTATTCTTTTAGATTAGGTGTTTCATGTTTCTTTGATATTGTATATTGACGTCTTAAATATATAAAGATGAAATACTTCCAAAAGCTTTGCGTTTACATCTTTCTTAAGTCTCTTTTTTCTTTTATACTACTTATGCCTGCTATATTGATGAATTAGTCTAAGTATCACATATTTCTATTGGTTTGTGTGTATATGTATATATTATATCCAACTAACTAAATTTATCTGTTCAACTTCGTAGTTAGAACAATATCTAATCATTTTTGTATTCAACAATCAAGGGTTGATCTTATCTTTTTCCTTTTTTTTGATTTCTTGCAACTTTATCACACACATATTTAATATTATTTACATATTTTTTTAAAAGTATACTCATCAAAATGGGACAACGCACATGTTCAAAAACTAGTATGGTTAATAATTAACACCCTTTTGTTAAACTATATATCAATTTCGAGTGTTCTACTATGAATGAGCTTGAACCAAGCTTCAATGGAGATTCCATGGAATGTTCTCGAGTAGCAACGATATTAACAACAACAACAACGACAACAACAATAATTACTACCCAGTATAGTCCCACAAAGTGGGGTCTGGGGAGGGTAATATGTAGACGAGCCTTACCCCTACCCAAAGGGTAGAGAGGCTGTTTTCAATCGACTTTCGGCTCAATGAAGAAAAGGAAAAACAAAAACAAAGACAAAAGAGCATCAGTAACTCCAGCAGAAGCGTAAATAATTATCTAAACATAAGAACCATAAATAAAATAACACGCAATAATATCAGACAGTAACTACCATAAATAACTACCATAAGGGAGACACAATCCAATACACAAATCATCTATGGATAGCCCTGCCAAGCCTCACCCAACCCCGGGTGAGGAGTACGAAAAACTCTAGGAGCCCCTATCCTACGACCCTGATACTAGACCTCCAGACTTTCCTATCAAGGGCCATGTCCTCGGAAACCCGTATTCTAGCCATGTCATTCCTAATCACCTCTTCCCAATACCTCTTAGGCCTCCCTCTGCCTCGCCGTACGCCAACCATCGCTAGCCGCTCGCAAATCCTCACCGGGGCATCAGGACTTCTCCTCCACACATGCCCGAACCACCTCAGCCTCGCTTCTCGCATCTTCTCATCCATGGGGGCTACCCCCACCTTCTATCGAATTACTTCATTCTTAATCTTATCTAACCTGGTGAGCCCGCACATCCACATGAGCATCCTCATCTCCGCGACCTTCATTCTCTGAACATGAGAGTTCTTCACTGGCCAGCACTCCGCCCCACATAACATGGCAGGTCTAACCACAACTCTATAAAATTTCCCGTTGAGTTTCTGTGGAAGTTTCTTGTCACACAGGACTCATGATGCAAGCCTCCACTTTGACCACCCCGCTCCTATACGATGAGTGACGTCCCCGTCAATCTCTTTGTCTCCCTGAATCACCGACCCAAGATATCTGACACTGTCCCTCTTGGCGATGGCCTGAGATCCAATCATCACGTCCCTGCCTCCTTCGCTCGGCTCTGCGCTAAACTTGCACTCCAAGTATTCTGTTTTAGATCTGCTTATTTTGAAACCCTTAGAATCGAGAGTCTGTCTCCATACCTCTAACCTCTCAATAACACCGACCCTCGTCTCGTCTATCAAGACTATGTCATCAGCAAATAGCATACACCAAGGCACACCCCCTCAGTAGCTACGACATTAAGAGGAAGAAAAGAAAGATTGAGGAAAGAATCTCGGATTTCATTCTGTAAATGAAGACTTATATACAATAGATTTCTAACAAGAAAAAATAACAACCACTAACCTCCAGCTGTATAACTAACTGCCAGCTAGCAACTAACCGACTTAATACACTAACACCTAATAATTAATAACTTTTGCATCTTAACACCCCCAAAGTTGAAAGTGAGTTAAGCACAGACAACTTGTGTAATATAGTAGAATGCTTGATGCATGTTAAGGCGTTGGTCATGATGTCTGCTAGTTGAGCACTGGTGGTGATATGGTGCAAGGAGATGGGGTCTTCCTGAAGTTTATCCTGCATAAAGTGACAATTGATTTCGATGTAATTAGTTAGTTCATGAGAACTGAATTCCTGGCTATATGAAGTGCACATTGGCTGTCATAGTAGACGTCAATAGGATGATAGAATGGAACAATTAATTCTTCAAATAACATGCTCAGCCAAACTAGTTCTCCTACAACTTTTCTCAATGACCTGTACTCTGCCTCTACAAAAGATAGTAAAACAATTTCTTGCTTTTTGGATTTTCAGCTAATAGGGCAGTGATCTAGCAAGATGATATAACCACTAACAAATTTTCTAGAAGCTGTACATGACGCCCAATCAGCGTCATAATAGGCTTTCGCAGTATAGTCTTCATCTTTGGAAAAGAAAATCACTAATGTTGGATAAGTTCTCAGATATCTGAGTAAATGAAATCTGCCTTAAGATGAGGTTCTCTGGGGTCTTGCATAAACTGACTAAGGTGTTGAACTCCATAGGCAATGTCTAATATGGTATTGGTTAGGAAATTAAGCTTTCATACCAGCTTTCTATACTAAGTAGGATCTTGTAATGGAATGCCTTCTTTGTCCTTCAACTTGATAGTAGGATCTAAGGGAGTAGAGAAGCTACTCTAAGATAAGTAATCATATTCGTTTAACAGATCTAATGCATATTTTCTTTGTGACATTACTGCACCATCTGCCTTGTACAGTACTGTCACATCTCCTTTTTACGCACCTACCCTGAAGGATAATGTATAAGAAAGTTTTTCAATTTAAAGTGACATTATTCGGATCGGGATTATTTATCTATTTAGAGTCTCCACTTGAGATAGGCTTTGCTTTTGGTGTCCCCAGTTACCGGTTTAGCTTGAATCCCAATTCGAGGAAAATATGCGACTTCCCAATTGGAGTCTGCGGACCAGAAATTCTGAATAAGGAGTCCTGTTGACCCGAGGGAAGGTTTTAGGCACCCTCGGATCCCGTGGTTCTAGCACGGTTACTTAAATTGTTATGAATGGCTAAAATTTGATTTTAATACATGAAATGCCTATGTGCCAATTTTATGCTTAACCGCTTTTATTAATTATATATTTATTTGAGAAAGTGAACGTCGTTTAAAATTTATTTTCAGATTGCACCGCATGAAATGAACCTGCAATCCTAGGCACACTCTATTCAATATTTTAGGATTTGGATTTGGGCCGCATAAACATGCCCACCCGTATTTAAGAATGTACTTTATTAAAAATCGCGCCTCAAGAGTCTAACACATTATTATCTTTTGGGTGGGCCGTGAAATTTTCTAAACGGCCCATCCCGAAATTCTAAATATTTTTTAAACCTTTATTGATGGCCCCACAATTTTTGTATTTACCAAGTGTGCCCGACAGAGATGAAGTATTTGGTCCATGCTGTACCAATAAATCTGAAACCCAGTTGTTCAACCTAAACTATCTAACTTTAAATTCGTAAATTATATATGACCCAAACTGGCGCGCAACCTAACCGGTCATTAATCCATTGTAACTAATGTTCACACATAGAACCAGAACCATTTATCAAACCGACAACATTGAATCTTGTTTTTGATAAATAAACAATTGAAAGATTGTAGGTCGAGCAATTCCAATAAATACCAAATGGGTAAGTAGAGAACAATTTAAAGCCATAAACAAAATAGGGACATAACACAGACTTTGCCAATCAAACGCATTAATACAGTAAGTAAATCAGATAAAACATAGCAATCCATACAATATGCAAAAATACACTAAGAAATACATTAAGAGAAGAAAAAATGACCTTTATTACTGCATATTCTCTAACATTCACAATGAAAGAGGATCTCCCAAATCACAATCCTAAGTCGATATGTAGATCAAGACTTTAGCGAACCCGATAACCTCATACGACCTCGACGGCCTTGAGCGGAAACTCAAACTCTAACCTCGAGCAGCAGCAAGTCTTGAATCAGAAATGACCTCAAACATTCTCGATCGTTGACGAGCTCGGAAACGGATAGAAGGGGTTCAAGGGTCTTTGGCTCTAAGGATGAGCTTGCTGCATTTCTATTCGTTGTTTGGGGTTGATGTTGCTGGTGGCATGACTGGAGCGATGGTGGTGGTTTGAGACTGGTTGGAGCTGGCATCGACGGGGCTGGCTGGGACGACAAGGAAGATGGAGCAGAAAGGGTTTTTGGTTGGAGGAGAGAGGCTGCTGTTACTTCAACAAATAAAATGGAGCCCCTTATTGGTGGTTCTTTTCTATGTGTGTGTAGGCCTAGGTTATATTGTATAGATTTGAGTCTAGGGTTTTAGGATGAGGTAATGAGCTTGAGGAGATTTGGGACTTAAAAATTAGTTGGACCATTTTAGAAATTGGCCCAACTTTAAAAGAAACAAGACCAAAAATATATTGCTTTCTTTGCTTGTTCCTTTTTCTTTTCTTTAATTAATTAAAAGTCTAAATTATTTTTGTAGAAATTAAAACAACTAGTTAACTTAAAACTAAAGAAAATGCTAGTTTTAAAGATTAAGATCCAATTATGTAAAGTGACCATTTTTTTTAATAATTAAAACATGACATCTTTTTTAAAATATTTAAACACATGAAATGCAACTAAATACACAAAATCTCTTAAAGATTAATAAAAATTGATTTTGGTCTATTTTTAGGAGTTATCTTCATGCAAGGCAAAAATTACATGCTTACAGCTGCCCCTCTTTGCTCGGAAACACGCAGAGTTTTCGGACAAAGATAAAGTAAGCACTGTGAGGGATTTTTGCCCATTTGAAACTCCATAAGAAGCATTTTTTTGAAAAACTGTCCGATTGAACCTTACTTCAAAGGTTGCCTACATATCCTTTGCTATAAAGGGATCAGGTCAGGCGTAGATTAGAGTGATGGAGTACCGAGGTTGAGAGTCGAGGTTCCATCCGAGGCTCCGGTCCGCTGTCCCGTTATTACATCAAAATTGAAAAAGACTATCTAAGCGTATCAGCTACCAGTTACAAGATTCCTATCTATGAGTCTTTTGAAGCTTGATCTTGAGTCTTGGCTGGTTCTTGAGGCATACTCTGATCTGAATGTTGATGCTCGTAAGCTGTTACTGCTGGGTGCATTCTTCAAATTTGGATCAAGGCGGGACATGTTGAAGCTTATGACTTTAATCATATCTTGAGCAGTCCGCGTCCTTCACCACTTCAGCACTTTAAGTTCACTTCTTTTGTTCTTTTGTTATTTTCTTTATTCTGGATTGAGACTCATTTTTTTTGCTCATCTTGAATCCTGTGTTTTGAGGTAAACCTGCTTAAGATACCAAAACAAACAAACGAACAAAATTTTCTGCCCCAGTTTTTGCTAGAAAAATTTTGTGAGTTAGTTGTGACACATATCTAAGCAATCAAATTAGGATTGTGTATCCTTGTGAATGAATCCAGGTTATGCTTAAGAAATGATCGGGTTTTCCAGAAAAGAGAGAGGGGTCCTCGAGTTATGCCGGGAAGGTCATCGGATTATGCCGAAAAAAGGTTCACGGGTTATGCCGGGAAAGTCATCGGGTTATGCCGGGAAAGGTCCACCGGTTATGCCGGGATTTGGAAAGAAATGTCTCCTTGGGTTATTCCAGGGAAATCCATGGGTTATGCCGGGATTTGAAAAGAAAAAGCTCCTTGGGTTATGCCAGGGAGATCCTCGGTTTTTGGCGGGGAAAGTTCCACGGGTTATGCTGAGATTTGGAAAGAAAAGGCTCCTCGGGTTATGCCAGGGAGATCCATGGGTTATGCCGGGATTTCAAAAGAAAAAACTCCTTGGGTTATACCAGGGAGATCCTCGGTTTTTTGGCCGAGATATTTAGATAGAAAAAAGCTTCACAGTTTTTTGGCCGGGAGATCCTCGATTTTTGGCCGAGATATTTAGACAGAAAAAGCTCCATGATTTTTTGGCTGAGACATCCTCGATTTTTTGGCTGGGATATTGGAAAGCAAAAGCTTCACGATTTTTTGGTCGGAAGATCCTCGATTTTTGGTCGGGATTTTGAATAGAAAAAGCTCAACATTTTTTTTGCCGGGAGATCCTCAGTTTTTTTGGCTTGGATATTTCAAGGAGTGAGATCGTCTAAGCTACCATGATTTGTTTTCCTTTTGGGATTTTCGCTTTCTAGTCCTTCCTTCTTTCTTTTTGGGGATTCTCTCTTTCTTTAGATGTTATTCCTTTTTATTTATCAGGATGCATGAAAGAATATTTGAGAAAAGTTCCTTTTTGGTCGTTTTTCCCGCTACAGAGCTATTTTAGCACTTGCGCATTTCATTTCTTTTTGGGATGAACCTACTTCTTGCACAGATGTTTTGAATAAGACCTTTTTTCAGCAAAGAATAATTTGTTAGTTGAACAGTGATTGGTTTTGTGGCCTTGATCATCTCCATCGTTTGATCCCGGTCTCATTTATGCTGAGAACTTTGCTGCTTGCTGGTCTTGAGGGTGAATCTCTTTTTACACTGACCAGGTTCAGCCTTAGGATTTCATGATGACTCGCTCGTGTGGGCTCTGTCCTTTTACTTTATTCTTCCCTTAAGAACTTTGCCTTTGACTTTCTTTCTTTTCTAGTGTGTTTCACTTTGGAGGCAATCAACCACCATGGTCAGCCGGGATTGGACTGGCACACCACTGAGGCTGAGTATTTTCTTTGACTCTTACCGGACGGAGCCCTGTGAAATCGGTCCTGCCACCTTTTCTTTGTAATTATTACAGAATCAGAATTAAACCGAAAAGGATTCAAAGAAAAGTATGCAAAAAGCAAGCATGAGTTTAAAGAGAAGCATCCCTTTCGGGGGAAAAAAAGGACTTATCTGGGGTGCATGCTGGCTCCAAGTGAACATGGCATGCTTCTTGGACTGGACGCCCGACCCGCACCAACTTCCAACTTCTCATGAACCCATTAACCCATATTTCCAAACTAGGGAACGTTGACCGGACTTTTAGTGAGGAAATGACCTTTTCCGTCCATCAACGCCCTTTGCGGGTTTTCGCCCGTTCGACCTCTCTCATTTCTCTTCTCACCGTCGCTCGATAGTGCACATTGCGCGTTTTTTCTAAGCGAGCTCTCTCATTTTTGATTTCTCTACTCCCGTCGCTTTATGGTGCCTGAAGCTTTTCACCAATAAGACTCTCTCATTTTATTTATCTCAATTTGACTTGTATCAGACTCCATCAATAACGTATTTCATTTTCTGTGTTTGCCAATTGATCGAAAGGACTTGGACAGGGTATTTGGAGTAAAACGGATTTTGGCTGGAATTACAACTTTGGAACAATTTCGGTGGCTTCATGGCCGAACCATTATATCATCTACCCCAGTTTCACTTTTTTTGGGAATTGGGATTTTTGTTTTGGTGTGACTGAAACTCAGGGAGAGGCTGCCTACGTATCCTTTTGAAATCAAGTTAGCGTATTTCAGAAATATTTTTGTTTTTGTTTTTGTTTTTGTTTTTGTTTCGGTTTTGTTTTTGTTTTTATTTTCTGTTTCTTTTCTTTTTTTTTCCTTTTTCTTATTTTTTCTTTTTCTTTTCATTCCTTTTCTTTTCTTTTCCTTCTTTTTTTTCAATTGCACTTCCTGTTTCAAAGAGGGAAATCAAAGAAAGGTAACTGATTCAAAAGGTTTGCGAGGGATTGATAGTGTTTGGATAGTGGGAATGAAAGCCTTCGTCATCTCAACTAAGCAAAGACATCACCGTAGCAACTTTAGACATAATACCTTTTTACTGCATCCGCGTTCACAACTGCTTCGGGGTCATTTCTTTTTGATGTCACCCAATGATGTATGGACCCTTCCGATTAGGATAAAACTTTCCTTTTGCTTCCTGGTGATGAGAAAGATTGCACCTTAACACTAATTGTCCTACTTCAAAATACCTGGGTCGTGCTTTCTTATTTAAGCGCGGGTCATGCTTTGCTGATGCAACTGCCTATGACACACTGCAGTCATCCATTTCAATTAATGCGAACGTCCCATACAAGTCTAGACCCACTTACTGTTCTCAAACTCTGCTTCAGTTACGGACCTTTCCCAAACCACAAACCAACTGTCCTGTGTTGTTCCGATTCTTTTCTTTTATTTTCTCAAATTTAATTTCTTTGTACTTCAACTTTTGATTCATTATTTTAAAGTCTGATAGAGTTCTTGGGAACTGGACATGAAGTCCGCAAGCATGTCATGTAATTTAAAGAGGCATTATTAGGATTGAAGAAAAATATAAGAGAAAACATAGCAAATATCGGAAAAAATGAATGATGAAATATTGATTTTATTTCTTGGAATTGGGGAAGATAACAGGGTTGACATTCAGGAATTTAAAGACAGGAATCTAAAGAAAACATCCGAGTCACACCCTGGAATGACTCGCGATGCAGAAAAAGTGGCAGGACAAGTCTACTAGGACTCCCGCCTGACCAGGAATGGCGTAGCCTTCCTGTTTTGCAGCTTGACGCTTAGTCCCATGTACAACACTTCAGCTGTGCTTGAGCCCTCTCCTGGCTGGACCATGTGGGTTTCACATAGCATTTTCCTCATTGCCCCACATATTCCCTCACTCTCTTCGGCCGTGAGAACCTCATCATCCTCCTTTTTACTGTACTTAGGCTTCTGTGGTATGCATCCAATAACCACTGGCTCATTCAGCCGAGGTGGTTTGATTTCCCCCATAACACATAGGCTTTCTTGGGTACATTTTAATTTCCTTTTCTGGTTTTGTCTAGGTGATATTACTCTTCGTTTCCCCTTTCTCTTGTTTCGGGGCTTCCCCAGGCTTCTTTTCTTCATCAGCAATAGCCATTATGGCCTTAAGCGCTGGATTAAATTCTTTGTCCTCACAAATTATCCCAATTAACGGCCTGTTTTTATGAGCGGGAAGTGGATTATTGGTCATATTTGGGACATCCTCATCCTTCAACACGATTCTCCCTTGCTCTATTAAATTCTCCATCGCTTGTTTCAGAGTCCAACAGTCATTTGTATCATGCCTTTCCACCCTTGAATGATAGGCACATCTGAAGCCCCGTTGATATGATGGTGATTCTGGGGTTTGCCCGTTTGGAGGTATGGGTTGCAGCAAATTCATCTGGACAAGCTTAGGGAACAGGGTGGAGTTGGGTTCCGATTGGCGTATAGTTGGGTCTCCTGGGTGGTTCCCGGGGATGGAAGTTATTATGGGGATGTCAAGGATTATAGTGGTTCTGGTGAGGAGGCTGGTTTCTTTGGAATGGAGGTTGATTTCTGTTAGCCCGTGGTTGCGATCGGGCAAAAGTTTGAGCGTTCATGACCGCATAAGGTGGTGGAGCATAGACCATATTGGAATGAGGATAGTAGTGATGAGGGGTTCTTTCGGAAAACAGAGGTCTAGGAGCCCTATATCTTCTTTCCCCTAATGCCGCCATGGTTGTTTCTTCTCTTACCCTATCCTTTTCCATTCCTTCAGACACGCCTTGAATGGCTTGGGAGGTTGCTCTGATGGATGACTGACTCAAGATTCTACCTGTTCTCAAACCGTGTTCTACCATGTCACCAATTTTGATGGCCTCTGCAAAAGGCTTGCCCATGGCCGACATCATGTTTTGGAAGTAATCTGGTTCCTGAGCCTGGAGGAAAACAGTGAACATTTCTATTTCATCTATGGGAGGCTTCACCCTTGATGCTTGCTCGCGCCATTTAATAGCATATTCTCTGAAGCTTTCTGAGGGTTTCTTCTTCAAGTTTGACAAAGAATTCCGGTCTGGTGCGATGTCAATGTTGTATTGAAATTGTCGAACAAAATCTTTGGCAAGATCATCCCAAATGTGCCATCGAGATGTGTCCTGATCCATATACCACTCTGAAGCTATGCCCACCAAGCTTTCTCCGAAGTAAGCCATTAACAATTCTTCTTTTCCGCCAGCTCCACGCAATTGGTTGCAATATTTTTTAAGGTGAGCAATACGATTGCGATGCCCATCATATTTCTCAAACTTTGGTGTTTTGAATCCCATAGGCAGGTGCACCTGAGGGAACATGCACAAATCAGTATAGGAGACACATTTCTGCCCGCTTAAGCTTTGCATACGTTTAAAGCTATGCTTGAGGCTCCTCATTCTTCTCACCATTTCTTCTTGTTCAGGATCTTTGGGAATTTTATCCTGCCCCGGTGTAATCTCATATGATGGTGGATGAGGGTAAGCACATGCGGGGTATGACGGATCTGCCTGAAAGACATGATTCTGGAAAGTGAAGACCCAAGGGTCAGAAGCAGGCTTTGGCAATGAAGATTGTGCTGTGGCAGAGCATAGTGTAGCCGTAAAGATATTGGGAGCCGTCTCGGGCATGAATACTTGGGGGCAAACATCAGAAGTGTCACGACCCGGATTTACCCACCATCGGGAGTCGTGATGGCACCTAATATATAAGCTAGGCAAGCCAACCTTTATAATCATTTTCACAAAACTTAAATCTAAAACAAATAAAATACTAGGATATTTAATTAAACATGCAGAAGTCTTCTAATAACAATAAGAAAAAACAATATGCGGAAAGCTAACAACATATCTCTACCCAGTACCTGGTGTCACTGCTCACGGACAACTAGAGAGTACTAAAAATAATAGTCTGAAAGAAATACATAGCATTTCTAGTTTGATACAATTTAACAAACTGAAAGAAATAGATAAAGGAGACTCGGGGCCCGTGAACGCCAGCGAACTACCTCAGAGCCTCTGGACTGAAGGATCACTCCCGATCTAAAGCTGCGGTCCGTAGACTGGGTCCTGACCTGTGCACAAAACGGCACAAAAGCGTAGTATCAGCACAGCCGAATGTACTGGTAAGTGCCCGGCCTAACCTCGGCGAGGTAGTGACGAGGCTAAACTGGACCTATCAGCTCTAACCTATACAGATATATGCAATAACCGAAAGAGAGCAAGAATTTATGCAAATAAAAGGGGAAGTGGGCATGCTAGGGGAGTAGCAGTTCAATTATAACTTCTACAATCAAGAGATTAAAGTGAATAAATAATAATGAAACAGGAAAGCCAATGAATCAACAGCTGCACGACATCACCCTTCGTGCTTTTACTCTCATTCCTCACCAAGGTAGTCAAATATAATGCACGACATCACCCTTCATGCTTTTACTCTCACTTATCTCCAGAAACATCAAATACAAGGCACGACATCATCCTTCGTGTTTCTACTCTCGATAAACAGTTGACGGCACCACCCTTCGTGCTTTTACTCTCATTAAATAGTGCACGACATTACCCTTCGTGCTTTTTCTCTCTCTTCCTCTCCCAATCAATGGTCATAGCCAAACAGGAACAAGGATATATATATATATATATATATATATATATCAATACAAAATATCCCGGCAAGGGAGAACAATACAACAAATGGTCCCGGCAAAGGAAATACAACTCAACAATATGTCCTGGCAAGGTAAAGTACCGAAAATTCCGCTTTAGTTCATTTAATTCTCAACTTTCACTTCACAGTTCTAGTAACAAGTAATTATCACAATTGTTCACTTACTTCAATATTTAATAGCAAATATGACATCACGGTCATGCTTGACTCGGCCGCATAGGTAACCGTCACCACACCTATACCAAACACTTACCTCGAATCCGAAAATGGCAACTCAAAGCTCAATAATCGCCTTTCCTCTAGAATTCAACCCCAAACCAACGATATCTAACATAATCAGGTTCAATATTATCAATAAGAATCCAACACACAATACCATAGCCTAGAATGCATTTCCTAGCTTACTTTCAGAAATACTAAAATCCGACACCAGGCCCACGTGGTCCAAACTCACTGCTCGGACAAACACCCAATCCCCCATAACCCCACGAGTTCAAATGTATAATTAGATTTTAAATTCGACCTCAAATTGAGGTTGGAATACCCAAAATTCCATAAACCCTAACTAAACCCAAAACCCCTAAATTCTACTTTGGTTTCATGTTTTAGAGCTAGGAATTTAATGGTTTGATGAAGAAATAGTGAAGAAATAATGTTAAGATTACTTACCAAAGGAGTTGTTATGAATTAGGAGCTTGAAGTTCGTCAATGGAGGGTGTAGGAGGTGAGTTCGTGTGAGCGTTTGAATGAAATCCCGTAATGAACAGTGCTGGAATTAATAAAAATCACTGAAGCATTTTGTTCTTCGCGATCGCGACACCTGGTCCGCGTCCGCGATGAAGGAATATGCTAAGGAATTGCGTTTGCAATGGGATCTATGCGAACGTGAAAAAGGAAAATAGAGGGGGTCCTGGGTAGCTCTACGCGAACGCGTAAACAGACACACGGACGCGGTGAAGGATGAGGCTAAGGTACGCGAAGGCTTGGAACTGGACGCGATCGCGAAGGGTAAGAAGGTTTGGGCTACGTGAACGCGAGCTAAGTGCCGTGTTCGCGAAGAAAAAAGGGCTCTGCAACAACTGTTGGAAAAATTTGGTATTTTCTATGTTTCAAGAACACTCTGAAACACCCGGAAATCACCCCCGAGCCCTCGGGGCTCCCAACCAAATACACACACTAACTCAATATCATCCTACGAACTTGCTCGAGCGATCAAGTCACCAATATAACATCAAAATTACAAAATCAACCCCCAAAACTCATGATTGTCATTTCTAAGTTCAAAACTTTCAAAATTTTTCACTTTTAGTCCAAAACACGTCAAGCGACGTCTGTTTTCAACCAAACTTTATAGATAGCGCTTAACGGCCATTTAAGACTTGTACTGGGTGTCGGACCCAAAATACGAGCCCGATACCATTATATTTGATCAATTTCCGTTTTCATTTTTCTTTAAGCATATTCATAAAACAAATTCACAGAAAAGTTCCGAACTCGAGCCTGGGACCTCGGATTTACATTTACGGGAATACGGACCCTCTGGGACCGTCACATCACGGGTCCGGTTCCGTTTATCCAAAGCGTTGACCAAAGTCAACCATAACAATATTGGTATCAAAATTCATAGTTTTTAGCACATAATTCAAATATTTTCACATAAAAATTTTCCGGGTTCGTGCCCGAACTGCGTACGCAAATCGAGGCAATCCAATAAGGGGTTTCCAAGGCCTCAGAAGCGCAAGGAAAGGGAGAATTACGGTGATGACCCTTTGGGTCGTCACGTCCTCCACCTCTAAAACAACCGTTCATCCTCGAACGGACAAAGAAAGAAGTACATGAGTCGGGGAATAGATGGGGATAACGGCTCCGCATATCAGACTAGGATTCCCAGGTCGATGCCTAAGGAGGCTGACCTCTCCACTGAACACGCACTGAAGGGAAACTACGCGACCTCAACTATCGAACCTGCCGGTCTTAAATAGCCACCGACTCCTCCTCATATGACAGATACTTGTCCAATTGGACAATGTTGAAATCTAACACGTGGGTGGGATCACCGTGATACTTCCGAATCATGGATACATGGAAAACCAGATGCACGGCTGACAAGCTAGGCGGCAATGCAAGTTTATAAGCCACATTCCCCACACAGTCCAGAATCTCAAACTGGCCAATATACTTAGAGTTAAGCTTGCCCTTCTTCCCAAACCTCATTACGCCCTTCATAGACGATACACGGAGTAATACTCGCTCACCAACCATGAAAGCAACATCTCTGACCTTACGATCTGTGACACTCTTCTGCCTGGACTGAGCTAACCGAAGTCTGTCCTGAATGATCTTGACCTTATCCAAGGCCTCCTGTACCAAATCTGTACCTAATAATCGAGCCTCTCCCGGCTCAAACTACTCGACTAGGGAGCGACACCACCTACCATACAACGCCTCATACGGGGCTATCTGAATATTAGACTGGTAACTGTTGTTGTAGGCAAACTCCGCTAAAGGCAAGAACTGGTCCCAAAAGCCTCCAAAATCAATAACGCAGGCTCGAAGCATATCCTCAAGAATCTAAATGGTCCTCTCAGACTGACCGTCCATCTAGGGGTGAAATGTTGTGCTCAACTAGACCTGGGTACCCAACTCATGCTGCACCGCTCTCCAGAAATGCGAGGTAAAATATGGACCCCGATCTGAAACAATTGTTATAGGCACCCCATGAAGGTGAACGATCTCCTTGATATAAATCTCAGCATACCTCTCGGATGAATATGTGGTGGCAACTGGGATGAAATGCGCTGACTTAGTTAGCGTATTAACAATAACCCATGTAGCATCAAACTTCTTCCGAGTCATCGGAAGGCCAGTAACAAAATCCATGGTATTCTCTCCCACTTCCACTCGGGAAGAAAATCCTATGAAATAACCCACTAGGCCTCTGATGCTCGTACTTAACCTGCTGACAATAGACAACGAGCCACATATGCAACAATGTCTTTCTTCATTCTACGCTACCAATAATACTGTCCCAAATCGTGATACATCTTCGCGGCGCCCGGATGAATAGAATACCGTAAACTGTGGGACTCCGCTAAGATCGACTCTCGATGCCATCGACAATGGGCACGCAAACTCGCCCCTGCAACCTCAATATTCCATCATCTCCCAAAGTCATCTCCTTGGCACCTCCCCTCTGCATCGTGTCTCTGAGGACACATAAATATGGATCATTAAACTGTTGCTCCAGGATACGCTCCATCAATGACAAGCGAGCAACTGTGCAAGCTAACACTCTGCTGGGCTCCAAAATATCCAATCTCACAAATCTATTGGCCAAGGCCTTAACATCCAAGGCAAGCGGTCTCTGGCTGACTGGAATATATGCAACACTACCCATGCTGACGAACTTTCTACTCAATGCATCAGCCACCACATTGGCCTTCCATGGGTGGTATAAAATATAAACATCATAATCTCTTAACAACTCCAAACACCTCCGCTGTCTCAAATTCAACTTTTTCTTCTTGAACAAGTACTGAAGGCTTTTGTGATCCGTGTACACCTCACACGTCACACCATACAAATAATGTCTCCAGATTTTCAAGGCATGAACAATGGCTGCTAAATCTAAGTCATGAACTGGATAATTCTTCTCGTGGATCTTCAACTGCCTCGAAGCATATGCTATGACCTTGCCGTTATGCATCAATATTGCACCAAGTATGGTGCGGCAAGCATCACAATATACAGTATAAGGCCCAGATCCCGTGGGAAAAACCAATACCGGTGCTGTAGTCAGGGCTGTATTGTGCTTCTGGAAGCTCGCCTTGCACTCATTTGACCACCTGAACTGGGCACCCTTCTGTGTCAATCTAGTCATCAGGGCTGCGATGGATAAAAACACCTCCACGAAACGTCTTAGTAGCCAGCTAACCCCAAGAAGCTCCGAATATCGGTAGCTGAAGCTGGTCGAGGCCAATTCTTGACTGCCTCTATCTTCTTCGAGTCCACCTGAATACCCTCCGCTAATACGACATGACCGAGGAATGCCACTAAACTCAACCAAAATTTGCACTTTGAAAATTTGGAGTACCTGCTATCCTTCAGAGTCTGAAGAACCACTCTGAGGTGCTGCGTATGCTCCTCCTGACTGAGGGAGTATACCAAGATATCTTCAATGAATACAATCACAAATAAATCCAAGTAAGGCCTGAACACTCGGTTCATCAACTCCATGAATGCTGTCGGGGCATTGGTCAACCCAAACGACATGACTAGAAACCTATTATGCCCATACCGAGTACGAAATGTTGTCTTAGGGACATCAGATGCCCTTATCCTCATCTGATGATAACCAGACCTCAAATCTATCTTTGAAAACACTCTGGCACCCTGGAGCTGGTAAAAAAATCGTCAATCCTCGGCAGTGTATTCTTGTTCTTTATCATCACCTTGTTCAACTGCCTGTAATCAATGCAAATCCCCATTGACCCGTCCTTTTTATTCAAAAAAAACACTGGCGCACCCCAAGGTGATACACTAGGTCTAATGAAACCCTTATCAAGAAAATTCTGAAACTATTCTTTCAACTCTTTCAACTCTGACGGGGCCATGCGATACGAAGGAATAGAAATATGCTGAGTGCCAGGAGCATGATCAATACAGAAATCTATATCCCTGTTGGGCGACATACCCAGCAGGTCTGAAGGAAAAACCTCGGGGAACTCTCGACCAATAGGAACATAGTCGATGGATGGAACCTCTACGCTAGAGTTGCGAACATACACCAAATATGTTAAACACCCCTTCTCGACCATACGTCTAGCCTTGACATACAAAATAACACTACGGGTGGCATGCCTTGGGGTCCCTCTCCACTCAAGTTGGTGCAAGTCTGACAAGGCCAAAGCCACGATCTTGGCATGCCAATCCAAGATAGCATGATACAGGGACAACCGGTCTATCCCCAATATAACATCGAAGTCCACCATGTCTAGAAGCAATAAATAGACACGGGTCTCAAGACCCTCAAGTACCACTACGCAAAAACGATACACTCGGTCGACCACTATAGAATCACCAGCCGGTGTGGACACATACACAGGAATACCTAGAGCCTCACTAGGCATAATCAAATAGGGTGCAAAATAGGATGACACATAAGAATAAGTAGATCCGGGATCAAATAATATTGAAGCACACCTATCACAGACCAGCATAGTACCTGTAATCACAACATCAGACTACTCAGTCTCCGTCCTGGCTAGCAATGCATAACAACAGGGCTGGCCCCCACCTTCCTGAACTGTATCTCTGGGACGATCTTTTGCGGGCTGACCCCTACCTCTGGCTGTCCAGACTCCACCTCTACGGTCTCTCCCTCCACCTGTATGATCCCTACCCCCGCCTCTAGCTGGCTGGGCGGCTTGTGGATCATCTGCTGCCTGAGTCGTAGGGCGAGGACTCTGCTGCTGAGAACTACTCGAGGCTCGAGGGAAAAATATGACAACATGAACTATTTCACCACAACCATAACATGCCCTCGGCGGCTGAGACTGCTAGCCTTGTCGTCCGGTATGTCCTCCCCTGAAGCTCTGAAGTGGCGGTGCACTGATGAGGGTTAGTGGTGCGCTGAAAGACTGCTGATCTGAATAATACTACTGGTGGCCACCACCACCTGGCGTACCATGAGAAACATGAAGTGCCGACTGGAAAGGTCTCGAGGGATGGCCTCTGTCATGGAAATCCCTACCTCTAGATGATGTACCACTAAATTTGCCAGAATGTCGAGGCATCTTGTCTGAACTCTGACTACCTCCTAGAGCCAATGCCATCTCTACTCGGCGGGCCGCATTGGCCGCCTCCTGAAAAGTGATATCACTGCTAACTCCCACATCAATCTGTAGGCGAATGGGATGAATAAATCCATTAATAAACCTCCGTACCCTCTCCCGATCTGTAGGGAGTATCACTATGGCATGGCATGCCAAGTCAACAAATCTGGTCTCGTACTGTGTAACTGTCATAGACCTTGCTGAAGATGCTCAAACTATCTGCGAAGTGCCTCCCACTGAGTGACGGGGAGAAACTTCTCCAAAATAACTCTTCAAACTGATCCCATGTCAAAGCTGGAGACCGTGCTGGTCTAGATAGACAATAATCTCTCCACCAAGTCTTGGCGGACTCCACAAGTTTGAAAGTGCAAAAATTGACCCCATTGGTCTCCACTATCCCCATAGTCCTGAGGATCTCATGAAAACTATATAGAAAGTGCTGGTGATTCTCTGATAAAGCACCACTGAAAGTAGTAGTGAAAAGCTTGAAGAACCGATCAAGTCTCCGACCTGAGGTGCCACTGCGGGCTGAACCAAGGGGACCTGAGTCTGGGGAGCTACCTGCTCCGGAGTACGTGTAGCAGGAGTCTAAACCCCTCCTCTAGCCTGAGAAGTGGCTGGTGCTACTGGAAGCAATTCCGTTCTAGAAACACTATCCATAAAGCCTGTTATACGGACAAGAGCGTCCTGAAAATCCGAAGAAAACATCACTCCTCTTGGGACCTGAGCTTGGCCTACTGGGACTGGTGGAGCCGAAACCTCCTCATCAAAGTTAATATGAGGCTCCACCTCTAGAACTGCTGCCTGGGGCTGAGCTCTGCCTATGCCACGGCCTCCGGCATGGCCTCGGCTCCTGCCCATCGGGGGAGCTGCTACTGTGTGCTCGGGCTGCTGCGTGAAGAAGAAGACGCACGTATTCTCGCCATTTTCGAAAGAACAGAGTAGAACGAGCTTGTACGTGAGTTGTGAGACCCAAGTAACAGAAACAGAGTGAAACTTTTCCTAACTCTGTAGCCTCTGGGGGATAAATACAGATGTCTCTGTACCGATCCCTCAGACTCTACCGAGCTTGTACGTGAGTTGTGAGACCCAAGTAACCTAGTGCTTTGATACCAACTTGCCATGACCCGTATTTACCCACAATCGGGAGTCATGATGGCGCCTACTATCAAAGATAGGCAAGCCAACCTTTATAATCATTTTCACAAAACTTATATCTATAACAAATCAAATACTATGATAATTAATTAAACATGCGAAAGTCTTCTAATAACAATAAGGAAAAACAATATGCAGAAAGCTAACAACATATCTCTATCCAGTACCTGGTGTCACTGCTCACGGACAACTAGAGAGTACTAAACATAACAGTCTGAAAGAAATACATAACATGTCTGTTTGATACAATTTAAAAAACTGAAAGAAATAGATAGAGGAGACTCGGGGCCAGCAAACGCCATCGAACTACCTCAGAGCCTCTGGACTAAAGGATCACTCCCGATCTAAAGCTGCGGTCTGGGTCCTGACATGTGCATAAAAAGGCACAGAAGCGTAGTATCAGCACAACCGATCCCATGTACTGGTAAATGCCCGGCCTAACCTCGGCGAGGTAGTGACGAGGCTAAACCAGAGCTATCACAACCAACCTATACAGATATATGCAATAACCGAAAGAGTGCATGAATTTAAGAAAATAAAAGGGGAAGTGGGCATGCTGGGGGAGTAGCAGTTCAATTATAACTTCTGTAATCAAGAGATGAAACTGAATAAATAATAATGAAACAGGAAAGCCAATGAATCAACAGCTGCACGGTATCACCCTTCATGCTTTTACTCTCATTCGTCACCAACGCAGTCAAATATAAGGCACCACATCACCCTTCGTACTTTTACTCTCACTTCTCACAAGAAATATTAAATACAAGGCGCGGCATCACCCTTCGTGGTTTTACTATCGCTAAACAGTGCACAACATCACCCTTCGTGCTTTTACTCTAATTAAACAGTGCACAACATCACCACTCGTGCTTTCTCTCTCTTCCTCTCCCAATCAATGGTCACAGCTAATCAGAAACAAGGAAATATATATATCAAGACAAAATATCCCGACAAGGGAGAACAATTCAACAAATGGTCCCAGCAAGGGAAATACAACTCAACAATATGTCCCGGCAAGGGAAAAGTACCAAAAATTCCGCTTTAGTTCATTTAATTCTCAACTTGCATTTCACAGTTCTTGTCACAAGTAATAATCACAATTGTTTAATTACTTCACAATTTAATAGCAAATATGACATCACGGTCATGCTTGACTCGGGCGCATAGGTAACCGTCACCATACCTATACACCGACCCCACTTAACACATAGCAATTAACAACCTAATCTATTCCCTCAAGCCAAAGCTAGATCGAACACTTACCTCGAATCCGAAATGGCAACTCAAAGCTCAACAATAGACTTTCCTTTAGAATTCAACCCCAAACCAACGATATCTAACATTATCAGGTTCAATATTATCAATAAGAATCCGACACACACCCATAGCCTAGAAATGCATTTCCTGGCGTACTTTCAAAAATACTAAAATCCGACACCGGGCCCATGTGGTCCAAACTCGAGGCTCGGACCAAAACCCAATCCCCCATAACCCCACGAGTTCAAATGTATAATTAGATTTTAAATTCAACCTCAAATTGAGGTTGAAATACCCAAAATTCCATAAACCCTAACTAAACCCAAAACCCCTAAATTCTACTTCGATTTCATGTTTTAGAGCTAGGAATTTAATGGTTTGATGAAGAAATAGTGAGGAAATAATATTTGGATTACTTACCTAAGGAGTTGTGATGAATTAGGAGCTTGAAGTTTGTCAGTGGAGGGTGTAGGAGATGAGTTCGTATGAGAGTTTGAAGGAAATCCCGTAATGAACAATGCTGGAATCAATAAAAATCACTGAAGCATTTTGTGCTTCGCGATCGCGACACCTGGGCTGTGTCTTTGATGAAAGAATCTTCTAAGGCATCGCGTTCGCGATGGGACCTATGCGAATGCGAAGAAGGAAAAAAGAGGGTCCCGGGTAGCTCTACGCGAATGCGTAAACAGACACGCGAACGCGGTTAAGGATGAGGCTAGGCTACGCGAACACGTGGAACTGGACGCGATCGCGAAGGGTAATAAGGTTTTGTCTACGCGAAAGCGAGCAAAGTGCCTCTTTTGCGAAGAAGAAATGGCTCTGCAACAGATGTTGGAAAAATCTGGTATTTTCTAAGTTTCAAAAACACTTTGAAACACCCGAAATCACCCCCGAGCCCTCGGGGCTCCCAACCAAACACACACACTAACTCAATATCATCCTACGAACTTGATCGAGCGATTAAGCCGCCAAAATAACACCAAAATCACAAAATCAACCCCCTAAACTCATGATTTTTATTTCTAAGTTCAAAACTTTCAAATATTCTACTTTTAGTCCGAAACACGTCAAACGACGTCCGTTTTCAACCAAACTTTACAGTTAGCGCTTAACACCCATTTAAGACCTTTACCGGGCCTCAGAACCGAAATACGAGCCCGATATCATTATTTTTTTTATCAATTTCCGTTTTTATTTTTCTTTATGCATATTCATAAAACAATTTCACAGAAAAGCTACGGACTTGGGCCTCGACCTCAGATTTTGATTCCGAGAATACGCCCGGGTCCCAAATTTCATTACGGACCCTCCGGGATCGTCACATCACAGGTCCGGGTTCGTTTACCCAAAACGTTGACCAAAGTCAACCATAGCAATATTGGTATCAAAATTCATAGTTTTTAACACAGAATTCAAATATTTTCATATAAAAATTTTCAAACTTTATGCTCGGACTACACACGCAAACCAAGGCAACCCAATAAGGGGTTTTCAAGGTATCATAAGCATAAGGAAAGAGAGAATTACGATGATGACCCTTTGGGTCATCACATCAAGTGCCTCCCATATAGTGAGGAGATATAGTAGGATGTCCCAATGTGATGTTCGAGTGACTGATTGGAACATTGAAGGTACCTGTTGGCATTGGGAACAACTCGGGAAATCCAGGAATGGCGTTCGGGGGTTATTTTCCATTTTGCCAAGCATCCCACATCTCCATTACCCTCAGATGCAAGATTCTATTCTCTATAGTTGCAGAGGACTCCGAGGCCGGGACGCCCGAGAGTGGGCTATCTTCCGAAATAGGGATTGTTGGCAGGGTCATTTCTGACGACATCTCTGTACTTCCTGGTACAGTAGTGGTGCGAAGCCAGTTTACCACAAAACCAACCACCTATTTCTATAAACCCGGGCTCCAAAAATGACAGCATCGAACAGTTAGTTTTGAGAAAAATAGGTAATCACACATCAACGACTACATGTGTCTGACTTTTCTTATGTTTTCCTTGCTTGTTTGTTTTTTTTTTGTTTTTTCCCTCTATTTTACTCATTTTTTGTTTTTCCATTTCTTTTGCCATGATTTTTCTTTGATTTTATTCCGCTCTTTGTTTCTTTTGTTTTCCCTCTATTTGCTTCCCCCTCCTTTTTCTCTTATGGTTACAGTCGAATCCGACGAGGATTTCCTACGTATCGCGATCCTGCACGAACCAGACCAAGCGTAGTTCGTGAAAATAAGGTAAATAAGCTAACTCTCCTTTTTTTTTGAATTTTGAAATAAATGCTTTAAGGAAAATATTTTTGATTTTGATTTTGGTTTTGAAAGAGGGACTTCAAAATTTCCTTATCAAAAATTCTAAACTAATTAGTTAACTCTCCGACTTGCTATTTTTCTCCTTTTTCTCAATTTTCTCATTTTTCTAACATCCCAAAGATTCAAAAGCTGGTCAACATGCAAGCCCGAGCAAATAAATGCACAGAATACAAGTAGGATGTATCAGGATGGTCTTTTCATTTCAGGTTGCTAGCCCTAGATGGACCCAACCCCTGTGTTGAGTCCTCTAAGTCAAAATGCACATGATACAAATAAGCGTTCCTATCAGGGATCCGACATGAGGTTGAGTTATTCTAGGTTCAAAACCTGGGTGTTTGTTCTAGACCTGGCTCACTGGAGCAGACAACTCGAGCCGAGGGGGAGGCAACAATCCGGGAATACAGAAGCTTTGATGGCTTTGCAACTTATCCAAAACTCGTTCTAAATTGGGAATTTGACACTATACAGAAAAGAAGTCGTACGAACTACACCCTTCTTCATGATTCAGAAGACTTAGAGAGGAGATTTGGTTCGGCACAATTTGTATACAATTCACATAATATTAAAGCGGTAAAAGCTGTCGAATAGAACATTAGGCATATATCATGTAATAAAATCAGATAAAGCCAAACGCAACAATTACTCTAAGCTCGAACTCTGAACCCTGAACAAAATTTTCTGGATTCTTTTCCCCACTAGAGTCGCCAAAGCTGTCACACCTCCTTTTTACACACATACCCGAAGGATAATGTATAAGGGAGTTTTTCCATTTAAAGTTACATTATTCGGATCGGGATTATTTATTTATTTAGAGTCGCTACTTGGGATATGTTTGGCTTTTGGTGTCCCAAGTCAACGATTTAGCTTGAATCCCAATCCGAGGAAAATGTTCGGCTTCCCAATTGGAGTCTGCGAACCAGAAATTCTGAATAAGGAATTTTGTTGACCCGAGGGAAGGTGTTAGGCACCCTCGGATCCCGTGGTTCTAGCACAGTCGCTTAAATTGTTATGAATGGCTAAAATCTGATTTTAATACATGAAATGTGTATGTGCCAATTTTATGCTTAACCGCTTTTATTAATTATATATTTATTTGAAAAAGTGAACGTTGTTTAAAATGGATTTTTGGATTGCGCCGTATGAAATAACCCGCAATCCTAAGCACACTCTATTCAACGTTTTAGGATTTGGGTTTGGGGCGCATAAAAATGCACACCCGTATTTAAGAATGTAATTTTATTAAAAATCGCGCCTAAAGAGTCTGACGCACTATTATCTTTTGGGAGGGCCGTGAAATTTGCTAAGCAGCCCATCTCGGAATTCTAAATATTTTTTAAACCTTTACTGAGGGCCCCACTAATTTTGTATTTACCAAGTGTGCCCGATAAAGATGAAGTATTGGTCCATGCTATACTAATAAATCCGAAACTCAGTTGTGCAACCTAAACTACCTACTCACTTCAAATTATTAAATTATTTATAACCCAATCTGGCACGCAATCCAAGCGGTCATTAATCCACTGTAACTAATGTTCACACATAGAACCACAACAATTTATCAACCAACAACACTAAATCTTGTTTTTGATAAATAAACAATTGAAGGATTGTAAGTCGAGCAAGTGCAATAAATACCAAATGGATCAGTAAAGAACAATATTAAAGCCATAAACAAAATAGGGACATATCATAGACTTTACCGATCGAACACATTAATACAGTAAGTAAATCAGATAAAACATAACTATCCAAATAATAAGCAAAAATACACTAAGAAATACATTAAGAGAAGAAACAAATGACATTTATTACTGCATATTCTCTAACATTCACGATGAAAGAGGATCTCCCAAATCACAATCCTAAGTCAATATGTAGATCAAGACTTTAGCGAACCCGATAACCTCATACGACCTCGACGACCTTGAGCGTAAACTCGAACTCTAACCTCGAGCAGCAGCAAAGCTTGAATCAGAAACAACCTCAAACATTCTCGATCGTTGACGAGCTTGAAAACGGACAGAAGGTGTTCAAGGGTCTTTGGCTCTAAGGATGAGCTTGCTGCGTTTCTGTTCGTTGTTTGGGGCTGATGTTTCTGGTGGCGTGACTGGAACGATGGTGGTGGTTTGAGACTGGTTGGAGCTGGGGTCGACGGGGCTGGCTGGGACGACAAGAAGATGGAGCAGAAAGGGTTTTTGGTTGGAGGAGAGAGGCTTCCTTTACTTCAGCAAAAAAATGGAGCCCCTTTTGTTTGTCTATGTGTGTAGGTCTAGGTTTTATTATATAGATTTGAGTCTAAGGTTTTAGGATGGGGTAATGGGCTTCAGGGGATTTGAGTCTTAAAAATTAGTTGGGCCATTTTAGAAATTCGCCCAATTTTAAAAGAAACAAAACCAAAAATATATTGCTTTCTTTGCTTTTTCCTTTTTTTTCTTTAATTAATTAAAATCCTAAATTATTTTTGTAGAAATTAAAATAACTAATTAACTTAAAACTAATGGAAAATGCTATTTTTAAACATTAAGATCCAAATATGTAAAATGACCAATTTTTAATAATTAAAACATGATATTTTTTTTAAAAATATCAAATATGCATGAAATGCAACTAAATAAACAAAATCTCTAAAAGATCAATAAAAATTACTTTTGGTCTATTTTTAGGAGTTATCTTCATGCAGCGCAAAAATCACATGCTTACAAGTACTTTCATTCCCAGGAAATAATGCAATTTGCCAAGGTCCTTGATTCTAAAGCTGTCATGAAGAGAACTTTTCAGTCTTTCTAATTCTACTACATCAATCCTTGTCACATAAATATCATCTACATAAATTGTCACATAAACTGCATTAGTTCCTTCTTTCATATGGAATAATGAATAGTCACGCATAGAATGTGCATAAAACCTCTGGAGCATAATGCCTCACTCAGCTTAGTATACCATTGCCTGCTTGCCTGTTTGACGCCATATAAGGACTTGTTTAACCTGCAAACCACTCCTTCCTTAGTGACCTCTAATCTTGGTGGGATCTCCATATACACTTCCTCATGAAGATTACCATGGAGAAATACATTATTGACATCAAGCTGGGACATGAACCATCCTTTCTTTACTGTAGTTGCAATCAACGCTATCTGCAACGATCCGACCAGTCGTTTTAAGAATTTACGCACCAGTATCGTATTAATTACTTTTCCTGTATTTATTTCTACTATTGTGATTTGTTGGGAAGATTCATTTTGAGTTTCGGAGTGTTTTGAAACACTTAGATCTTAAATGAGAGCTTAAGCTTTAGAATTTTGACCGTAGTCGAAACAATGTGAAGTGAACTTCGGAATGAAATTTTGTTGATTCTGTTAGCTCCATTCGGTAATTTTGGGCTTGGGGCGTGTTTGGATTGTGGTTTGGAGGCCCGTAGCTTATTTAGTCTTGAAATGTCGAAGGTTGAATTTTTAATGTTTCCAGATCGATAGTGAGATTTTGATACCAAGTTCAGAGTTCGATTCCGAAAAGTTGAAATAGTTTCGCAGTGTTGAATATGACTTGTGTGAAAAATTTGGGGTTAATTGAACATGGTTTGGTTGGTTTCGACATTGGTTGTAGAATTCTTGAAATTTCAAGTTCATTAGGCTTGTGTTGGAGGGTGATTCGTGGTTTTAGTTTTGTTTGATGTGATTTTTTGTTGGAGGGGCACACGTGCAGAATTTGGGTTTTATTGAAATTTCACAAGTGAGGAGTAGGAGCTGCAGGAGAGAAAATCGCAGGTGCGGTAGACCCCTCGCAAAAGCGGATTTAGCTAGCAGAAAAAGAAAAATCGAGGGTTTTTGAAATTCATAACTTCTAAAATCAAATTGGAGCTCGGTGGTGGGAAATTTCCGGAGAGAATTTGAAGGAGGAAAATTGGGTACTAATACACTAATCTATTATTATTTTCGTCATTTAATCTAAAATTTTGAGTGGAAGAATGGGGGTTTGGGAGAAAGGTTCCCAAACCAAGTTTTTGGGGTTTGATTGGGTTTTAGTTGTGATTTCTGTACAGTGGTCTCATGGGTGAATGGGTGTTCTGGATTGATAATCTTTACCCGATTTTGAGATGTGGGCCCAGGGAGAATTTTTGGGCATTTTTCTAATTTTTCGCTGTAGCTTTGAATTCATTAGTTAAATTAAATGCTTGTAGTTTTATTTATGATATATAATTAATTTGATTAGATTTGAGCCACTCAGAGTTGGATACTCGTGGAAAGAGCGTGATATCAGATTGATTTTCCCCTTAGGATTTTGGTACTATTGTTATATGAATGATGTGTATGTGAGGTGACGAGTGAGTACTGTGAGAACTCGATTTTTTCCCTATATGAATTACTCCCATAAATTCAAGAAAAATAAATTTTATCCCATTATTTGCAATTTTGTAGATTTTTATAGCATTGTTGTTAATTGTTTGCATTTGTCTGCGCATGTTAATTTTGTTTAAATTATGAAAAATACAAAATATATTTTATTTGCATTTAGGATCTAACTTTGCATTTTTAAAAATTATTTAGTAATTTAGTTGCCTTACAAAAATTAAAAAAGATTACAAAAATAGTTTATTTTTGCTTTTAATTTTAATTTTTAATCTTGGTAGTTTTTCCTTTAATTTGGTTTTGATTAGTTGTAGTAAGTATTATTGTAATATTAATTTAATTTGATAGGATAATTTGATTAGGAATTAATTTAGGTGTTATTTTTAATTTTTTATTTAAAAGAAATTAGAAAAAGAAGTGAAAAGAAATTTGATTGTAAATTCACAGGACCCTCCTAGATAATGGGTAAGTTCTCAGGACCCTCCTGGATAGTGGGTAAGTTCTAAGGACCCTCCGGGAAAATGGGATTTAATTTAAAATTTTCAGGATCCTCCTGGAAAATGGGACCTAGTTTAAAATTCAAAACAATCATGAGTAGAAAAATCTAGCATAAACGTACCACAAAGGAATATAAGTTGGTTTCAAAATTGATTTAGCGTAAGTTCTATTGTAGGGTAGTATGATTCAGCCGTAAAAATTGTCACTCTTAAGATAAGACTTGATTTTTTTTACTTTCAGGACCCTCATAGATAATGAGATGCAGTTTTAAGACCCTTTTAGATAACAAGATTTAGCGGAAATCATACCTTTAGAAGATATAATTTAGATTTAAAAACTATCATTTAACTAGGAGTTGTCAGGACCCTCCTAGATAATGAGATCTTGCTTTCAAATTCTTAAAATATTTGGTAACATAACTTAGTTAACACTCACATACGTGACCAGCTACCAAACTGGGGCAGAAAAGTTTCTTTCTTTTATCTATTTTGTTGAAATCAGGCACCCACCTGGAGAACAAGGAGAAGCAGTTATACTTTGGCAATCAGGCACCCACCTGGAGAGCAAGGCAATACAATTCAAGTTTTGGCAATCAGGCGCCCACCTGAAGAGAAATGGAATACAGTTAAAGTTTTGGCAATAAGGCGCTCACCTAGAGAGCAAGGGAATACAGTTCAAGTTTCGTCAATCAGGCGGCCACCTGGAGAGCAAAGGAACACAGTTCAAGTTTTGGCAATCAGGCGCCCACATGGAGAGCAAGGGAATACAATTCAAATTTTGTCAGTCAGGCACCCACCAGGAGAGACATGGAATACTGTTAAAGTTTTGGAAGTTAGGCACCCAACTAGAGAGCATGGGAATACAGTTAAAGTTTTGGCAATCATGCGCCCACCTGGAGAGCAAGGGAATACAATTCTTGTTTTGGCAATCAGGCACCCACTTGGAGAGAAAGGGAATACAGTTAAAGTTTTGGCAATCAGGAGCCCACCTAGAGGGCAAGGGAATACAGTTCAAGTTTTATCAGTCAGGCGCCCACCTGAAGAGCAAGGGAACACAGTTCAAGTTTTGGCAATCAAGAGCCCACCTAGAGAGCAAGGGAATACAATTCAAGTTGTGGTAGTCAGGTGCCCACCTGGAGAGAAAGGGAATACAATTCAAGTTTTAGCAGTTAGGCACGCACCTGGAGAGCAAGGGAGTACAGCTAAAGTTTTGGCAATCAGGCGCCCACCTGGGGAGCAAGGGAATGCAATTCAAGTTTTGGCAATCATGCGCCCACCAGGGGAGCAAGGGAATACAGTTAAAGTTTTGGCAATCAGGCACCCACCTGGAGAGCAAGGAAATACATCTAAAGTTTTGGCAATCAGGCGCCCACCTGGAGAGCAAGGGAATACAGATTAAGATTTGGAAATTAGGTGCCCACCTGGAGAGCAAGGGAATATAGTGGCAGTCAGGCGTCCTTCTAGAGAGCAAGGGAGTACAACTAAGGTTTTGGTAATCAGTCGCCCACCTGGAAAACAAGGGAATACGGTTCAAGTTCAACAACCAGGCGCCCGCCTGGAGAAAAGGGAAAGCATCTCATATTACCATTCAAGTCGGCAACAAAGGAACTTCACCTAGAAAATACAAGTCAACAAGGAAACAAGAACTGCAAGATCAAGTTTGAAGATATATATATATATATATGATTCTTGTAATTCATAGATCATAGTTTAGTCTAGCTTCTCTTATTTCATCATGGTGTAATAAATGGTTCACTTAGCAGTAGAAGCAACAACAGTAGTGAAATCATAACTTCATGGTAGTCCAAGATACCGAAACTTTCCGAACTACACTAACCTGATTCCTTTATAGCCAAGGATATGTTGGCAACCTCGGAAGAAAGCACTGCTATGGTATTTGTTTTGGCACGAGTGGAAGATGATGTTGAAGATGCAATTTACAAGAATGAAACAAATTGTCATCTACTTCAACATTCATAAGATAATGATTACATAATTACTCGTAATTACAACAACGGTAAAGGAAAACGATAAAGAAATCATTCATGAAAGAAAAGATACAAAGATCCAAGTTAGTTTCGTAGTAGAGGAAATAAAGAAAATAAGTAAAGGCAATTAAAGAGATAATAAAGTCACAAGTAGCATGCAATGGTAAAAGCCTAATGCATGTCCCCAACAGAGTCTCCATGTTGTCAACGCAACCTTTTCTAAGAGTCGAAATTAGGTATACGACATTTGGGAGGACAACTCTATTTTCTTTCATGAATTGGTTTTAGGAGTTGAAGAGTCGCCTAATGATTATAGTGCATTAGGACAGTTTTAAAGAAGAGTTTGAGATAAAGAAACCAGAGATTAGGTTAAGGGCTAGAAATTATCCCGAGGGAAAGGTGTTAGGCACCCCTCAGGATCCACTAGTGCGGTCCCAGTCATGCTACAATTATGACTTTGAATAACAAGTAAGGAAGTAGAAGTTTCAAGTAGAAGGAGTTTTCACATAATGTTACAAGTAAATTGAGAGTTTGAAGATAGTAAAGGAAAGAAGAAGTTTTAAAGAGATAGTTTAAACAACTTTAGAGAAAGATAAACAAGTAAAAGGAAAAGGGGTCCTAGATTTGTAAACAATATGGATCACTTCAATGCAATATCCAACAATCACTCCTCCAAAGAGGGGTCACACGTGATATTAGCTCATCGGCCACCATCTCCATATTCTACCCTCCCTACCCCGTTAAGGTATTAAGATACAGAAAAGTATCGTTACTTATTGCATGCTAGTACCCGTCCCAATCCTATCAGTCCCGGAGGCATTTGGGACTACTAATCCTAAAAGGGGAAGGAGTTTGGGTCTTTTTAAGGTTTGCAAAGTATAAACCTTTAAGGCGATGTTCAAAACATATAATGCAAGTATTGGTAGACAAGTAAACAAATATGGCCCAAATAAGCCTCCTTAAATCAATAAAAATCACATAGTTTAGCATGTCTTACACGTACTGGTTTGGATCTAGATTAAATTAAGGTGTTCATCAGACTGATTCAACACATATTTTTATACAATAGGTCTGCATTAGGCTCACTTAGATTCAGTTGTCAAAGACTGACTCAATTGATTAATTTACCTGACGTTTTGCCTATATGTTAAACATACATATAGGCATAGTATCTAATGGTTTCAGAAAAGAGACAAACTGATTACAGAAAGGGTTGCCAGTTTTAACAGAATAATACATGTTTTAAAGTTGATATTGCTTAGATGAGTGAGACGGTTCAAAATAGATATTTCCTATAGGAATAATTTCTAGGCGTTTACTGATTTTAGACACCTTTTACAGACGTTAGCAAAAGTGCAGAAATCCTTCGAGCATGGTTTCTATAGTGCAGCTTGTTGTTATTATTAAACCTATAGACTGTTTGCCTAATGACATATGTAGATGCAGAAATGCAGAAGCTTATAGGCAAGATTTCTATATGAAGATGCATTAACTTATAAGCAAAATTTTCTATACAAGTGCAGAAAACTTATATGTTAGATAATACGCTTAACGCTAGAGGGGGGGGGGGGTGAATAGCATTATAATAAAAATTAGCGTAAACTTGCGGAATTTAAAATTTGCAGGAAATAAATAAGTGCGATAAATAAGAAACAAAACACCGAAGTATTCTGGTTCACCACAACCCGTGGCTAGTCCAGTCCCCGAGAGACTCTCTCGAGATTTCCACTAACTTGTCAAGCTTCCGGGTGCTTAACAAACCTTTACAACTTGAGGACACAAGCCTCAACACCTTTGCTCGGAGATACAACACTCCAAGACTTCAACCAAGGAAACACAAGTTCCTTCTTACAACAAGAGAATAACAATTCTCTTCAAGTGTACAATACACTAAGCACTCAAACAAGACACTCCTTAATGAGTAGAGATGCGTAAAAGAATACGCTCAAGATCGTAACAACTTTCGACAAGAGTTTGGCTCTCAAAAACTTATGTAATGAATATAAAATGATAAGCAATAGAGCATGCAAGCTTATAGCAATTATATGATCAGTTGTTGTGTGTTATTGTGTTCAAAACACTGAAATGAAGTTGTATTTATAGTTGAAAAACTTGGCATTACCGTTGCCTAATTGCCAATTAAGAACTGCTGATTTTACTCTGTGACAATCGATTGTCAAGAATCCACAATCGATTGTTTGCATATCGTTCCAAAAATCAATCCCAGATTTTACGCTTAACAATCGATTATTCAAGATCAACAATCGATTATTGGCAACGTTCAAAAAATCATTTCCAGATTTTACGTAAAACAATTAATTATACAAAATCAATAATCGATTATTCAGCAACGTTCAAAAAATCCTTTCCAGATTTTAATTTCAACAATCGATTATACAAAATCAATAATCGATTACCTGACGGTATTTGAAAACTTTACGACAACGGTCAGCTTCACAATCGATTGTGCAATGTTAACAATCGATTATTTATCAGTCTTGAAAAATCAATTTAGACACTGCTTCGTGACAATCGATGGTTATATACTCACAATCGATTATTTAATAACTTTGAAAAAGTCTGGAAGACACTGCCTCAACACAATCGATTGTCATATGTTCACAATCGATTATTTTGTGACTTTGAAAAATCTGATGGACACTGTCTCTTCATAATCGATTGTCATTAACTTCACAATCGATTATTTTGAGCATTGAAAAACTTTGATGGACACTGCCTCATCACAATCGATTGTCATTAACTTCACAATCGATTATTTTGAGCGTTGAAAAACTTTGATGGACACTGCCTCATCACAATCGATTGTCATAAGGCTCACAATCGATTGTCATGCAGATTTGAAAAATCTGATGCTCACTGCCTTAACACAATCGATTGTCATTAGTTCACAATCGATTGTCATGCAGTCTTGGCTTAACATAATTGATTATCATAAGTACATAATCGATTATCTTAGTCCAGATTTTTTAGGCATGTTTAAAAATCATTTTGACTAATGTAAATATGCATGATTTAAAATCATTTAGCATTAAATAAAATATGCATGATTTTGTAAAAATAATTTTACGAGAGAAGCCATGTCATGAGTCAAGTTGTCGGATCAAGATCACAGTTAAGAATGACTCATGTAAAACTATAAAACTTGGTCTTGTGCTTGAATCTCGTTATATATCAATTGTGCGCTTGTACTTGAACTTCGTCATATATCAATTTGCGCATCGTTTGTCATTCATCAAAACCTACACATATGAACACACGTTTTAGTATAATGCTTTGAGAACGTGTTTCCAACAATTTCCCCCTTTTTGATAATGGCAAACTTTAAGCGGGATATGCAAATTAAACAATTCATAATGACGATTCAAGACAAGTAAAGATATGCAACAAGTATATGGATATGCAATTTGTTCCCCCTCAATATATGAATTCCCCCTCAATTTTTGCCGATAAGTATTGAGAGTGCATACCCGTTATCTTCCCCCTTTTGTCATTAGCAAAAAAATGTAATAAGATGGCAAGGATTAAAAAAAACTTGTTTATTTATTGAAAATAAAGCGTGATTTCTTAAAGAAAGGACAATAACTCAAATAATAGCAGTACAATTGATTATTGATACGAGATAATCGATTATTAGACGACAGAAACCGATTTTTCTGATGAAGACTCGATTATTGCGCGTCATGCTTTATAATTCCCCCTACCTTTAGGGTGATACCTGCAAAAAATCGTTAGACGTCTCCGACGCTCAAGTTAGAAATCATGTATATAAAAAATGCAATGCGTGACTTAGATCAACGTGGAGTCAAGAATCCCGAGTTCACTACGAATTCGGAAGAAGGACTCTTTCTCTAAGGGCTTTGTAAAGATGTCGGCCAATTGATCTTTGGTTTCAACAAATTCGATTTCGACATCGCCCTTGAGAACGTGATCTCTTATAAAACGATGTCTAATTTCAATGTGTTTTGTTCGCGAATGAAGAACGGGGTTCTTCGTCAAGCATATGGCACTAGTATTATCACATCTAAGAGGGATATGATCAAGACTTAGGCCATAGTCCAAAAGTTGTTGTTTCATCCAAAGGATTTGAGCGCAACAACTCCCCGCGGCTACATATTCAGCCTCGGTTGTGGACAACGCAACACTTACTTGTTTCTTGCTAAACCAAGAAACGAGAGAGCTACCGATCAAGTGACAAGTGCCACTAGTGCTCTTGCTGTCCAATTTGCATCCAGCAAAATCGGAGTCGGAGTAGCCAACGAGTTGGCATGAAGAGCCTTTGGGGTACCATAGACCCACATTTGTAGTACCAACAAGGTACTTCAAAATCCATTTTACCGCAGTAAGGTGAGACTCCTTCGGACAAGATTGATAACGGGCGCATAAGCACACGCTAAACATGATGCCCAGACGACTAGCAGTAAGATAAAGAAGAGAGCCAATCATACCTCGATACTTCTTAGTGTCGACTTCCTTACCTTTCTCATCTTTGTCTAGATGATCGGATGTGCTCATGGGAGTCGCCATTGCTTTTGCATTGTTCATTTCAAATCGTTTCAGCAATTCTTTGCAATATTTGGCTTGGCAAATGAACGTACCTTCTTTCATTTGCTTTACTTGTAATCCCAAAAAGAATGTTGACTCACCCATCATAGACATCTCAAATTCGCTTGTCATTAAATCGGAAAATTCCTTGCATAAGACATTGTTAGTAGCACCAAATATGATATCATCCACATATATTTGAACTAATAAAATATCATTGTTTTTATGCTTAACAAAAAGGGTGGTGTCAACTTTCCCCCTAATGAAATCATTTTCCAAAAGAAATTTACTCAATCTTTCATACCAAGATCGGGGAGCTTGTTTTAAACCATAAAGAGCCTTTTTGAGTTTGAAAACATGATCGGGAGATTTAAAATCTTCAAAACCGGGGGGTTGTTCAACATAACTTCTTCTTGAATAACACCATTTAGAAACGCACTTTTCACATCCATTTGATATAAATTGAAATTCATAGAAGAGGCAAATGCGAGCAATAGACGAATAGCTTCTAATCTAGCTACGGGAGCATATGTTTCTTCATAGTCAATACCCTCTTCTTGGTTATAGCCTTTTGCTACGAGCCTAGCTTTGTTTCTAGTGATTACACCATTTTCATCTAGTTTGTTTCGAAAAACCCATTTCGTACCAATTATGGTATGATTTTCGGGTCTTGGCACCAAATCCCAAACGTCATTCCGTTTGAATTGGTTAAGCTCCTCTTGCATTGCCAAGGTCCAAAATTCATCCCCAATTGCTTCGGAGATGGTTGTTGGTTCAATTTGAGAAACAAAAGCAGTATGTCCTAAGGTGTTCTTAAGGAAGTTTCGGGTACTTACCTTTTCTCCGACGTTGCCAATTACCTGTTCGAGAGGGTGATCTTTGATTGTCCTCCATTCGTTATGCATTTTAGTTTCTTTCTCCAATTGTGGCGCTTCCTCCGTTGGTTGTTTCAAAAATTCGTCTTGATTTTCCTTAGGCGTTTCCTCTTGTATTTTGTCTTTCAAGCTATCTAAAATACCTGCAAGATCAAAACCGGAATCCTTTATCGCCAAGCGAGCATTATTTTCGGAAAATACAACATGAGGGGATTCCTCCACAGTTTCGGTTCTTTTATTAAAAACCCTATATGCTTTGCTACGTGAAGAATAACCAATGAAAATTCCCTCATCGGACTTAGCATCAAATTTTCCTAATTGATCTTTTCCATTGTTATGAATTAAAACTTTACAACCAAATACTCTAAGATGGGAGATATTTGGTTTCCTTCCCTTGTAGAGTTCATAAGAGGTCTTCATGAGTATTGGTCTTATAACTACTCTATTTAAGATGTAGCATGCGGTACTCATGGCATCCGCCCAAAAATGTTTGGGTATCTTAGCTTCGTCGAGCATGGTTCTAGCCATCTCTTTGAGACACCTATTTTTCCTTTCCACCACCCCATTTTGTTGTGGTGTTCGTGGAGCGGAAAAGGTATGCTCGATACAGAGTTCGTCACAAAAGTCCGCAAAGAGATTGTGATCAAACTCTCCCCCATGATCACTTCTAATTGAAGTGACGATTGTTTCCTTTTCGTTTTGAACACGTTTAAGGAAATATTTAAAATTATGAAAAGCATCACTTTTATGGGCAAGAGATAAAGTCCAAGTGAATCTAGAATAATCATCAACAATCACAAAAGCATAACGATTTCTTCCTAGACTTTCAATGCAAGATGGTCCAAATAAATCCATGTGAAGCAATTGCAATGGTCTAGTAGTTGAAACAATGTTTTTCGATTTGAAAGATGCTTTTGTTTGCTTCCCTTTTTGACAAGAATCACAAATAGAGTCGTTTTCAAATCTCAAATTGGGAAGACCAATAACTAAGTTTTGTGAATCAATTTGTTCAAAAGATGCATGTTTATATGTGCTACTCTACGATGCCATAGCCAAGTATCATCCTCTTTGCTCATAAGGCAATCCACATATTCGGGTGAGGAATTAGCAAGATCAACCATATAAATATTATCCACTCTAAAACCACGAAGGATAATTTTGAAATCACTACGTCTAAGTACTAAGCATTCATCGGAACCAAATAAGGCAAGATTTCCCTTGTCACATAATTGACTTATGCTCAAGAGATTATGCCTTAAACCTTTAACAAGTAATATATGCTTAATAGAAGAATTTTCATCCTTACCGATCGATCTGATGCCGATAATCTTTCCTTTATTGTTGTCACCAAAAATAACACTTCCTCCTTCTTTGTGTTCTAGTTGAAGGAATTTGGATTCGTCTCCCGTCGTGTGCTTGGAGCATCCACTATCAAGGTACCATAGTACACTTGATCCCTTCAAACACACCTACAAAACAAATTAATGCGTTTTAGGTACCCATGCCATTTTGGGTCCTTGAGGGTTAGGCATATCATAGTGATGCGATTGAGTGATATGTCTATGTCGTGTAAAACATGCAGGAGCAACATGACCAATTCGTCTACAATAATGACAAGTCACGTTGGGATTATGCATCCTTCTAGGTTCATAGTAATTAGACGGACGAAAATTGTTCACTCTATTTTCGACACTATGGCTATTGCGCATTTCATGAAAGTCATTCCTACTATTATGAGCAGCATTTCTAGAATAATTGTTTCTAGGTTGAGGGCCATTTCTAGGTGTTCTAAAAGGTTCAAACTTCCTTCTAGTGTGTGGCCTAGAATATGCATCATTTCTAGAGTAGTTATTTCTAGGTGGTAAGTCATTTCTAGGTCTTCTAAAGTGTTCAACATTTGGTCTAGCATGCATATTGGTTCTAGGGTTGTTATTTGTAGGATGAGCATTTGTTTTATTAATCCTAGGTTGAGCCTTAGGTGGTTGGGGTTTGGCTTCAACCTTTTCTTTAGGCTCATTCTTAAAACCTATGCCATGCTTGGTTGACTTCAAACTAACAAGGACCTCATTCAAATGTTTGTGAGAAGAATTAAACTTATCTAAGGTGCCCTTAAGCCTTTCTACTTCATTTTGAGATGCATGCAAGAAGTACAATTTCTAATAGAGCTTTCGGGCTTGTCGGCGCTTCTTTTTTCGAAAAGCTTGTTTTCCTCTTTCAACTTCTCATTTTCTAAAACCAGTTTTTCCAAATCCTTTTCTTTCAATGAGAGTTGTTTTTGAAAATCTTTTTCTTTTGAAGAAGCATTTTCCTTTATGCATTTAACAGTTTTTGAAGCTTTAATAAATTCACTATATAACTCATCAAAAGCATTTTGCATTTCTTCAAGGGATTTGACATACCTCATCTTGCTTGTCTTCTTGTGCCATAAGACAAAGGTTTGGGCTTTCCTCTTCTTCTCCTTCGCTTGACTCATCTCCGGAGTCTCCTCCCCAAGATATATATGCACGTTGCTTTTTGAAAGTTTTCTTTTCCTTTTTGATGTTTGGGCAATTTGATTTGATGTGCCCGGTTTCTCCGCATTCATAGCACTTTATTTGTTCTCCTTGCTTTTTGCCCTTTCGTTCATACTCTTTTCGCATGAACTTTTGAAATCTTTTGATAATGAGTCCAAACTCGTTGTCTCCGTCCTCATCAACTTGCGGTTGGCTTGTACTTGCCTTTAGATCGATTCTTTGCCTCCTTTGATCATCAACAAGAGGGTTAAGTATAGTAGATTTATAAGTCTTAAGATTACCTCTTAATGCGTCGATGGTAACATTTGAGACGCCAATGGACTCTTGAATCGTGTCGGCCTTTGATCGCCATGCCGGAGTGAGACTTCTAAGGATTTTTCGGACAAGTTCCCTATCCGTGAAAGTCTTCTTGAGAGCATGTAGGTCATTTACGATTATTGAAAATCGTTCAAACATTTCATCTACCTTTTCACCTTCCTTCATGTGAAATAATTCATAAGCATGGGTTAGGAAATCAATTTTGGCTTCCCTTACCTGGTCCGTACCTTCGTACGTAATTTCCAGCTTGTCCCACATTTCCTTCGCCGTTGTGCAACACGATATTTTCCTGTAATCGTCAGCATTTACAGCACAATATAATAAATTAATTGCCTTAGCATTATTTTGCACCTTTCGGACATCATCCGCGTCATATTCTTCTTCGGACTTGGGAACCCATTCGTTTTCAACCTTTTTGGTTGGAATTTGATTTCCCTTTGTTATCACCTTCCAAAGATGAAAATTGTTTGCTTGAACGAAGATTTTCATCCTCTCCTTCCAGTACGTATAGTTTGTACCGTTGAATAGTGGTGGTCGGGTGGAGCACTGTCCTTCCTCTATTCCTGCAAAAGAGTCACGAGTAGAAGCCATGGAAGTTTCTCTCAAACTGTTAAGTCTTCAGAGAGTTGGGCTCTGATACCAATTGTTAGATAATACGCTTAACGCTAGAGGGGGGTGAATAGCGTTATAATAAAAATTAGCGTAAACTTGCGGAATTTAAAATTTGCAGGAAATAAATAAGTGCGATAAATAAGAAAGAACACACCGAAGTATTCTGGTTCACCACAACCCGTGGCGAGTTCAGTCCCCGAGAGACTCTCTCGAGATTTCCACTAACTTGTCAAGCTTCCGGGTGCATAATAAACCTTTACAACTTGAGGACACAAGCCTGAACACCTTTGCTCGGAGATACAACACTCCAAGACTTCAACCAAGGAAACACAAGTTCCTTCTTACAACAAGAGAATAACAATTCTCTTCAAGTGTACAATACACTATGCACTCAAACAAGACACTCCTTAATGAGTAGAGATGAGTAAAAGAATACGCTCAAGATCGCAACAACTTTCGACAAGAGTTTGGCTCTCAAAAACTTATGTAATGAATATAAAATGATAAGCAATAGAGCATGCAAGCTTATAGCAATTATATGATCAGTTGTTGTGTGTTATTGTGTTCAAAACACTGAAATGAAGCTGTATTTATAGTTGAAAAACTTGGCATTACCGTTGCCTAATTGCTAATTAAGAACTGCTGATTTTACTCTGTGACAATCGATTGTCAAGAATCCACAATCGATTGTTTGCCAATCGTTCCAAAAATCAATCCCAGATTTTACGCTTAACAATCGATTATTCAAGATCAACAATCGATTATTGGCAACGTTCAAAAAATCATTTCCAGATTTTACATAAAACAATCGATTATACAAAATCAATAATCGATTATTCAGCAACGTTCAAAAAATCCTTTCCAGATTTTAATTTCAACAATCGATTATACAAAAGCAATAATCGATTACCTGACGGTATTTGAAAACATTACGACAACGGTCGGCTTCACAATCGATTGTGCAATGTTAACAATCGATTATTTATCAGTCTTGAAAAATCAATTTAGACACTGCCTCGTGACAATCGATTGTTATATACTCACAACCGATTATTTAATAACTTTGAAAAAGTCTGGAAGACACTGCCTCAACACAATCGATTGTCATATGTTCACAATCGATTATTTTGTGACTTTGAAAAATCTGATGGACACTGTCTCTTCACAATCAATTGTCATTAACTTCACAATCGATTATTTTGAGCGTTGAAAAACTGTATGGACACTGCCTCAGCACAATCGATTGTCATTAACTTCACAATCGATTATTTTGAGCGTTGAAAAACTTTGATGGACACTGCCTCATCACAATCGATTGTCATAAGGCTCACAATCGATTGTCATGCAGATTTGAAAAATCTGATGCTCACTGCCTTAACACAATCGATTGTCATTAGTTCACAATCGATTGTCATGCAGTCTTGGCTTAACATAATCGATTATCATAAGTACATAATCGATTATCTTAGTCCAGATTTTTGAGGCATGTTTAAAAATCATTTTGACTAAAGTAATTATGCATGATTTAAAATCATTTAGCATTAAATAAAATATGATTTTGTAAAAATACTTTTACGAGAGAAGCCATGTCATGAGTCAAGTTGTCGGATCAAGATCACAGTTAAGAACGACTCATGTAAAACTATAAAACTTGGTCTTGTGCTTGAATCTCGTTATATATCAATTGTGCGCTTGTACTTGAACTTCGTCATATATCAATTTGCGCATCATTTGTCATTCATCAAAACCTACACATATGAACACACGTTTTAGTATAATGCTTTGAGAACGTGTTTCCAACATTATAGGCATGATTTCTCTATGCAAATGTGCAGAAAAACTTATAGGCATGATTTCTATATGCAGATGCATAAGCTTATGAACATGATTTCTATATGATATGCAGAATACATGGTTTCTATACGTGGAAGTGCAGAAATTCAGAGACAAACACTATAGGTAGGATATCTACCCCTATCCATACATAAAGTAACCCCACTCCCTTTATTTACTAAAGCCCCATAAGTTTTACAAATTATTACAGACCAAATGAATCAAACTGGAAATAAACTTACATCAGAAATTGAAGATGCATCCCAGAAGCCTAGTCAGACTTCATATCTAACAACGTGAGATGAACCGGACTTTCAGGATTTAGATTTGCAAGGCCTCCCGCTTATTTGGAGAGCATCAAAGTTCCAAGGAGTTTCAAGAACTCCAGGCAATTCTTACACACAGATATTATTATAGTAATGAATTAAGGTGCAGTGTGGAAGGGACAGCCCTCCCATGTCCAATTTCAGAGGGAACTAAAGGTCCCAACGCAAGGATCATGGGAAGGGGAGGGGCAGAACTTAGAGTGTAGGAACAAGTGTAAGTGCAATAGAGGGAATTAGGGGATGCCAAGGTAGGCTGGTCGTCATGCCCAACAACATGGAGTACTGGCACACCCCTGACCAACCTGTTAGCCAAACATTGGAGAGTTAGGACCTATTGAAGGTCAAACCATGGCCTGGACAGTAATTAAAATATTGTCAGGCCATGGCTTCTACTCAATAAATAGAAAGGGAATGGGGATGGGAAATTGAAAGATCTTAGGACCCGAAGGGTCCAGTTTGTATCCATGGACAGTAACTTATATGTACTGCCATATTTTTAAAGAATAGCTCAAACACATCGGGGGCATGGGAATGGGATTCACTGCAAGAAGTGAACAAGATATAAGCACATTGCACAAAAGTTAAATTCTACAAATGTTTAAAGTAAGCATAGACATAAGAACTGTTAAGTAAACACATTAGAGTTGGTGTTGAAATTAGAAATAAGACATACCAGTTTCAGAAAGAGACAAGCAGAAGAAAACATATTGTGCATCATACAAATAAGGTGTAAATACATACGGGTTTTAATTAAGGGAAGAAAGTTTGAAATACATGGTTACGTAAATAAGGCAAGCAAAAAGTAAATCAATTAGTACATAGTAAATTAGGGAATCAGGGTTTCAAAAATCACTAATGAACCAAATCAGGAATAGGGGAATCGAAAGGTTAAAGAGAATTGCCAAATCAAACAAGGAAAGAATCAATCATGCTTAAACAAGAAAGTCTGGAATCAGTCCCAAAATTGAATGTCATTCTAGAGTGACAACCAATGTATATAAAGAATGCACAACATTGGGCGTGTGAGGTTAAAGCATGGCAAAGACAAACAATAGTGCTAACGAAACATGATATCGTATAGGCTAATCTAGTAATAGGGAGAAAGAGGTATCAGAATCATGCCAAAGAGTTCAAGTAAAAGAAGTCACGACCACATGGAGAAACAAAGTTGAAACAAAGATGAAACAACTTCAGGAACTCGGAGATTAGAATTTTGAAACCAAGCAAGTTTAGAGATGAAAAGCACACAAATCAGGTAACAAGTGGCCTCATAACTTGAATCAAACCCTAAATTATAGGGATTCTACCATTAATCGAGTCTAGATACAAAAACAAGCAACTCAGGAAAAAATACTAACGAAATAAGTTCAGAAAACTCAAAGGGACTAAGACCTTAAACATATATTTCCCATAAAACTTCATGATAACCAATAAAAGAAAATTTTTGCAAAATACAGTAGGGCAAATCATAAGAATATGGTAGAAGGAAACACAATAGAAGAAAATACATATGAATCACAGTAGAGCATGCAAAATCATAGAAACCTTAAGTCGGAGAAGATGAAAGGTTTGAAAGCAAACTTTTGAAAGAAACTTTGGGAAATCGTTTGAAACCTTAAAATAAACATAGATCTAGAACAGTTCTAGAGAAATCAAGAGAACCTCGAAAGGATAGGGTTTCAGAAGAACCCTAGAACTGAGAAATCCTGGAAAAGTCACGATCTAAGCCAGGGAATATCACAATCAGGCTCAAAAGACCAAGAGCCATCGGAGCAAGGCCGGAGATGGCCGGGATCTTCGAATAGTTGAAGTTCTGAGTGAAGACCTTGAGGTCTGGCCTTGATCCTTCAAAAAATGGCATGTAGGAGCCATAGGATGCAGGTACAGGCCTTCAATGGCTTTGGAAGCCATGGATTCAAGCGGTTTTGGGTGGTAACCGGAGGGAGGCGACTAGGGTTAGGTTTTGGCCTTAGAGAGAATCAGGGAGGAGAGAGGATTCAAGGGTGGCTGATAGAAGAGAATGAGGGAATTACGGTGGTCATTTGGATTAAGAAAGGAAGGGACGAATATGGATCATTGATATTAGAGATCAACGGCCAGGATGAAAAGGGGTCTGGGTTGGGTTATCTGAAATTGGGTTGTGGGTTAGGTTTAAATAGAATTGGGATGGGTAATTGGTGTTACATTTAAGACTAAAATTGAAATCAATGGGGCTAGTATTTAGATAGTCAATTTTCCTTTGTTTAATTTTATAAAAATAATAAAAATGACTTTGGGATAAAATCAAAAGCACTAAACCCCTTAATAATTCATAAATATTAATAAAAAAATACTAGAACTAATGTTATAATTATAAAATACTACTAATCGTATAATAGGCTATGATTGCAATTATATGCAATTTAGCTTTAATAATACCAAATAAATTCGTAAAATATGCAAATATTATCTTAATTATATTTTGGTGTAACTAAAAGAATAAAATAAATTATTCACAAAAATGATAATTTTTGGGAATAATTATTGAATTTTGTAGAATTAAAATAGACAATAAATTGGTATAAAAATCATTAAAAATTTGAAAAAGTACCAAAACTCTTGGGTGTGCTTATACATATAGATATTATTTGGAACATATTTTGAGTATAAAAATACCTAAAAAAATTGGATATCAACAAGAAGCTTGCAGTTATTGAAACAATGTTTTTCATTTTAACAGAAGGCACATGCAGAAGTCTATTATGCCACAGGACATTCACATCATTTCTAACAAGTGCAAGAGAGTTCAGAGAAAAAGATTGTCCTTTATTGCTTGCAGATGAGTTATTTGCAAGTGAAAGAGGAACAAACTTATTTGTGAGTGATGTCTTATTTACATTGTTGTGAAGGTGACACTATATGTTGCAAGCACAACAAGAAGCTGACCAAAAAGGAACTTTGACTATAGGATCGTACTATTTGTTCTGAATGCATCTATGACATATGAAGTATCCGACATCCATGGCTTCACCAATTACCAGAGGCCTCTTCATTGAAGGGGCCTACATCAGACATGAATTGTCATGACCCATTTCCATAATAGGTCATGATGGCGCCCAACGACCTTGCTGGGCAAGCTAATTGCGAGAAACACTTCTAAGTTTAACAACATCCATATTTTTAAGAAGGGAACAAGCATCCCAAAAGGGGTTTCCAGAACCCGATACAGTAATCAAAGTAGAGACATAACGATACAACCCAAAACTAGTCTACTAAAGTGTGTTCCAGAACCTGGTGTCACAACTACGGTCAACTAGTAGAGAATATACAAAAGAATAATTTACTATCCTACTATCTAAATCAGGATAGATAGAAAACAAAAGTACATTGATGACTTCTTCGGCTGCATATCATCAATGAAAGGAGGCAACTAACCGTAGAAGTCCAAGATATCTCACTGATGCTCCCCAAATAGTAACCAGACACACCTACCTCAAATCCTGTACATTTAAGTGCAGAAGCGTAGCATGAGTACATAAACATCATGTACCCAGCAAGTATCCCGCCTAACCTCGAAGAAGTAGAGACGAGAGGTCGACTTGATACTTACTAAGGTCAAAATAATATGTGACATTATTTATAAGCATGGAATCTACTAGTATTAACATCTTTAAGACAAGAGAGATAAGTCATGTCTTTACAATATCATGATTTACAATTTCATGTTCAATGTATAATAACAAGTAATGTGAGTACAAGTTTTCACATACTAATCATGCGCACATTATACCCAGGCGATGACCCGAACCAACATAATGAAATGTGCACTCGCCAAGGGTCAACGAATCGCTTATAGATGCATCTATTCATATCGAGGTGATCAGACCGATCCAAAAATAACAAGCAAGCATCAAGAATGCACACGAAGGCAATACATATTAAATTGTGCTATACAAGCATTCAACAAGTGCACAAGTTTACTTTTATTTTCCTTCTAGCCTCTAATATGTCCTAGGAGATCACATTAGCATGCTGAAATATAGATATTAGCAGATATACCATGATTTGGGTCCAAAATACTTGGACATTGAATATGGTAATAGCTACGCACAGACTCTCATCACCTTGTACGTATGTAGCTCTCGCATTTAGCAACTATTATACATTTTATTAACTATGGGGACATTTCCCTCTCACAAGGTTAGAAAGGAGACTCACCTTGTTCCGAAGCTCTCTTTCAATAATAAGAATAGGCTCCAACCTCAATTTGAAGCCGAACGAGCAACAACTAGTTAAATAGAGCAAGAACTAGTCAATAAGTGTTTATAAGTTTAATTCTAACTAAAGTGATTTTCCAACTTTTCCTACATGTTTCCTATTCGACCCTGGGCCCACATGCCCCAATACTGAGATTTTTTTGAAGGAAATTACTCTATATAACCTAAGGATTACTAATATGTGATTTTTAGTTCATTGCATAGTTAATGAGGTGGTCAAATTTTAATTTTTATCAAAACCCTAGGTCTAACTATAACCCTTGAGTTTACTTGATTATTGGTGTTAAATCTAGCTAACGCTTATGTATTTAAGCTAAGAATGAGTGGGGATTACTTACCTTGTGATGTTATATTGAAGTCCCCTCTTTGAAGGCACCAAAATCGCCCTAAAATGAAAAGAGAAGTGAAAGAAATGGTTTGGGGGTTAGAATAAATGAACCCCATCTGCCCTGTCCTTTTTGCTTCTGCGGAAGGAATACCATATTTGCGGCCACCGCTTCTGCAGTTTTGGGCCACTTATGCAGTGCTGGCCCAAGCTAGGGAAACTGCTTCTGCAGTCTAGATGTCGCTGGTGCGGGACCGTTTTTTGTGTCTGGGAATCGCTTATCTGATTTCCCTGGGCTGCACACGTTCCGCTTCCGCAGATAGATGACCGCTTCTGCGGTCCAAGAGCCGCAGAAGCGGTTATGACAGAAGCAGCATGAATGGTTCCTTTTCAAATTCTAAATTGGCTTGAACCTCGACCATTTGACGCTCAAGGCTCTCGAGCCCCGCCCGAATATACCGACAAGTTTGAAATCACGAGGCAGAGCTAGTCAACCCCTCAAAACACTCAAAACAACACTAATACAAGGAATCGAACCCCAAAACCAATTGAATCAACTTAATGAACTTTAAGTTCTTATTTCACTTCCAACGGGTCAAAACGCCATTAAACTACTCAGATTGACACCAATTTTTACCGGGCAGGTCTTAATTGATATTTCGGACATGTACCAAGTTTCGAAACTGGAATTCGAACCTGATACCTATGTTTTTAATGAATACTTAGATTCTTTAATTCTTTGAAACATCGATTTAATAATTTTACCTAATAATTTCGTACTCGGTCTAGGGACCTCGGAATTTGATTCCGAGCATATGCCCAGGTACCATATTTTCCCACGGACCTCCCAGGACCGTCAAATCACGAATCCGAATCCCTTTCCCAAGAAAGTTGACCGAAGTCAAATTTGGCCTTTTAAGAAAACCTCAAGGAAATAATTGGTTTTGTTTTCACTCAAAACTATCATAACTTCCGAACTAATCGCCCCGCAAGTCGTAATTTAGCCAAGGAAAGCATTGGAAGTTTTATTTAAGGGAACGGGGTTCTAAATAGTTAAACAACCAGTCAAGTCGTTATATGCTCCACCTCTTAAACAAACGTTCGTCCTTAAACGGACATATAAAAGTACCTGGACTGCTGAATAAGTGGGGATATCGGCTCTGAATGTCCTCCTCGGACTCCCAGGTTGCCTCCTCAACTGGTTGGCCCCTCCACTGGACCCTTACCACATATATCCTCTTGGACCTCAACTGGCAGTCCTGTCTATCAACAATGGCAACGGGCTCCTCCTCATAGCCCAAGCTTTCATCTAATTGAATGGTACTTAAATCCAACATATGAGAGTAGTCAGTATGATACTTTCGAAGCATCGATACATGGAAAACTGGATGAACTCCTAATAAACTAGAAGGTAAAGCAAGCTCATAGGCAACCTCTCCAACTTGCCTCAATACCTCAAAGGGACCAATAAACCTTGGGCTTAACTTGCCCTTTTTCCTGAACCTCATAATACCCTTCATTGGCGAGACTTTCAAAAGAACCTTCTCTCCAATCATAAAGGATACATCATGCACCTTCTGATCCACGTAACTCTTCTGCCTGCACTAGGCTATGCGGAGCCTCTCCTGAATCAAGTCTACCTTATCTATGGCCTCCTGTACCAAATCTGTACCAAGTAACTTAGCCTCACAAGGCTCAAACCACCCTATAGGAGATCGACAATGCCAGCCATACAATGAATCATACGGGGCCATTCCTATGTTGGACTGATAGCCATTATTATATGCAAACTCTGCCAAGGGCAAGAACTGATCCTAGTGCCCTCAAATGTCAATTACACATGCTCTAAGCATATTCCTCTAAAATCTGAACTGTCCGCTCCGACTGCCCATTGGTCTGAGGATGAAATGTTGTGCTGAGATCTACACTGATTCCCAAACCACTCTGAACGGCTCTCCAAAAATGGGAAGTGAACTCAGGGCCTCGGTCTGATATAATGGAGACTCGTACCCTAGGAAACCGGACTATCTCTCGAATATAAATCTGGGCATATCTGTGTAAGTAGTTGCCACTCGAATGAAATGGGCCGACTTTGTCAACCTATCCATAATTACCCACACTAAATCAACCTTCCGCGAAGTCTGTGACAACCAAACCATGATGTCCACAGTGATGCGCTTCCATTTCCATTCTGGAATGGGCATCTGCTGAAGTAGGACACCGTGCTTCTGGTGCTCATACTTGACCTACTGGCCATTCAAACGTTTAGCCACATACTAAAAAATGTCCTTCTTTATCCTCTGCCACCAGTAATGCTATCTCAACTCACGATACATCTTCATGGCACCAGATGAATGGAGTATCTTGAACTGTGGGCCTCCTCTAGAATCCTCCACTGCAAGCCATCCACATCAGGAACACATACACGGCACTGAAGTTGTAACACTCCATCCTAGCCAATAGTAACTCCTTGGATCCTCCCTGAAGTACCGTCTCTCAATGGGCTGTCAAATGTGGATCGTCGAACTGCCGGGCCTTAATCTGCCATAACAATGAAGACTGTGAAACCACACATGCTAGAACTCGACTGGGCTCTGAAATATCCAACCTAACAAGTTTGTTAGCCAAGGACTGAATGTCCAAAGCCAATGGTCTTTCCTTAGCAGGAATGAACGCCAAACTACCCATACTTTTCGCCTTTCTGCTCAAGGCATAAGCGACCACATTCGCCTTGGATGATAAAGAATGGTAATGTCATTACCCTTTAGTAACTCAAGCCACATGCGCAACCTCAAATTAAGGTCCCTCTGCTTGAACAGGTGGTGCAAACTGCAAAGATCGGTGTAAACCTCATATGACCCCCATACAAATAATGCCTCCGTATCTTCAGAGCATGAACAATCGCTGCCAACTCTAGATTGTGCACTGGGTAGTTCTTATCATGAATCTTTAGCTGACGTGAAGCATAAGCAGTAACTCAACCCTCCTACATCAGTACACATCCCAATCCAACGCAAGAAGCATCGCAATACACGGTATACATCCCTGAACGAGAAGGCAATACAAGAATCAGTGGTTGGTCAAAGTCGTTTTGAGCTTCAGAAAGCTCTACTCACACTCATTTGACTAACAAAATGGGACACCCTTCTGTGTCGATCTGGTCAAGGCAAAGCAATAGATGAAAATCCCTACATAAATCGCCGATAGTATCCTGCTAATCCCAGGAAACTCCTAATCTTGGTCACTGAAATAGGACGTGGCCAACTCTGAACTGCCTCAATCTTCTTGGGATCCACCCTCATAACACAATATTCCCCAGGAATGCCATTGACTCTAGCCAGAACTCACACTTGGAGAACTTGGCATATAGAATTTGCTCTCGCAAGGACTGAAGTACCATTCTCAAATGCTGCTCATGCTCCCCTAGGCTACGTGAGTGTATCAAGATGTCGTCAATGAAGACGATAACAAAAGAATTAGTAAAAGGCCTGAACACCCTGTTCATCAAGTCCATAAATGTAGCTAGAGAATTCGTCAACCCAAAAGACATCACCAATACTCATATTGGCCATATCTAGACTTGAATGCAGTCTTCGGAACATCTGAATCTCGAATCTTCAGCTGATAATACCCTGACCTCAAGTCAATCTTAGAGAACACTCAAGCACCCTCTAGCTGGTCAAATAAATCATCAATATGCGGAAACGGATACTTGTACTTGATGGTGACACTGTTCAACTGGCAGTAATCAATGCGCATCCGCATAGTCCCATCTTTTTTCTTCACAAATAGCAGTGGTGCACCCTAAGGCGATACACTGGGCCTGACAAAACCCTTTGCTAATAATTCCTTCAACTGCTCCTTAAACTCCTTCAGCTCCTTAAGAGCCATACGGTACGGTGGGATAGATATAGGCTGAGTGTTTGGAGCAAAATCAATGCAGAAATCAATATCACAATCCGGAGGCGTGCCTGGAAGATCAGAAGGAAAAACATCGGTGAACCCTCGGACTACTGGCACCGAATAAATCGTCGGAGACTCTGATGTGGTGTCTCGAACATAAGCCATATAATCCAAACACCCTTTCTCAACCATGCGCTAGGCCTTCCAAAAGGAAACAACCCTGCTAGGCATATCAACTGTGGAACCCTTCCACTCTAATCTCGGCAATCCTAGCATTGCTAGCGAAATAGTCTTGGCATGGAAATCAAGGACAACGTGATAGGGAGATAACCAGTCCATACCCAGAATGACCTCAAAATTGATCATATCAAGCAATACAAGATCTACCCTAGTATCGTAACCACATAAAGTAACCACACAAGACTGGTAGACCAATCCACAACCACAAGATCACCCACAAGAGTGGACACATGAATAGGAACACCCAAAGGCTCAGGAGAGATAACAAAAAATGAGCAAATAGAGATGATACATATGAATAACTAGATCCTGGATCAAATAATACCAAAGCATTCCTACCGCTAACTGAAATAATACCTGTGATGATGTCATCTGATGCTAATGCATTTGGCCTAGCTGGAAGGGCATAAAATCTGGCTGGAGAGCTGGTTGACTGGCCTCCACTGGACTGAGCAATAGCGGGCTGTCCTCTACCCGCCTGGCCTCCATCCCTAGAACTTCCTCTACCAGCGTACCCTTCATCTCTAGATGGTTGGGCCGCGGTGCTAGAGTCACTGGTTGTTATCCCTGCTGCCATGCCTTGCCCCGAAGCTTGGGGCAAGTCCTCCTCAAGTGACAATGATCTCCACACTCATAGCAACATGATAAGGAGCCTGCTATCCCGAAGACTGACCTTGAAATCCCACAAAACTACTAGGAGAAGCTGGAAGAGCCGGTGGACGGTATGAACTCTCTGGCATGGCACTAATGTAAGAGCTGGAAGGACCCTGAGGACATGAAATACTTGCTGGATGAACCCTGAGTAGCTAGCGGGTGATAATAACCCTCTTGCATAGCACTAAAATACGGACGTGTTGGAGCTCCCCGGGCAGGAGGTAGCGGTGCTAGAGCTGGGGGCCTACTCGGCTGACCCCTACCATGCTGAACACTTCCCCTAGCTGGGGCACCTCTAAACTCTCCAAAGAACTTCGCTCTTTTGTCCTACTGAATCTCCTCCCTGCCCCTCTAGCGATACCCTTCAATCCGGCGAGCAATCTTGACCACTAGTTGATATCTTGTACCCATATCTGCCTCTCGATCCATGCTGTTCCGAAACCCGGCTGCAACCCCGAGACAAACCTCCACACTCTCTCTACATCTGTAGGAAGCATCATAAGTGCATGGCGAGATAACTCAACGAACCTCACCTCATAATTGGACGTAGATATCTGACCATGCTCGAGATAATCAAACTGATGCCGTAGCTCTTCCCTCTCAGATGGAGGAATATACCTGTCCAAGAACAACTGGGTGAACTAATCCCAAGTGAGAGGAGAAGAACCTGCTTGCCTGCTAAGAGCATAAGACTTTCACCATCTGTGGGTCCTACCCTCCAATTGAAAAGTGGTAAAGTCAACCCCATGTGACTCCAGTATCCTCATATTGTGCTGTCTGTCCCTGCACCTCTCAATAAAATTCTGAGCGTCCTTATGACGTTCACCATAGAAGACTGGAGGGCAAAGTCTAAACCATTTGTCAAGTAACCTCTGTAGATCACCATCCCCAACTAGTATGGCCTAGGGTGCCACTGCAGCAACCGGCTGAACCCCATCACGGGTAGTGCACCCGGAGTCTGATCAACGGCGGTTGTACCACCTTGAGCCTGAGCAGTAGGGGTCTGTGCTCCCCTCCTTCCTATGAGGTGGCTGGATCTACTGAAAATAAACCAGCCTGGGTTATAGTGTCCATGAACCGAAGCGTACGGCCCATGACCTCTTTAAATCCCGGTGCTGTTATGAAATCCACCGAAATATGCTCAACTGCGGGCACCTCTCCCTGCCCTCAATGATTGGATCTCTCGTATGATCTGCTGGTTTTGCAACTGGAATAGCTCTGAGGCATCCTTATCCCGTACCACGGGTAGGTGCCCTTCCCCAACCTCTAACTCGGCCTCTAGCAACAGGGGGAGTAGCTCCTCTCGGGTCAGGAACATCGGCGGTACGAGTCCTCACCATCTGTGAGAGAATAAAAATGGAAATTTAGTACATTAACAACTGCACGATAGGAAGTGAACAAATAGTAGTCTTTCCTAACACCCTATAGCCTCTCGAAGATACAAGTCTCTATGTGGTTTTGCCCATATCCTTGTGAGACCTACGCGAACCTAGTGCTCTGATACCATGTTATCACGACCCATTTCTATACTAGGTCATGATGGCACCCAAGGACCTTGTCGGGCAAGCCAATTGCGAAAAACATTTCGATGTTTAACAACATCAATAGTTTTAAGAAGGGAATAATCATCCCAAAAGGGGTTTCCAGAACCCGATACAGTAATCAAAGTAGAGACATAATATTACAACCCAAAACTAGTCTACTAAAGTGTGTGCCAGAACCTGGTGTCACAGCTACGGGAAACTAGTAGAGAATATACAAAAGAATAATATACTATCCTACTGTCAAAATCAGGATAGATAGAAAACAAAAGTACAGAGATGGCTTCTTTGACTGCAGATCGTCAATGAAAGGAGGCAGCTCACCGTAGAAGTCCAAGATATCTTACTAATGCATGCCTGAATAGTAACCAGATCCATCTGCCTCAGATCATGTACATTTAAGTACATAAGCGTAGCATGAGTACATAAACATCATGTACCCAGCAAGTATCCCGCTTAACCTTGAAGAAGTAGAGACGAGAGGTCGACTTGATACTTACTAAGGTCAAAATAATATGTGAGATTATTTATAAGCATGGAAGTTGTTGAAACACGTTCTCAAGTCGCTAAACTAAACGTGTGTTCATATTTGTAGGTTTTGATAAATGACAAACCGACGTGAACGGAACATTGACATATGCCGAAGTCCAAGCACAAGAGAAACAAAGATCAAGATTAAGTAAAGCAACAAAGTTATACATGAGTCGTTCTATAATTGTGATCTTGATCCGACAATTGATTCAAGACTTGGCTTCTCCCGTAAAATCATTTTTATCAAACCATGCATCTTTAATTTAAAGCAAAATGATTTTCAAACATTTCATTTTAACCAAAATGAATTCTAAACATGTCTTTCAAATCTAGACAAACAAAATCGATTATGTACTTTATGATAATCGATTATGTTAAAGCAGTGTACACCAGATTTTACAAAGCTGTAAGATAATCGATTATGTACCTTATGATAATCGATTATGTTAAGGCAGTGTACACCAGATTTTACAAAGCTGCAAGATAATCGATTATGTACCTTATGATAATTGATTATGTTAAGGCAGTGTACACCAGATTTTACAAAGCTGCAAGATAATCGATTATGTACCTTATGATAATCGATTATGTTAAGGCAGTGTTCACCAGATTTTTCAAAGCTACAAGATAATCGATTATGTGCCTTAGACTAATCGATTATGTTGAGACAGTGAGCATCAGATTTTACAAAGTAGCAAAATAATCGATTATGGCTTTTCTGGTAATCGATTATATTAAAGACCGTTGCCAAAGTATTTTCAAACACTGAAAGATAATCGATTATGTACAATCAGACAATCGATTATGTTGAGCATAAAATCGAGGATTGATTTTTGAGCGTTGTCAGGTAATCGATTATACGATTTGGATAATCGATTATTCTGCTTAAAATCTGGGAATGATGTTTAAACGATTGGCAGATAATCGATTATGCAGAATCAGATAATCGATTATCCTAGCACAAAATCAGCAATTTGTGATTGGCAATTAAGCAACGGTTTTGGGTGTTTTGAGCACTATAAATACAACTCAAATTCACTCTTCTAAGCACAACAACTGATTACATTCTTGCTAAAGCTTACATACTCTCTTTGCAATCATTTTATATTCATTTCATAAGTTTTTGAGAGCCAAACTCTTGACGAAGTTGTTGTGTTCTTGAGCGTATTGTTCTTACTCATATACTCTGTAAAGAGAGTCTTGTCTTGAGTGCTAAGTGTTTGTACACACTTGAAGGGATATTCTAATCCCTTGTTGTAAAAAGGAAAAGTAGTTCCTTGGTTTGAAGTCTTGAGGTGTGGTATCCTCGAGCAGGTTGAAGTCTTGTAGAGTGTATATCTACGAGCAAGTGTAACAGTTTGTTAGGCACCCGTAAGCTTAACGAAGTTAGTGTAAAACTCGAGAGAGTCTCTCGGGGACTGGACTAACCACACGTTGTGGTGAACCAGGATAAAATTCGGTGTGTTCTCTCCTTATCTTTTTAATTACTGCACTTACGTTATTCCTGCAATTTTTAATTTCGCAAATTTACATTATTTTTTATTATAACGCTATTCACCCCCCCCCCTCTAGCGTTAAGCGTATATTCTAACAATTGGTATCAGAGCCTAACTCTCTGAAAGACAGTTTGAGAGAAACAATCTATGGCTTCTACTCGTAACATTAATGCAGGACTATGTGAAGGACAATGCTTCACAAGGCCACCACTCTTTGATGGCACAAATTGTACTTACTGGAATGAGAGGATGAGGATTTTTATTCAATCAAACAACTTCCAATTGTGGAAAATCATAAAGAATGGAGAACAACTTCCAACTAAAAAGGTTGGAGATGAACTCGTCCCAAAGTCAGAAGACGAATACGATATGGACGATATCAGAAAGGTGGAATATAATGCAAAGGCCATCAACATGCTATTTTGTGCTGTAAATCCCGATGACTATCGGAAAATCTCATGTTGCACCACGGCTAAGCAAATGTGGGATAAATTGGAGATCACCTATGAAGGTACGGACCAGGTAAGAGAAGCTAAAATAGATTTTCTAACCCACGAATATGAACCTTTTCATATGAAGGAAAGCGAGAAGATAGACGATATGTTCGAACGATTTTCAAAAATCGTTAATGATCTTCATGCTCTCAAGAAGACTTTCACGGATAGGGAGCTTGTCCGTAAAATTCTTCGAAGTCTCACTCCAGAATGGCGCTCCAAAGCCGACGCTATTCAAGAGTCAATCGGCATCACAAATGTCACAATCGACGGGCTTAGAGGTAATCTCAAAACCTATGAATCTACTATTCTTAACCCTCCTTTGGATGATCAAAGGAAGCGAAGAATCGCCCTCAAGGCAAGCACGGTTCAACCTCAAAATAATGAGGATTCAAGCGATGAAGATAACGTGTTCGGACTCGTTATTAGGTAATTTCACAAGTTCATGCGAAAGGAGTTTGAACGAAAAGGTAAGCGACAAGGAGACCAATTAAAGTGCTATGGATGCGGAGAAATCGGGCACATAAAATCAAATTGTCCAAATACCAAAAAGGAGAAGAAACCCGTCAAGAAACAAAGAGCATACATCTCTTGGGGAGGCGACTCCGGAGACGAATCAAGTGATGGAGAAGGAAACGAGACCCCAAACTTGTGTCTTATGGCACACGAAGAAACTCAAAATGAGGTATGTACTTCTTCTAAGAACTACTTCACTTTAGAAGAAATGCAAGATGCATTTGATGAGTTGTATAAAGAGTTTATTAGCGCTTCTAAATCTATAAAAGATTTAAGAAAACAATTTTCTTCAAAAGAAAAGGATTTTGAAAAACTTATTCTTGAAAATGAGAAATTAAAAGAGGGAAACAAGTTTTATGGCAAAAGAAGCGCCGATAAACCCGATAGCTCAAATAAGGATTGTACTTCTTGCAAATCTCTAAAGGAAGAAGTAGAAAGTCATAGAAGCACTTTGCACAAATTCAATTCTTCACACAAAAATCTCAATGAAGTGCTTGTAAATTTGAAATCCACTAAGCACGGTATAGGCTTTAAACACGAGCCAAAAGAACAAGTTGAGTCCATTCCTAAACCACCTAAGACTCAACTTAGGCAAAATAAAATAAATGTCAACACTCAACCTAGAAATTTTAATCCTAGAATTGCAACTCATCCTAGAACAAATGCTAGAAGAAATAGTGGCATGCATAGACCACCTAGACAAGATTTTCGAAAACCACATCAAAACTATATTCCTAACAATAGAGTAAATACTAGAAGAAATATTGGCATGTATAGACCACCTGGACAAGATTTTCGAAAACTACATCAAAACTATATTCCTAAAAATAGAGTGAATAAATTTAGACCCCTAAATTATTATCATCCTAGAAGAATGCACAATCCGAATGTCGTTTGTCATTATTTCAATAAAATTGGACATATTGCTCCCGCATGCTTCACTAGACATAGACATTTCACTGCAGGACAATCACACCAATATGTTGCACCTAACGCACAAGGACCCAAAATGGCTTGGGTACCAAAATCTCATTAATTTGTTTTGTAGGTGTGTTTGAAGGGATCAAGTGTACTTTGGTACCTTGATAGTGGATGCTCCAAACATATGACCGGGGATGCATCAAAATTCCTTCAACTAAAACCCACGGAAGGAGGAAATGTTATTTTTGGAGACAATAACAAAGGAAAAATTATCGGCATTGGATCGGTCGGTAAGGCCGAATCCTCCTCCATTAAGCATATTTTGCTAGTTAAAGGTCTTAAACATAATCTCTTGAGCATAAGTCAATTATGTGACAAGGGAAATCTTGTATTGTTTGACTCCGAAGAATGCTTGGTTATCCGTCGTAGTGATTTTAAAATTATTCTTCGTGGTATTAGAATGGATAATATCTATATGGTTGATCTTGAAAATTCTTCATCAAGTTATGTGAATTGTCTTTTGAGTAAAGAAGACGACATGTGGTTATGGCATCGTAGAGTAGCTCATGTAAATATGAATCTTTTAAACAAACTAGTTTCACAAGAATTAGTAATTGGTCTTCCAAACATGAAATTTGAAAAAGATTCTACTTGTGATTCATGTCAAAAAGGGAAACAAACAAAAGCCTCTTTTAAATCCAAAAATGTTGTTTCAACCACTAGACCCTTACAACTTCTTCACATGGATCTTTTTGGACCATCTCGTGTTGAAAGTCTTGGTGGAAATCTTTATGCTTTTGTAATTGTTGATGACTACTCTAGATTCACATGGACGTTATTTCTTGCTCATAAAAGTGATGCCTTTCATGCTTTCAAAAGTTTCCTTAAACGTGTTCAAAATGAAAAGAACACAACCATCACTTCCATAAGAAGTGATCATGGGGGAGAGTTCGATCACAATCTCTTCGCGGATTTTTGTGACGAACTCGGTATTGAACATACCTTTTCGGCTCCACGTACACCACAACAAAATGGAGTGGTGGAACGTAAAAATCGATGTCACGAAGAGATGGCTAGAACCATGCTCGATGAGGCTAAGATTTCCAAAAAGTTTTGGGCGGATGCCGTGAGTACCGCAAGCTATGTTTTAAACAGAGCTATCATTAGACCGATACTCATGAAAACTCCCTATGAGCTATAAGGGAAGGAAACCAAATCTTTCCCATCTTAGAGTCTTCGGTTGTAAATGTTTTATTCACAACAACGGAAAAGATAACTTGGGAAAATTTGATGTGAAATCTGATGAAGGAATTTTTCTTGGTTACTCATCACGTAGCAAAGCATATAAAGTGTTTAATAATCGAACCAAAACTGTTGAGGAATCTCCTCATGTAGTATTTTGTGAAAATGATGCTCGCTTGGCGAGAAAGGATTCTTGTGTTGATCTTGCAGATGCTTTAAAGAAAATCAATCTTCAAGACGAGGTTCAAAAGGAGGATCCAAAGGAAGTTCAAGATGAAGTCATGGAACAACCTTCGGAAGAAGTACCGCCACAAGAAGAAGAATCGATGATGCCTAAGGCTTGGAGGACGTCTAAAGACCATCCTCTTAACAAGGTAATTGGCAACATCGAGAAAGGGGTAAGTACACGAAACCTTCTTAAAGATACTGTAGGACATATGGCTTTTGTTTCACAAATAGAACCTAAAACCATTTCTGAAGCAATTGGGGATGAGCATTGGACCTTGGCAATGCAAGAGGAGCTTAACCAATTCAAACGTAATGATGTTTGGGAATTGGTGCCAAGACCCGATAATCATACCATAATTGGCACGAAATGGGGTTTTCGGAATAAATTAGATGAAAATGGTATAATCACTAGAAACAAAGCTAGGCTAGTTGCTAAGGGATATAATCAAGAAGAAGGCATTGATTATGAAGAAACCTATGCACCTGTTGCACGCCTAGAAGCCATTCGTTTATTACTTGCTTTTTCATCATCTATGAATTTCAAATTATTTCAAATGGGTGTCAAAAGTGCCTTCCTCAATGGGTTTATTCAAGAGGAAGTGTATGTTGAACAACCCCCGGGTTTTGAAGATTTTACATCTCCCGACCATGTCTTCAAGCTTAAGAAAGCTTTATATGGACTTAAACAAGCTCCTCGAGCTTGGTATGAACGTCTAAGTAAATTTCTCTTAGACAATGCGTTTGAAAGGGGGAAAGTTGACACCACACTTTTTATCAAAAATACAAACAATGACATTCTATTAGTTCAAATTTATGTCGATGATATTATTTTTGGTGCTACTAATGATTTTCTATGCGAGGAATTCTCTAAGCTAATGACTAGCAAATTCGAAATGTCAATGATAGGTGAGCTAAACTTCTTTTTGGGGCTGCAAGTAAAACAAATGAAAGAGGGAACTTTCATTTGTAATTCCAAATATTGCAAGGAGTTGCTAAATCGCTTTGAAATGAGCAACGCCAAAGCAATGGCCACCCCAATGAGTACATCCGACCATCTTGACAAAGATGAGAAAGGTAAGGAAGTAGACACCAAGAAGTATCGAGGTATGATCGGATCTCTTCTCTATCTTACTGCTAGTAGACCAGACATCATGTTTAGCGTGTGTTTATGCGCTCGATATCAATCATGTCCGAAGGAGTCACACTTAACTGCGGTAAAACGGATTATGAAGTATCTTGTTGGAACAATAAATGTGGGACTATGGTATCCCAAAGATTCTTCATGCCAACTTGTTGGCTATTCCGATTCCGATTTTGCGGGTTGCAAATTGGACCGCAAGAGCACTAGTGGCACTTGCCATTTGCTCAGTAGCTCCTTAGTTTCTTGGTTTAGCAAGAAACAAGTTAGTGTTGCGTTATCCACAACCGAGGCTGAATATATAGCCGCGGGGAGTTGTTGTGCTCAAATCCTTTGGATGAAGCAACAACTCTCGGATTATGGTCTTAGTATTGATCATGTTCCTCTTCGATGTGACAATACTAGCGCCATAAGCTTGACGAAGAATCCTATTCTTCACTCAAGAACGAAACACATAGAAATTAGACATCACTTTATAAGAGATCACGTTCTCAAGGGCGATGTCGAAATTGAATTTGTTGAAACCAAAAATCAATTGGCCGGCATCTTCACAAAGCCTTTAGAGAAAGAGTCCTTCTTCCGAATTCGTAGTGAACTCGGGATTCTTGACTCCACGTTGATCTAATTCATGCATTGCATTTTTTATGTTTTAACGATTACTAACTTGAGCGTCGGAGGCGCCTAATTCTTTTTTGCAGGTATCGCCCCAAAGACAGGGGGAATTATCAGACACCGGTGCAGAATAATCGATTTCTCTAAAGTCAATAATCGATTATTCCCCATTTACGTTTTATGTTTATTATGCTGGAAAATTGACACAATCGATTATACAACACTACAATCGTTTATCTAACAGTTTTGGCTTTGCAGGATTTTAGCTGTTAAATATAAAAATGGATTATCACATATCCCTAATTGATTATGTTGACATTTATTTTCAGGTGTTAAGTCACTGTGTGACAATAATCGATTATTTAAAACAGTGTAATCGATTTTCCTATTACTGTCTCGGATGTCCGTTACTACATTTCCTGAAATAATCGATTATTCCCCGAGTCAGAAAATCACTGGGCACACTATGTCAGAATAATCGATTACCATAGTTCCATAATCGATTATTCTCAGTCAGTATTTCAAAATAGTTACTGTTTCTGACCGTTTGCTCCTTAAATTTTTGCAGATTTCTTCACTTTAATGCAATTTCATTCTTCACATTATAAATAGGTGCATTATATCTTCAATGTCTTCACTCAAACATCAATCTTAGCTCCCAAATTCTCAAGAATCTCTCAAAACGCTTCAAAGGCTATTACTATTTATTCAAAATGACGGGCAAAACTTCCAAACGAGCTCGTTCCGGCAAAAATGCTGCCTCCTCTTCCGTCACTCGTCCACTAGTTCATTGTTATAAAGATGGTTCTTATTTACGATTCAATAGTGGAGCCGAACTTATGCGCTTCATTGAAAAATTTGAAAATCGAGAAATCCTTCCTCCTCGATTTTCCACGGATCGTTTCCTTAATCATAGCGCCCCTCCATCCACAGCAAATATGCTTATGCAAAGCCAACTCCTTGAATTCCTATATCTTCACACTCCTTACATTCACCCTCCTCTAATTCGATCCTTCTATTCAAATCTCGAGAAGGACGAAGATGGTGAAATTGTCTCGAACGTCAATGGAATTTCAGTTCTTCTATCTGAGGCAAATATTCAAGCCCTCACTAAACTCCCACGCAATGGGGAAGACATTTCTCTCTATACTAGGGAAAAAGGCGCGTTATTTGATGAACAACTTCTCTTCACCCAAATTGGCATCGGTGAATTTATTGCAACTCCGGACCATCGTTGTCCAACCATCACAAACATGCTCCCGGAATATCGTCTAATTTTTTATTTCATCACCCGCGTTCTAAAACCACGAAAATTCAATCACACAACTATCTCTCATGAGGATTCAAAACTCATGCATGCCATTATCACCGTGGCTCGCATCAATTGGTGCAAGTTCGTCATGACTCACTTATATGATGCAATTGGGGAAGATAAGTCACTCCCCTATGCTTTTGTCGTTATGACCATTCTTGTTGCTTCTGGTATCGACACCTCCGTCGGTCCTCACAAAAAGGCGACAAAACATTGGGAAATTCAAGAATCTTCATTTCCCAATATCGGTGAGCATCCGCCTCCTCCTCCACCTCAAAGACGTCGTCATCCGGCCCCGTCTGATGCATCCCTCCAATCTATTTCCGAGCAACTTGCATCCATGTCCACATCCATAAATCGTATTGATATGAATGTCAATCGATTGACTCACAAGCTCCATGGATAGTTTGATCACGTCCATTATCCATATGCCCAAATTGTCCTTCGGGAAGATGTACCTGATGTCGAGACGGAAGTCAATGATGATAATGAATAATGTCTTGTCTCTTTGTTTTTCTAGTTTGCATAATATTCTGTCTTTTATTTTTATGTATTTGCAATATTGTTTAATCAATAAAGAGTTAGTTATTTTTTTGCTAATGTCAAAAGGGGGAAGATGTGGGCTATGCACACTAATACATATTGGCATAAATTGAGGGGGAATTCATAACTTGAGAGGGATCTCGTTGCATATCTATATACTTGTCTTGGATCGTCATTATGAATTAATTAATATGCATATCCCGATATTGGTTTGCCATTATCAAAAAGGGGGAAATTGTTGAAACACGTTCGCAAGTCGCTAAACTAAACGTGTGTTCATATTTGTAGGTTTTGATAAATGACAAACCGACGTGAACGGAACATTGACATATGCCGAAGTCCAAGCACAAGAGAAACAAAGATCAAGATTAAGTAAAGCAACAAAGTTATACATGAGTCGTTCTATAATTGTGATCTTGATCCGACAATTGATTCAAGACTTGGCTTCTCTCGTAAAATCATTTTTATCAAACCATGCATCTTTAATTTAAAGCAAAATGATTTTCAAACATTTCATTTTAACCAAAATGAATTCTAAACATGTCTTTCAAATCTGGACAAACAAAATCGATTATGTACTTTATGATAATCGATTATGTTAAAGCATTGTACACCAGATTTTACAAAGCTGTAAGATAATCGATTATGTACCTTATGATAATCAATTATGTTAAGGCAGTGTACACCAGATTTTACAAAGATGCAAGATAATCGATTATGTACCTTATGATAATCGATTATGTTAAGGCAGTGTACACCAGATTTTACAAAGCTGCAAGATAATCGATTATGTACCTTATGATAATCGATTATGTTAAGGCAGTGTTCACCAGATTTTTCAAAGCTACAAGATAATCGATTATGTGCCTTAGACTAATCGATTATGTTGAGACAGTGAGCATCAGATTTTACAAAGTAGCAAAATAATCGATTATGGCTTTTCTGGTAATCGATTATATTAAAGACCGTTGCCAAAGTATTTTCAAACACTGAAATATAATCGATTATGTACAATCAGACAATCGATTATGTTGAGCATAAAATCGGGAATTGATTTTTGAACGTTGTCAGGTAATCGATTATACGATTTGGATAATCGATTATTCTGCTTAAAATATGGGAATGATTTTTAAACGATTGGCAGATAATCGATTATGCAGAATCAAATAATCAATTATCCTAGCACAAAATCAGCAATTTGTGATTGGCAATTAAGCAACGGTTTTGGGTGTTTTGAGCACTATTAATACAACTCAAATTCACTCTTCTAAGCATAACAACTTATTACATTCTTGCTAAAGCTTACATACTCTCTTTGCAATCATTTTATATTCATTTCATAAGTTTTTGAGAGCCAAACTCTTGACGAAGTTGTTTTGTTCTTGAGCGTATTGTTTTTTCTCATATCTACTCTGTAAAGAGAGTCTTGTCTTGAGTGCTAAGTGTTTGTACACACTTGAAGGGATATTCTAATCCCTTGTTGTAAAAAGGAAAAGTAGTTCCTTGGTTTGAAGTCTTGAGGTGCGGTATCCTCGAGCAGGTTGAAGTCTTGTAGAGTGTATATCTACGAGCAAGTGTAACGGTTTGTTAGGCACCTGTAAGCTTAACGAAGTTAGTGTAAAACTCGAGAGAGTCTCTCGGGGACTGGACTAACCACACGTTGTGGTAAACCAGGATAAAATTCAGTGTGTTCTCTCCTTATCTTTTTAATTACTGCACTTACGTTATTCCTGCAATTTTTAATTCCGCAAATTTACATTGTTTTTTATTATAACGCTATTCACCTCCCCCCCCCCCCTCTAGCGTTAAGCATATATTCTAACAGAAGCTACTAGTATTAACATGTTTAAGGGAAGAGAGATAAGTCATGTCTATACAATAACATGATATACAATTTCATGTTCAGTGTATAATAACAAGTAATGTGAGTACAAGTTTTCACATACTAATAATGCGCACATTATACCGAGGCGACGGTCCGAACCAACATAATAAAATGTGCACTTGTCAAGGGTATATAGAGCGCCTATAGATGCATCTATTCATACCGAGGCGATCGGCCCAATCCATAAATAACAAGCAAGCATCAAGAATGCACAAGATGGAAATACATATTAAATTGTGCTATACAAGTGTGCAAGTTTACTTTTATTTTCCTTCTAGCCTCTAATATATCCTAGGCGATCACATTAGCATGCTGAGATATGGATATTCAGAGATATAACATGATGTGGGTCCTAAACTACCCGTACAATCAATATGGTAATAGCTATGCATGGATACTCGTCACCTTGTGCGTATGTAGCTCCCGCATTTAGCAACAATTGTACATTTTATTAACCAAACGGGGACATTTCCCTCTCACGGGATTGGAAAGGAGACTCACCTCGCTCTGAAGCTCCCTTTCGATAATAAGAATAGGCTCCATCCTCAGTTTGAATCCGAACGAGCAACAACTAGTTAAATAGATCAAGAACTAGTCAATAAGTGTTTACAAGTTGAATTCTAACTAATTTAAGTGATTTTCCAACATTTCCCGCAAGTTCCCTAAATTTCTACCCCGAGCCGACGTGCCCCGATTCAAAGATTTTTCGAAGCAAATTACTCTATATAACCTAAGGATTACTAATATGTAATTTTTAGTGGTCAAATCTTAATTTTTATCTAAACCCTAGTTCTAGATCTAACCCTTGATTTTACTTGATTATTGGTGTTAAATCTAGATAATATTTATGTACTTAAGCTAAGAATGAGTGTGGATTACTTACCTTGTGATGTTATGTTGAAGTCCCCTCTTTGAAAGCTCCAAAATCGCCCAAAATTGAATAAGAAGTGAGAGAAATGGCTTGGGGTTCGAACTAAATGAACCCCATCTGCCCAGTCCTTTTCGCTTCTGCAGAAGGAATACCGTATTTGCAGCCACCGCTTCTGCAGTTTTGGTCCACTTTTGCGGTCCTGGACCAAGATGGAAAACCGCCTCTGCGGTCCAGATGTCGATGGTGCAGGACTTCTTTTGCGGTCTGGGGATTGCTTCTGCGATTTTCCCTGGGCTGCCCACGTTTCGCTTCTACGGATAGATGACTGCTTCTGCTATCTCGCTTCTGCGGTCCAAGAGCTGCAAAAGCGGTTATGACAGAAGCAGCAGGAATGGTCCCTTTTCAAATTCTAACTTCGCTCGAACCTCGACCATTTGACGCTCGGGGCTCCCGAGCCCCGCCCGAACATACCGACAAGTGTGAAATCACGAGGTGGACCTGGTTGACCCCTCAAAACACTCAAAATAATGCTAAATCATGAAATCGAACCCCAAAACAAATTGAATCAACTTAATGAACTTCAAGTTCTTAATTCACTTCCGACGAGTCAAAATGCCCTTAAACTACTTGGATAGACACCGAATTTTACAGGTAGGTCTTAACTGATTTTCAAACTTGTACTAAGTTTTGGAACCGGAATCTGAACCCGATACCTAGGGTTTTAATGAATACTTAGATTTTTTTATTCTCTTAAACTACTTGGTTAGACACCAAATTTTACAGGTAGGTCTTAACTGATTTTCAAACTTGTACTAAGTTTTGGAACTGGAATCTGAACCCGATACCTAGGGTTTTAATGAATACTTAGATTTTTTTATTCTTTAAAACTTCGATTTAACAATTTTACCTAAAAGTTTAGTACTCGGGCTAGGGACCTCGGAACTCGATTCCGAGCATACGCCCAGGTCCCATATTTTTCCACGGACCTCCCAGGACTGTAAAATCAAAATACGGGTTTGTTTCCAAAGAAAATTGACTGAAGTCAACTTTGGCCTTTTAAGAAAACCTTAAGAAAATAATTGATTTTATTTAGCTAAGGAAGGCGTGGGAAGTTTTATTTAAGGAAACGAGATTCTAAATAGTGAACGACCAGTCGGGTTGTTACATGAATTATTAGAGAAGGCAACTAGACGTTCAGATTTTGTTCGAGAATGAACAGAGATTAAATTTTACTTGAAAGAGGGTATAAACAACACCTTTTCCAGGATGATGTCAAGTGGGAGTGTCACACTGCCAATTTATGTTACCCTTACTTATATCCATTTGGAAAAATGACAAGGAGAGGATATGGAAAGGTTATAATTTTAGTTAATAAGGATTTGTTGAAGGTTATGTGATTTGAGGCTCCAAAATCCAATATCCATGAGTCAACTCTATTTTTGAAATAGTTATATGACAGTTTACTAAAATCAATTGAGGATGTACATGTAATATTACCTGCAAAGTTGGCAGTTGTACAGGCTAAATTCACATTGATGGTACCTTCTCCTCCATTTCCTATCTGAAAGTGTTGTAGTAGGCTCATGATCTGCCTATACTATTTTTGAGTCAGGTTGACATTTTGGTTATCCTTTTGTGTATCAAACTCATCATGCGATGGCATATCTACTTGAGGTCCATGTACATTAGCAACTGTCTTGTTTGTTCTATTGAAACCACCACTAGGTCTGATGTTCTTTTTTGAACTGTGCTGACTAGAGCTTTTGTTAATGTTGAAGTTCTGCCCATAACTCTGAGGGTATCCATGCAATTTGTAGAATTTATCCTTAGTGTGTCCCGACTTCTTACAATATTCACACATTGGTCTTGACTTGTTTTTACCATTGTAATTATTGCTAGGAGAGTAGCTTGTTCTATAACTATTCTGCTTGAAAGTGTTCATATTCAGAGAATCTTTTTCAGTTGAGAATCTTTTTTATGACTGAAAATGCAAAATTTGCGTGTTATAATTGAGTTTGTTGAGTTATATTAGGAGTCTATTATGTTAATTGATTCACTTTCCGTTTTAAAAATAGTGTAATCCTCTATTTCACGCCGTGAATACAGTCGAATACAATAATCTATCTAGATGTAATCCCATGTTTCACTCCATGGATACAGTCGAATATATGCGAATACAACAATTGATTAGTTGGACTTCCCTGATTCACGCCTATTTTTGCTACAGTATTCATGAATACAATAGCTTAAATACATCTTATAACCACATAAAAGATATCTATAATCCATAATATAGTACGCTAATTACTACTAAAAGATAATACTTTTTAAAAATTTTCTAATAATTAATAACTTTTGCATCTTAACACTATAACAAAATGCCCTAAGATAAAGTAGTGGTTAGTTCTTCTTATTTCATCTTGTAAAATTCGACAATATAAGCAACAGTAATGGTAAAATTATTATTAATGAATTCTGGGACCCTTGGAGTTTCAAGTCCAGTTACGCCTCATTCAAACCCAATGTAAACGATGCCCATTACAGACCCAATAAGCTATTTCAATCTTGGATTTGCCCATACATTACACACCCTGCCCCGCCCCTAATTGCTGAAAGACTGACAACTGAATGATCTGTACTAAAGAGCTGTGGCTATACAAATTATAGATAATTATTTGCCCATTGGTCTTAGCATCCTTCAAGAAAGCTCACCTAGTGACCTAAATAGAAACATGTTAAGAACATCAATTTCTAAAAAGAATTAAGAATATAAACAATCACACCCAAAATTATTTTCAAGTGCTTTTTGTTTCTTACTTTTTCTGGTAAAAATTGTTGAGCTTAAAATATTCCGAGGAACATGCCCATGTCTACGTAGTTATAGCCGCCCCCAAAATTAACCGCCGGAAAAATCTATATTTGTATGTATTAATGTAAAATATACATATAATTTATGTTTCTTAAATATATTTGACTAGTAAATGTAATTGTTTTGGCCGATAGACCAAATGTGTATCTCGCCATATAGTTTAAGGAAATTGGAAATTTGACAAAAAGCACGTGGTCTCTCCCTCGGTATGGGCTGTCCATCAGTTACCAAACCTCAAAATTGGGCTGCATGCATTTCTGGACGCAAAAGAAGTCCAGCTTCAAGGTTACGTTCATTAGAATTCACTAATACATGTTTAACATAATTTGCAGTTTAGTTTTTATATATTTATGGTGTCAAAATTATCTACAGGTGGAGTGTGCTGTATGCGGCGTGTGCTGTATGCGGCGACTAGTAACCAAAAAAGTATGATAATTAACATGTTATAACTGTCAAACTATATTTAAACATCTTTAATTAGTTAGTAGTAGTTTTTTTCTTATAGAAAGAAAAGAGGAGCGCTGAACGGCAGCACTTTTAGCTAATTATAGTATTCAATCAGTACATATGGATATGCATATAAATTCAGCTTAAAATATTGTTCTTTCAGTAATTTATTCGTTACCCCTTTTTTTATATTGTTGATTTGAGCTCAACAATTATCAGGGCTGTAGGATAGAGGCTACTATCAAGGTTGTAGGATAGGAAATTTTAGGTGAGCTCAACAGTTACCATTTTATTTATTGAATGCGGCTAAATTAGTAATTGTGGATGCCCTTTTACTTCTGTTTTTGTTTACCTTTTCCTGCATATCATGTTACTTATGGTTTATGTTTATATAATTATGTATTATGATTTCTGCTGGAGTTACTAATGTTCTTTTGTTTTTGTTTTTGTTTATGTCTTTCCTTTTCTTTTTTCTAAGCCGAGGGTCGATTGGAAACAACCTCTCCATCCTTTCGGGTGGGGGTAAAGCCTGCGTACATATTACCCTCCCCAGACCCTCCCTCCGTGGGACTATACTAAATAGTTGTTGTTGTTGTGAGCTCACCTTCGGGTCTCCAGCTAGGGGTGGCAATTTGAGCCCAAACCCATTTAACCCACACAACTAACCCAAAGATTAATAGGTTTGGCTACAACATTTTCACTCATGGGTCAATTTGGGTTGAGCCCAAGTTAATCCATTATTGTAGCCCATTATGACACATTTAACAGCCCAAATACAACCAATGAAACTCCCCCACAACAAAGGATCTCAACCTAACTTATCTAGAAATTTACTTAGTTGTCCCAATTTTTTTTTTGTATTTTTAATTTTCTACTCTTTTATTTTCTACACCACCCACCCACTCACCCTAGCCCTCCCCCCACCCCCCAAAGAAAATTTTACTTTTTTTTGTATTTTTTATTTTTTTGTTTTTTTTGTGTTTCTGCGCCACACACTCTCCCTCCTAACCCCCACCCCCAATCCCTCCCAATCCCCCCCCCCCCAATCCCCTAAAAAAATATCATTTTTTTATTTTCAATTTTTGTTTTTATTTTTTTTATTTTTATGCACCACCCACCCTACTCCCACCCCCACCCCCGGCACAAATCCCCTCAAAAAAATTTACTTTTTTTTGTATTTTTTATATTTCTGTTTTATTTTTATTTTTATGCACCCCTGCCCTACGCCACCCCCACCCCATCCGCACAAACCCCCTCAAAATTTTTTTTTATTTTTTTTATATTTTCAATTTTTTGTTTTTTATTTTATGCACTACCCACCCTACTCCACCACTATCCCTATATCCATAAAATATTTGTCAACTTACATATTTTAAGGTAAAATATTTTTTTTATGCAAGATTAGCATGGTTCTAAAACATGGGTCAAGTTGGGCGGGTTGGGTTATAACCTATTCTTTAGCTCATCTTGACCCAACCCATCTTAGCTCAATTTATTTTGGGCGGATTGGGCAAGGGACTTTTACATATATATATATATATATATATATATATATATATATATATATATATATATATATATATATATATATATATATATATATATATATATATATATATATATATATATATATATATATATATTATATATATATATATATATATATATATATATATATATATATGTACCATATAGCAAATCTTATTACCTCCCATGTTTAAGGTTTGTGTTTATTACATTTAAGCATACCAAATTTCAATTTATGTACCATAATTCAAATTAAGGGTATAATTATTGCTTCATTTATTCTAGGCATGATTTTAGGAGCATATATTCCTTTTTTCTTTTTTTTTTCCTCTTCTCTTTCCTAACGTGATTATTACACAAACACAGTGTACAATATTGTTGACTGGTAAAGTATCGCATGCCATTAAATGATTAAAACATTAAAACTGTAAATGGTACATTTAATGGTCATTTTGAATTTCTTTACATGTAATTATGCATTATAATTCTTTTTTACCTATTAATCCTAAGAAGTCATTGCCACCTTTATTTAATAAAATTATGTGGCCCGCCAGGATTGCGCTCATTTTAATTGATTTGAAATTTTGAACATACTAATAATAACAGAAAGATGATATCAAATTTTATATCAAAGATTACTCAGGTATCTTTATCACTATAAGAGAAATTAAATAACATAAATTGGGATATATATGAAGATATAGTTAAATTTTTAGGACAATTTTGCTTTGCTGCTGCACACTTTTCTAGTTCTAATCATCCAACTTGTAATTCTATACTTATTTATTTGAATAACATAGCTTCATTATCAAAATTGAAAATTTGAATATTAAGAATTGATTAAATTTGATATGCTTAAATATTTTTGACACAAGATTATAGTTTAATTGTAGTATAAATGTAACAATGCAATTAAACTATAATTTATAATTTATTTACGAATTATCTACATTTTATCTACAATTCTACAATTTAACTACATTTTAACTACAAATTCTGGAAAAATATGTCTTCTTCTTCTTCCAGGAGTTTCAATCTGAAATTCAGTTAAAACCAAGTCTAATCTTCACCAAAACCCCTCAAAATTGAGATACAAACTCCTAAACATATCTTCCCAATCTACAATTTTTCTACAGCTTATCTACAATCTATCTATATTTTATCTACATTTATCTACAATTCTACAATTAAACTACAATTTAACTACAATTTCTGGAAAAATATGTCTTCCTCTTCTTCGACGAGTTTCAATATGAAAATCAGTCAAAACCAAGTCTAACCCTCACCAAAACCCCTCAAAATTGAGATATAAACTCCTAAACATATTTCGAATTATTTACAACAACACCCAATGCAAACAAATAATGATTTTTGAAAATTCAAATTTGAATTCAAAGCTTTCAAGCTTTTTAATGGCTATCAAGGGTGGAAAATATATGGAGAAGGAGAAAATTACGCTGCAATAGATATTCAAGTTTCACCTTTTACAAGAACAGCTCGAAAATTAATTAAGAAGCAAACGCAATAGCTTTTTTAATTTCTCTGTACTAAAACAAACCCACAGTCACAAAGCAAAATTTTTGTTATTTTATTTTTCTTCCTTTGTGAAGAAACAATTAGATAAATAAGCCCCTCAACATCTCTCCTCAGTCCTCTCCCATGCGTTGAAATTGATCAAGCATATTCCAGTGATAATAACTAACATTAAATGTGATTCCTACAAATTTGGAGCCTTTTTAGGGTAGAATCTATCTATTTTTGGTTTGGTACAATTTTTGTAAACAAAATATGGTATAAGCGGGTAAATACCAAACCATGCACAATTTTGATAATAAGGTTTGCTATATGGTATATAGAAATAAAAATCTCATTGGACAATAACTCATTTATTACCTAACATATTTTGACCCGCCCAAATTCACCCAAACATTTGCCACCCTTAGCTCCAGCAGACGGGTAGAGTGTGAGAAGATGAGGACAAATAGAAAGACAAATGAAGAAAGTGAAAAAACAGAAGCACATATTGATATAGTAATAAATTACTCCTACTAGGTAGAAGTAATATATATTCTCTTGGGTTCAAAATAAGTAATTTTTTAGATGTTTTTACACATATTAAGAAATTCACTTTTTAGCATTATTAACAATGAAATTGACCATATTAATATTTACTATCTCACATAAACACTCCTAACACATATTCAAACATTATTTACTCCAAGGACAATGTAAAAAAAAACTAAATAATTCATTATTAAAATCTGAAAAAATCAGTTATTTTAAACCACAAAGAAAATATCAAAAAATTACTTATTTTGGACCCGAGTGAGTATGCTAGTAGGGGGTAAGATAGAGAGAGAGCCCGCCTTGAATGCCGGGCAGACAAAGACAGCTCTAATTTTAGACACAGACTATGCATGCAGTAATGAGAGGAAGTATGGTCTCTATCACTCACCTCTGCCATCCATTCTCTGCCCTACAATGCTCCTCATACACACCTATTCTCCTATTTTTCCACTACATCCCTATTGTTCGGCTCGCTTATGCTACATTAGTAATTCTATCCATCAATACTTAATAATCGATTACCTATAGATTTCAGTCTTTGAACCCTTGTATTCCATGATTTTTATCTATTAACTGCTACTGGTGCTATCAGACACGTAGTACTTCAAAGCATAATGAGGCCTTCTTAATGGTGGAGACATGAATTTTCATTACTAAGGAAATTCAAAATATAAAAAATAAGATATGAAAAAAAATTAAAAGGATTCAACATCTAATATACAGACATAAAAATAACATAAATTTTTCAATGATGAGCCCTTTTCCTGCCACCTAGCTCCGCCTGGAAGCGGATGCACATTGAAGGGAGAGGGGTTACAGCCACTTTGAAATTTTAGCAGAAATTCTGTATATAATTGTAGTTGTTGCAAATATCTTCAAAAAATAATCACAGATTAACAAATGCCTCGGTATCAATCTTTATGAGCAGTGATGATTTATGTAACTTTCCATGACCATTACATGCTAATGGGCCCACCTCTACCTAGCTAGATGCGAAATAATCCACAGTAATGTAGGGGATAATTCATGCATACAGGGAATAAATACACGTATGAATATACTGTACGCATATTCTATACATGAGAATGAATAAATGTGCAGGGTACAGAACGACTACAGAGGACAGTGGCTTAACGAGTCAGTGAAACAGTGAAGAGGTTGGGGGTGGGTGGGTTAAGGGGAAAGTGGTCAGTATGTCAGGTCAGCGAGGCGTCAATCATAAAGCAATGGATTGCAAAATCATTGAATGATATTTGGTCCCTTTCTCTGTTTGTCTTTAATCAATTACTAATGGGGAAGAGAGAGAGACCATTAGGTAATACTACTACTATAAAATCAAAATCCCATTCTTTCATTTTCAGACTTTGGAGCAGTTGTTGCAGACTGGACTGCTTCTGCAATATGGTTTGAATACACATCTATTTGTACGTACCCCCTGTATATGTTCTATATAATTATATTAACGATTAAGATCAAATAATTAAGTCATATACTAATTACGGATAAATTATTACTCCACTAATTACTAGCTAGTATTAATAGTAAAAAAAAAACTGGTGCACATGCCATTTCGCATTTATGCAAGGTCCGGGAAAGACTCACACTCATAGGTACGATGTCGATAGTCTACTCTAATCCAAGTATAAACGACTACTTCCCCATCTAGAACTCATGACCTATAAACTACAGAGAAATAACTTTATTGTTGCTCCAAACATCGATTATATGTTGTTATACATGGACGACCCCAGTTGGACAGTATTCGCTATTTTTAACATTTATCTCCATTGACAAGTCGCTTGCATCTGTTCTTTCAATATATCTTCTTATTTTATCTTTAGTCCATATGCCTTTTGCTTTATCTCTCTCACCACATACCAATGAATTTGTATATATCTGTATCTAATGAAATAATGATATTCTTGGCATTCACCTGCGAAATTCACGCCTCATATTATGCGTTTCTTTGTAAGAGAGAGAGAGATACTACAAATACTAGCACTACTGTATTATGGTTTTGTTTTCTTTCTATGCACTTATACCCCACCTTTTGTTGTCTCTTTCTACTCTTCCTTTTTAAAAATAAATTACCATTTTAACTTAACATTGTCGATCGATTATTAAGCTAAGATATTAAGATATAGAGTATATTGCTAAATAATCACTAAAAAGCACATATATGCTCTTTTTCGTTTTAGCAGAAAATTAAATCTGAGCTGCATGTAAATTAGGAATAAGCCTCATAACCACAAATTCCAAAAGTCTTTATTTTTTTCTTAAACTTCGTGCCCAATCAAACATGTTCACATAAATTGGAACGGAATGAGTAATTGTTATTAATGATATTAGTGTCATTTGCAATTTTTATTGCTACCACTACAGTTTTTCAACCAGATTCATGCAAACTCTGATATAGACAAATCAGTGGTCCATTAGATTTAATTAGATTAACGATATGCTTTCTGGCATTTGATGAAGATACATGTCCACATTAAAAGTTAGGGAACAATTATTGAATGTGTGTAAAAGTCAAAAATTGTGTTTGATAATCACCTTTTTAGTAGGGAGTAAAGATTCCAAGTTGTCAACTTAAATTATTTGCACTAATACAAGGTAACAAAACAAAATTTAACGTGACAAGACATGCAAAATCCCAATAATAATTTTGGACCTTAGACTCAAAAAGCAAAACAGCTAAGATCAACTACTATTACCTAAATCTACTTTGGGAAAGTGGTGCATTTTCTAGCTAGTTGCAACTAATTGTAGCTCATAAGCTAAAATACTATTCGTTTTGGAAAAAAAAAAAATATCGGACTTTGATAAGTCTTTAAAATTTGATTTCGAACTAACAAGAATGAACAAACAATTAAGTAGAGACCCAGAACTTAGTAATTTGAAGTCATATTTTATGCAAATACATCGTTTAGATTGTAAATTCGTCTCTCAAACTCATCTCATGCTTATGGTTTGCTTACACATAAATTTCATAATACGCTGTTAAGTTAGTTGTATATAGGCTTGCCTTTGTAGGGTTGACGATGTAAAAAAATACAATAGCATTGGTTCAAATATTATATTTATCTTTTTTTAAAACATTCATTTAATATGTACAAAATATTACTATTGAAACTCAAAAGAGCTAGAATCCAACACTATAACTTCGAAATTGTATACTATAACATTGTGTCGGTTATCAAATTCAACAATTTATGATAAAGTTTGAACTTTACCTTGCAATTATTGAGCTAGAACTAGAATTAAGAAACAATTGTAAATATGTTATTTAGAAAACTTGACCATGGAAAAGACGAACGAGAATGAAGCATTGTTATCAAACTTTCTTAATTCAGCCTTTTTCAAAGGGGTCCCCAAAAATAAAACAACTTTATTCATGCAAAAAAGTGTCTCGAGCTACTCAAAAGCCCCCCGTCTGCCAATATTAATGAACAAGAAAAGCAAGAAGAAGAGAAGCGTTAAAGCCCACACATCCCCCGAAACCCCTATTCCCCCAATTCAAGGATAGTACGTAGGGGTGCAGAAGGAGGTGAAAACAAGGCGTCAAAAAAATTTACATAGCTTAAATCAGTCGTCACTATAGAGAGAGCTCTACGTCTCTATAACTATCTGACAAATAACCTTGTTTTGGAACATCAAAATCCAACATGAAAGATTTGGACATATGTGTGTAAGAGTGCTGCGTATATCGAGAATGAATGATAGTGTAATGATGGTTTAATTATTTGACATTCTTTCGTCTGTTCCCTTCTAACCCTCTTCCTGCTGCGCCTGCACCATCCTATACTCCTGTCCCTGTCTTTAGCTACTACGGTTTCAAAATAATTTATGTAATGGTGTTAGTTGAGTTTAAATAGCGAGAATTTCAAAATATTTATTCTTTGTTTTGCTTTATGGTTTATTGTCAAAATAGCCCCTTAAGTATGCAAATTTAAGGCATTTGCCCTTCGTTATCACTTTGGGCTAGGCTCGACCTTCCAAAAATATCCTTAATTTTGACGGTAAATAATTGAAAATCATTATCAGTAATTCGCCTAATTAGATTATTCATTTAACAAGCGATGGCAATTATGCATCTCGATCTCTGCAAACTTTAAGGGTAATATTGATCCTACTCAGTTCACTCCACTGTAAATATATGCAACTTATAAGGGTCTGAAACTTAAATAATAATTTTTTAGACACAAAGTACATTTTTAATGTTAAAAATAAGTAATTTACTTTATTTTACTGCGAATTATTTTAACGAAAATTTAGCCGTTAAACTAATTCGCAGTAAAATAATGCGAATTATTTTAAAAAAAATAATTCGCAGTATTTTACCGCAAATTAGATAAAAAAAATTAATAACTTTTTTTAAAATTTAAATTTTTTTGACCTAATGCGTAGTAAAATATTGCGAATTACAAAAAAATTTATTTTTCATTTTTTTAAATAAAAATAAAATTATAGATCGTCAAATTCGAAAAGACCACAATCCGTCATGTTTTTTAAATATCACTGTTTTTACTCTGTCTTCTGAGTCGAAGGTTGATTGAAAACAACCTCTTTACCTTTTCGGGTAGGGGTAAGGTCTGCGTACGTATTACCCTCCCCAGACCCCATTTCGTGGGACTATACTGAGTAGTTGTTATTATTGTTGTTGTTGTTGTTTTTACTCTGTCCTTACTTGCTATGGAGGGACATACTCTTGTTTAAGGATAAAACCCATAAAAGCCCTAAGGTGACTAGCAATATTGTTTATCTAAATAAGTTTTTTTATAAAAAAATACTTAAAAACTTTTGCCCTTCCCTTTTTCCTTTCTCTAGGGACAGTGTGTACACTGTACTCTCTTCAGACCCACTTGTAAAATTATGTTGGGTTTGTTATTGTTGTTGTATTAAATTTATCACTAAAAATAAGTCTTAGAATTTTGTGTTTTATTATTTAAAATTTTCTTAATGAAAAAAATTTGTATTTTTTGACATTTTAAAAAGGAAAAATTATTAAACATAAAATGAGAAAGGAAGGAGGTACTCTCATGCAGTGAGATAAATGTCTTTGTGTGAAAAGTGGGTCAGTTTCCAATGACACAATCTTCCATATCTTTATTGGGAACATATTCAATATTTTCAATAATTTAAACAATCTATAATTTTATTTTATTTTTAATAAAATTAAAAATTTAATAATTCGCAGTATTTTACTCTGAATTATGTAAAAAAAATTAATGAATTTTTTTTAAAATAATTACAAAATTTATTGTTATTATTTTTACCTAATTCGCAGTAGAATATTGCAAATTATTAAAATATATTGTTTTAAATAATTCTTAGTATTTACTGCGGATTAGTTTAACGGCTAAATTTCCGCTAAAGTACTATGAATTACCTATTTTTGTAACTTTTTTTAATATTAAAAATATACTTTGTATCTAAATAACCATCAATTAAACTTCGAACTCCAACTTATAATATCCACTCTCACCACTTTATGGCATCGTATAGAGTAAATTTTGTCCCATAGTTATGAAATTAACTTAAGAGTTCAAGATTATTGCTCCCGACAGATAGTTACTGAAATTATATGGTATTCTTCTTGAGGTTTTCCCATTGATGAGGTGGCTTGCCCCAACACCAAAGGTCAAAAAATTAGATCAACTCCATTCAAGGTAATTTATAGAGGCGGATTAAAGATTTGAAGTTATGGGTTCCTACTATAATTTTATATATAATATACAATAATAATAAGGTTCACAAATGGATATTTATGATATTTTTAGTAAATTTTTTAATAGAAATATAATATCCATTCAAAAATTATTAGATTACCGAGAAACCAATAACAACACATCTTGATCCGCCACCGGTTATTTGTAAACTTATATTCAGTGGCGGATTTACAGTCAAGGGGTTCAATTGCCTTTCGGTTTGAAAAGTAATACTATTGTGCAAGGTAAATAAAATTCGTATGTTTGTTAATTTCTGAATCTGCTTGGTGGCATCACAAGTTCGAATTTTGCAAGTCCTTTTGTAAATCTGACTATGTATCTAGTGTCTATTATCTATCTATATTTATATTTATATTATATTAAAAGTATGAAAATCTTATTAAAATATTGTTCGCTTTTTTTACCCTTTAAAATATTATTTATACTGGATAAAATGTCTCGACCTGGAATCCCACCATCGGGACCGTAATGATGCCTCACATTCACTTCCAAGGCAAGCCAACTGAGCTAAATTGTTTAACAAATTTTTGTAAGATAATTAATTCGTAACCATAGCAGAGATTAAGATACAATTACACAATCAATCTAGAGTTAGAGTCTAAGGAAGCGTACCGTTCAACTCCATTGATTTATCAGGGACAACAAACGACGATTAAGCCTGGGACCAACTTTCACAATTCACTAGCTACGTGCTCTCACAGCCCGGAGAACTTGACTGGTGTAACGTCTACGGTTACCACGTATTCAAGAGGCAGAATACACAAGGGTTTTCTAATAGCTAGGAAAAGGGGGATTTGCCTATATTTATAAAGAGTATTTGCCCATCGCAGGCCAATAGTTATTGGGTCTCACTTATCTACACACATAATATTTAATATTAGGCCTTTTATTTATCCACCACTTGGGTCACATCACTATCCTTTCAGCCTATAATTAATTAACATAAGCCCAAATTCCAATATTCTCCCACTTGGACGCCAACGTTAATTCAAGATATGAAAACAATTTTAAATATTTGGGTCTTCTAAGAAAATTATTTTAAAAAAGGATTTTAGACTCTACGGTGGCCACACCTACTCACATAACCAAGGATAGAATGACCCATATAACAACTCATTCAGTATCAATAGAAATGACAAACAATGGATCATAGCAGGCAGCACACCATTTTAAGGTATGAATTCTTTCTACGACCACATATGTTAGAATTCCCATCAACATGGATCAAACATGTGTGCTAAGCATTTTATCTTTCTAATCAAGGTGATTAAATTCACACCTCTTAGAAGGCAATAATCCTCCAAGTGATATTATAACCATATCACCTCAGGAGCCTCCAAGTGAAACAAAATCATATCACTTTAGGAGGAGTCCCTTGTGTCTTACCCGGGATAATTAAGGCAATAAGCCGCAAAACTCAAAGATATCCTGAGTTTATGCAATGCCCGATTGAAAATAAAAATAAATTAATTATCTTGTTAGTCATAAGCATAACAGGTATCAAATAACACAAGCTTGCATAAAAATAAAATTTATCAAAAGAAGTATCCCAGTCAGCAATTACAAGGTAACTCCCACTGACTAAAGCATATCAAAGACTCTATAATACCTATATTTTTAGCATGTTCATTAAACACTACATGCCTAAGACCTTTAGTCAAAGGATCAGCCAACATAGATTTTGTGCTAATATGCTCAATACATATATCACCTTCTTTTACGATGTCTCTAATCTTAAGAAACTTAAAACTAACATGCTTAGAGCCTCTTGTTCTCTGGTTATTCTTGGAGAAGAACACAGCTGCACTGTTGTCATAAAAAATAGCCACCGCCTTAGATATAAAATATACAATTTGTAATATAGTAAGAAACTTCTTCATCCAGACAACATGTAAAGCAGTCTCAAAACAAGCAATAAACTCAGCTTCCATTGTAGATGTAGCAGTGATACTTTGCTTCTCACTTTTCCAAGAAATAGCACCTCTACGCAACATAAAAATATACCTAGAAGCTGATTTCATATTGTCTTGACAACCTGCAAAATCAGAGTCTGAATATATTAGAAGATCCAGACCATCAACCTTTTTGTATACAAGCATGAAGTCTTTGGTGCGTTGTAGATATCTCATCACTTTCTTTGCATCCACCCAATGTGCCCACCCAAGATTAGAAGAAAATATTCCCAATATGTTAACAACAAATGCAATATCAGGCCTTGTACAAACTTTTATGTACATTAAACAACCAACAACACTTGCATATGGTACATCTTTCATAGTTCTCATTTTAACTTTATTTTTCGGACATTGATCCTTGCTAAGTTTGTCTCCTTTTATAACAGATGCAATACCAGGTCTCACTCTTGCATATTGAAAGTTTTAAGAACACTCTCAATGTAGGAACGATGTGATAAACCTAATAAACCACATGACCTATCTCTTCTAATTTCTATCCCAAAAATAAAAAGGGCTTCACCAAGATCTTTCATATTAAAAAACCTAGACAAAATTATTTGGTCTAATTCAACAAGCCCAAATCATTTGTGGCATGAAAAATGTAATCAACATAGAGAACCATGATAATGAAATTAGCATTAGCTATTTTAATATATACACATTCATCAAGCTTATTCTCCACAAATCCAAATTTATTAATAATTTCATCAAATTTCAAGTACCATTGCCCGGAGGCCTGTTTAAGCCTATATATGGATTTGTTGAGCTTGCACACTAGATGTTCTTTACCAGCTTCTTTAAACCCTTCAGGTTGAACCATGTAAACATCTTCAACTAGACTCCCATTGAGGAAAGTAGTTTTAACATCCATCTGGTGCAATTCTAAATCGGAATGAGCCACAAGAGACATTGTAAATGTATCCTTGGATGAAACAGGAGAAAATATTTTCTAATAATCAATACCTTCTTTCTGAGTGTAACCCTTAGCAACCAACCTTGCTTTTATAACGGTCTATGTTTCCCTTAGAGTCTATTTTTGTTTTAATCACTCATTTGCAACCAATAGGTCTAAAACCTTTAGGCATTTTAACTAACTCCCACACTCCATTGTGTTTCATAGAGCGCATTTCATCATTCATTGCCTTACGCCATTTATCAACAAATTGAGAGGAAATAGTTTGAACATATGATAAAGGACCAGTTAGCTCTCCAGTATCACAAGGATTTTCAGTCACATATACGACAAAATCATTATATATGGCAGACCTTCTTTCTCTTTGTGACCTGCGAAGTGGTTCATTGTGTATATTTTGTTCAGGAACTATGGGATCTACGTTGTTGTTCCCTTGATTCTCCCCTCATAAGTAGGTTGTTTAGCATATTTTCATGTATACCAGGAATAGAGACAATGACTTTCTTCTCTTTCAATACAATTTCCTTATCACATGAACAATCACAATCACAAATATCGTGCTCAAGAAATTTTGCATTAATAGACTCAACGATTCTAATGCCATGCCCAGGACAGAAAAACCTAAAACCTTTAGAGTGATCAGGATAGCCTATAAAGAAACAACTGGTAGTTTTAGGATCAGTTTTATTTTATGGGGGTAAATAAATCCGAACTTATGCTGGACAAATGTGAAAATTGTTCAAGCTAGGTTTTTGGATTGTCCATTGTTCAAAGGGAGTTTTCAAGGCAGATTTTTTAGGAACTCTATTCAGGATATGGCTAGATGTTTTTAAAGCTTCACCCCAAAGAGACTCAGGTAGGCTAGTCCTTGACATCATACTTCTCATCATTTCCATGAGAGTACGATTTCGTCTTTCAGCCACACCATTCCGCTCAGGAGTACCTGGCATGGTATGTTATTCTACTATCCCACATTCTTGCAAGAATAAAGCAAAATGCCCCATACATTGACCAGACTCATCATATTTTCCATAGTACTCACCACCACGGTTAGACCTCACTATCTTAATGGATCCCAAGCTGTTTTTCAACTTCAGTCTTGTAAATTTTAAACTTATCAGCTACTTCAAATTTTTCTTTTAATATATATATATATATATATATATATAAATATATATATATATATATATATATATATATATATATATATATATATATATATATATATAATAGTACCTTGAAAAGTCATCAGTAAAAGTAATAAAATACTTATGATTGGTCAAAGTAGGTACATAAGGTTCACTAATATCAGTATGAATTATTTCTAAGAGTTCAAAGCTCCTAGTGGAACCCTTTCTCTTAACCTTTGTCATTTTACCCTTAACACAATCCACACAAATTTCAAAATCTTTTGGATCAAGAACAGGTAAAACATTTTCCTTTATCAATCGTTCAATTCTTTCTTTAGAAATATGACCAAGACGCATATGACATAATATGTAAGACATTTTACTCATAGCAGACCTTTTGTGGGCAATATTTTCAACATGCATTGTAGAAAATGTTTCATTCAATATATTCAAGAGATATAGACCATCACTTAAATAAGCATCAACAACAACATGTGAATCATAGGAAATTTTAATAATACCATTATTTTGTTAAAATGAATAACCATCTTTGTCCCGAAACTAATTTCCGTTTCATAGACGGTACAAAATTAGTATTTCCTAAATGAATATTAAAATTATTCATAAAAGGTAAAATAAATATATCCCTATAAACTCTACTTTTGCTTTGTGTTCATTGCCCACAACAACACTGGCTTCATCTTTTTCTTTTTTTCTTCCGTCTGCTTATTAGATGCTACAAGACATTGGTTACATAACAGTTGCACCACTATCCAACTGTGACGACCCGGCCAATTGTTTTTGAAATTTATGGCCTGATTCCCCATTAACTGCTTCTCCTAAGTTCATTTCTGCTATTTTGGTTTGCCGGGACATTCTGCAGGAACCACAGAAGCATAGAAATCCCGTAAAAGCATAACCGCAGAAGCGAAACCATGAGCCTTGAGTGAAAGTTGTAAAAGCGGCTTAGTTTTCACATAAGCGGGACTGCAGAAGAGGTCTCTTGACCTCATAAGCGGTAATCAGTGTTCATAAATAATAATTTCGAGAGTTGAGTTTCAAAAGTTGGAAAAATCAATAGAGAGCTCAAGAGAGGGCGATTCTGAGTTGGTTTTGAAGAGAAGATCATTGGGTAACATTTCCTTAATCCATTTTAGTTGTATTCCATCAATATATAGTTAAATCCATAATCTAATTTCGGATTTGGGATCAAATTGGGGAAAACTTCTTAGACTAAACTATTGGGTTTTGAGTGGGTATTTGACCTCCGATTTGGGAGAGTTTTATATGGTTAGACTTGTGAGAGTACGAGAGTTCTGAAAATGTAGAAATATTAAATTCAGAGACGTAGGCCAGCGGGGTGTTTTGGTCATTTACTAATTTTTGCGCCATAGCTTTAAATTTAATAGTGGAATCAGTTGCTTGCAATGTTATTTACAATATGTAATTGAATTGAATAAATTTGGGATATTTGGAGTTGGATATTTGTGGCAAAGGCATGGTTTATAATTGATTATTGAGTCGGTTCGAGGTAAGTGGCTTGTCTAACCTTGTGGTGGGGACCTTTCCCCTTAGGACATGATATATGATATTCTAATGCGTCATAATTGAGGTGATGAGCGTGTACTTTAGCTAATTGTTGAAAATCTATTTTTACTTAAAGTATTTAAATTGTGTTTTCTTGTTTACTGCTTATTCTAGTTGCAAGTTTACCCTGTGATAGTTAGAGAAGCATATTTAGTTGGCTTACTTGCCTATTTGCTTAAACTGTCTTGTTTGCACTTCGTGAAGCATGTTAGGCTAGAATTTACTATTACTTGTTCTGAGTTTAGCATTTATCCTAGTGTTTGAGCTGTCATTGTGTGTTTTAAATTTGGGACTTCGGGACGGCATCCCAGGAGATCCCCATGTACTTGATATGTTATGGATTGAGGGTGGGGGATACGTAGAGATCCCTGGCACTTGTATTTCTATATATTGAGGATACCAAGAGATCCTCGGGATACCAAGAGATCCCTAGTGTATATGATGAGGGTACCAAGAGATCCTCGGGATACCAAGAGATCCCTAGTGCATATGATGAGGATACCAAGAGATCCTCGGGATACCGAGAGGTCCCCGGCTATTATTCTTGTTGTGAGCAGTATTCCTTTTACTGTTTTACTTCTACTTTCTATTACTGTTTTTCATTATTTATCCGGTTTGGATTCTCGTTGTAAACTTTATCTATACTGTTTTCTTTATCCTATCATTTATTATGTTTTATCTCAGTAGGGCATTGACCTTCCTCGTCACTGCCCGACCGAGGTTAGGCTTGGCACTTACTGAGTACCGTTGTGGTGTACTCATGCCCCTTCTGTGCATGTTTATCATGTGCAGATCCAGGTACCTCCACCCAAGCGTACTATCCCCGAGGCGGAGAGATCTAGTAGAGACTTCAAGGTATATCTGCTGCGTCCGCAGACCACGAGTGTCTATCTTATTCCAGCTGTAGTAGATAGCTTTCCTTTTTCTTTCGGTTGTTAGACATTCTGGATTTAAAATAGTATAGCACATTTCTATTATCCTGTGTTGACTATAAGTTTCGGAATTTTTGGGATATTGATTAGATTTTTGGTGATATTGAGTTGTAAATGCCGAGCAGAATTTATATTCAGTTTTCTCTTAGCTGTTGATTTTAAATTTTTATTCCGCAAGTTATTTAATTTTTCACATTGTTAGGCTTACCTAGTCGTAAGGACTAGGTGCCGTCACGACATATTCACGGAGAGGGACCTGGGGTCATGATTGGTATCAGAGCTCTAGATTCATATGAGTCACGAAACACAAGCTGACTTATTAGAGTCTCGCTGATCGGTATGGCGACGTCTGTACTTATCTACGATAGGCTATGTAACCATTTAGGAAAAATCTTCACTTCATTGAATTCCTTGTCGTGCTATATTTTGATATCAATTCTAAAACTTCTGTCTTCTATTCTCTCAGATATGGTGCAGACATGTGCGACTCGGGATGATCAGTCACTCGCGCCCCCTACTGCATCCGTGAGAGGTAGGGATAGGGTAGTAGGCCGTAGAAGTGCACACAATACAGCTAGAGCACCTGGGCAAGCTGCCGCTGAGGTACCACTAGTAGATCCACCAGGAGTTCAGGCACCTGACACGCCTACTACTACTACTACTACTACTACTACATCCTTTCAGGAGACATTAACTCAGTTCATGACTATGTACACCAACTTGGCTCAGGCGGGGTTGCTTCCCCTCATTTCACCACATCCCAGGTCGGGGGAGGGGCCTAGAGCCCCGCAGCCTGCACTCTTGAGCAGAGAGTGCATACGGAGCCGGTCCCAAAGATCATTCCTGTACTGCCTGCAATGCTAGTTTTGACCGAGGATGGGTCAGTTGTTTTGGAGGACGAGCAACTGAGGCTTGAGAGGTTTAAGAAATACAAGCCTCTTGTCGTCAGCTGTTTAGCATCGGACGATCCCTTGGGATTTATAGAGGAGTGCCATCGTATTCTTCGCATTATGCATATAGTAGAGCTAGCGGGGTTTCCTTTACCACTTTTCAGCTTTAGGGAGACGCTTAAGATTGGAGGCCTACTTATGAGATAGACAGTCCGGGTGAGGCTACTTCACTGAGCGACCTAGTTTTTGGATATGTTTCTGAGAGACTTTGTTCCCCAGAGCCTTAGGATCACGTGACACGCAGTGTTTGAGCATTTATGCCAGGGTGCTATGTTAGGTTCAGAGTATGCCATCCGTTACACCAGATTGGCGAGGCATGCCCCAACCTTGGTTGCCACTGTCGGTGAGAGGGTTTGCCAGTTCATTGAGGGCCTTATTCCTCCCATCAGGATGGCTCGATAGTTGGAGATGGACATTCCTTATTAGGAGGTAGTGAGCATTTCCATGAGGATCTAGGGTATGCTCACTAGGGAGCAAGAGGAGAGGAGGCCAAGAGGTCTCAAGAGTCGGGCCACTACGCTGGTGCTCGTACCCCAGCAGTAGGTCGACATGATATGGTTTATATGGGTTGCCCCATTCATTCCGCTCTTCCATCAGCCAAGAGTGCTCCAGCTCCTCCCAGACCTAGGATTCTTACTATGAACCTCCGGTTTCTAGTGTGCCTCATATGCGGGGTGCTTTTAGAGGTCAGTCCAGTAGACCTGGCCCTAGCCAGTCACAGACACCATGTCCTCCAAGAGCTTGTTTTGAGTGTGGTTACACCTACCATGTGGTGAGGGATTGCCCTAGACTTGGAAGGAGTGCACATCCATAGACTGCTCAGACACAGCGTGCTCCTCAGAGTTCTCAAACCTTGATCACAGCTCCAGCTGCTACCCTATCTTCCCAGCGAGTTAGGGGCGGAGTTCGGTGAGGTAGAGGTCGCCCTCGAAAGAGAGGCCAGGCAAGATATTATGCCATTCATGCTCGTATCGAGGTTGTTGCATCCGTTTATGTCATTACAAGTACTATACTGGTTTATCATAGAGATGCATAAGTTCTATTCGATCTAGGCTCCACTTATTCTTATGTATCTTCTTATATTGGCCCGCATTTGGGCATAGCCCGAGATTCTTTGAGTTCCTCTATGATGTTTCTATTCATGTGGGAGATTCTCTTGTTGTGGATCGCGTTTATCGTTCGTGTTTGGTTACTATTCATAGCTTTGAGACTAGAGTGGATTTATTGTTATTCGATATGGTTGACTTTGATGGTATTTTGGGCATGGACTGGTTGTTGCCCCATCATGCTATTCTTGATTGCCACACCAAGGCTGTGACACTGGCTATGCCAGGTATTCCGCGTATTGAGTGGTGTGGCACTTTAAATCACACTCCCAGTAGATTTATCTCTTTCGTTAGAGCTCAACGTATGGTTAAGAAGGGGTGTGCTACGTATTTAGCCTATCTAAGAGATTTCGGTGTTCCTTATGTTGATTTGGTCCTAGTGGTACGAGATTATCATGATGTGTTTCCAGCTTATCTTTTGGGTATGCCACTTATTGCCGAGCATTCAGCCCATTTTCATTCCCTTGAATCAAATAGCTCCTCCTGAGTTAAAGGAGTTGAAGGATCAGTTACAGGAATTGCTTGATAAGGGTTTTATTCGACCCAGTGTTTCACTGTGGGATGCTCCTGTTTGTTTGTGAAGAAAAATAATGATTATTTTTCAATAATTTTACAAATAATACCTATTTTTCAATTACGAACCCGAAAAATAACTAGCTCATGACAATGGTAGCGACCCTAAACCTATCGGTAACAAAAACAATTCTCTAAGTAAAACCCCACATCAATTTCTGCCACCTTTATATTTTGTCTATTCGTTTAAATAAATCAAGGAAAACTTACAGCTTGTCTATCAATTAATGGGTAACTCTTGACAGCAGGCGGTCCAATATTATATTTCCACAAGTTTACGTTTTTGCCTAAACAATGTTGACCTAAAAGAAAGACAAGTTCGAGAACCTATCACTTCCAGAAATGAATGCAATTGCAGCTTTTTCCATCGACTATTGGTTTGAACGGTTGCAATTACTATGTTGTACTAGGAGACCTAGGTAAAACTACTTTGTCAATCACTCTTATGAAAGAGTAATGGAGTAAAGGTTTTTGATTGGAATATGATTTATATCAATACAAGTTATATTTAGAAAAGTTATGTTAAGATTGGTTATGTTGGGATTATTCATTATTTGATATGTTGTATTAAAAACGTAATTGTATTATTTCTAAAAAGAAGATATAAGTTATATTGTGTTAATTACTCCACCTTCTATAAGGTAAGTTATTTCGGTGTTAAAATTAATATCGGGATAATTTATACCTAATTTGCTAACCAAACAAAATATTAAGGTGGTATTAAATTTTTATACCTTCTTATACCTCATACAAAACGAGCTTCTAAGAAATTATATATGTTAGGAACTCCGTACAAATTGAAAATTTTAGCACCCGTTCTATTGAAGATATAATTAACTATTTAAAAATATGCTCTTTCTAGCAACATAAGTTTAAGAAGAAATGTCACATATATTAATATAATATTAGAACAAGCATATGTCCTACAATGAGGGTGAAGCTACTCTTTTGCAGTGGTGGTTAATTGACCATTTTTTGTCAGAAATTACACTATTTATATAGGTAAAATACCAAAATTTTGAAATACATAAAATATATTGAACAACCTTTATCATAAATTTTTTTGCTTCTTTTAAGTTTGAACACTATTGAACAAATTTATGTTCGCCATCGCCTACAATTGAGTTTCACCGGCACTCATTATTTAAAAAAAAAAAAAATCATGTCCTTAACTCATAAGAAATACCAAGCCTGCACGTAAAGAAACGTGTTGAAAATATGTAAAAGTGTATTTTGTCTAAAAGCTCATATATTTCAACATAATCCTTTACAATTTTGAAAAACAATTTAAATGATCAGTTAACGGGAAGTTAGAGTTTTAATTTTAACATATAATTTTCTATAATTTTCCCCCTTTAGAATTATCTCCAAAAAGCAAACTCATATATTCTTTACCATAGGTAGTGTCAGTTCCTTAGTTCTTTTTTATCTTTTGGATGAGGGGCCGCTGATAGAAGGCGAGGAGAATATTGGGACTATAGTTGCAAGATAGTGATAAAGGAAAAGCTATTCACATAAAAAGGGAATATGGTAACATCCTTTTCTTCTTTTCATCTTGTCCTTTTCTTTTTATTATTTTTCATTTCTTAAGACATGTATTTTTCAGCGCCTTTACCAGTAAATTCCTCTTATCTTTTCTTTCCCTTTTCCTACTTATTCCTTTGTTGTGATAGTGTAAAGCATGTGACATTGGTTAGGATTAAATGGAAAAATCTATTCCACGGTTGTGTTTACCCTCACTCAATACATATATAACATGTGTCTTTCGTAAACTCTCTTAATCATAAGTAATTATTATAAATTATCACCTCAAATTTATAATTTCCTCCGTCCCACTTTATATGGCGGAGTTCATATTTCGAGCCACCAGAGTTTTTCTTTGACTGCAAATTTTTCATGTCTTTTAGATATTTTTAATTATTAATTAATATGATTTATAGTACTTTATATGTAGTTTTCAAGTACATAAATTTATTTCAATAATTTAAATGTTCTATGTCCAAATTCACGGTAAAACAAGTTTGGCTCTCGTAACTCAAGCTCCGACACATAAATTGAGACAGAGAGAATAATAATTATAGGCAATTAATATACTATGGTGCTACTAGGGAATATGATGAGTATTGTTGTCAAATATATGGGGAGTCATCCCAAATATTTATATATTTCTTTAAGTGCGTCATAATATTACCAGGGTAAAATTAAAGAGCACTTCCTAGAAACTAGTTACAAAAAGAGAGGGGGAAAAAGCCTCTTCTATCATTGATGACTAGTCTAATAATGCACAAAATCAATAAGATTTCATATTCTTCTCTATGTCTAGAAAGGGAATAAAATAACATATTGTTTGATTCAGAGGTCACACCCATCTCCTTTTCCTTCTTCCTGTCTTTCTATAGCTCTCTTTTCCATTGCTTTTCTCTGGTTTTTGTGATTCTCTTTACTTTTCTCTTTATGTAAACCAGCTCCCTTGTCAGAGATTATAATGATTTCAAAATGAGTAGTACTAACTTATATTATGAGCAGAGAAGATTTCTTGTCTTTTTACTGTGAAGGTCTTCCCAAAGTAAACTCCAGATTAGGCTTCTTTTCTGGACTTGTCTCTGTTATGCTTGATGAGCTCACCTCTCCTGATATTCTCTCATAGCTTAAGCATTTTGCTTCCATCTCTTTTTGCTGTAATTTCTTTTTTTCCTCAAAAGAATGAATTAATTAGTAAGGAAGAACAACAAGCATACACACAATATTGTAAATCTATCTGAATAAAGGATGAACAAATTAAATTGACTAGAGGGAATATAAGAAGTAATATAATTATAGCACTGCATTCTTGATTATAGCCCATTCTTACTTAATTAGCTAGTCTAAGTCATTATAGGGAAATTAATAAAAAGACATCTTTTTAGGAAGGATTTCTTGACTTTCGTTTCCTATGTCTTTTGAAAATGAGCTGCCTTATCTTTTGTGAAAAGCTTGAAATCCTTTCTATCTCATTCAACTTTATCCACTTTATGTTATAATCCATGATGAAAACTTAAGCCTATCACCATTGCAATATGGATTTAACTTATATAAATTCACTATACTGTTAATATTTCTAAATAAATTGTTCCACTAATTATTATAGACTATGATATGATAGCGTAAAAATTCTTTTATAAGCAACTAAATTTTCAGAGGTATTGCATATAGTACCTCAAGAGATGGAATATTGCCCTGGTAGCCTCCTAGTTTGCCATGCAACTGCCAACTTTCTCTGCTACAAAAACCATAGCAATTGAAAAGAATATTCTCCATCAGTGGAAGCCATGCATGCAGAGAAGAAGAAAAAGCAAACTGAGGAATATGAAATTAAAGCCATCATTTTACAGACTTATTTAAAGCTTCTTATCTTTTTCTTTTTTCTTGCTTTCTTCACTTACGATATGCCCTTTTTGCCTATAGTTCATAAAAGTTTGCCACCACACTCCACACATGTGAAAGCACATTAAATACTAGAATCAAAACCAAACTTCAAAGAAGTTTCAAAAATAGCCTTAGACCTTTAATTTGTCTTTAAATTGGCATAAAAGCTTTCAACATATGGGGCCATTTTCTTAAACTTTGACACTAAGTATAGAGGTAGGTCCTTTTTCATTCCTAGAATGATTTGCCATTTGATATATAATCCTATTCTAAAATTTTCAAAAATCTTTGATTTTTTTCCCCATTTTCTTCTTTACCTCACGTAGTTTTATCCAAAAGAGTTTCTCGACAGATGGATCATAGCTATATTATTATTCCTCACTCTTCTCTCTTTTTGATCTTTTATACATCTGCAACTTTTTGAGATGCTCTGGCTTAGGCTTAGATGGAGAATCTCATCTCTGAGTCCTGGCATGATATTAATTCTGCCAAAGATTTACACCTTTTTTATGAATTGAAGACAAAGTTTTCAATTGCGTGGTCAGTAAATTTTATCTTGTTTCAGACTTAACATTATAACTGCTTCTTCCTCTTAATATGGTTCCCCAGCCTAGTAGTAGTAGAAATAATAATAAACAAGTTTTATGGCCTAGTGGACACTACTTTTGTCTGATTTTCTACCTTTAGGAGGAATACAAAGAGTTTTCACGTGATACGTGGGGTTCTAAATTTTCTCTTCATTCTTTTCCTTTTCAAAGTTCAAGAATTTTCTATAACATGTTAAGTTACACCTATAATATGAAGATTATTTACACCGTCAATCATTTTATCATAAATGAAAAAAAAAGCATAAAATCTTTATGAGTAGCATATAAAATGTGCACCTTGAAGAGTTGCTCCAAAGACCATGGTATTCTTTATCTTGGAGATGCATATTGTTATTTCTGCCTTGTTGGTCAGATAAATCAGACTTCCTTGAATTTTCAATTTCAGGCATTAAATCCTCTGAAGTATCCCCAGAAGACCCATTATCGAATACCTCTGATTGGCCTAACACATTCCGAGAAAAAAAAATGTGATTACAATTTCAATATGCTTCAAGAAATATAAAATGAAAAAAATACTACTACTTAGGTTATTTTCTAAAAAAACCCCGGAACAAAAAAATTGAATTAGTCGTATTATAATGAATACATAAAAACCTGAAGAAGCTGGTACTGCTACTCTATCGGTAGTCTTAATCGTCCGATACATCTGCAAAGATATAACAAAATGATGCAATGTAGCATTAAAATGTAAACCATGACCATTATACAACAGTAGTTGAATTACAATAGATTTTGTTTTGAAAAATCATATAATATTTTTCTTTTTGCAACTCAAGCCTCTCTGTCCTTTCGGGTAGGGGTAAGGCCTGTCTACATATTACCCTCCCCAGATCTCACTTTGTGGGACTATACTGGGTAGTTGTTGTTGTTGTTTTTGCAACTCAAAATAGAACGCTATGGTCATATTAGCGATATTGTGATACCAACAATTATAACGTATGTACAGACTCAAGCTCTGTGGCACAAAAATACATAGTAGAGTACACTATACTATTGTGTACGTACACAGAAAATTAAGCGAAGTGCAAAGAATGAGATAATGGAATAGACCTTTCCTAGTACTGTATACACGTCACTTGATAGATACAATTCTTAGAAAAGATGTAGCTACAGCTAAATGATGACAACCTTTTTGCTTGTGCCCCATGTAGTGAGCATACATGTATGTGAATATTCATGTGCATGCACCACTTTTTGATAGATAAACACTTGCATCATGTAACTCCACAAACTTGTACACACTTTATATTTCTTGTATTCTGGAATATATTGGACCGACTAATCTAGATTCACGTTAGATATAGTCACTAAATTGGATAAATTGCTCTCTATTGAATAAGATATATTTTCAAGGCTAACAAAAGATTCTTTAGTTAAAGATAAAAGAGAATTTATCTATTCCGCCACACTACTTCATGATTATACATACTTCAAGCAGACGCATAAACTGTAAACAAAAAGTGAAATTAACTACGAATTTTGTCGCTAAAGGATCACACCCCCGCAGACAAAAATTATAAATATAAAAAGTATTAGGATATATTGTGTATATTTTTTGTGTATCTTTTTATTATTGGTAGATATTCTTTCATTATTGTACAGTCCTATAGTTGATAGGATTTGATACCTCTCTGTACTCTATATATATATATTTTTGTGAGCAATACGAAAAAAATAATTCTCTCAAAACTCTCTACATAGTATCAGACGCTAGTGGCTTATCGCCAAATAAACCCTAATTCTTGCCTCCACCGCCGCCGACCTTCACGGTCAGCCTCGCCGCCGCTGCACTAACCGGCAGCCCTCTCTCTCGACGTCGATCAGCGCCTCCTCCCCTCTGCCTCGCGCTTCATGGCCGCTACGACATCAAACGATCTTCTCCAGCCGATTGCCATCAATGCGTCGGCTCAGATCCCACTCAAATTGGATACCACTAATTAACTGGTGTGGAAATTCCAATTCTGAACCCTTCTTACGGGTTACGACCTCCTCGGCTTCTTGGAGGATCGAAGCCGTGCCCACCAGCCACTATCGTCGACAAGGAGGTGACTTCTCCCAATCCAGCATATCCTTACTGGATTCGCCAGGACAATCTTATTCTCAGTGCCATCATCTCGTCGATCACACCGACGATCATCTCCTTTATTGCCGCTGCGGAAACCTCTAAAGAGGCCTGGGATATCCTCGCGCGCACAAACGGCACTACTTCTCATGGTCATGTCATGGCTATCAAACAACAGCTCCATAATCCGGTAAAAGGTTCTAAATCTGTTACTGATTTTATGCACGGTATTCGCGTGATTGTGGATGAATTATCTCTCCTGGGTGTTACTGTTGATTCTGAGGATCTTGTCATTAAGGTTCTCAATGGTCTTGATGATCCGTATATGGAGCTCTCTCATGCCATCCAAGCCCGCGAATCTCCCATCTCTTCTGGTGAATTACATGACAAGCTATTAAGCATGGAGGCTCAGATTACTGCTCGTGCGCCGGCCACCTCTGCCGCATCTGATTTGGCTCCGTCGGCTGCCTTCGTCGCCGGACAGCAGTCCGGCCGTAATCGTTTCGGTGGCCGTGGGCACGGCCGTGGCAGCCGTAGTTCATCCTTCGGTCGCGGTGGTTACTCCAACAATGGCCAATCTCGCGGGTACAATGGCAAGTGCCAGCTCTGCAATGAATTTGGCCACTCCGTGCGCCGCTGTCCGTCCACAATTTCCGGCGCCAATCAGCCCCCATACGGTGGACCATTGCCGTGGCCAGCATACGCTCCGCCGCCTTATCCGGCTACTCACACAGCCCATCACTCTCTGACAATTCCCTCTACATCCGATTGGATCCTGGGCTCTGGTGCCTCTCATCACATAACCAATGATCTTGCCAACATGTCTCTTCACAGTCCTTACACTGGTTTTGATGATGTGGTTATTGGTAACGGTGAAGGTTTAAAAATTACACATACTGGACAACTTATCAGTTATTCCTCTCTTTTATTGCCTGGGGCTCTCTGTGTTCCACATATGCGCATAAATTGATCTTCGTTGCTCAATTATGTCGTCACAATAATGTTAATGTTGTTTTTTCTGACACTGATTTTCAGGTGAAGGATCGTCGCACGTGGGCAACACTCGTCAGCGGCCCACGTAGGGACAACGCCTACTACTGGCCGGCGGCTTCCCGTCTTTCGTCCGCCCTCACGGCACAAAAGCTCTCTGCGTCATTGTGGCATTCTCGGTTTGGTAATCCGTCAGCCAAAATCCTGCGTCATTTAGTGTCTTCTAGCAGTATAGCGTCCAGTAGTGTGTCTGATTTTGCTTGTGTCTCTTGCAAGCTTCATAAGTGTCATAAGTTACCTTTTTCTGAGTTAAGTTTATCTTCTACTACTCCGCTGGAGCTTATTTTTTCTGATGCATGGACCTCTCCGATTATTTCTAATGAAGGATTTAAATATTTTGTCATTTTTGTTGATCATTTTTCTAAGTATGTTTGGTTTTCTCCTTTACGCCGTAAATCTGATGTCTTGCAAACCTTCCCCACTTTTAAATTCATTGTAGAAAAATATTTCTCTGCTAAAATCATTACTCTGTATACTGATAATGGGGGTGAATTCGTAGCTTTACGCTCTTTTCTTGCCTCCAATGGCATCTCACATCTCACTTCACCTCCTCATACACCTCAGCACAACGGCTATGCTGAACGCCGTCACCGTTATATTGTCGATACTGGTCTCACTCTCCTTCATTATGTCTCTGTACCTCTCATTTACTGGCCTTATGCGTTTGCCACAACAGTCTATCTCATTAATCGTCTTCCCAAGACAAATCTCTCGATGCTCTCCTCCTTTGAGTCTCTCTTCCATAGGGCCCCCAACCTTGCCAAACTGCGTGTCTTCGGCTGTCAATGCTTCCCTTGGCTTCGGCCCTACACCTCACACAAAATGGAACCCAGATCTCGTGGCCGTGTCTTCTTCGGCTACTCTACTACTCAAAGCGCATATCTATGCTTTGATCTCTCAACGTCTAAAATCTTCGCCTCGCGTCATGTTACCTTCCATGAAGATATCTTCCCGTTCTCCAAATTGTCTAACCTCGAGTCTCCACCTGTACCCATTTCGGTCTCCCTAGACGTCCTTCCGCTGCCTCCGCCAGTTCCTGCCGCCGCTCCCACTCGCAACCCTTCACCGGACGCACCGCTGGCGCCACCGCCCGCGCCACCAGCGCCTCTTACGGTACCGCCAGCGGCCTCCACCGCCGCTACACCCACTATGCCGCCACCTTCATCCTCTCAAGGTGGTCATCATATGCAAACTCGCAGCAAAAATAACATTTATATGCCCAACAAGAAGTTTGGTATGTCTGCTGTCACCTCTCCAGCTGTTACAGAACCTCAGACTTTGTCTAGTGCTATGTCTGATGAACGCTGGCGCGCTGCTATGTCATTGGAGTTTGATGCTCATCTACGAAATGACACCTGGGATCTTGTTCCGCCTGATCCTTCACAGAATGTTGTGGGCTGCAAGTGGGTTTATCGTATCAAACAAAAGCCTGACGGTACTATGGACAAGTTCAAAGCCCGGCTTGTTGCGAAAGGCTTTCATCAGCGTCCAGGTGTAGACTTCCAGGAGACTTTCAGTCTGGTGTATCAAAGGGCTGGCCTCTTCGTCAAATGGATGTGAACAATGCCTTTTTCCATGGGAGACTTGCAGAAGATGTTTATATGGCACAACCACCGGGTTTCGTTGACAAAGCCTATCCATCTTATGTCTGTAAGTTACAGAAAGCTATTTATAGTCTCAAACAGGCACCCCGGGCATGGTACAGTGAGCTCCGCCAATGCCTTTTGGCTATGGGTTTCGTCAACACTACCTCTGACACTTCATTCTTAGTCTTTCAGCATTCTGGTATTACAGCCTATTTTTTGGTATATGTTGATGATCTCATATTGACTGGTAGTGACTCTGCTTTCTTGAACCGTGTGATTGACTCTCTTGGGACTAAATTTTCTCTTAAAGACATGGGTGATCTAAGCTACTTTCTTGGTGTTGAAGTTCTGCGCAGCTCCAAGGGGTGTTTTCTTTCTCAGCGTAAATATGTTGTTGATCTTTTGAATCGTCATAATATGCTGGAATCCAATCCTGTTCAGACGCCAACATCGGCGTCCACCCCCGTCATCTGGCTGATGGCTCGGCTCCTGCAGACGCATCCGCCTATCGACAGGCCCTTGGGGGCCTCCAGTATCTCTCCTTCACTCGTCCTGATATCTCCTTTACTATGAATAAACTCTCACAGTTCATGCACGCTCCTACTGTCACTCATTGGGGTGCAGTTAAGCGCCTCTTCCGGTATCTGAATGGGACGCGTGACTTTGGAGTGTGGCTGCGTCCTTCATCTGTTATACCTCTGCATTGTTTCGCTGATGCTGATTGGGGTGGAAACTGTGATGACCGCTCCTCAACTGGTGCATATGTTGTCTTTCTGGGGCCTAATCCTATTTCCTGGAGCTCCAAAAAGCAGCGTTCCGTTGCACGATCTTCTACTGAGGCTGAATATCGTGCCATTGCTTCTGCCGCCGCTGAAGTCCGTTGGCTTCATTCCATGCTGCGCGAGCTTCGTGTACCTCTTCCGGCTGCTCCTGTCATTTACAGCGACAACATTGGTGCCATTTACCTCTATGCCAACCTGTGGTTCATTCGCGCATGAAACACATCTCCATTGATTATCACTTTGTTCGTCAATTGGTTCAGAATGGGTCTCTTCGTGTTGTTCACGTATCCTCTGCCGATCAGCTTGCTGATGCTCTCACCAAGCACTTATCTCGTCCTCGGCTTCTTCTGCTGATGTCCAAGATTCGCGTGTCCTCCGGCCCTCCATCTTGAGGGGGCGTATTAGGATATATTGTGTATATCTTTTGTGTATCTTTTTATTATTGGTAGATATTCTTTCATTATTGTACAGTCCTATAGTTGATAGAATTTGATAGCTCTCTGTACTCTATATATATACATTTTTTTATGAGCAATAAAAAAAAATTAATACTCTCAAAACTCTCTACAAAAAGATCTATTGCTAAATCACCGGTTATAATAGAAAAATATATTTAACCCCATATATAAACATGGTTATTGAAGAGTGCAATCTGTAAATTCCCTAAAGATGGGATTATCATTGAGACATGATAGCGTTTGTACTTCCTTATATAAGAGATAGAAAATAACAGTAATTTATTGGTGGTTCGAAATACTAGTAGCAGGATTAGCAATGAGAGTGTCTAAACTTGTCTGCTCAAAGCTGCAAACACCTCCCCCCACCCCCATCCCCACGTCATATCTATGGGGTTTTAATTTGTCTGGTTTTCCCTTAGCTCGTGATATTATTATTGATGAATCATTATGAATAAGACTTTCTCTTTCTCTCCCCTCTGTTATTGAACCCGAGGCTTTTGCTTTCTTTCTTTACTATACTGTTGTTCTACTACAACTCGTACTGCTACAACCTACGTGGATTAATGGTTCATTCCCCAAGGCAAAAAAGCTGTATTATAGCCTTGCAGGACCATCAGATCTACTAGTTTGAAATAAGTTCTAAGGACTTAGTGAAATAGTAATTTGTACTATTAAAAAAAGAAGCATTGGAATTTGAAATGTCTGTAGGTGTTACACATTTTCTTCTAATGAAAGTATAGCCTTTTGCGAATACTCCAAAAGATTTTCACCCACAGCTTCTTTATAATAAACGCACATTGAAATTTTAAAACCAAACAACCTTAGAGTAGATATATGCTAAAATTAAGTGGTCTACGAAAGTTACCTGTAAATGAGATTTAACATGTGCCAAAGTGAGATCTTTCACATCCATAAGCTCAAGAACCGACTTGGGTGTTGCTCCTAAATTCCCAAAAAAAAGAAGGTAAAATAATATTAATTAAGTTCATGTTATCATGGGCAAATGAATCTTATATGTAAAGGCAATAGGTTCCGTTGAACACATTAAACCAACACTCAATCTGACTGCAATTAATTAATAAAACAACAACAAATTGTGTGTAATCCCATATATTTGGTCTGGGAAAGTAGAGGGTACGCGAACCTTCCTTTAAGAGAGAGGTTTACCATAAACACTCAGCTCGCAAGCGACGGAACAAAAAACAGTAGCAATGAGTGTATAAAAGAAGAAGAGAAGTCTTACTTTCGTGGCCACCCAAGAGCTCAACAGCATGAACAAATCTAGCATGAAGACTGCTAGTCCACCGCATCCGTGGAGCTCTCGTAGTACGTTTAGCTGGAAATCTCGACAAAAATCTTGATCGCATTACCCCAGCTTGATGATGATATTGCTGGGACGCCTGAAAATGGATTCTTGACGATGAGGAATTAGACATTGTTTTGTTATTGTTATTATTAATACAACCACCAGAAGAACGCATAGGTAATGTAGCTGCAGTACTAGTATTGTCAAAAGTTTGCTGACCAAATATTGGGTAGTGTGAAGCAGGAGGGTTTTGATGGTATACAGGAATTCCTCTTATAGGTCTCAAAAAACTAAGTTCTGAGTTCAGCCCTTGGTTTTGCTGTAAAGAGTGGATGAAATTGGTGTGAGTGTTTTGGATGTGATGAAAAGGGCCAGATTTAAATTCAGGAGTAGGTTTAGGATTGGATAAAGAAAGCTCAAATAGAGAAGTATTATTATTATTAACATTACGAGGTTTTGAGAGTGAAGAGGTATTGGAGTTTCTAGATTCCAAAGCTCTTCTCCAGAACATTAAATCCACTTCATCTTCAGTAGTACTATTATTACTACTCCTCTTCCAATTAGTTGATGATGGTTTGCTGTTTGGAGGGCTGATTTGTAAAGATAAGTCTGGTTGTGCTGGGAATAGCTCCATATATCCTTGATCACAAGAAAACTACAAGAACAGCCACAATTAGTTTGTCTCCCTTTTTCACTTCTTCTATTTGTTGGCCCTAGGTCTTTTATTTTAATTGTTCTTGTGTTTGTAAGTAGGTTAAAGAAAAGGACTGTATCTAGAAGATCCTTGTTTGAGAAAGATTGATGATAAAATATGGAGAAGCTAAATTTTGAGGTTAAAAGGAGATGGAGAAAGAAGAGAAAGAGAAAATTTGAGGTTTTCTTAAGATGGGGTTTGATGATCAAAATAACAAGGTAAGAGTTGTAAGGAGGATTTGAGATTGAGTGAGAGATAGAGAGAGAGAGTGGAGGAGAAATGACAAGGTATATGAAGTGAATGGTTGTTTCTTTTGTGTGAAGTATATGTGAGAAAATGACACTTTGAGGGGCTAAAGTTTGGGGGTTTATGGGGGTGGGGGTGGGGGTGGGGGTGAGGGCTAGGTATGGGGTAGCCAGAGGGGGGAGGTGAGATTGTTCCTTTTGTGGACGTGGGGGTAAGATGAGAAAAGAGAGGAAAAGATGAGGAAAAAAAGGAAAGTAAATGAAGTTTTGGGGCTTTGACACCTTTTTACTCCTTTCTTTTTTGTCTTTAGCCCAAGCTTTCTTTTGGGAAAGAAAAGGAAATTTTAGTGTAAGCTTTTAACGTGTATTTGTCCCTTAAAAACTAGCTTTCTAACCAAACCTATTCACCTTGAGTTAAATGTTACGGGTTTAATTTGATGTACTAATAGTAAAAGAATTATTATATGATCAATATTGTTAAGGAATCATACCATATTAATTAATTAATTCTTCTTCTTATAATGCTTATCATAAAAATATTCTAATAAATATCCTATAAGTGATTTAATTTTTTTTCTTGTTGGTAGTACATAAAATTTAAAATCATTAATCAATAGTTGTTGGTAGTACAAAACTCACCCCGTCCCCCCACAAACCCTAAATTTCTAGATCTTACATTTACGTAAAATGATTAGGCATAAATTTCGGCATACTAATGGCTGTAAATGACCTAATTATGATAACTCACTCAGTCACTCACATTGGGATAAAACACAGCTCAGGTTTTATATTCCACTTCCTTTTACACTAAAATCTCTTTCCTAGAAGTTCATAGTACTTTATGACCTCGGCCAAATGGTCCTTCAAAAGTCTATGTAAAAGTTAAACTTACAATTTACCTTTTTTGGCCCTTCAATTTTATGAGTCACTTTACTTTGCTCCCTCAGCTATCATTTGGAACTGGACACTAGAGATTATTAACTTTGATATGTTACTACTATTCCATTTCAATTTTATATATATATATATATATATATATATATATATATATATATATATATATATATTATAATAATAATAAAAGAGTGTCTTTTTATAATAAAAAAGTGTAGACACTATAGATTATATTTTTTTTATAATAAAAATAAAATTGCATACACATTCTTATGTGTATACACACTTTGTCTATTACCCGAAGAAGTGCACTAATCAGCACATAGGGTCAACGTTATATTAACTTAAATAGCAGCTCACTCATTACTTAAATTAAAAATAGCCAGAAAATAAATAATATATGTATAATCTATGTATAATATATATATATATATATATATATATATATATATATATATATATATATATATATATATATATATATATATATATATATATATATATATATAATCATGTATAATTGGTGTATAATCTATATATATTGACTCAAAAAAGTAAACAATTAAATTAGCCGCTATTTGTATAAAAATATTAGTCAGTATAAATTAGACCAGTATCATCAGCAGGACATAAGAAATGCTTTTTAAAAAAAATGAATTACAACTTAATAGTAATACGATTAATAGATAATTTTGCATCAACTTACTAGCACGATTGGTTGCAAAATAATAATTAAATTTCCCCTCCCAATTTTTTCAAAAATGCAAGAGAAACAAATACAAATGAAGCCTTAAGGATGGTTAATATTACACATTGACGGGGTAGATTTTGTATCCCAATAAGAACATCTCCATCAAATTATTGGAATAACTCCAAAATTGGACCAACCAAAACTGCTTTATTCTTAAAAATTAAGACATTAACTTGATCTCACATTTTGCATGGTGCCTTTTCTCCTAACAAGCCAGCGTTATGATGCCAGATTCTTTCTTAGTTTTGAAATAATAAAAAATTATTTAGAATGTCGAAATCTGAATAGTACTTTAAGATTAAAATAAAAAGAAATATGTTTTGATTAAATATTGAAACAAACTAGCTAGCTTTCTTTTCATTTGTCATCAGAACAAAAGATGTTTAAAAATTTACGCAATTAAATTATAAAGATAGCTTTTCTAAGCTATAGGATTGAATTTCTTTAAAAAGAGTAAATAAAGGATGAAATTTACTTTGCTTCCCTTTTCGACGTCCTTACAAATGTACAGATGAAGACTAGACGTATTTTATAGTGTCATAATCGCTAGTCAAGTTGTGCCTTATTGATGGTCCAATATTTTTTACTAAAAATATATACATAATTGTTCGTATTACTTTTCCTTTATGAATTGACTAGATTTTAAAATATCGAATTCATTTTCTCCCTAATAATAGTTCCATATCTTACATTCTATCAACCTAAGGAAAAAAAGAACTCGAAACTTTCTTAAAAAAAGAAGAAGAAGTGTAATTATCAAACTATCAACCAATATGTAAAAGAGATGTATATGTATTTGTGTTGAGATACATGATGTAACATAATGTAACAGTGTATACATAGTGTATATATATTGTATATTTGGTATACAATTATTGGGCAGTGATGAAATGTCTGGATTGGGCCTCTCCCGAGCCCAATCCCTGAGAGTCATATCTGAGCCCGTCTCACTTGAGACCCGAGCCCCATTCATTCTGGGTCTTTGACCCGACCCGATGTAATAAGTATATATTTGGGGTCACAGATATTTGTGACCCCCGGACTTCATTTTCTCTATTTTGTTCCTCGGTTACAAACTCTCTCTGACATTCGAGAGACTTCTCACCTACTTCTCCTCCTTCTCTCTACTTTCTCTCTCTCTATAATTTCCATGATTCATCGGTTCAATCTTGATGTTAACATGGTATCAGAGCCTCGACGACGATCCGATCATGTTTCTGTGTGTTCGTGGTCGTGGATGAAATCTGTTTCGAGGTTTTTGGGGGTGATTTCTGAGACCGCTTCGTCGATGATGATTTCAGTCTATCGGAGACCTTTCTGAGTGTATCTTCATGATATCCGAGTGTGTTTTCCTCTCTTGAACACTCCGGAAAGACTTTGTGATGATTTTGGTCGGTTGATTTTGGTGACCTATCGGCTTCTAGGGTTTCTAACGGTTTAACCTGAGGTTTTACCGCATTCCGGTGGCTCGATTGTCATTTTCTGGACACTTTGGGTGTGTTTCCGACGTTCCTGACCAGATCTCCGGTAAAGTTTTTTTTTTCAAAAATTAGACCTAAGGTTTGATACCTAGGGTTTCTCTTTGTTTAAAGGCCGATCTTCTCCGGTTGCGAAGAAGGAGGGTAACTCTGTGTCCTCATCCTCGATTTTATGTGTGCTTACTTGACTTTGTAATTGTGAGCATCTGATGGTATCTGTGACTACTTGACCTAACTGTAGTTTGTTTGTTGGTTACTGTGTTTGTATACTTGTTCTGGTAGCATCCTGTTTGTTGACAAGTTATTTGTCTGAGCCGGTTCATTATGGCTTCTAGCACAAGTACTGGTGCTTCTACTCCTGTAGATTCCTCCAGTCCCCTTTTTCTGTACTCGTCTGATGTCCCTGGGGTACCACTTGTTCCCATCCCCTTCTCGGGTAGTGGTTATGAAGGTTGGAGACGAAAAGTTCTTATTGCCTTGTCGGCTAAAAATAAAATCAGCTTTGTTGATGGCACCTACACCCAACCTACTACCAATGTTGCCCAACAAAGGTTGTGGGATAGGTGCAACAGTATGGTGATTTCCTGGTTGATTGCTTCCCTCTCCCCTTCTATTGCTGAATCTGTGCAGTATGCTGATACTGCACAGAGTATATGGTCTCAACTTAAGACCAGATATGGGACTGCAAATAGGTCCAAAATATATGAACTGAGAAGAGAGATGTCCCACACCTCTCAAGGGTCCTCCGATGTTGCTTCCTATTTCAATAAACTGAAAAGTGTGTGGGATGAACTTGATTTTATGTGTGTTAATCATGGTATGAGATGTGCATGTGCTGCTAAAGAGGGCATAATTCAGGAATGTGATGATAACAAGGTGTTTCAGTTTTTGATGGGTTTAAATGAGGTGTATATGGGAGTTAGGAGTAATATCTTGATGATGCAGCCCCCTCATTCCCTTGACAGTGTATATAATATTGTCCTAAATGATGAGATGCAAAGACAAGTTCAGTCTTCCTCTCAATTTGATCCTACCTCTGTCTCCTTCAATGTGTATACAAACAGGTAGCCTGTTGGATTCAACAAGGCCACAGTGCCTGCTGCCCCTCCTCCTTTTAGACAGAGAGTCAGTTTTGATCAAACCAAGGGACCTTTGTTTTGTCGATACTGTAAAAAGTCTGGACACTTAATTGATAAGTGTTTCAAGCTGCATGGGTATCCACAAAGTCCCACATTTAACAAGGGAAGGAGGCCTGCTGCTGTTCATCTGAGTACTGGTCTGGATTCTCATATTTCTGATGGATTGTTGTCTGTTCCTCAAGGGACTCCTTCTGCTAACCATCAGTCTGCTACAAGCTTAGATGGTCAAAGCTCTGTGATCCCTGGGTTGAGCAAACATGATTATGACCAGCTGATGAACATGTTACACCAGTCCAAGCTGAGAGAATCCACTGCTCAAGCTCCTTCTCCCTTATATGCTGGAAACTTTGCTGGTACTTTGTTGACTGAGAACCCTGTATGTGATTCTAAACTTTGCTTGCTCACTCACATTAATTCTGTCACCTGGATAATAGATTCAGGTGCCTCTAATCATATGACTCATGATAAGACTCTACTCTTTAATATTATCCCTCTAACTCTGCCTTACCTTGTTACTCTTCCAAATGGTTATAAAGTGAAGGTAACCTGCACTGGCTCCTTTGCCTTGACTCCCTTTATTACTTTTCACAATGTGCTGCTTGTCCCCTCTTTTAAACACAACTTGATATCTGTTCACAAGTTAGTGAAGCAGTTACATTGTATAGTTATGTTCACTGAACATTCCTGTTTTCTACACCTGATACAGGACCCTTCTCTGAGGAGGCCACTAGATCTTGGTAGACAAACTGCTGGGCTGTATAAACTAGCTTGGTTTCCTTCTTCCCCTTCTCCCTCTGTTAATTGTTTTTCTAATTCTGTTTGTCCTGCTTCTGGTTCTTGTAATGGTAATGATAACCAAGTTGTTGCATTGCCCTCTGTGTCTTCTTGTAATGATGATCTTTTATCTGAAAGCAAGACTGTTTCTATGCATTCTCATGTTAATAGTTCCACTTGTAATAATGATCTTACTTCTGATATGAATTACACTTGGCACTTAAGACTTGCACACATTCCTTTTGCCAACATGAAATGCATTTCTGGTCTGCCTTTCCAATTTGCTTCCAAACAATCCTTTCCATGTACTGTCTGTCCTATGGCCAGACAAACCAGGCTCCCTTTCCCTGATAGCTCCATTAGAACCTCTAAACCTTTCTAAGTGATTCATGTTGACACTTGGGGACCTTACCATACTTCAACCTCATCTGGTTGCAAATACTTCCTTACAATTGTTGATGATTATTCAAGGGCAACCTGGACACATTTATTAGGCTCCAAGAGTAATGCCTTTTCTATGCTTAAGTCCTTCCTTGCCATGGTCAGAACCCAATTTAATGCTGTGGTTCAGACTGTTAGAAGTGATAATGCTTTAGAGCTGGGCTCTATAAATGAGGGCATTTCTTTTTTTAGCAGTCGGGGGATCATCCATCAAACATCTTGTCCTCACACCCCTCAACAAAATGGTGTAGTTGAGAGAAAATATAGAACTCTTCTTGAGGCTTGTAGAGCTTTGCTCTTTCAATCTGGCTTGCCAGTTTCCTTCTGGGGGGACTGCTTATTGACTGCCACTTACCTCCTTAACAGGGTACCGACCAGATTACTAAATAACAAGTCTCCTCATGAGATCCTGTATGGCCACATTCCTTCATATGCTCACTTGAGGGTTTTTGGTTGCCTGGCCTATGCCACTGTTACCATTCCTCAAAGGGACAAATTGAAGCCAAGGGCCATTCCTTGTGTTTTTCTGGGTTATCCTTTTGGCAAAAAGGGTTACAGGCTTTATGATTATGCTTCCAAGAAGTATTTGGTCTCCAGGGATGTCAAATTTCATGAATCAGTCTTTCCCTTCAAAAATGCCTCTCTCTCTGTTCCTCCATCTGCTCCTACTTTTCCTTTTCTTAACTCTGGAGAAAATGATGAACTCCCTGATTCACCTCTTCCTCACTCTCCTTCCTCTTCTGACTCACCTGTCCAGCTACCTTCTTCTGCCCCACTTAGTCCTGTTGTCACCCTTCCTGTCTTGGATCCCCCTTCTGTCCCAGCTCCCAGAAAGTCCACCAGACTTCATAATCCTCCTCCCTATCTTAAGGATTATGTGTGCCAACTCCCTGCCTTCTCTGGCTCTTCTTCCTCCTCTTTGGAACTTGAGCCTCTATACTATTCTCAGGCAGCATCTGTTCCAGCTTGGCAAGCTGCCATGAGACAGGAGTTTGAAGCCTTGGTCACAAACCAGACTTGGGATGTTGTTCCTCTTCCTCCTGGTAAGAAACCCATTGGTTGCAAATGGGTTTACAAAATTAAATATAAGGCAGATGGCACTGTTGAAAGGTATAAGGCCAGGTTGGTCATAAGGGGTGACACTCAGGTTGAGGGGATTGACTTTACTGAAACTTTTTCCCCAGTGACAAAAATGACTTCTGTCAAGTGTCTTATTGTTGTGGCTGTCAAGAACCACTGGCCCCTTTTTCAATTGGATGTGAATAATGCTTTTCTTCATGGTGATTTGGATGAGGATGTTTATATGAAACTCCCTCCTGGTTTGACTATCTCTGTTGATTCTGGTTCTCCTTCTTCTCCTTCTCCTCCTCTGGTCTGCAAACTCAAAAAATCTTTGTATGGGCTTAGGCAAGCCTCCAGGCAGTGGTATGCCAAACTATCTTCTGCCCTTTATTCCAGAGGTTATAATCACTCTCTCAATGACTACTCTCTGTTTCTCAAGGGTAAACCTGGTTCTTTTGTGGTGGTTGCTGTGTATGTGGATGATATCATTATCACTGGGGATGACAATGATGAACTGACTGCTCTGAAGCTCTTTCTGGATTCTCAGTTTAAAATCAAGGATTTAGGGTCCTTGCATTATTTTTTGGGTCTTGAAGTGTCTGCTGTCCCTGGTGGGATGCACCTCAATTAGCACAAGTATATCTCTGATTTGATGCACCTGTTTGACTGTGTGAATGTGTCATCTGTTGTGTCCCCTTTGGACATCAATGTCAAACTTCATGCTGATTTTGGTGATCTCTTTCCCTCTCCTGATCAGTACAGGAGCCTTGTTGGCAAGATGCTCTTCTTGACTCACACCAGGCCTGACATCTGTTATGCAGTCCAGCACCTGAGTCAATTTCTTAAATCCCCCAGACTTCCCCATATGACTGCTGCCCTGCATGTTCTAAGATATCTCAAAGGCACTCCCTCCTTGGGTTTATTCTTTTCTGATCATGCTGACTTTTCTGTTGCTGGTTATTCTGATAGTGACTGGGCTGCCTGCCCTGACACCAGGCGCTCTGTTACTGGTGTTTTGTGTGCTCTTGGGTGGCTGTTTGATAAGCTGGAAATCGAAGAAACATCCTGTTGTTTCTCTTTCCTCTACTAAGGCAGAATACCGAGCCTTAAGCAACGTTGTGGCTGAATTGACTTGGCTGTGTCGCTTGTTGGGTGATCTTGGGGTCCTTGTTTCGACTCCTGATTCTGTTTATTATGATAGTATTGCTGATGTTCATATTGCTAACAATCCTGTTTTTTATGAACGCACGAAACATATCGAGGTGGATTGCCATTTTGTTCGGGACTTGTTGCTCTCTGGTTTCTTGCGGTTGTTCCATGTGCCTACTTCTCGACAGCTGGCTGATTTGCTCACTAAACCTCTGCCGGGTACTTTGCTGGTTCCGCTGCTTTCCAAGTTGCAGGTGGTTCCCCCCTCCAACTTGGGGGGGGGGGGGTGTTGAGATACATGATGTAACATAATGTAATAGTGTATACACAGTGTATATATATTGTATATTTGGTATACAATTATTGGGCAGTGATGAAATGTCTGGATTGGGCCTCTCCCGAGCCCAATCCCCGAGAGTCATATCTGAGCCCGTCTCACTTGAGACTCGAGCCCCATTCATTCTGGGTCTTTGACCCGACCTGATGTAATAAGTATATATTTGGGGCCACAGATATTTGTGACCCCCGGGCTTCATTTTCTCTATTTTGTTCCTCGGTTTAATACAAACTCTCTCTGACATTCGAGAGACTTCTCACCTACTTCTCCTCCTTCTCTCTACTTTCTCTCTCTATAATTTCCATGATTCATCGGTTCAATCTTGATGTTAACAATTTGTCTCAAAGAAGGCTGATCATTTATGGTTTGCAAGTGGAGAGGATCAATAAACGATGGCCACGCTGTTCAAGAGCTTCTTGATTTAATTTCTTGTATTAAATTCTGTATATACCATTGTTTCCAAGAATTCTTGTTTCAAAGGAATATTTTCGTTATTCATTGAAAAGTGTCATACACGCACAAAAAAGAATGATATTCTTGAAATGCAACTAGCAAGTGCTTTCATTTGTGCAAAATGGTCTATGTAACTTTTGGTAGATAACAAGTTTTAACCAATTTATTACTTTCTGTGTTGCATAATATATACTCCAATAGTTTCATACGTTGGTCCTTCATCGTAATATATATAGAGAGAAAGTTTGTCGAGTTTTTTCGCAATGAAACTTAATATTAATAAATTCATAATAATATGTAAAACATGAATATTAATTAGAAAAATAGGATAAATATGTTTACATGCATCCTCACATATTATATGCACTTTTGGCGAAGAAAATGATCTCGTACAATCAGTTACGTACAATTTGAAAAAAAAAATATTTATTATGCTCATAAAATTGATATCTTTTTTTAGATATACAAAAAAGAAAATGAAAGGTTATAAAAGCCTTATAAATATTACTACCTAGTTTATTATTTATGTAATTACGAAAAGTATCGATAAATGTTACCTTTATTGGTACATAACTTTTTTCTTATTTTCTTGCATCAATTTTTGGGTCCAAAATCCCAAGAAAATAAGGATAATGAATAATTGATCCAGCCATATAACATTGTGAGTCCTCTTTGTGGATAGAGTTAATTGGGTCCCCTACCCTCAAACTTTGTGGTCATATTCTCAACCAACATCGCTTATTAAGTATTAACCATCAATGGTAAAAACGTCAAAGCTCAAGTTGAGTTCAGACCACTTTCAATAGGCCAATACGGCTAACATTTTGAACAGCATATCGAAAAATTAGACTATTAGAAGCGGGGCTAAAATTTTAAATTTATAGATTGTGAATTTAAAAATAATGACTTTAAATGTTAATAAATAAATTTAAAATTAAAATTTATACATATTTATTTAAAAATTGATGGGTTTTTCCTAAAGGGTGTGAATAGGAATGGAAGAGGCACCTCTAGATTGCACCTCTTCATCTTTCCATTATATTACCTATAAATTTAAAGGTTTGGCCTCATTTTTAAGACATGGAAAAACTGAAATATTCTCCCCTCTTTTCTACTTTGTTGCATTATTTCTGAATAAACATAAGTATCAAGTGCAATTTGCTCAGTTTGTTAAGTTCTGTAATTTGTAGTGCTGCTATCAAAGAATAGTTATTTCGTTCTATCATGGGAGGAACTAATCCAAACCCTTGGGCAACTGTGAGGGGATTGAATTTCTTAAGTGTCACGATCCCAAACCTGCTCGGTGGTGATGATGCCTCTCATGAAGACAAGTCCAATCGACCCAACACTCACACATTAACCCTTTAAGCATTAAGAGTCAATTCTAAATCTTTAATTAAACCATGTTTCATGATAAAATTCTGAAATAACAGTGCGGAATAAAAATACAAGTCCGAGGCATCGGGGTGTCACTAGTCATTATTAACTATCAAGGTCTGAATACAACAAAAGTCAAAAAATGTACTAAATACAGTAATAGCAATAAGGTGCAGGAAGCGGTGCCTCGAACGTCGTGCATCCACCTTGCTAACTCTTATGACTCCGCGTCTGAGCAACCAACACCGCTACCGGGTTTCGAAATACCTGAATTTGCACATGAGGTGCAGAGAGTAATGTGAGTACTCCAACATAATAAGTAATAAGAGTAAATAAAGATTGAGCAGTAGGAAACAATGAATCCACATTTATGTTAAACTCAATAAGCACAACAGGATTCCAAATCAGAGTACAAGCCAGTCTTCCCTTTCAAAATCCGGCTTTTAATAAAATCATTTTGAAATACCTTCTAACAGTTCCAATAGGGGTTCAATACTATTTAAAATAATAATAAGATCTAAAGTCATAATCGGCCCCTCGGGCAAAATATAGTTCGTAAAAACAGTCCCTCGGGCAAAACAGTAATCATAAACACTTCATAACTTGAAAATATCAGTGGAAATAACCAATGTCAAATTAGTAATTTATTTCTGAACATCTCATAAACCCCAGTTTAAATAAAAGTTATTTTAAAATATTTTTGTAACTTTCTGACAGATGCTCAATATAAAGATGAGTGAAAACGGTCGATAAATCAACATATTCGTTAGAAACTCATTTTAAAGGGGAGTGAAATCAATAAGTCCATAAATAGGCCTATCAGGCAAAACATCACTCATATGTATGTATATATATATCAATCGCCCATCGAGCTAGCCTCTATGTCACTCGTGACTCAACTCTTACCAATCAGTACTCGCACTCAGCATTCACGCTCAATAGGTACCATCTAGTAACCGATGCGGCGTGCAGCACGATCCACATATCGCTGCAGCGTGAAGCCCAATCCATATAAGTATCGCTGCGGTGTGCAACCTGATCTCTCTATATATATATATATATATATATATATATATATATATATATATATATATATAAAATTCTCACAACTAGGCCATCGGCCTCTTTCAGTTATCAACATCACCATCAAACTCTCAGTCTATCTAAATCATCAATCTCACAATTAGACCCTTGGTCTATGCTAGTCATCATCACACGATCACTCAGACAATCAGTCAAACATGGAACTCAGCCCAAAATAGTTTCCTCATTTTTAAGAATATAGTGATAAAACCATAGTTTAAACAATAAACAGGTAAAATATGACCGAGGATATGCTATCAATCACATAGAGTGAGAAAAATAGATTAAATGCCCCTAAGGGTCTCAACAGGTCGGCACAAAGCTCCAAACATGGCATACAACCAGAAATATAATATCAATCTCTAAAATACAGTATATCATAAGATTCCGAATCAAATACGCGACTTATCAGCCATACGGGACGGACCAAGTCACAATTCCCAACAGTGCATAACCCCACGCTTGTCATTTAACGTGAGCGTCACCTCAAAGTAACACCACGATGTGTAAGTCGGGGTTTCAGACCCTCAGGACAGTATTTACAATCGTTACTTACCTCGATCCGGTCCAAACTCTAGCCCGCCATGCCTCGCCCGCATGAATCGACCTCTGGATGCTTCAAATCTAGCAACAATCAATACATAATTATTAAACTATGCTAAGGAAACGAAGCCCACGTTTTTGGTAATTAAGGATTTCATTAATCACCAGTGAAATAACATTACAAAACCATAGTCTAGCTTTAACTCAGCTAACTATCTCTAAAATAACATTTTAAACTGTATCTAATGTCCTAACTACCTAAAAATACTATAATCGAAGGTGTTGTAAATGGTTTCTAATTCGTGGGGTACCTTTAACATTACAAGTATATACTATGTCTCTCAAAAGGGCTTCATTGCAACGAAATGTCTTGTTGAAGATTCTTGAGTTCCTTTCCAGCCAGATAGTATATGCAAACTCAGCGACTACCATTTTGAAGATGGCTGCTCGACATGTTCGACCCTTGGCTTTGTTTATAAGCCACTGCATTTTCTGGTTCCATGTATTGAGGTGAGGATAAGTCTCCTTCAGCCAGTGCATTGTTTTCTCCCACAATTCAACAGTGACTGGACAGAATAGTAACAAATGGTCTCTGGTCTCAGGATGGTTTTGGCATAAGTTACATTGCTGATCAACACTCATTCCTCAGCTGTGCAATCTATATTTTGTTGGTAATCTATCTTGTAAGAACAGTCATAGATTGAAGGTTGCTTTTGGCCTTGCGTAGTTTTGTATGATCAAATTCTTCCATGGGACTCTCGGCAGGTCTTGAAGCTGTAAATGGTATAGTTGTCTAACTGAGCAGCCCTGCTCCTTCCAGTGTTGAAACCTCTGCAAAACTTCTCTCGATTGGATGATCTTTCTAACCATCCAACTTGCCTGTTCAGGAATTGGCATGGTTTCAATATGTCTGTTGTTTATATAGTATACAGTGATCCATCTAATCCACAATTTGTCCTTTTTATGAGCTAGATCCCAGCATGTCTTTGCAATGCCAGCTTTATTCCAGAGCTTGAGATTAGTGAGATTCATCCCTCCTGCTGATTTTTGGGTACACATTCTTCCCCAGGAGATGTATGCTTCCCTAGTGATAGAGTTCATCCCAGACCAGATGAAGCTCCTACAAATGGCTTCTATCATCTTCAGGACTTTAACAGGGAATATGAACAGTTGTGCCCAGTAAGCTTGGATACCAAATATGACAGATTGGACCAGTTGGATTCTCCCAGTATAAGACAGTGTCTTGGTAGTCCATGAGGTGATCTTGGCAGTGATCATGTCCACCAGAGGTTGCCATTGGAGCAATGTGATTTTCTTGGTGGACAGGGGGACACCTAGGTACTTTAATGGTAATTCACCTTGCTCATAGCCAAGATGGTCGCTAATCTGTTTCTGAATATCCAGTGCAACACCACCAAAGTAAACGGAGCTCTTGTTCAAGTTAGCATGTAAGCCAGATGCTTCAGAGAATTGGGAGAAGCATCTGGATAAGGCTATGGCAGAAGTAGTGTCACCTTTGGCAAACAGCAGCAAATCATCAGCAAAACACATGTGAGTAATGCCTAGTTTTTTACATCTAGGGTGGAACTGATATGCTGGATTTCCCTTTAGTGAGTTGTATGATCTGCTCAAGTACTCCATGACCAGAGCAAATAGGAAGGGGGAAATAGGGTCCCCTTGCCTAAGCCCCCTAGCAGTAGCAAAGGGTTCAGTTGCCTCTCCATTGACTAGCATAGAGAAGCTCACTATTGAGATGCATTCCATTATCCATTTGGTGAATGTGCTGGGGAAGCCAATCTGTTCCATAACCTGCTATAAGAATGTCCATTATACTGAGTCATAGGCTTTCTGGAGGTCAATTTTAATCATGCATCTGGGTGACACTTGTTGTCTGGTGTAGTTTTTGACTAGTTCACGTGCCAGAATGATATTGTCTGTTATCTTTCTGCTTGGAATGAACCCTGCCTGGGCTTCACTAATAATGCTTGCCATCACCTTCTGCATCCTATTGGCCAGTATTTTTGAGATCATTTTATAGAGGACAGTGCAGCAAGCAATTGGCCTATACTCTTTGACTGTAGTTGGTTTGGACACTTTAGGAATTAGAGTAATAGTGGCACAGTTGGTGGGTTTTTACATCTTAGTGGAGGAGAAGAACTGCTTGATGCCACTGGTAACCTACCTGCCAATGATTCTCCAGCTCTTTTTGAAGAAAACAGCATTGTAGCCATCTATCCCTGGTGCTTTGTCATCTCCAATAGCCTTGAGACTCTCTACAATTTCCATATCAGTTACATCAGCACATAGATCCCTTCTTTGTTGTTATGTCAGCTTTGGTCCATTTGTCATGTACATTTGATTTATAGCTGGCAGGGTGGATGCAGAGGTTCCCATCAGTGCCTTGCAGAATCCAATGATCTCCTTTTTGATATCTTCAGCTGTAGTGATTTTGGTACCTAATGCATTTGTAAGTTCAGTAATCTGGTTAGGTTGAGTTCTCTCCTTCATGCCTGCAGAGAAATATTTAGTGTTGGAATCTCCAAGCTGTATCCATTTTGCTCTGGCCTTCTGCTGCAGAACACTTTCCTCAATCATTGACCATTTTTCCAGTTTTAGCACTAGCTCATTCTCCTTCTGCTGCAGGACATCAGAGTATGCATGTGTCATCTGGGCTTGTATTTTCCCCAGTTCCTAACTGCTAAGGTCTATTCTCTGTGAGATAGTCTTCATTCCTTGATATTTAGGTCTTTCAGAGGACTTTTCAGAGCTTTGAGTTTAGACCATATGGCTTTCATAGTGTCTGAATTTCCAGTATGCCAAACTCTTTCCACAATCTGATGGAAATCTTCATGATCAGCCCATACATTAAAGAACTTGAAGGTTTTTTTCCCATTCCAGGAAAATGATGTTAATGTCACTATCATGGGATTATGATCTGATATTAGAGGAAGATCATATTCAGTTACCACTTGGTTCCACTTGATCATCCATTCATTGTTACCAATTACTCTATCCAGTCTGCTGCATACTCTGTCCACACCAGTCTACTTATTTGTCAAGGTGTAGTATTCACCCCTCCAAGGCAATTCTGACAATCCAGCTTGTTGAATACAATTGCTGAACTCTTGTGTTTCAGGGAGTCTTACAGGTTTGCAAGACTGCCTATCCTTATCACATAAGATAGCATTGAAATCTCCAGCAACTACCCATGGATCTTGCATCCCTGATGACAGTGTTTGGAGGCTGCTCCATAGTGATCTTCTTTGCTCCAACCCATTGAAGCCATCCACCACAGTGAAGAGGCATGTGAAGTCCTCTGTCTTGCTACTAACCTTGCTATGTATCAATTGGCTTTCCGCCAGAAGACTAGTGACTTCAAACACTTTTGGGTTCCATAGAATCCACACTCTGCCCTTTTCACCAGAGACATAGTTTGTTAGGATGGCCCATCCTGGTGCTAGTAGGTTAGCAATTCTACTGGCATGCATTTGTTTTACCTTAGTTTCTACTAATCCAATTAGGCTAATGTTGTTTTTCCTAATATACTCCCTAACTTCTTTTTGCTTGTATCTTTTATTTACACCCCTTATATTCCAAAATAACCACTTCATTATTGAGAAGTTGATCCCCCTTGCTCCTCTGGAGGGTCTTCTTTACTACCAGAAACTACCTCAAACCTATTACTCACAGTGATGGGGGACAAAGGTGAGAAATTGGTGATGTTGAAAGCTGGGCTCTGAGGTTGTTTCCCTTTATCTTTTTGGCTTCCTTTGTCAACCATCTGGCTCTGGACTGTCCTGGTTTCAGTAGGAACTCCCTCTGGTTCATTATGCTGTACTGGTAATTGCTTCTGTAGTGGCACATTTTTCACAGGGCCCTTAGTTCTCCATTCCTGGACTATCTTTGGCTTCCACACTTGTGTGTGCAGTTTTGCGATTTGCTTTGGCTGCACTGCACAGTTGTGTCCTATTGTTTGGAATTTCTCATAATAGGAGGGCTTCCACTCATAAATCACCTCCTGAAGGAACTTTTTCCCATTCGAATCCATAACCCATATCTCTGTTGGCAGTTCTTTAGTGAAAGTCACCTCTATGAGCATTCTGGCGTAGGAAATCCTTGTCTCTTTTGCTGTACATTCATCTGCAAATATTGGTTTCCCTAATATGCTAGCGATTCTGCTTAGAGATCTCATACCCCAGCAAGACATTGGAAGTTTCGGAAACTTTACCCATAATGGGATATCAGTCGGGAACTCTTCTGAAAAATCGAATTCAGGTGTCCATTGCTTGAGTATCATAGGCCTATTGGCTATTGAGTAAGGTCCTGCACATAGTATCTCTTTGGCGTCAGAAATTGTTTTGAATTTCACTATGTAATATCCCTCTTCATGGTAGAACAACTCTGGCTCGGGGACATGCGACCAGTGTGATTGATGAATCTCTTCATTGCATTGAAGCCAGGCCCGTCTCCTAGGATGTATACCACTAAGGCACACTTCCATTTTGCTTCTTCCTCTTCTACCTCCGATTTATCCAGCTGTACTATAGGTTGCCCGTCAATCAACACTAGGGGTATGTAGTCAAGAGCCATTCCATGGGTCGCAAATCGATTCTTCTGGAATAGTGTTGTCCAGCTCTTCTTAGGCTCCACTAAGGTGTTTCTGCTAGTCTCTGGTTGTTCCTGTATCACCGTTGCTGGTTGCATGGTCATCTCTGTCGAAGGATCTGGAACCACTGGAATCGGAGGAGTTGTAGTCACTTCGATACCTGCTGCTGTCGGAGGTTCCATAGTCGTGTCCTCCATTCCTACTATTGCATCTTGTTGTACTGTCACTACATTTGCAGCTTGTTCATCTGCTTCCATGGCGTCTAGGTTTTGTATAGAGGGATTCTTCACATTGTTGGTATCCTTCTTCTCCAAAATCAGTTGGTTCAGTTTGTCAAAGGTGTCAATCGGTATCTTCCGCGGTCGACCTCTGCCGCGGTTGCCGCCTTTCGCCATATCTACGAGCTCGGCGTACGTTATGCTTAAAATGAAGCCCACTTGAAAATATCCAATTTAACATTAAAATTCCAAAATTGCTCAAACCCAGCCCTCGGGCGCACGTCTTGGAATCCGATAAAAATCACAAAATTCGAAATTACTAAATTTCCGATAAAAATTCGGCCTCCAAATCTTCAAATCTTATTTTCAAATCCCTAGGTCCAAATCTTCAATTTACACCTCAAAAACGTATAAGCTATTCGGATTAGTCAATGACAATTCAATATTATGGAGTAGAAATGATCACAAGTGACTTACCTCAAGATTCCCATGATTTCTCGCAAAAAAATCGCCCCAAGCTGCGTTCTTTTTGTCAAAAAATGTGGGAATGAGCTAAAAAAATAAGACAGCTCAATAAAACACAATTCTGGTCTCTAAAATCCCCATTCTCGTAGCTAATATTCCAATCCGGTCGCTAAAGGTGCACACTAGATCCTGCTGCACCAGAAATATTTATTTTCACTGAAAAGACTATAACTCCATCATGCAAACATAGAATTCAATGATTCTTATTCCTATGAGTCACAAATAATCATACAAACATAGCCCCTCAATCGAAACTCAATTCGGAGCTCATTTGCTCAGTGTGATCCACATTTCGCTAGTTAAACAATTAACTCATGTTTCGCGTCAAAAGCCCAATCGCGACTTGATGAAATTAAATCAAACTTTCCGGATCACTCCTATAATTCATGGGCAAAATTTCAAAAGTCTCGAAATCAAATTTCGATCTTTAGAACATAAAATGGACCTTTGGATCATTACATGCTTATGTTCAAAACGGCAAAATCTTTCAAAAACTCCTCCAAAACTTATATGATCCTCATGGGACCCCGACCAAACATACCAAGACACCCCATAACATCATTTAAACTTGTTTCAACCTCCGGAAAAAAACAACATCAAAATATCGAATCACCCTCGGATTGAAGCCTAAGAATTTCAAAACTTCTGAATTACTCTTTCGATCAAAAATCCTACCAAACGAAGGCCGAATGACCTTTATTTTTGCACACACATCAAAAATGACATAAAGAAGCTATAGCAACTCTCAGAATTCTATTCCGACCCTCGGATCAAAATCTCACCTATCAACCAAAATTCGTCAAATTACTAACTTTGCCAATTCAAGCCAAATCCCTCCACTGACTTCCAAAATGCATTCCGATCGTGCTTCTAAGTCATAAATCACCCAACAAAGTTAATCAAATTATAAAATTCTGATCCGAGCTCATATACAAATAAGTCTACTCTTGGTCAAACCTTTCAAATTTAAAACTTTCAACTGAGACTGTTACTTCAAATTCATTCCGATTTTCCTGAAAACCAAAAACAACGATCTACATTGGTCATAATACACCATACGGGGAAAGTCATGCCCGAAAACTGGCGGTCAAAGTGCAAAAGCTTCAAAACGACCGATTCGGTCGTTATATTAAGGACACACAATCGACTTGTGGGGTGGAAATTATTTTATGTTTTATTTGTTGAACTAATATTTATTTGCTTCTCTAATTTTCTAATTTTAAATATAGTAATACTAACAATGTTTGAGCAAAAGCTAATGAATTCGGACGTATTTTGTTTTCTAGCTTTGCCCCTACAAGACCATGTATATGTAATCTTATTTACTAGTCTATCTGTCAATAGGATTAGAAGCAATACTTATTTTAACAGTTTGATACAAACAAATTTAAATATATAGCAAACATAAATCTTAAATGCAGCTAATGTCATGGTTTTTTATGTTTATTCTAAGGAAGGCATCATATTGTCTCTTGCTTATGTATGACGGTAGAAGAAAGTATACTTCGTGACTATAATAGTCAGATAGTTAAATGCACAACTATTTTGCCTTGGAATTTTCATAACAAAGAGACATCAAAACCTACCCCAAAAGATACATTCTACTCTGTGGATTAATTATTAAAGTAAAAAGGGAAAGAGAGGAAGAAGAAAGAAATCAAAAATATTTAAACAAATTGTAAGATATTATTGTTAAGTCAAGATTTTTTGAACCCCGCCAAGAATTATTTTCTTTTTCTGAAAAATGTTGAATTTATTAACCAGTTGGATTTCCTAGGGTTCCCGACATGCGACAACATTGGAAGCACCGTGCAAACTTATATTAAGGAAATATTTCTAAATACTAACCAAAAATTTATTTTATTTTACTACTTTCTTAATTTACTTTCGGTGTTAGTTTCAAACGAAATAATTTAACCACATCAGTCATAAATTAAAGCATGAAAATGCACATATCTCTTAATTATGGTTAAATAATGAGTAAGAGCTTATATGCAAAACAAATAATGTTTGATGCATTACATCTCTTTTCCTGTCAATATTGGGGTTGGCAAATGGATTTGATCTCAAGCAAATCATTAACATAAGTTCAAAAGAGTTTTATTATTATATGATAGTGTAAACTTAATGGGGAGGAATGTCAACTATTCCTCGGTAATGAGAAATGGGTTTCAAATATTCCTAATCTTCATGATTGGGAAAAGAAATTATAGTTTGGAAGCATCCATATTTGTCAGCAATCAAGTTTTTTAAATTTTTGTGTTCCTTCTTTTATGCTAATTCTCATCTTCCATAGGCATTGGCAATAGATTAATTAGGTAGAGACACAAGAAGGAATCTTACATTAATACCGTTATTGGTTTAATCTACAAGAAATTATATGATATTACAAGCATTGTTATTTTAATATTAGATGTGTATAGTTCTTACATACAAAATAAGAGAACGTAATTATAGATTTGGCGACAAATCAAACATGTACTCGAACATAAGGTACGTCCTATTTGCCCACAACTTTGTTTTTACATTCTTTAGAAGTATTTATGAGTTTCAAGAATGACTCTGACAGTTTCATAGCTATATATATGGTGCAAATATTGTGTGAATTCATGATATTTTAAATACAGACTAATATTTATTCCTCGAAATTAGAGTAATTATGAGACCTAAGATATTAATTAGAAAATGGGTTTGATCAATTTTAAAAGCTCTTTCAATATATATATATATATATGTATATATATATATATATATGTATATATATATATATATATGTATATATATATATGTATATATACCGACACTAGATAAACATCACTATCTTTGGAGGACAGTTTGGCATTTGTAAATGAACAAATGGGTCAACATGTTCATTTAGTAGCCTAACTTTGAGCCACAAAATAACAGTGAAGTTAAACATAAACCTAATTTCAAGAAATCATAAAATGATGAGTTGTCAAAGTACAGCGAGTCCGTAACAGAACAAAAAAGTTGAAATATAAAGCTCTACTTATGAATAGTTACCTCAAATGCCCTACTTATACTATTTGACATGGTATTGTTAGGATCGAAAAATATGTGCCACGCGGAAGCTAGTAAAACAAATTTTTAATAATAATAAATCAGATAACAAAAGAGAAATTTGTTAAATAAGACATAAATATTTAACATAGTTCGATCAACTGACATACTGTTGGAACCATGAACCCTAATTTTGATTTGAGAATAGAAGAGAAGAAAGGGAAAGCGCTCCATGAATCTAATTCAGACCACATAGGTCTTAAGATTGGTCGACCCAGTCTCATACCAAATGGACCATCTATTTTTAAGACAAGAATAGAGCCCAATACAAATAATTCTGGGCCCAAACAATCAATACTACAATAGCAGTCCATCAAGAAACCTTCTAGTAAATTCTATACCAAATACGTGTATATAAAATAGTATATTTATTTTTCTTATCCACAAGTTTGTTAGGAAAGAGCCAATCAAGTAGGATACAGCAGTAGGTTGTTATAGAATAGAAATTTGCATTTTTTCCCAAAAGGGCTTGCATAAAGATACAATGTACAGGATACTGTTGGAGCAGAAAAAGAATACAGAAAATTTTCTAATCTTTAACATGCATCAGAGCCCACCTTTTCACCCAGGAACATTCTCTTTCGCTTTCATCAGCCTTCTCTTTCATCAGCTTTTTCTTTCTTTAGCATTCTTCTTCCATGGGATCTTCAGCTGAAGAAACAACCACAACTGTTGTTGCTCCAAAAATTGCAATCAGTGATGCTTCACATCCTTTTTACCTTCATTCATCAGATTCTCCAGGGATGGTCTTGGTGAACTCCATTTTTTCCATTTGGATGTTTATGTTATGCTGCAACCCTATCCTCTTATCAAACTAAATTTTATCCTAGGGTTGTCAAGTGTGTTTTTCTGGGATATCCCTCTGGGAAGAAGGGGTATAAGCTTTTAGATCTTTCTACCAAGAAAATTTTTTCTTATAGAGATGTTATATTTTATGAAGATCGTTTTCCTTTTTTAACACATTCTTCTATTCCTGAAGTCTTTCCAGTTTTACCTTTAACAGTTGATCCAAACACTCTTTCCTCTGAATTCACCCCTTCATCTCTTCATCTTATGACTTCGTCTCCTGAATCAGTGTCTTCAGCCCCTCAATCACCATCTCCTATTCTTTCTCATGTTTTGGATTCCAACCAATCTAGTTCTTCTCCTCCTCTTGCCAAATCTGCATCTCCTTCTCCTGTCAGATCTTCTCCTCCCCTTTCAAGATATGTACCTCCTGCTCCTCAAGTATCTTTCTCAACCTGCACTACGATAATCTATTAGAATACATAAAACACCCTCATATCTGGCAGATTATGTGCGCAACTCTGTTTATTTGACTGATCTAACATCTACTTATTTTGCAGCTACATTAAACCTAATGTTCTACCTTTTTTCAGCCCTTTCTTCAACCAATCAAAGTTTACTAAATTTTGTTTCCCACATATCAGATCTTACTACCTTTACACATTCAATGTTACACCCTGGTTGGAAAGAAGCAATGGCTAACGAATTTGCTTCTTTGGAGGCAAATAAAACTTGGAAAGTTGTGGAACTACCTAAAGGAATGAAAGCTTTATCTAGTAAATGGGCATACAAAGTGAAACATCAATCATATGGTAGTGTGTAAAGGCTCAAAGCACGATTAGTTATAAGAGGTGACACATATAGAGAGGGGATAGGCTACAACGAAACTTTTGCTCCCGTAGTTAAGATGACTACAATCAGATGCCTTATGGAAATTGCAGTTTAGAAAGGGTGGACTTTATTTCAGTTGGATGTTAACAGTGTTTTTCTTCATGGTGATTTACAGGAAGAAGTTTATATGAAAATACATATCGGTATGACTGTCCCGGGACCTAACCTTGTTTACAAGTTAAAGAAATCACACTATGGGCAAAACCAAGCATCTAGGCAATGGTATGCTTGGCTTACTGCAACCCTCAGCTTTAAAGGATACATTCACTCGCTCTATGATTATTCACTATTTTTCAAAATCACAGATTCTGGTGTTTCAATAGTTGCAGTTTATGTCGATGACATTCTACTTACAAGTGATGACCCTACTGAATTACAGCTGCTAAAGACTTTCCTTGACTCGCAATTTAAGATTAAAGACCTTGGTGAGGCATATTTTTTTTCTTGGTATGGAAAATATCAGAGAACAACAGGGGTTAATATTGAGTCAAATAAAGTTTACCCTTGAACTTTTTGTTGAATTTGACTATCTTAACTCTAAGACTGCTTCCTCTCCTTTCGACCCTTATTGCAAGTTGAAGGCAGATTCTGGTCCTCCACTTTCTGACCCCGCGGTCTATAGACGTCTTATTGGAAAGCTAAATTTTTTGACACATACGAGGCCGGATATTTCTGTTGTCATTCAGCAACTCAGCCAATTCATGCAAAGCCCTCGTCAATCTCATTTTGATACTGCTATGCACTGTCTCCGCTATCTCTTGGGCAATCCGGGACTTGGCTTGTATTTTAACTCCATTTCTTCTTTCAAGCTCCTCGCCTTTTGCGACACAGATTGGGGATCTTATTCAGACACTCGCCGTTCATTAAGTGGGTATTTTATTAGTCTTGGTGGCTTGCCGGTTTCATGGAAATCCAAAAAGCAACCCTCATCTCTCTCTCGTCGGCTGAAGCAGAATGTCGCTCCATGAGTCGAGTAGTCTCAGAAATCACCTGGCTTGTTCGCCTTCTTCAGGATCTGTCTATCTCGCCATTTTTGCCGTTCCCCGTTCACTCAGATAGCCAAGCATCTATCCATATCTCCAAAAATACGGTCTTTCACGAACGCACCAAACATGTCGAATTGGATTGTCATTTTGTGCACCAACAGTTCTTGGCCGGATTAATCTCTCCCACGTTTGTTCACCCGACCTCTCAACTGGCCGACATTTTCATAAAGGCACTCCCGGGATCTTTTCCTCACTCCCTTGTGCGCAAGTTGGGCGTGTGTTCCCATCCTTCCAACTTGAGGGGGGGGGGGGGGTTGGGGGTTGGAACCAGGAACCATAATCTTGATTTGAGATAGACGAGAAGAAAGGGAAAGAGCTCGATGAATCTAATTCAGACCACATAGGTCTTAAGTTTAGTCGACCCGGTCTCATATCAAATGAACCATATGTTTTTATGACAAGAACAAAGCCCAATGCAAATAATTTTGTGCCCAAACAATCAATATTACAATAGCAGTCCATCTAGAAACCTTCTAGTAAATTCTATACCAAATATGTGTAAATAAAGTAGTATATTTGTTTTCCTTATCCACAAGTTTGTTAGGCAAGAGCCAATCAAGTAGCATACAGCTGTTTGTAGTAATAGAATTGGAATTTATATTTTTTCCCGAAAGGGCTTGTATAAAGATACACTGTACAGGATACTGTTGGAGCAAAAAAAGAATACATAAAATTTCCTTTTCTCTGACACATATGTCCATGGAGGATATGAACAATCCAATATAATAAAAAGAGATTACAAAATATCTTGATAACAACCTCACGAAGAGGCAAACACAAGTGACACGCTAACACTTGTCACGTAAAGTTCTCCCCCTAAACAAGACTCTCAAGCCCTTTATGGCTACACTGTGGATGCTACTGAATGAGAAGGAAGGATATTTAATTTATAGAAGTCCAAACATTTTTCTACCATAAAAGGGACTAGCCAAATATGGGAGATCTATAATTTCCTTCTACAAGAAGAAAAATTCAATTAATGTAAATATGTTGTCCTTTCTTTCATGAGATAGAAAAACCAATTATGGTAGGAAAATCTAGAAAAGCACCTAATAATTCTCCCCCTTGGCATGAACCACTTGATAGGACCAAAAAACAGGTGCCATAAGGAAACTAGTAAAGCAAACCTTTAACGATGACAAATCAAATAACAAAAGAGAAATTTATCAAAAGAGACACAAACATTTAACGTGATTCGGTCAGCTGACCTACATTTATGGTGGAGATTGGCAATCCACTATAATAAAAAGAGAATACAAAATATCGAATAAACAACCTCACGAAAAGGATAACACAAGTGCCACACAAACACTTGTCTCGTAAAGTTCTCCACCTAAACAAGACTTTCAAGCCCTCTATGGCTACATTGTGGGTGTTGTTGAATGAAAAGGGAGGATCCTTAATTTATGAAAGTGCAAATCTTTTCCTACCAGAAAAGGGACTAGCCAAATATGTGTTCTTTCCTTCATAAGATAGGGAAACCAATTATGGTAAGAAAATCTGGACAAACACCTGGCATGTATATACATGGTTTATCTTGTATAAGGTGCCTTCATTACAAAAGGTGCAAAAATTTGTTATTTTGTTAAATTTTCTTTTTAACTTCTTTAATTTAGCATTTCCCAACTTTAAATTATGTGTTAAGTTCAACTTATTTTGGGGAAAACTTTACTCTGTCCATTTCCTCTTATTTAGAATTCAAAACATTCAACAAAGAGTGAGACAATTTGTGGTGTGAGATTGTGTACGGTAATATCGGAAGTAGAGATTACCCCGATTTCCCAATGAGAAGATAGAGGAAAGGCACGGATGCACGAGATTGTAACTAAAGAATAAAGACCCTTAGTATCGAGACCTAGAGAAAATGATTGATGTGCTCGTCGTCTCGGGTATGGTAAAGTGACGCACCCCGAGCCAAGAATGAATTCTAAGACTTTGTAAAACACGGTAAATGGTTACGCGTGACAGATTGAGGGTCGTGATATTCGCACTCAATCGGATATCATTGTGCATATCTCGCTTGATATCGATTATGGATCGGTAATTACTGGAAATGAAAGATTTTTACATTTATTAGACGTAGTATTAGCGATGAAACTCTCATATTATATAAAGGGAAAGTTTTTCTTTTGCAAGACACACTATAGCACGCAAATAAAAGCAATACAAGTTTATTCTGTCTTTTAGCTATTATAAAGTATTTGCTCACCAAGGACAAGGCCATTGGTCAATCCAATCTCAGACTTAACCATAATGTTGCAACCGGCTTGAATGTTTATTTCATTTCTAATTTATTTATTTGATAATTTTTCGTGTTTGATTAAATCACATATCCTTAAAACCACCTATGAATTTGATTGTACCACCTACAAATTTAATTGTTACATAATTTTGAGGTAAACCATTTGGCACATATTGTGAGGCTAATGATAATAGTCGTGATTTGATACGAATCTCCATAACACACTTTATTTTATGCTTGCTATTTGAAGTGTTGATTTTAGTTCAGCCCAAAAATGTAAAACTCTTAGTCTACCCACGGGAACGTTGACGCTAAGTCTGGCCATAACAGCGAAAATAACAATTCGTTGCGCAGTAACGAGGTGCCCCATGCCGTTCCCAATGGTGTCTCAGCAATAGATCCGGCTGATGCTAACTCTCAAGTGACCATCAACGTTAAATTTGAAAATTAATCCCAAAAAATAGTGTTCGCGATGGACCCTGACCAGCAGCTCGAGAAGATCCCGAAGGCAAAGGCGATGGAGTAAGCCTGTGGCTAATCTTCAAAATGTTGTAGGCTCTACAGGCAACGATAGTGCAGCTGAAGAATCAAAGCCACGTCCCCAACTGGATCGAGCTCAAATGATCCCGGCAAGCACTCAATAAGATGAGCAAGTTATTGAAAGACTGGGTGAAGCTGAGCTTGGGATAAATCTTAGGGTGATGAAGATGCTCGAGGAGTTAATAAAACAAGTGGAGTTGGGTGAGAAAAAGATTGAGGCTAATGACAGCAAGGTGAAAACATAAAACCTTTTGGGCCGATCAGATTCCAGGGGCACCCTCGATATTGAAAGGGCCAGATTCCAAGAAATATATACAAAAGCTTTTTCCTCTGAGTGAGGCACAGAAACCTATCCCAAAGAGGTTCCTCATTCCTGACATATCCATATACAATGGAACCATGGATCCAAATGAACATGTTATCTCTTACACATGCGTGGTCAAGGGGAATGATTTGGAAGATGACGAAATCAAGTTGGTGTAACTGAAGAAGTTCGAGGAAACTTTGTCTATAAAGTCAAACAAAGGGATAGCGAGATAACCAGGGAGTTTGTATCGAGATTCCACATGAAATGGATAGATATTATATCGGTCGCAGATGATTGGGCAGTTCAGGCATTCTCTTAGGGGCTCAAGGCCCCTTCTGGATTTGTTTGCCCTATCAGGTTCGATGATAGATCTACGAGAGCCATTTATCAAGAGCCAAGACCCGACTGAGATCGGTATCATCCATTCAGTGGGGACCAAAGAAGTATTCAGGCATCATCCTGCAAGGAACAAGAAGAGAAGAGATCGAGGGCCCGGAGGCTAAGGCATGTTGTGCAAAATGGGTTCGATAGCCCGCTCGGGAATAGGGAAGAACTGAGAATGCCGGAATACAACTTCCATCTGGACACTGCCAGCATCGTGTCGGCCATAGGGTGCATCAAAGAGACAAAGTTGACCCAACCATTGTATTTCGAACCTTCATAAAGGGATCCTAACTTGATGTAGAAGTACCACAATACTCATGGTCATAGGACAGAGGATTGACGACAATTGAGAGAAAAAGTTTCCCGGTTACTCAAAAACGGCCACCTCTGAGAATTCTTGAGTGATTGAGCCAACAAATAAGCGTAACAAGAGGAACCTCAGCATGTCATTAACATGATCTTCGGAGGAGTCGATGTCCCCCAAGGGCCAATGATTAAATGCACTAAAGTAACCATCTCGAGGGAGCCATCTTGTTCAACGATGAATATGCCGAGGGCATCGTACAACCCCACACTGATGCACTGGTAATATTCATAATTATCAATAAATCTCAAGTTAAACATGTATTATTTTATCTAGGTGGCTCGTCCAACATCATCAGATCGAGGATCGTAGAGCATTTGGAGTTACAGGACGAAATCGTGCCAGCAGCCGGGTGTTGAATGGGTTTAACATGGGATGTGAGACCACTAAAGGGTAAATAATCTTGCTAGTTAAGACCACCGGGACAATCCAAGAAATAAGTTTTATGTGATCGAGGGGGACGTGTAGTACAATGCCCTATTAGGAAGACCATGGGTTCACAATATGAGGGCACTACCCTAGACCTTGCACCTTTGAAATTTCCCACATCGGGGTGGGGGGAGGGGACCGGTCGGGTCAAGACAGTCTTTAGAGCATAGTGGACCGCAAAGAAAATGTTCGTTATCGATGGTAGCTCTGGTGCCCACGATTTTGAAACCGAGGAATGTGGAACCTACCAGAAGGCAGAGGTTAAATAACAATCATTAGTACCTGTCTTAATCGAACCAGAGAAATAAGAGGAATAAGGAGCAGACTATTAGGACGAGTACGGCGTCCCGATATCCTTCATAGCTCCTGAGGACATCGACTCCACTGAATCGACAGTTAAAGAGTTGTGAAAGTCATATTAATTAAGCAACTATCAGATCAAATGGTATACCTGGGCACGGGGTTAACCTCCGACTTAGCTCAAGAAAAAACTTATTAATTTTCTCAAAGCTAAAATCGATTGTTTTGCTTGGTCCATCTTGACATGACAGGGATTTTATCGGAGGTAACCACTCATAAAATGAGTCTGGACCCAAAGTACCATATGGTTTAACAAATCAGGAGGATACAATCTAAGATCAAACATGCGTTCATCAAGGATGAGGTGTCCAAACTTCTAAAAATGGGATCCATCCGGGAGGGTGAATACCCGTACTGGTTAGCAAACACAGTGGTAGTTCCTAAAAAGAAAAATATGCTAAGAATGTATGTGGATTATAAAGACCTCAAGTATGCATGACCTAATGATTAGTTCTATTTTCCTAACATCGATCGATTGATCAACGCAACAGCCAGGCACGAGATACTCAGCTTTCTCGATGCCTACTCCGATTACAATTAATTCGAATGGACCCGGACGATCAAGGAAAGACTTCTTTCGTTACCAAAATTGTCACATACTGTTATAACAATGTCATTTGGAATAAAAATGTTGGTACCACCTATCAACACCTAGTAAACCGTATGTTTGAAGAACAAATAGGGAAATCAATAGAGGTTTATATTAATGATATGTTGATCAAGTCCCTACGAGCAAAGCATCATTTGAAATATTTGCATTGAACCTTTGACATATTGAGGAAATACAACATGAAACTAAATCCGGAGAAGTGTGCATTTGGGGTTGGATCGAGCAAATTCCTCAAATTCATGGCATCCAATGGGGGAATCAAGATCAACCCCGACAAAATAAAGGTCATAGAGGGCATTACCATGGTGGACAATGTCAAGGCTGTTCAAAGACTGACGGGGGCGTATAGCCATCCTAGGTTGGTTCATCTAGAGGTCTTCAGACAAGAGGTGTCAATTGTTCTCACTGATAAAAACAAATGATAAATTTTCCTGGACCCTAGAATGCCAACAAGATTTGGAAGACCTCAAACGGTACATGTCAAGCCCACCTCTGGTACACACTCTGAAGATGTCGAATAGTTGTACCTATACTTGCCGGTATTCAAGGTGACGGTAAGTGGTGTCTTAGTCTGGGAGAAAGAAGGTATATAGTTTCATATTTACTATGTCAGTAAAACACTAGGCGGTGCCTAATCAAGGTAAATTTACCTAGAAAAGTTAGTAGTCGCTTTGCTAAGAGCTTCCAGAAAGCTAAAGCATAACTTTCAGTGTCATCCTATATGTGTCATAACGTCTTACCCATTGAGAAATATCATGAATAAACCTGAGCTCTTGGGCCGGTTGGTTAAATGGGTCATGGATATTAAAGGGTACGATATCGAGTAAATCCAAACTGCCATAAAATTTCTTATTTTAGCAGACTTCGTGGCCAACTTTAAGTCGGCCTCATTACCCAACGTTGAAAGGGAACTATTGCTGATTTCAGGGACTACATCGGGAATCTTGACGCTCTTCAGAGATGATGCCTCCAATGCGAGGGGGTCTGGGCTTGATTTTCTATTGAAAACACCTACGGGAAGTATAATTAGGCAGTCTATTAGAACTGTGAAATTGCCTAACAATGAGGTCGAGTATGAGGCCATAATTTCAAGTCTAGAATTGGCTAAGAACCTAGGGCCCGAAGTAATCGAAGCTAAGTGAGAATCCCTCCTCGTGGTAAATCAAGTCAATGGAACTTTCGAAGTAAAGTAAGAATGAATGCGGAGGTAATGTGACAAATTGCAGGTAACACTACACTAATTCAGGGAATGGACCTTGTAGCATGTACCCAATGATCAAATAGTGAGGCTGGTGTGCTGGCTAGTTTAGGGTCAACGATTTATTATAATGAATGCAGCCCGGGATTAGTAGTGAAACTAATGATTTTGGTGGTATAAGATGGTCATGCTGAAGTAAACTCAATCAGTTTAACTTGCAATTGGAGAAACAAATATATAGACTACTTGAAGATAAGAAAATTGCCTTCTGATCCTAAAGAATTGAGAGACTTGCGCACGAAAGCTACCAGATTTAGCTTGGTTGAAGGGGAATTGTTCAAGAGATCTTTCTTTGGCCAACTAGCCAGATGCTTGGGACCAGGAGATGCAAAGTACGCCATGAGAGAAGTTCACGAGGGCACTTGCGAAAACCATTTGGGGGCAGAATCCTTAGTTAGAAAGCTAATCACAGCTAGCTACTTGACCAATATGGAGAAGGATGTGAAACATTTTGTATAAAAATGCGACGAGTGCCAAAGACATGCCCAAATGATTCATCAATCGGGAGAAATGCTCCACTCAGTTCTGTGTCCATGGCTAATTATGAAGTGAGGAATGTACATCGTCGGTCCCTTACCATGGGCACCCATTAACTCAATTCATACTATTCATGACTGATTATTTTTCTAAATGGTTGAGGCCTAGGCGTTTGAGAAGTTACGAAAAAAAGATGTCATTAACTTTATCTAGGATCACATAATATGCCGATATGGGATACTAGTTGAGATCATTTGCGACAATGCGATAAATTCGTCGGTAGCAAGATGAGTAAGTTTTTCAAAATCACAAGATCAAGAAGATACTACCGATGCCTTACCACCCTAGTGGGAGCAGGCAAGCAGAATCGACAAATAAAACTATACTTCAAAACCTGAAAAATAGGTTGACCGATTTGAATGGGAAATGGAATGAAATATTGCCTGAAGCCCCATGGGCATATCTTACGACTTTGAAATCGAGCACCAGGGCCACCCAATTTTCTATGGTCTACAGAGCCGATGCCTTAATACTAGTCGATGTGGGCAAACCGAGCCATGGGTTCTAGTACACTATCGTAGAGCCAAATGTTGAGGCTATGATAACAAGCCTAGAACTACTGGATGAAAAGTGAGAGACCTCTCTGGTCCGGTGCGCTGCCCAAAAGTAGCAAATAGATAGGTATTACAACTGAAGACCCAGCCTCTGACACTTTCATTTCAGGGACTTGGTATTAAGTCAGGTAATAGTACACATCAGGAACCAAATGAAGGGAAATTGAGCCTGAATTGGGAATGGCTATACCGAGTTGTTGGAATAACTGGCAAAGGCTCATATACACACGAAGTGGGCAATGACGTGCAACTGCCAAACAAATTGAACGTGGTACACTTAAAGCGGTATTACTGCTAAGGTACAAACTTTATTTCTTTTTAGTTTTATAATATTACGGACTAACGTATGCAAGTACTTGACCAAGTACGGATATGGCTATTATATCTGAAAGCGCATGTTGCACTCTTTTTCTTTTGAACCCGTTTTGTCCCGAAATGGATTTTCGGCAAAGTTTTTAATGGGGCAATGGTAAAACATGCTACCTTAGATTTGAAGACCAAATCTAGACCAAAATCAATGAAAGTTGGCACCAGATCAACAATTCCGAGCCTCCACAAGTTCGACCTCAAATACTAGGGGTTATTACCCCTAGATTAAGATTTTTGGTAGGTGAAAAGAGAACTTTATGTGCCAAAGGCTAAGTCTTGGTAGTTAGGATTCACTGTAAAGGTAAAATGGTCATACGAACCATGCCCATATAGTCCAGTATGCCACAACACAAGTTTTATGCACCTTCGATCATGTATCTTACATATTAAGCAATGAAAGAAATTTCTCCTACCTTACACTTTATTACTGTGCATTTTATTTCTTCGATCCTGGATCCTAAAGTCCACGAGCTACCCCTACTCGGGGACTATCTACCAATAAATATTTGGGTGACCTGGGCTACCAAGTCCCGGTCGCACCACACCTATTAGGCAGTGCTCGAATATGAAAGACTACAACCACCCTAATAATGGCTTGAAGATGCTCGAAGTGAGTATTTATAAAGTAAGGCCCTTACAAATAATTGAAACTAGTTAAAAGGTTACCTTCTACAAAAAATTGTCTAAAAACACTTAAGCATCTTCAAGGTTTTTGGCTTTACCGAAGATTCGAAGTCATAGGCAACCCATAATCTCATTGAAGTTGAGCTCCATTCGGACCTCCAAAAATGGATACATCTGATTTTATGCAAAGGAATTAAAAAAAATACGCGAATAAAAATTACTAATAGATTCTAGAAAGTAAAGATACGATATTCCAAAAGGGAGGATATTTTATATAATCCAAATATATTTACATATGGACGATAAAAGGCCTCAAAATAAGCAAAAAGAAAAAAATAGAAAGGAAAAAGAGCATTAAGGTATCTACTCAAAACCTCTATCGGAACTCAACTCATCACCAGAACCCTTGGAGACTTAGGAACCCTCCAGGTTGTAGAGTTCCTTTGACTCGGCCTCAAGTTTCATGGCTTCTTCAATCTCGGCCGACATGTCAAAGCCTCGGGAATGGATCACTTCGAGGTTCTCTCTCTGGAAAATCCACTTTGCATAATTGGCATTTATCTTCAAGCGGACCTCGTTTACCTCTACGTCGGTCTTATTCTAAGCTAGAATTTCATCAACGTTAGAGGAATCAATAGAAGTTACCTTTAATTCTGACCTTAACAGATTATATTTTTGGCCTAGGGCATTCTGTTCTGTGATGGTCGAGTTCAACTGCTCCTGGAGTTCATCATTTTTCCGAGACCACTTATTAGCATTGTCCTTTGCCACCCGAATTTGGTCCCTGGCCAATGCCAGCTCTGCTTTTGCAACCTCTTTTTCTAAAGCCACCAGGTCTATCCTTTCCTTCCACGTCGTAATCTCGGGCCTTAACCTCGTCGATCTCAACCCGAAGTTGGTCAATCAAATCTACTTTCTCTTGGACCTGTGAAGTTGTATTATTAGTCATCACAATTACATATTTATTTTTATTCTCAAAGATCCTTACCTTCTTGACCAGGCCATCGTGCTCTCATTTCAAGGACGAAGCCTCCCTAAGCCTTCAACTCGTCTTGTAGAATTGGGAGGTCCTAGAGGTCCCTCGTCTTGTTGCTCACCGAGATCCATGTACATGTCCTTCTTCTGGACTTGCTCTCTTGAACTCGTGATAGCTAATCTCTAAGTGAAACCGAAGGAAACTTTCGTGATAAAGCACTAAAGCCTAAAAAATGATGAAGTTCATAGAATAAGTCTAAAACCAAGAAACATTCGCTAAGGAGTATGAGGAGTAAACGCCTTACCCGGTTCATGTCTTGTTGCGCCTCATTGAAGAAGCCCGATATGTCTACTTCATTCATCTTTTCCTGGTCCTCCTTGGTCACTAGGCATCGAAGGTAGTTGACTACGCCCACTAGAGCGGACAAGACTCAGTCGTCCATCGAGATTGTGAGAACGACTATCCTCTTGCACTCGGGGTCCACACTCGAAGCATGGAATTGCTTCACCAATTTTTTCTTGAGCTCCAACTCTGATGGAACATCCTTTTTCGGGACCTCCAAGTGGCCAATCTCCAAAAAGTCCTTCAATGCGACCATATCCATGTCGTAAAAAATGAGTTGAGGGCGTCATCTTGGCCTGGCCCGCCTCATTGTATTTTTCTTTGCCCGCTTGGGCCTCCTCAAGCATGGAATCGGCATAGAAAAACTTCTCCACAATGTCAATGACACTGGCTACCTCTTTCAAGATGGGATCATCTTCTCGAGAGACTGCGGCCTCCATTTCTACCTTTGACCCCCGGGCTACAAGAGGGTCGACCTCATGGCCATCTCTCTCGGTTGCCGCTTGCTCCTTCTCATCAAGGGTCGACTCATGAGCCATGAATTCAAAATCATCATTCTTGGGGTAGTCTCTGAATTGATAAAGGGAATCCGAGTTCGGTACCTAGGACTTGGTGCTCTTTTTTATTTTTTAGACCAAGATGGTCACCTTCTTATAATTTGTTTCGGCTTTCGTGAAGCCCAAGTGTTTCCTTTTCTTCATACTTTTCACCCCTGTGACAACCTCAGCTTTCCCAATGCAGAGGGTTCAGTAAGTGAGGATGCATTTTTGTCTCCACCCAAAAGCCTGAGCACGATGGTCTTAGGAAAACCTGTAAAAACTATTAAAGACTTAGTGATTTGTAGGCTAAGAGTATGAAGGTAGTTATTCGATAGGGAGCCTCACCGTGGGAACAGACCTCCCATATGCCCTTCGAGAGCTTGTTCCATGCGCGCACAGAATATGACATCTGTTTCCAAATCCTCTCGATCCACTCCTACAAGTAGGGAACTGGATTGGGAACTTAGGCAACAGCTACATGGTAACAAATATAAGAAATGAGAGAAAGAACAAAAGGAAATGACTAATACTCGAGAAGGAAAATACTTAGGAGATACGTTCCATTTCTCTAGGAATGGTAGAAACTCTAAAGGGAAAAGATCTTTGGCTTTCTCCTGAATAAACCTTCCTGCCATCCTCGATCTCGGTCCTCGTCTATGCTCTAGAACGAATCTTTTCTTTCTCGATAGACGAGCTTGATCAGCCCCATTCGAAAGATTTGAGGATTGTATTGACGAAGTAGGTGGTCGAGGGTGAACCAAGGGGCTTTGGTATTGTTCACAAAATTTTGTAAGAGGATCGTGATCCTTCAGAAGGATGGTTGGATTTGCCAAGACACACCTCATACCTTTTACAGAAGGAAGGGACTATAGGGTCCACCTGGGAGAGCATGAAGGGGTAAGTGTAAACACTTTATTCTTCTCGAAGCGGAAATTGTTCCCAATAGAGCATCCCCCAGGTACGAAGCTTTTGAGCTATCTCGGGAACAACTACCTCAGACTTTTGGCGGGTGGAATGATGAAGGAACTCTCTATTGAGGCAATGACTTGGAGGTTTTTGCCATCGTAATCTAGGAATATGAAGGCTTGAAGAAAAATATAAAGATTTGAAAATAATATGAAGGTCTAGTTGAAGGTTCAAAGAGAATGAATGAGGATTGAAGATGAATATATAAGGCTTAAGGAGCAATAGAGTTAAAAGCAATTAGAGAGTTTGAATTAAATTCTGGAATCTAAAAGTGGAAGAAGTGAAAAAAGGGTCGGAGCTTTTTATGGAGGAAAAACAAGCAATGTGCGACGTTTCGCATTCGAGGACAGTCAACCAGCGGCTGAAACGTGTTTGAGGTCAAAACGATATGACTGATGAGATATTTTTGATTGATCTACCGTCTCGATGTAACGTATGAAGGGAGGAACTGGGATTTCTCTATCACTTTCCATCATTTCGGTAAACCTACTCTCCAGAAAATGAGGGTACTTTCTATGTACGGGTAAAATCGGGGTAGTGACTACCCCAATTTCTTGGTAAGAAAACTGAGGAAAGGCACGAAAACACGAGGTTGTAATAAAAGGTTAAAGACCATTCATATCGAGACCTAGGGAAAATGAATGATGTGCTCATCGTCGGGTACGGTAAAGCAACGCACCCCGAGTCAAGGACGAATTCTAAGACATTGGAAAACAAGGTAAACGGTTATGCTTTACGGATTGAGGGACGTGATACTTGCACTTAACTGGATATCACAGTGTGGATCTCGCTTGATATCGATTATGGATTAGTAATTACTAGGGAGGGAAGATTTTTACCTTTTTAGACTTTTACTAGGGATGAACTCTCATACTATGAGTTTTTCTTTTGTAAGACACAATGTAACTCGCAAATCAAAGCAATGCAAGTTTATTCTCAATATTTTAAATATTATAAAAGTCTGTGTTCATTTGTTTTGTTCTTCCTTCACGACTGGGTTGAACTGAGGATCCAACTGAGTACGAGGTTATTGGGCAATCCAAGGTCAGACTTAACCATGATATTGCAACCGGTTTTAAAGTATTTCATTTCAAACTCATTTATTTGAAGTTCTTAATTGTTCATGGTAGAATAAATCATATATCCTTAAAACCACCTACAAATTTAACTGTACCGCCTAAAATTTAAATGTTACATAATTTTGGGGTAAACAAAAATCAAATGTTTTTTTGGTTAAGCAAGACGTAATATTAACATGAGTAAAATTTGCTATTTCGTGATTAGAAATCCGACTCTAGTTTCACTTGAGAAGTATTCTGGAAAAGATACTTCAAAAAAAATGTCAGAATAATATTTGGATCATTTTTGAGGTGAGAAAGAAAAGCAAATTGAAGAAAACTAATTCACATTCATTACTAATTTCAAATGGCTACTTTTCTCCCTCTCTCTCTCTTTGACCCTCTTCTTCTCCGTCGACCAGCTTCACCCACTGGCGAGAATAAGCACAGGTAAGAAGCCCTCTTCCCCTCCTTTCTCCTTTATCATCCCTCTTTCTTCCCACTACTCCCACTCCCCCATCCCATTTCCTCTTTCTCCGCCGCTTTGCCTCATTTTATTTATTTCCTCCAGTCCTCGCTGGCATTTCCCATTTGGCAACCCTCTCCTCTTTCCACTTTCTTCCCTCATCCTTCTTCTCTCATATATTTTTGCTCTCTTGCATTACTCTATTAGGTGTTCCATGCCTCTGAAAACCCTAGCAGGCAGTGTCTACCGGCAACAGCCCCGTCCGGAGACACCTAGTACCCCTCTCATTTTCCTTCAACCTAAGTTGTTCCCCTCCTCCCCTTCCCTTTTTTGTATTTGATTCTTCAATTCTATAACCTTCCCTCTGCCATTGCCAGCAATCTACTCGTTGTTTAGTTGGGAAGCCCGAGCTACCGTATAATTAAATATCAATGTAGCGGTGACAGGTTGATAGTCCCCCTGTTGGTTTTGTAGTTGGTGTGTTGTGATTTTTTAGGTTGTTAGCTACAGAAATTGGCGACAAGCGTGAGGAGTATATGCAAGGAACGTGGAGCAGCCCTTTGGTGTTTGCAAAGTTTGGTAGGAGTTGGAAGGAAGCATGTTAGTGTCTGTAGCCTCGAGTGTGCTCCTTGTGTAATTTCCAGGTTCTACTTTCGGGAGTTGGTACCTCCCGCTTTTCGATTACCTTATTTGTGTTAGTTAACGTGTTCTCATTTTAGCTCGCATTAGTTTAGTTATATTAGTAGCGTGTTGTAGTTTTTGCTTGTCCTCTTCAAGTTTGGCTCGTAGCCTATTTTGTATTAGTGAGTTGCCTTTTACTCTGTTTGGATCATTGTTCCACATCGTTTTATAATGCATTGTATTGTATTATTTGTTATCGTTGAATAGTATTTTGTTGTTTGGTTTGATTGTATCATACTGTTGTAATTGATAAATTTAATAAAATACTCTCAATTGTTTAAATATTGAATTTATAAAAAATTATGCGTAAATATAATTTTAAAAAAACAAAACAGGAGAAGGAAAAATACCTTAAGAAAGCAGAACAAAGGCGCTAGACAAAAAAAGGCAAACCAAAGGAACACGACTAAGTAAAATTGAGTTAAAAGCAAATTAAAAGAAAAAATAAAACTGAAGGTGGCAAAACACCTTTAATGTTGGCGGCATAAGTTATAGAAAAAAAAATAAAGTAGCTCATAGGTTGGAGATTTAGAGTTAAAATAGTAAAAAAAAGCTAAAGGGTAAAATAGAATTATGGGGTATTAAGTTAGGGCATAATTGGAAAGAAAAATAGGAAATAATACCACCACACCAAATCGGTTGTTTTAAAAAATGGGACTTTTCATTGTTCTGGAACAATAGATTTAACAATACAATATAATTAATTTTAATGAAACAATCAAAACAAAAACTATTTTTAGATAACAATACAATACGATATAATAGGGAACAACCATCCAAACAAGTTATTAGTTTGTCGTAGGTATAGTGGTTATAGTTCTGGATGGTAGAGTAAGGTCATATCCTTGAGAGGGCGGGGAGGGTTAGGGTGGCGCAGGGGGTGGGACAGGGGGTAATGGAGGTAAGGGGATCAAGGAAGCCAGTAGGTTGAGAATTGGGTCATGGAACATAGGTACTTTGAAGGGTAATTCTATAGAGCTGGCGAAGATTCTCCAGAAGAGAAAGGTCAATATAGCTTGTGTCCGGGAGACGAGGTGGGTAGGATCGACGACAATGGATGCCGAAGGGTATAACTTGTGGTACTCCGAGTTTTGAAGGGTAAGAATGGAGCGGGTATTTTGGTGGATAGGGATCTTAGAGAGTCTTTGGTAGAGGTCAGGCGGGTGAATGATAGATTAATAACCATCAAGTTAGTGGTCGTGGAGTACATCAATGTCGTTAGTAGTTATGCGCCGCAGGATGAGGAGGTTAAAAGGAATTTTTGGAAGGGCTTGGATGAGATTGTGCATAGTATTTCTCATGTTATGAGGTTATTTATAAGAGGGGATTTCTATGGTCATATTGGGTCAGTTGTTGGCGGCTATGGAAAAGTGCATGGTAGCGTCGATTTTGGGGATAGGAACGGAGGAGTTACTTCATTGTTGGATTTCGCTAAGGCTTTTGATTAGGTGATTGTGAACTCTAGTTTTCAAAAAAGGGAGGAGCATCTAGTAACTTTTCAAAGTGCAGTGGCAAAGACACATATTGATTATCTCCTTCTCATGAGATGTGATAGAGGTTTTTGCAGGGATTGCAAGTTTATATCGGGTGAGACCCTTACGACATAACATAGACTATTGGTGATGGACATTGGTATCATGATAAAGAGGAAGAATAGATTTTCACGAGTTCGAATGAAGATCAGGTGGGGAGCCTTGATAAAGGATAAAGCCTAGGAGTTGGGGGGACGTTATCGAATATGGGATCCTAGAAGATTAGTAGGGATGTGAGCGCTATGTGGACGATGATGGTGAGTTGTATAAGGGAGGCAACGAGAGAGGTGTTAAAGGTCGTAAAGCACTGCTCTAGCTGGTGCAAAGGCTACTGGTGGTGGAATGAAGTGGTCCAAGGTAAAGTGGAAGCGATGAAGTTGGCATAACAGAAGTTAGTAGAGAGCACAGGAGGGGATGAGAGTAAATCGAACATAGAGAGGTATAAGTTAGGTAAGAAGGAGGCAAAGTTGGCGGTCAGGGAGGATAAGACTAAAACATTTGGTCATCTATAATAAAAAAACTAGAGGACAAAGGCGGGGAAGGAAGTTATTCCGACTAGCCAAGGCGAGAGAGAGGAAGGCTTGGGATCTGGACCAAGTGAGGTGAATCAAAGACGAGAACGGTAGAGTCTTGATGGGAGAGGAGCAGATTAAGAGCAGAGGGAGGAATACTTTCATAGACATTTGAATGAAGAGGTTGATCAGGACATTGTGTTAGGTGAATTAGGTCATTTCGAGAGTCACCGAGACTTTAGGTACTACAAGCGCATTAAGATCGGAAGGGTGTGGGAGCTATGCGTATGATGAGTAGCGGTAGAGCAATCGGACCAGACAAAATCTTAGTAGATTTTTGAAGGTGTGGTAGTAAAGCAGGCTTAGAGTGGTTGAAGAGCTATTTAATGTTATTTTCAAGACGAAAAGGATGTCAGGTGGAGCACGGTGGTTCAGTTATACAAGAACAAAGATGATATTCAATGTTGTAACAACTATAGGATATCAAGTTACTAAGTCATGCCATGAAAGTGTGGGAGAGGGTAGAAGAAGTATGGGTGAGGAGGACGGTGTCTAAATCCAACAACCAGTTCGAGTTCATACCGAGTCATTCGACAATGAAAGATACTCACCTTATTAGGAGTTTGGTTGAGCAGTACAGGCATAGGAAAACGGATATGCACATGGTGTTTATTGACCTAGAGAAAGCGCATGACAAGTTCCTAGAGAGGTTCTTTGAAGATGCTTGGAGGCAAAAGGTGTGTCGGTTGCCTACATTATGGCGATTAAGGACATGTATGATGGATCTAAGACTCGGCTTAGGATAGTGGGAGACGATTCGGAGCAGTTGTTATGGGGTTGCACCGAGGATCTGCATTCAGCCTGTTCATATATGCTTTGGTTATGGACGCACTAACACGCCACATTCAAAATGAGGTGCCATGGCGTATGTTATTCGGTGATAACATAGCTCCGATCAATTAGAGGTGAGGCGGAATTAATGAGAGGTTGGAGGTTTGGATATAGACCCTTGAGTCTAAGGGTCTCAAGTTGAGCAGGACTAAGACAGAATATATGAAGTGCAAGTTCGGCGATGAGACGAGGGAAGTAGGCACGGAAGTGGGGCTTGAATCACAGGCCATCCCCAAGTGAGGCAGTTTTAAGTACCTTGGATCAAATATTTAGGGAAATAGGGAGATAGACAAGAATGTTACACACCGTATAGGGGTGGGGTAGATGCAATGGAGACTAGCATCTAGAGTAATGTGCGACAAGAAAGTGCCTCTGTCACTCAAAGTTAAGTTTTATAGAGTCGCAATTAGACCGGCCATGTTGTATAGGCTGAGCGTTGGTCACTTAAGCACTCACATATATAGAAGACAAGTAGTATAAATGAGGATATTGAGGTAGATGTGCAGGCATACTAGGATGGATAATATTAGGAACAAAGTTATTCGGGAGAAGGTAGGAGTATTTTCAATGGCTGATAAGATACGAGAAGCGAGGTTCAGATGGTTTGGGCGGTACGGAGAAGAAGCCTAGATGCCCCGTTAAGGAGGTGTGAGTGGTTGGTCTTGGAGGGTACGAGAAGAGGTAGAGGGCGGCCTAATAAGTATTAGAGAGAGGTTATCAGACAGGACATGGCGTGGCTTCAGATTTTTGAGGACATGTCCCTTGATAGAAAGGTGTAGAGGTCAAGAATTAGGGTTATAAGTTAGGAGGTAGTTTAGCATTGTTCTTTTTTATACAGTTGTGAGGCTAGTCGGATAGGGTTTTGTCTTAGACTACTAGTAGTTCATATTGTATTCACACTATTCTACATTTTTTCTTTGTGTCGGACCCTACCTACTTATTATTGTTAGTTCGTTGCATGTATTCTCCGGTTATTAGGTTGTTATCATTGTTTCTACTGTACTCTATTGGTAATATTGATATATTATCTCTATTTTCGTCTTCTTGAGCCGAGGGTCTTCCGAAAATAGCATCTCTACTCCCTCGGGATAGGGGTAAGGTCTACATATGCTCTACCCTACCCAGACCCACTTGTGAAATTTTACTCGGTTGTTGTTGTTTGTAAGACTTAATATTAACAATAATAATTTTGAATCTATTGAAGGTCGAGTCTAGATCTCAATGGAGAAAAAAATATAGGTGATTTCTTTCAATTTGTCCAAATTTTGATGATTAGAGTTACCTAATACATATGCTAGTGGGAGGTAACGGTACCCATGAAATTAGTCAAAATATGCGCAAACTTGTCTGAAACACTCGTGAGTATTAAAAAACTATCATCTAAAGATAATATATATATATATATATATATATCACACCCCGACCTCAGTAGCGCGACCGGTGCTCAACTGAGATAACTCGGTCGAGCAAGCTTGTACCGTACCTTCTACCGAAACTTACTCATGAATAAAGAGAAGATCTATTTCATTAATTTGACAAAGAGGAGGATCATGTAAACAACATCAATTTATTATCATTAGTAACCTCACTTATATGTTTCAAAACACATACACTTTCATAGTTTGAAGTGGAACATATGGTACAAATACAATATTATTATTTTCACTCCCCCAACACTAACATACAATCCACACTATGTTTGTGGAGCCTCTAATAGATACAAAAGAGTACGAAGATAGTACCGTTAATAATGCACCGGCTATAACTCAAAATATAATACACAAGGAAGAAAAGATACACAACCCCAAAATGAAGTGGGGATTACCAAGTCAGCTGGAAAGAGGGTATACCGCTATCACTGATCAAAGCCACCTGTTGTGGAACCACCTGCATTCGTTAAAGATAAAGCACCCCCGACAAAGGCGATGTTAGTACATATGGAATAGTACTAGTATGAAGGGCTAAACACATCTCAATAGATCGAGTAATAATGCAAGAAAGGACAATTAAAATTTCAATGGGATCCTCAAACAACATCAAGACATCAAATTAGGAGCAAGACCAATTTTCAAGTAAATTTCCCTATTTTAGGTTGAAAGATCTTTAGCACTGATATACCACCGTGATTTTAGCACTGAGACCGATCACGGCCCAAGCGTCTTGGCCGTCTCACCCAAATACATCAACCACAATCACTATTACAACCTCAATCATTATCTCAATCACAATTTCAAGCACAATGACCATCATGTGTACGCCATGACGTCCGATCATGACCCGACCGGCTAGGCCGTCTAACCACAACGTCGTGTTAATCGCCATCATCCTTTTTTTAGCAATCATCCCATCCCAATAAAGAAAAAAGTTTTCAGTACATCAATCTCATCCTGAATAAGGGGAATAATCACAATTCACTCATGCACATACACATGTAGTTTCGAGGTTAGATTATTTCAACCTACCCTTCCTCGGTGACTAACGATACTCCCAAAGTGTTTATTACTTAAACGATTTACAATTCATTTCAATAATTCCATTGGCACTAGTAGCCTCAGATGTAATATCATTCTTGGCACATTGATCGTATTTCATGTTCCATGCTCACCTTTTTCACTTTCAAACATCATCACAGATCATCAACAACAAAGCATTTCTACTACATGTTTTAAGTATACATGTGAGCAAATAAAAGTCTTAGGCATATTGGATTTCCCCCCATAATTTCGCATAATAACTAGAATTTGAGACATAATAGAATTCATAATTTTTCGACACATGGTCACGCTCGAATACAATCTAGAAGGAAGACACAATATGATAAGAGCATTCGAAATACATTTTGAACATATATCTTTCGACATAGAGTTTATTCGGAATAGTCAAATTTATAAGAAGCAACTCAGAACGTGAGACATAAGAGCTCGATCCAATCATAACTTTAGCTTACGAGGACATCTTGGATTCGTTCTACAAGAGGAGTGTAGATAACATACTTCGCCTGGAGCTTCCTTAAGTTACTACAATATTTCGAAAATCTTAGCCACTTCGTTCTATTAGAAAATATAACAAAATTGAACACAAATTAGAAAGGAGTTCATAGTTCTTGCTTATTTAAGCATTTTATCAAACACTAGGTGAGAATTATGATTTCAAGCCTCTAATGATGGATTCCCTCACCACACTAATTTAAAGTCTACCCAATTGAGCTCAACAATCTTCCCACAAACCTTAATAGTACATGCATGCATAAATAACAACTCTCACACCCAAGAATTGCTTTTTATCATTACCTATTTTAAGTTAAATCCCAAAATTGAGGGCTAGGGAGTAGAATCTTATATCTATGATGAAAACCTAATGAGTTTTCCCTTGTTAATACTCCATGCCTTGAGCAAGAATTTATGGATGATGAGTTTAGGAACCCCCTCTCAGTCTAGAGCACTTTCTCACTCTCAAAATACCAGATTTTTACTTTACAAATGGTCCTGAACATCTATAAGCCGAAGTAGGGTCGGGTTATAAAAATCAAAAATTGACCCTTCAAATGCATCTCGACGGTCGCAAAGTGGACCACATAATGGATATGAGGTCCAAAAAATAGGGCGCAGAAGTGATGTCAAGAACTGGACTGTTCGGATCAGGTCTGCGGCAGGTCTGCGGTCAATAGACTAGTTCAGCGGTCGCATAATGCACTGCAAAACTCCCCTCCAAAAAACTCCATGCTGGATCTGCGATGGATTGTGCAGCCTACGGAACTGTTATGTGGTGGCATAATGGAGAACAAAAAAACCTCCAAAAGTGGCCATTTCTATACCTCACTTTGTGGCAGATCTGCGGCCCGTTGAATGATTTTGTAGTCGCATAATGGACCGCAAAAATGCTCTGCTCTGCCAAAATTTTTATTCAACTCCCCAACGCTATGTTCAACCCAAAAGGTCCGTACCACCAAGCTTGCGAACCGCGAAGAATATCTACAATCCTCATTACATAGGCCTACCTTGGCACCACGAAACTTTGAGTTTTACACTACTAGAATTTCCCCCCAAAAGCGACCAAATTTTAGAGACCAAAGTTGGTCTATCAAAAAAGCGACCAACGTTGTTCTCTAAATTGGAGAAAATAATAAAATAATTATTTTAAATACATTAGCGACAAAGGTTGGTCTCTATTTGGCCAATAATTTTGTTAAAATATTGACCGGACTAGTCAGACTTGCTTAGTCAAAGAAATACTGAGATTAGCGACCAAAGTTGGTCGCTATTGGGGGATTCACTTATTAAATTTTAATAATTATACTATTATTTAAAAAATTATATAATATAAATAAATATAATTTAAATTAGCAACCAAACTTGGTCGCTATTGGGGGACCCACTTATTAAATTTTAATAATTATAAATCTACTTTAAAAAATTATAAAATTTAAACAAATATAATTTAAAAATTAGCTACCAAAGGTTGTTGCTAATTACCAACTTTGGTCGCTAATATGGGACCCAATTATAAAATTTTAATAATTAAATAATTATTTTAAAAAAATTATAAAATACAAATAAATATAATTCAAAGTTAGCGATCAAAGTTGGTCGCTAATTAAAGGGTAAACATATAGAGAGCAACATTTGTAGCTAATATGAGACCCAATAATAAAATTTTAATAATTATATTATTATCTAAAAATAATTACAAAATATAAATAAATATAATTTCAAATTAGGACCAAAGTTGGTCGCTAATTCAAGGATAAGCAAATATAGACCAACTTTAATCGCTAATGTGGAACCTAATTATAAAATATTAATAATTGTATTATTATTTTAAAAAAAACTTCAAAATATGAATAAATTTAGAGACTAACTTTGGTCACTAATCAGGTCAACTTTATTAGGTAGAGACCATCTTTGGTCTCTGATATGGGACCCGTTTAATATAGTGTATATATATATATATATATATATATATATATATATATATATATATATCAATTTTATTACTATTTTAAGTAATATATAAAATATACTAAATCTGATTTAAATTAGCGACCAACTTTGGTCTTTAATCAGGTCAACTATATTAGTACCTGCAACTGCACGCGAGGTGCAGGGAGTAAAGTGAGTACTTCCAACTCAGTGGTAATAAAAGAGAATAATATCTGAGTGATAAGAAAACACGTATGAGCACACCAAACTGCTATAAAAGACAGAACAACCCCTTTTGAGAAAAAAACCGAAATACTGTGAAAAGTCCATTTTGAAAATCTCAAGATCAATTCAAAATCTCTTTTGAAAGTATGCTTTTTCAACAGTTGCAAAAATAATTTCAACAAGTAGGAAGTAATCAGAAACCAGCCTCTTGGGCTCAGTATCAACGCCTCAGTACAATATCAGCCCCGTGGGCTCACTTCCAACTCACAACATACAACATCAGCCTCTCAGGTTCAGCACTCCTTATCATATAACACCAGGGTATCTGGTCAACAAGGCAAGTAAGAGTATGAATGCCAATGATATATGGGTGCTAAATGTCGTGCCACGTAGTACAAACATGAGTGAATGCATGAATGTAATGCAATGCGCATGACCACTACGGCGCGTAGGCCAATCCATTTGGGTACCCGCGCTCACTGTGGGGGTTCAAACTCTGGAGGAGCTCCTACAGCCCAAGCGCAATATCAATATCACACCGCTGCAGTGTGTAGCCTGATCCATGCAATATGTATATGCAAATGTACATATAACACTCGAGGCCTGAAGCCTCCTTACATCATCTTCATGCCCTCACGTATGGCCTGTCCAAAAATAGTCAAAAAGCCTTTGGCCATCAGTAAAACAATAATACTCAGCTTAAACAATAGTTCAAATATCAGTTAAAACTCCAAGTTTTAGAAAAATTTAGTTGAGTTCATGAAACAGTGTAAATCACATGGACTGAGTTCAAATAATCTTTCAAATAGTGAGGAAAACTTTTATGATAGTTCATAAAGAGTTCAAATAGTCGGCAATAAGCCCCACGTATGGCAATGAGCCCAAGTCATAATGCTAACAACAAATCATTTACAATTTCGCGGTAGAAACCAACAACAGGGACGGACCAAGTCACAATCCCCAACGGTGCTCTACCCTATGCTCAGGTCCAGCGTGCAAGTCACCACAATACAACACTAAGGTGTGCAAATCTGGGGTTTCAAACCCTCAGGATATCATTCCCAAGTATAATTCACCTCGAACCGGTGAAAATTCCTCGCTTGCGATGCCTTTGCCCCTCAAATTGGCCTCCACGCGCGTCAAATCTAACAGAAATCATAGCGAATACATCACAATATGCTAAGGAAACATAACCCAATCGAAATCAATCGAATTATAGTAAGAACCTCGAAACTAGCAAAACCGGAGCACCAGGCCCACTTCTCGAAAAATTATGAAACTTACATTTCCGAAATCCTCGTCTCACCACGAGTTCATACATACCAAGAACTCCCAAATCCGAGATCAAATGACCTATCAAATCCCAATTTGGAAATGTCAAAAACTCAATACCTAGTTTCTTCAATTTCATACCCAAATTCAGAGAATTAATGGATGATTCTTTGATTAAATGATGTTTCAAGACCGCGAGACTTACCTTCAATCACTTCTCGAGGAAACCCTCTTCAAAATCTACCAACAAGCTTCAAGGTGGTGAAAAAATGGACCCAAGTCGCTGATGAAATGATATAAACATTCTGCCCAGGTCTGAAGCCCATTCTACGCGATCGCAAACGACCCTCTGCGATCGCAATGCGCAAATACTTCTTATCTCTAATTTAATTCTATGCAAACACATCAGCTACCATGCGATCGCAATTCACTGACCAAGCACGCACTGCGATAGCGGCCTCATTTGTGCGAATGTAGTGCACAAAAACACATCCCCACAAAACCTTCTTATGCGATCGCAAGGCCACTTATGTGATCGCAGAGACAAAATTTCCCACAACTCTGAACCTGAAAATTCTGCAATCTTTTAAGGCATAAAATGGTCTTATTGACCAGCCGAAACTCACCCGAGGCCTTCAGTACCTCAACCAAACATGCCAACATATCCCATAACATCATTCAAACTTGTTTCAATCATCACAACACATCAAACAATACTAAAATGATCAATTCTCATTGGATTCAAGCCTAAGTTCTTTAAAAACTTCCAAAACACTCATTCGATCAAAAACCCAACAGAACGACGTTCGAATGACCTGAAAAATTGCAGACATATCCAAAATCACCAAACGAAGCTACAGCAACTCTCGAAATTCCATTTTGACCCTCAGATCAAAATCTCACCTATCAACCGAAATCCGCCAAAATTCAAACTTCGCCAATTCAAGCCAAATTCTTCACCGGATCTCCAAATTCATTTCCCATCGCTCTCCTAAGTCCCAAATAATCTCCTAAAACTGACTGAATCATCGAAAATCATATCCGAGCCTTCTAACTCATAAGTCAACTTCCGGTTGACTTTTCCAAAACAAGCTTCCTTCTAAGAGGCCATGTGCCTTATTTTCAACCAAAACCAATTCAATTACTCCCGATAAAATCTAATACTGATATTGAAACATGAAGCAACACAATAAGGGGGAAACAGAACAGTAACACATAAGACGACGGGTCAGATCGTCACATCCTCCCCAACTTAAACAAACGCTCGTCCTCGATCGCACCCATAGTTGTACTAGAAGCAACCCAATAGCTGAATGACCTTACCAAGCATATACTAGGGGTGATCCCATGTCACCCTATCTTACATAGGTTCGATAACACAACATAGTCGGACTTTCACAGTCCATCTAAACCATAACCCGTAGGCCCGCATCGCACTTTCTGAAGTAATACACAGGATCCAAACCTCACGTCTATGTTCAGAATAAACCTGGACCAAATGTAATAATCCATACCTGCAACCTCTGCTGCAATCATATGATATCCCACGAAAATCAAACACATGCAGCAATAACCTCCATTCACAGTAATTGCCTACGGAAGCCGGATACGGATTGAAAACCTTTTTGTTAGCTAAAGTCTTGTTCCAACCCTTTCATATACTGCCAACGGTAACCGAAACACGCAATAAACCAAAATCATCTCTCAGATCACCCATTCATGAGTCCATTTCCTTTCTGACTGATACTACAACAGATTTCAGAGCCAAACCTCGATATTACCTTTCTAGCAGGCTAAAATCAAATATGCTCGTACTCAGTAATGATTCCAACAATCATCTCAACTACAACATGCCACTCTTGTGATATGAAACCTCAATACCTGCCTAAGCCACATCGTGCTCAACATAGGCATCAATAAAAAAACGATCTGAACACACTCAAATCATGACAACTGACTCAAATGAAAGAGCTGTACTACAAATTCCTCCGTACTATCACAACACAGAACTGAGATCCTATCTCACATCATAGAAATAGAGTACCTGAATCATCCTCGAAAGGTCATAACATCACGTGGACTTGCCACAACGCGCGATTCTATCCAAGCACTATTACCCATTAGCACCTCAAGTCACCATGCTCAACACGATCAGCATGCACAGATTGAGGTCTGACACCTGGCAATCCATCACACCCACGGTGAAGCAAGTATTATACACTATTCAATCCTGAAAGAACACAACCGATGTGCTATTTACCGAGCAACACCCAACACGGATTTTCCTCATAAACCAGGAAACAAGGCATATAAAGTAACATATAGGAAACTATTCTCTGCATCACACTGTTGCGGCGCGCAACCTGATCTAGATAACATACCTGTGGCGGCGTGCCACCCGATCCAAATACCATACCTGTGGCAGCGTGCCACCCGATCCGCAGATATATCTCACAAAAGGAGATGCACATGAGTCAAATCTGCTCATTACAATAATCACACATAGCCTCATGTCCGGTCACAAGAAAACACATCTGAAACCTCAATGCCGGAACTTAATTCATGGTGGAAACCTCTGCAGTGACATCCGCCATTAAGGCCCAATTAGCAAAGCATTACTTGCCAACCGCCCGTTGGTCTCTGGAATACAAGCTACCCTGCTAGAACATAATCCGGTGTACCTTGACACACAGCCTGTGGCATTTTCTGACATAGCCCACAACACATTAGTCTAGACAACCTGACATTGGGACAACCAGTCTGCAATCTAATATCGTAACCCTGAATTTAACATACTAATCATAGAAGATCCACTCGGACCTCTAGTTTCCAACAACTGCTAGTCGATGTCGATACACAGAACCCACAACCACCGCATGGTTGGATCACAAGAACTTCTAGTCTCCTGCACATATAACGCATGAATCACTGTGCCTGGTCCCACACTCTGCCGTACGAATACATAGCACACATCAAGTATCCATTCATACCGCGAAAGATATTCAAAATTCCATGCGCCATCAACAACCTCAAATATCCGTAGTCGATCCAACAAGAAAAATGTCGCAATGCTACTGACGTATCATCAATTTACATCACCTTTATCATCTGAAGATCGGTTCTTTACTCACCTGTAACTGACCGTGCTACTCAAGAATTTAATGAATTCCCAATATGAACTGAACCAAAACCATGAACACGCAAACCTCAATTCTCCATATCATAACACATAGACCATACCACACTAGGATAATATGAGGACTACTATCTCTCTCCTGCGCCGCAGATATCGACCACTCAACTAGTCAAAAACTTTCATGATCCCACATAGGAGAAAAATAATCACACACTCCATGATTTGCATACCCATAGGAAATATACTCATCTTCAAATCACGGTAAAACACATCAAGAACTCTTTCTCCCAATTTCATTACACAAGCTAAATTTTCAGGACTGAGTCCTTCTATCCAGATCAAGTTAAGCATACTGCCAAAACTTAAAAGCTTTGCTACACAATACCTGTCAGGCTCATTACCTCGAAGAATACAATAATTAATCATATCATTACCACACCAATCCGGTTCATTATCAAGCTATTCCATTTCATCTAATTTCCTTCCCTGCTCGTCTTTAATTTAATATTCTCCCTTGATGTAGCAACACAATACCTCGACCCAGATTACCACACGAGACTCGCACATAAAACCACACTGTCCAAGACCCATAGGCCATGGAATACCCTTTCAAACGTTTCCAGAAATGCCACATTCTAGAATGTTTTACCTTAAAGAACTTCCCGTGATTCTGAATTCGTTTACCATTATATTCCAAATACGGATACATAGAATCCTATGGTTAACATAAATACCACAAGTCTTGATCTTTTCTAATGAAAACACAGTCTCTAGCCACATATACAAACGTAAGACACCTGATTGTTACATGCTAAATCTTGAACACAGAGAAACCATGCTCGAGAGTTATTCACTCTTATTCAGCTGTAATTCACCTGCCCTGAACGATCGGAACAACTCGTGCCATATTAGTACTCAGACACCGCAGAATATGATTTCATACAGATACAACAACCATCTTTCTTCTCTATATACATCGAGCATTCTTTATCAACAACAGCTCAAAACATCATAATATTTTCTCACATTTACGAAAATACCATATAACCTTTGTAGAAATTTTCCTTCACACGTGCCATCCTCGGCTCAATTTCAGTAACCAGAACTGATCCGCCACCATACCTCAAAACGGAACCAACATAGCACATAACCATGCAAACATCTGACGAACAACAACCTCCCCAACTTGGCTCGAAGCCATATATTAAGGCACACTTAACAACTCATAACACTTTTACTCCAACGATGCCACAATGTTATAGTGAGATTAAACTTAAGTTATTTACAATTTTTGTGAATACACGGATCATCTAGCACTGACATTCTCTGCAAAGCTTGCATTCATTTCCACATCAGCTGAGTCCACTTTCTTAAGAGTCCCAATTCTTCAAAATACAACACATACCCTTCAATTACGCATGGGATATTTTACATACACATAAGGATAATACAGCACAAAACCCTCCGTAGGAGATAACCCGCCTGCTTCGCCTCATTTCAATATTTCCACATACCTTCCACCATCACATACGTAAAACACAGCCATTTAGTCTTTCTGAGTCTGAACTTATAATGCCACATGTATTGCACCTTACTTTTCAACTAGTGGATACGAAAATATTCTTTACGCGCCCACGCCTCGGGCTACATAATAGACCGCACTAGGAAATAAACATTGAACGGCTCATCTATTATCCATCAGACTTCTTCGTCATTACCAAGATTATATAGATACACCTCACAATACAAACATACTCATCACATGGGTATCCAGCCGCCATTCCGGCTAAAAAAACACTGAACATATAAGTTCAAAACACTTGCTCACACAACCAGCACCTCGGTGCTCAAGCCATCGAGAAATATCCAGCCTCAAGTCCTACAGACTGGACCAACATGAACTCAAAGAGATTAAGTCTCTCCCCTCGATCGAGGAATTACGAGCCATCAAGGCACATATACTACTGATCGCTCACGTGCGCATACACACGGGTGGAAGGAATTTCAAGAATTATTTCTCAAGCTGAATCAAGTGCGTACAATAAGAATTCCAAGAATGGGAAGTTTTCCTAAAAGCTCTACAGCCTCTCGAGGATAAATATAGATGTCTCTGTACCGATCCGCGAGACTATACTAACCCTGCATATGACTTGTGAGACCTAGTAACCTAGGCTCTCATACCAACTTGTCACGACCAAATTCCCAAATCCGGTCATGATGGCGACTCTCGTGAAGACAAAGCCATCCAGACCGTTTCAAAATACCACTTAATGCAATTAGTCAGTTATATAATAGTTTGAATCTGAATTTAATTATATTAACCAATGTGAATAGCAATACAGCCCGACCGGGGTAACACAAGTCACGAGCATCTAGGAGTGCCTTTATTAAAATTTAAAAAAGTCTATATTACATAGAGTAGAATCTAGGAATCAAGAAGAAGAAGAATCTCGGTGCCGCGAACGCCAGCGGTCACCTTGCTTAGCTACGATAGCATTACCATAAATCTGCTACTAACCCGCTACCGGGTGATCAGTACCTGCAACTACACACGAGGTGCAGGGAGTAAAGTGAGTACTTCCAACTCAGTGGTAATAAAAGGGAATAATATCTAAGCGATAAAAAAAACATGTATGAGCACACCAAACTGCTATAAAAGATAGAACGACCCCTTTTGAGAAAAAAACTGAAATACTGTGAAAAGTCCCTTTAGAAAAACTCAAGACCAATTCAAAATCTCTTTTGAAAGTATGCTTTTTCAACAGTTGCAAAGATAATTTTAACAAGTAGGAAGTAATCAGAAACCTGCCACTCGGGCTTAGTATCAACCTCTCAGTACAGTATCAGCGCCGCGGGCTCACTCCCAACTCATAATATACAACATCAGCCTCTCGGGCTCAGCACTCCTTAGCATATAAAACCAGGGTATCTGGTCAACAAGGCAAGTAACAATATGTATGCCAAAAATATATGAGTGCTAAATGTCGTGCCACGTAGTACAAACAGGAGTGAATGCATGAAAATGCAATGCAATGCACATGACCGCTACAGTGCAAAGCCCGATCCATTTGGGTACCCGCGCTCACTATGGGGGTTCAGACTCCGAAGGGGCTCCTACAGCCCAAGTGCAATATCAATATCACGCCGCTGCGAAGTGCAGCCCGACAATATGTATATGCACATGTACACATAACATTCGAGGCTTGAAGCCTCCTTACATTATCTTCATTCCCTCGCATTTCCCTCAACCTCAATCAGTCCAAAAATAATCAAAAAGCCCCTTGGGCATCAGTAAAACAATAATACTCAGCTTAAACAATAGTTCAAATATCGGTTAAAACTCCAAGTTTGAGAAAAATATAGCTGAGTTCATGAAACAGTAAATCAAATGGACTGAGTTCAAATAATCTTTCAAATAATGAGGAAAACTATTATGATAGTTCATAAAGAGTTCAAATAGTCGGCAATAAGCCCACGTATGGCAATGAGCCCAAGTCATAATGATAACAACAAATCATTTACAATTTCGCGGTAAAAGCCAACAACTGGGATGGACCAAGTCACAATCCCCAACGGTGCTCTACCCCACACTCAGGTCCAGTGTGCAAGTCACCATAATACATCACAAAGATGTGCAACCTCAAGATATCATTCCCAAGTATTACTTACCTCGAACAATAGTTCAAATATCGGTTAAAACTCCAAGTTTGAGAAAAATATAGCTGAGTTCATGAAACAGTAAATCAAATGGACTGAGTTCAAATAATCTTTCAAATAATGAGGAAAACTATTATGATAGTTCATAAAGAGTTCAAATAGTCGGCAATAAGCCCACGTATGGCAATGAGCCCAAGTCATAATGATAACAACAAATCATTTACAAATTCGCGGTAAAAGCCAACAACTGGGATGGACCAAGTCACAATCCCCAACGGTGCTCTACCCCACACTCAGGTCCAGTGTGCAAGTCACCATAATACATCACAAAGATGTGCAACCTCAAGATATCATTCCCAAGTATTACTTACCTCGAACCGGCAAAAATTCCTCGCTCGTGATGCCTTTTCCCCTGAAATTGGCGTCCACGCGCGTCAAATCTAACCAAAATCAGAGTGAATACATCACAATATGCTAAGGAAACATAACCCAATCGAATTATAGCAAGAACCTCGAAACTAGCAAAACCCGATACGTGGGCCCACTTTTCAAAAAATTATGAAACTTACATTTTTGGAATCCTCATCTTGCCACGAGTTCATACATACCAAGAACTCCCAAATTCGAGCTCAAATGACCTATCAAATCCCAATTTGGAAATGTCAAAAACTCAAGCCCTAGTTTCTTCATTCATACCCAAATTCAGAGAATTAATGATTCTTTGATTAAATGATGTTTCTAGACCATGAGACTTACCTCCAATCACTTCCCGTCGAAACCCTCTTCAAAATCTACCAACAAGCTCTCAAGGTGGTGCAAAAATGGTGGAAAAATGAACCCAAGTCGTGGATGAAATGATATAAAACATTCTGCCCGGGTCTGAAGCCCATTCTACGCGATCACAAACGACCCCCTGCGATCGCAATGCGCAAATACTTCTCATCTCTAATTTAATCTTTGCGAACGCATCAGCCACCATGCGAACGCATCAGCCACCATGCGATCGCAATTCATTAACCAAACACACACTGCGATCGCGGCCTCATCTGTGCGAACGCAGTGCAAAACAACACAGCCGCACAAAACCCTCTTATGCGATCGCAGAGACAAGTTTTCCTGCAGCTCTAAACCTAAAATTTCTGCTGTCTTTTAAGGTATAAAGTGGTCCGATTGACCATCCGAAACTCACCCGAGGTCCTCGAGACCTCAACCAAACATGCGAACATATCCCATATCAGAATTCAAACTTGTTTCAATCATTACAACACATCAAACAACACAAAAACATCAATTCTCATTGGATTCAAGCCTAAGTTCTTTAAAAACTTCCAAAACACGCATTCGATCAAAAACCCGACCAAACAACGTCTGAATGACCTGAAAACTTGCAAACATATCCAAAATCATCTCTTGAAGCTAACCGAATCATCAAAAATCACATCCGAGCCTTCTTCACAAGTCAGCTTCTGATTAACTTTTCCAAAATATGCTTCCTTCGAAGAGGCCATGTACCTTATTTTCAACCAAAACCAATTCAATTACACCCGATCAACTCTAATACTTATGTTGAAACATGAAGCAACACAATAAGGGGGAAACGGAGCAGTAACACATAAGATGAAGGGACGGGTCGTCACGAATAGCTAATACTGTATCGAATATAGCTTATATATATATAATATATATATATATATATATATATATATATACTTACGCTATACTATGCACTAAGTATAAGTGTATTAAGTAATACTGTATCGAATATAGCTTTTATATATATACACTTACGCATTACCATGCACTGAGTATAAGTGTATTAGGTAATACTGTATCGAATATAGCTTGTATATATAATATATATACTTACGCTATACTATGCACTGAGTATAAGTGTATTAGGTAATACTATATCAAATATAGTAAAAGTAATTTTATTGCAAAAGTTTTAACGACTTACATTTATATTATTTAGATAGTAAATAAAAAAGTAATTTTTATTTTTGACCAAAGTTGACCTGAAAAAAGACCAACTTTGGTCGCTAATTGTCACGATCCAAACCCGGTCGTGATGGCGCCCAACCCTAAAGCTAGTCAAGCCTGACCAACAATCGCTTTCAATTTAATGTTAAGTCAAAAACCGACAATTTAATCGGAATTGAAATACTTTTAGAATAATAATCTTACAATATTAATACAATAATTTGGAAAGATACGAACACTCCCATAAGATCTGGGGTCACGAGTCTAGAGCCTCTAATACAATCTGGATAATATAGGCGAATCAAAAATATATAAGTCTGGAAATGTATATAAGAATAATAATCTGAAATAGGAAGAGTAGCCAGGTCCTGGGAACATCATGCAGCTACCTCAATAACTCTGAACAATCTGCGGAGAAAATGACTGATCAGCTAAGCCTCCGGTGTACCTCAATCTGCACACAAGGTGCAGGGAGTAGGTGTGAGTACTACCGACTCAGTGAATAATAAGCATAGAAAATGTCTGAAGATAAGAAATCTATGAAATGCCACAAAGAAAAGCTAACACTAACACTCCGACACCTTACCTACGAACTAACAGCAAAGCAATATCAAATATAATAGTCAAGTATCATGTAAATATGCAATGCAATGCACATGAATCCACTGCGGCATACATCCCGATCTGTTTAACGTCGCGGACGCTCACTGGGGGTGTGTACAGACTCCGGAGGGGCTCCTTCATCCCAAGAACAATATCATCATATCACAGTTGCGGTGTGCAGCCCGACCCATACAAACTCCACAGTATGCATATGAGTCACATAACAGATACAGTCTAATTTCCCAATTCCCAATTATTAAGGTGAATATAATTTAGTTAGTTAATTTCAGGAAAAAGTTGACTTAGCATTTAATAACAGTGATTAAACACATGATTGAGATTAATGATTATGCAAATCATGTTATCACACAGATATTCATCCTAGACGGATGCTACAGATTGGCACAAGGCCCCAAACATGCAAGAAGCCCAATTATCAACAATACAATGTGCGTATCAGCCACCAATAATTTTTATTCAGCTCTCGGGATGGACAAGGTCGCAATCCTCAATCATATACCATCCCGCACCTGCCATGGGGTGCGATTCATGCCCTAACATAGCATCACGATGTGATAAACCGGGGTTTCAAACCCTCATGACAACATCTATACAAACTAATATACAAACTACTCACCTCTAACTGATCGTAGACTGGTCCGCAATGCCTTTTCCTTTTGAATCTCCCTCTATGCGCGTCGAATCTAGTCAAAATCACAACGAATACGTTATTATAGGTCAAAGAAACATAACCCGATTGAAATTACTTGAAAAACACTGAAAATCGCGAAGTTGGTCAAACTCGAGCCCCGGGCCCACTTCTCGAAAAATTCTGAAAATCACATCATCGAATTTCTCGTATCGCCACGAGTCCGTACATGTAAATTTTGTCAAAAAACGGAGCTCGAATGGCCCCTCAAATTCCGTTTTTACATCACAAATTCTCAAGCCCTAACATAACCCGTTTTGGTGGGTTTTCACTGATTTCTACGAAAATTTTGCCATAAACTCGAATAATTAGGCCAACAAACTTACATCCAATTGATTCTAGGTCAATTTCTTCGAAAATCCTTGCCTAAAGCTCGTGTGGGGGTTAACAATGGTGGAAATAATGAAGAGGTTCGCGGATGTTTTAATTATAAAACCCTTCTGTCCACCCAGTTATCCTTCTATGTGATTGATCCCTACACCTGCAATCACATTACCAAAAATCCGGGCCCTCGGATTCCTCTTACATGATTGCATAACACCCCATGCGATCGCATAGCACTAAGTCCCACTGATACGCGATCGCATTCTTCCCTATGGGACCGCACTGAACAAGGTACCACCTCTATGCGTTCGCAATCCCCCTTCCGCGATCGCGTAGAGTAACTCCTTAGACTTCTCCAGGCCTTCTATGGGATCACAGGCCTACCTATGCGATTGCATAGAGGAAAATTCCTCTGCAATTTTTCTGCTACATTTTTACTTTCAAAAATCCCCGTTAGCTATCCGATATCACCCCGACGCCCTCGGGACATCAACCAAAACCACAGATACGTCCTATTACCTTATTGAAACTTGCTCGAGCCATCAAAACACTACCTTCAACATCAAAATCATCAAATTTTCATCAATTCATAGTCTAAGTTTAACTAGAACTTCCAAAACTCGCATCCGATCAAAAACCTGACCTAAACACCCCCGAATCAATTGAAATTTTGAACACATATCGAAAATCACCTAACGGAGCTTCTACAACTGTCGAAATTCCATTCCAACCCCTGGATCAAAATCTCACCTATCAACCGGAATTCGTTGAAATTCAAACTTAGCCAATTCAATCCTAATTCTACACCGGACCTCCAAATTCAGTTCCGATTGCGCTCCTAAATCACAAATAATCACCCAAAACTAGTCGAATCATCGGGTCCATTTTGAGCCCTCTAAATCATAATTCAATATTCGGTTGACTTTTCCAAACTAACATTCTGATAAAGAGACTAATTGTCACATTTCTAACCAGACTACATCTGAATTACTTCAAATTCTCCAAACACATATAATGAAACATATAGAAGAATAAAACTGGGAAAATGGGGCGGAGATACTTGAGACGACGGGTCGGGTCATTACATCCTTCCCAACTTAAACAAACGCTCGTCCTCGAGCGTGCCAAGAGTTGTACTAGGAGCCAACCAATAGCTGAATGACCCTACCAAGCACATACCCGGGGTGATCCCTCATGACCCTACCTCGCATAGGTTCGATAACACAATTTAGCTAAAATTTCACAGTCCATCTAACGAATATACCGTAGGGCCGCATTGCACTCTCCGAAACCATACACAAGGTCAGAACCTCATATATGTACTTAAAATAAGCCCAAACCAGATGTAGTAACCCATACCTGCAACCTCAAGTGAACCCATGCAACAAACTACACAATCCAACACTCGGAACAATAGTCTCCATTCACAACAGTTGCCCAACATACTCAATTATCGATAGGAACCTCTTATTAGCTAAGGTCTTATTCCAGCACTTTCATATACTGCCAGTGAAGATGAAACACGTAACAAATTGTGACAACTTCACAAATCCTTCATTCATGAAGTCACTCCCCTTTTTGGCTACTATCACAATAGATTTCCGAGCCGAACCTCGATACTAACATACTAACAAGCTGAAACCAAATCCGCTCGTACCCAGTTATGACTCCAACGATCCCCTTGAATCCAACGTACCATTCTGGGGATATTACATCTCAACACAGGCCTAATGCACAACTTGCATCGTATACGCACCAATAAGAGACGGCCCGAACATACTTGCATCATGGAAATTGATTCAAACGGAAGCCTCAATACCATTACAACACGAAGTTGAGACCCCGTCTCACCTTATTGAAATCGAGTACCTGAATCGTCATCGAAGGTCATAACTCCACGTGGCCTCGCCACAATGCGCGATTCTATCCAAACATCGTTACACCTGAAGCACCTCGAGTCACCATGCTCAAAATAGACATCCACACATAGATTGATGTCTAAAACCAAGAAATCCATCACACCCACGGTGAAGCAAGTTATATATACCATTCGGTCCTGAAAGGACACAACCGACGCGCTATTCGCTGAGCAACTCCTAATACGAACTTTCCTCAGAAACCAGGAAGCAATACATACAAAGTAACATACGGAAACTATCCTCAACATACACTGTTGCGGCACACAACCCGATCTAGATAATATACCCTACGGCGGTGTTCCACCCGATCCACTCAAATATCTCACATAGGGAGATGTACATCGAGCCGAATTTGCTCATAATCACAGAATACCGAGTATCGATCGTATCCACACTGAGTGCATAATCATATCTACTTGTAGCGTTGTAAGCTACAAAACTCAGCTTCCACTATGAATCTCAATAGCACAGCAATATATGTGCCACTGCCCAAAAATCCTAACATCTCGCAGCATAGAAAAGCAACTCAAAGCTCTTCCCAGAGCACTAGTAGGTCCAATAGTTATCAAATCAACTCATCCTTTATTAATAATATTCAGGACTAACCAAGCCAACTCAAGCTAAACACGTATCCAACCAGCTTACCAACAAGCTCAGTACCAAGCAGCCTGAAGTTGCATTTTCCACTACTATAAGTCATGCCAGAGCAATACGATTCGGTGGCCCGAGACCGAATAAATACTAAAATTCAAAATCTCGCCCTGCGACATGCCCGGCCACAAGGAACGCGTTCGAAAAGGTCCTTCAAAACCGGAATTGAATCAATGGTAAAAAAGCTCTACGCTGAAATTAGCCACGAAGGCTCAAACAAGACAAGCAATCCTTCTCAGCCTCCGCTGGTCTTTGGAATGCAACCCACGCTTGTTATAATATCACTCGATGCACCTAACCATAGGGGTGTTCATCGGGCGGATTGGGAGGCTTTTTACACTTAACGGCTTGGCTTAACGGTTATCGGCTTTTAAATATATTCATCCGTTAGCCACCCGATAAGATATCGGGCGGATTGGTATCGGGTTAGCTCTTATCGGGCGGTTACCGGGCGATTTATCGGTTTAATACCTATGGGATGATTCTTTTACACTATCCGTATATAGAAGTTAAAGCTCTAATATCAGTGCACTCAAAAGTAAAATTGTCACCGGAAAAGAGCTCCTTTATTACTGAATTAAACCTTGTTATTGATGTTGGTAATGCAAAAAAGAGAGATTGTTGAAAGTCCGGCCAAACTGAAAATTAAAACCAGCGACAGTTTTAATGTGATAATCACTGGTAAATAATGAAAAGTGATGGCATGCCTATGTGGATCATTAAAACGCCGATAAAGGAAGGTGGTGTGTACATAAATTAATCTTTACTAGTATATATCTATTGTGTAAACTATTTTAATTTTAATTTAAGAAGAATGCACAATGTGGATTTTGCGGATATATTTTCTATGCAGTACATAAGTCCCTTCTGCTATACACCTAAATAAAGCTTCTCGCAACTATTTCTTGGATAAAATTTTGATGGTAAATACAAATATGGGTAACGGGTATAGACAGAAGTCACTCAGTCAGAACATACGGGGTGTTTGTTTTTGTAATTTTGTTATACACTTATACTTATTCATTTTTAAGGTTTTTAGTTTTTTTTATATTTAATATATATCATTATATAAATAAAAATAAATTATATATATATATATATATATATATATATATATATATATATATTCTTAACGGGTTAACGGGTTAACGGATTATCCGTTAAGAAAATTGAATAATCCGCCCCAAACCGATAAGCCGTTAATAAAAAAATTCAATCCGTTCTCCGTCCGTTTAGCCGTTAAGCCGTTACCAGTAAGCCATTAAGCTTCGGTTCGGTTCGGTTTTTGGTTTCGTATCGGTTTTGAACACCCCTACCTCGCCACGCAACCTGTGGCATTCTCCGGCATAGCACATAAGTCTAGATTAACCTAAAACTGAGGCAACCAGTCTACACCCAATCTCATATCCAAAATCTATTGTATCAACAGATAAAGATCCACAACCATGACATAGATTGCATCGGAGAACTCCCAGTCTCCAACTTTATATAACATACAAATCACTATGCCTGATTTCCACATTCCTCCATATGAGTGCCTATCACACATCGAGTACCAAATCATTCCACAAACGATATTCTCAAATTTCCCTATGCCATCAGCAAACTCGAATATTAGCAGTCGATCTAACAAGAAACTATCGCAATATTACTGAGGTATCATTAGTCTGATCACATTACCCTCCTTCCGAGACATATACTATCGTAAAATCCCTTCCAATTACTAGTACCATTCCCTTGATTAGCTGAGGCTACTCGTTGCCTAAGAACTTTATGACCTTCCTTTCAGAACTGAACCGAAACCTCCCACACGCCCGTCTCGGCCCTCTACAACATACCGCACCTATCATACCTCCAGGGATAACACGAGAACTTTTGTCTAACTTCCACACTGAATACTTCGACGCACTCAACTAGTCCAGAACTTTCAGTGATCCCCTTTAGAAGAAAAATCATTGCGCACTCCATGCCTCGCATGTCCATAGAAATATACATCTCCAAACCGTGATGAAACCCAAAAAGAATTCTCTCCCAATTCCATTTGCGCAAGCTAAACTGCCAGGACTAGATCCTTCTACCTGAACCAAGCAAGAAGACTATCACGAGCCTCACTGCCCAAAACTTGTATAAACTCATTACCTCGAACACATACAAAGAATCGATCATATCTTTACCACACCGATTCGGTCCGCTAACAAGCTACTTCATTTTTCTAGATTTCCTTCTGATTCATTTTCAACTTGATATACTCTAATGTTGTAGCACCACAATGCCTCAACCCAGGCTTACCACATGAGACTCGAACATAAGACCACACTATCTAAGATCAATATGCCACTATATACTCTCTCAAACGTTCCCAAAATACCACCTTCTAAAATACCTTACCTTGAATAACTTCCTACGAATCTAAGTCCGCTACCTTTACTTCCCAGATACTAATACATAGAATCCTGTAATTAACGTAAAAGTACCACAAGTCTTGACCTGTTCTAATGAAAGCACTGACTTGGTCACCTACTCAATCATAAAATACCTGAGTGCTACATATAGAATCTTGAACACATCAAAACCATTCTCAAGAGTCATCCACTCTTATTCATACTGCGAATTACTCGACTTAACGAATCGAACCAATCGTGCCTTACCAGCACTCTGACACCGCAGGACATAGTCTCATTCCGTTACAACCCAACTACTTCCTTCTCTTTACACTAAGCATTATTTATCAACAACTCAAGACATCCTATTATTTCCTCACATCTACTAAGCACCATATAACCTTTGTCGAAATTTTGCTTCACTCGCACCACCCTCGACTCAATTTCTGCAACCAGAAATGATTCACTCGCATGCATCAAATCGGAACTGACATAGTACATAACCGTACAATAATCTAAACAACAGCAACCTCCCCAACTTAGCTCGAAGCCATATATATCACAACACATATAGTCTATTGCTGTCATAATATCATGGTTAGATTAAACTCACTCTTTCATAAGCTTGTGGAAACACGAATCATCAGAAATTTTTAGCTCTTCTGCAATTCTTCTATTCATTCACACAACAGTTAAGCCCACTCTATAGGCGCCAAAATTTTTACTAAGTCCCAAATTTTTCAAAAAATTCGGTAGAGTTTCTTTTGTAATTGAGCCTATCCACCTGCCAGAGAATCACCAAAGCCATCCTAATAACACGTCCACAACTTGACAAAGCATCACAATGTATATCAACAACATTAATCTCAATACTACATGTATTCTATTATCTAAATTGATACATGGACATGCGTTCACCTCTTCGAATCATAACACATAGAAAATACCTTTCATTACACATGAGATATTCTAACATACACATAAGGATCATACCACTTAAGGACACTCCGCATGAGATATCCCACCTGTTAAGCCTCAATTCAGTACCTACCTTCCACCATCATATATGTTAGACGGTCATTTAATCTTCATGGGTCTGAACTCAACCCGCAGCATGCTATTTACTTCGCTCCCAACTAGGAGACCTGAAAAGATTCTCCACGCACCCACAACTCGGGGCAACACATCCAATCGCAATGGAAATCAAACACTTAATGGTTCATCTATCACCTACCAGGCCTTCTTCGACACTTCCAAGTCATAAAGACACATCTAATACTGAGCACTCGTTCGTGCATACGTTCACATGGAAGGAATTTCAAGAGTTACTCTATCAAGCTGAATCAAGGACGCACGATAAGATTTCAAGAATATGAAGTGTTTCCTAAAAGTTATGTAGCCTCCCGAGGATAGATACGGGCGTCTACATACCGATCCGCGAGACTCTACTAAACTGGCTCATGAATCGCGAGGCCTAGTAACCTAGGATCTGATACCAACTTGTCATGACCCATACCCGGTCGTGATGGCGCCCAACCCTAAAGCTAGGAAAGCCTGACCAACAATCGCTTATTTAACGTTAAGTCTCAAACCGACAATTTAAGGGGAACTAAAAGACTTTTAGAATAATAATCCAATAATATTAATAGAATAATATGGAAAGATACGAAAACCGCTAAACACTCCCATAAGATCTGGGGTCACGAGTCTAGAGCCTCTAAAACAATCTAGATAATAATAGCCGAATAAAAAATATATAAGTCTAGAAATGTATATAAGAATAATAATGTGAAATAGGAAGAGTAGCCAGGTCTTGCGAACGTCAAACAGCTACCTCAATAACTCTGAACAATCTGCGAAGACAATGACTGATCAGCTAAGCCTTCAGTATACCTGAATCTGCACACAAGGTTCAGGGAGTAGGGGTGAGTACTACCGACTCAGTGAATAATAAGCATAGAAAATGTCTGAAGATAAGAAATCCACGAAATGCCACAAAGAAAAGCTAACATTTACAGTCCGACACCTTACCTACGAACTAACAACAAAGCAATATCAAATATAACAGTCAAGTATCATGTAAAGATGCAATGCAATGCACATAAATCCTCTGCGGCGTACAGCCCGATCCGTTTAACGTCGGCGGCGCTCACTAGGGGTGTGTACAGACTCCGGAGGGGCTCCTTCAACCCCAGCGCAATATCATCACATCACTGCTGTGGCGTGCATCCCGACCCATACTCAGTCCACAGTACGCATATGATTCACTTAACAGATTTAGTCTAATTTCCCAGTTCCCAATTATTAAGATGAATATAATTTATTTAGTTAATTTAAGGAAAAGGTGACTTAGCATTTAATAACAGCGACTAAACACAAGACTGAGATCAATGATTATGCAAATCATGTTATCACACAGATATTCATCCTAGATGGATGCTACAAATCGGCACAAGGCCCCAAACATGGAAATAAGCCTAAGTATCAATAATACAATGTGTGCATCAGCCGCCAATAATTTTTATCTAGCTCTCGGGATGGACCAAGTCACAATCCCTAATCATATAACATCCGGCACCTGCCATGGGGTGCGAGTAATGCCCTAACATAGCGTCACGATGTGATAAACCGGGGTTTCAAACACTCAGGCCATCATCTATACAAACTACTCACCTCTAACCGGTCGTAGACTGGTCCGCAATGCTTTTCCTTTTAAATCTCTCTACGCGCGTCGAATCTAGTCAAAATCACAACGAATATATTATAATAGGTTAAAGAAACATAACCCAATTGCATTTACTCGAAAAACACTGAAAATCACGAAGTTGGTAAAACCCGAGCTCCGGACCACTTCTCGAAAAATTCTAAAAATTACATCATCGGATTCCTTGTCTTGCCATGAGTCCGTACATATAAAGTTTGTCAAAAACGGAGCTCGAATGCCCCCTCAAATTCCTTTTTTACATCACAAATTCTCAAGCACTAACTTAACTCATTTTGATGGTTTTTCACTTATTTCTACGAAAACTTTTGCCATAAACTCGAATAATTAGGCTAATAAACTTACCTCCAATTGATTCTAGGTCCATTCCGTCGAGAATCCTTGCCCAAAGCTCGTGTGGGGGTTAATAATGGTGGAAATAATGAAAAAGTCCGCGGATGTTTTAATTATAAAACCCTTTTGTCCGCCCAATTATCCTTTTATGCGATCGCATCCCTACACATGCGGTCGCATAGACCAAAATTCCGGGCCCTCAAATTTCCTCTTACGCGATCGCATAACACCCCATGCGATCACATAGCACAGAGTCCCACTAATACGCGATCGCATTCTTCCTTTCGCGATCGCACTGAACAAGGTCCCACTTCTATGTGATCGCAAGCCCCCTTCCGCGATCGCATAGAGAAACTCCTTCGACTCGTCCAGGCCTTCTATGCGATCAGAGGCCTGCCTATGCAATCGCATAAAGGAAATTTCTCTACAATTTTTCTGCTGCATTTTTAACTTCAAAAATCCCCGTTAGCCATCCGAAATGACCCTGAGGCCCTTGAGACCTCAACCAAAAGCACAGATACGTCCTATTACCTTTTCAAACTTTCTCGAGCAATAAAGACACTACCTTCAACATCAAAATCATCAAATGTTTATCAAATCATAGCCTAAGATTAACTAGCTATGCCAAAACTCGCATCCGATAAAAAAACCCGACCGAAACACCTCCGAATCAACTGAAATTTTGCATGCATATCTAAAATTAGCTAACGGAGTTGTTGCAACTGTCGGAATTCCATTATGACCCTTGGATCAAAATCTCACCTATCAATCGGATCTCGCCGAAATTCAAACTTAGCCAATTCAAGCATAATTCTACACTGGACCTCCAAATTCAGTTTCGATTGTGCTCCTAAGTCACAAATCATCGCCTGAAACTAGTCGAATCATCGAAAATCCATTTCGAGTCCTCTAACTTATAAGTCAATATTCGGTTGACTTTTCCAAACTAACCTTCTTATAAAGAGACTAATTGTCACATTTCTAACCGGACTACATCCGAATTACTTCAAATTCTCCAAACACATATAATGAAATATATAGAAGCATAAAACGGAAAAAACGGGGCGAAGATACCTGAGACGACGGGTCGGGTCGTTACACTAATTATATATAAATTTAAATTAGCGACCTAAGTTGGTCGCTAAATTTAATAAATTTATTTATGTTTTATATAATATTTAAAATAATAATATAATTATTAAACGGGTCTCATATTTGTGACCAAAGTTGGTCTCTATTTTATAAGCGGCCAACTTTGGTCGCTAATTTTGAATTATATTTATTTATAATTTTATAATTTTTTAAATAATAATACAATTATTGAAATTTTACAAGTAGGTCCCATATTAGAGACCAAAGTTGGTCTCTAATTCAGTAAAAGAAAAAGCTTGTTCCTTTCCAGGCGGAAAAATTGTTCTTTTACCAAAATTCAAACTAACCCTCCCTTCACATTGGTCCATTCAAAATCACACTGATCACTTCTATTGAATCTTGCACCGTAGATTATATCAAAATCCAATGGTCCTCATTACCAATCTGAAAACCAAAGACAAGAAATTTCACTATAAATACAACAAATATACAAAATACACTCATCCATATCTACCTCTCCTACAATCAAGTGATAATATCAATTCTTTTCACAAATCACAACTTTGCACTTTCTCATTTTCAAATGGATGTGTAAAAAGTACGAAGCCAATTTTTTAGCATTAAATAATGAGTAGTTATTGTATCTGCTTTTGTCATATTAAATTATTAATAACCTTATGCAATTAATGAAGGGGGCGTTTATTACGAAAAAATATTGTTCAAAATTCTTCTTTCAATTTTTGCAAAAATATTTTTGTAAAAATTGAAATTTTAGAATTTTAGTTTAATCATCAGAAATTTTTTTATAATTTTTTTCGGAAGCTGAAATTAGGTTAGATGAAAAAAAATCTAGTTTATGTTATGTTTTTTTTTTGTAATTTGATAAAACAGCCAAATAATATTTTCTTTAATCTCAATAAAAATAATTTTTGGAAAAATAGCAACCAATTTTGGTCACTTTTATTCAAAAAAATAAATTAAATTCTTGAATTTAGCGACCAACTTTGGTCGCCTATTTTTTAAAAAAAGTTAAAAATATTAATAAAAAGCGACCAATCTTGGTCTCTATTTACCAGATTTTAAAATATAATATTTGTGTTAGAGACCAAAGTTGGTCAGTTTTTTATTATTAATAATAAATTTAAAAAATATATTTTACATTTAGAGACCAACTTTGGTCACTTATTTTAAAAAATAAATAAATAAACAACCAACCTTGGTCTCTATTTACCAAATTTTAAAATATGATATTTGTATTAGAGACCAAAGTTGGTCGCTTTTTTATTATTAATAACAAATTTAAAAATATATATATTTTACATTTAGAGACCAACTTTGGTCGCCAAAATTATATTATTAAAATAATAAAAGTGACCAAAGTTGGTCTTTATTGTCTTTATCCGGATTATTTGGTCATTTTAGCTTACAGACCAAAGTTGGTCGTTAAAATAAAGGGACCATCAATATAGCTACCAAGCCTCTTTGGTCGCCTTTGGGCCTATATAAGCGACCAACTTTGGTCGCTTTTTGCCGGATTTCTAGTAGCGTTAGGTGAAATTTTATGGGGCCATACAATATATATATATATATATATATATATATATATATATATATATATATATATATATATATATATATATATATATATATATATATATTTCGTACATTAAAAGGATAGACATGTCTTGTTTTTATTAGAGTTTCAGACACTATCACAAATGAGTAATTACGAACTACAGTTTAATTTTTTGTCTCGCTAGCATGTACATATTTGCCCTACATATAAAGAACGTACAGCGGTACTCCACAAAGTGTGACGAATATGACTACCACTCAAAGTTTTTATATACAACTAAATAACATTTAAAATTGTTCGATAATAAAAGATTGACAACTTAAATTGCAAAACAAAAAAATATATGCTTTAATCTTTTTAATAGAAGCATTATCGTTTCACCAAAAGTGCATTGAATTTCTAAAAATACTCGGTAGCAAGCACTTGCAGATTCCACAAGATTGGATTGGAAGAGGACATGTTACGAATTGACACCTCAATACATGCTACATTGCTACCATTATATTTAACAAAAGATTAGAAAGGAATATTAAGAACGACATATTTTCTCCTGGTGGATTTTTTACTAAATCTTGGCTTATTAGTATATAATTTGCTTTATAATCTTCTGAGTAGTGTATGTATATCATATATCAAAGAAAACTTTTTCACAGTTCAAATCACAGTCACATATAAACTTCTTTTAATGTCTTTCTCAGTTTAGAAAAGAAAGATGCTATTTACATTAGTGATGTCTCTGATAATCATAAAACTAAGTTACAACATGTACAGAATTTTTTATTTTTTATTTTTTTGGGTTTTAAATCTGATTGTCTGTCAATTTGCAAGTTTCTGTTAGGTTTTTATTCCAAAAATCTTGCTTCAAAATTCCAATAAGAAAGAATGCGTGCGTCAAAAAGTAAACTAAGGATAAGATCCATTTTACTACTAAAGTGAAATATCCAAATGGTAATTTTGAAAAGAGAAAGAAAACCTTATATGCTAATAAGAAGAAAAGAAAATACATATACTCCATTCAAATTGGACGAGATATTGTCCGTTCGTTATCATTTTATTCTTTGCATGACTTTGCCAACTGGAAAATTCTCAAACCAGATAATTTTACAAATAGACCCTACAACTGGTACAAGTATAAGAAAGAAAAATCATTTTCAAGATATTCCCTAATCTACAAGAAAATCATTTTCAAGATATTCCCTAATCTACAAGACATTGAAACATTTCTCAGGAGAGAATGATGCAAACTACTCTTCCTGTAAGAGGAAAAAAAAAAAAGAAATATGCCTAAAGAAGATTTGACCATACTAATAAAATAAAAAAAAGAGAATTAAAGGTATGATTTGTATTCCAATCATACCCAAAAAAAATGACTTAAAGTAATGATTGACGCTGTTTTTTCTTCAAACGTAGGTCCTTTAGCATAGGTATAGGATCGTGTTATTATAAGACTAGCAGAAAGTGCCAAAAAGTTGGAAACATATTGAATCTTTTCTAAAGAATTTAAGCAAGTGAACCTCATTGAAATGCCCTACATTTTTTATGACAGAGACTCACAGAAAATTATGTTCAGATTTTCGACAAGAACCCACTATCACTTTGCTTTTAATCATCTTTATTCTTTTTACTACCCAAAAATAGTTTAATTCCTTCTTTTAATTATGAACTACATTGTTATATTGACAGATAAACTCACTAATACTCAAGATCAGAATAATGTACCGTATGTCACATACGGTAACTTATAGTTAACCAATTTGATAAAATCTTCAAAAAAATGAGACTGAAATTCTGACCCTATTATAATTGACAGCGAAATAGGGGTGTTCATGTTTCGGTTTGGATTAGTTTTTCCTTAAAAAGAAACCAAATCAAGTAAGTCGATTCTTAAAATTGGATCCAAATCAAATCAATTAAGTCGATTTTTTATCAATTCGATTTTTATTAATTTTTTTGTTTATTTATCGATTTTTTCTTAAATATGAGATATACACTACAAAACACATATTCTGGCGACTACTTCAGCCGTCGGCGGCCATCCCCCTCCCAGGCAAGTCCCTCACCCCTCTCTCCTCACCACCATCCAACAACCCTCCTCTCTCTCTCTCTCTCTGCACAACTCTCTCTCTCTCTCATCCCGCCTCTCCTCTCCCCTTTCCCGTCGTGTCTCCCCTTACTCCGGCGAGACACGAATCAGTCGTCGGCGAGTGGGAACAGCAACAGTCAGGTCTCAGGCCAGGTCGTGGTGCCGTGGTGACACACAAACCAAATCCGTTTTCGAGCCAGAGTTGCGGATTCTTTTCCGATGAGGTCAAGCTATTTTCAGGCGGGTACAAATTTCCGGCAGGCTATATATTTTTCGGTAACTCCCGAGCACCTTTCTGTCACAACGCAACAGGATCTGTCTGACAGTTTCAGCTAGGACCGGTGACGTTGGACGACGAGCGAGACGTGCACATGCACAGAGTGAAAACAACCTGCGTATCAACAACGAACGACATGAGTTGGACGCCAACGAGCTAAGTGGATGCAATACAATCGAGTATTATCAAGACAACTTCCATTTTATACTCACGGGAATTGGTACCTCCCGTTTGCCTATTTACCTATATTGTGTTAGTAAAATTGTTGTCCTTTTAGTTCTTATTAGTTTAGTCATCGGATTAGGGTGCCTGTAGTGGCACCTTGTCCTCGGGGCGTGCGGGGGGTGGGTCGGGAGGTGGGGGGGGCTAGGGGGCGGGTTCAGATGTAAGGGAGGTAAAGGGATCAAGGGTGTCGATCGGTTAAGAATTGGGTCATTGAATGTAGGTTCATTGACAGGTAAATCTATAGAGCTGGCGAAGATCCTTAAGAAGAGGGGGGTCAACATAGCGTGTGTCCAGGAGACAAGGTGGGCAGGGTCGAGTGCGAGGGACGTGAATGGGTATAAGATTTGGTACTCTGGAATCAAGAAGGGGTAAGAATGGAATGGGTATTTTGGTGGATAGGGAACTTAGAGAGTCTGTTGTTGAGGTTAGACGAGTGAATGATAGATTGATGATTATTAAGTTGGTGGTTGGTCAGTGCACCGTAAACGTTGTTAGTGCCTATGCGCCACATACGGGCCTAGATGAGGAGGTTAAATGGCGCTTTTGGGAGGGGATGGATGAGACTATATGTCGTGGAACCACCTACTGAGAAGTTATTTATAGGAGGGGATTTCAATGGCCGTATTGGGTCGACCACAGGTGTGTATGACGAAGTGCATGGAGGTTTCAGCTTTGGGGAGAGGAACGGATGAGGAATCTTGTTACTGGACTTCCTTAAGGCTTTTGGGTTGGTGGTTGCTGACTCATGCTTTCTGATGAGGGAAGAGCATTTGGTTACTTTCCAAAATGCAGTGACGAAGACTCGGATTGAATATCTCCTCATCAGGAGGCATGACAGAGGGTTATGCAAGGATTTCAAGGTGATCCCAGGTGAGATACTCGTAATGCAACATAGGCTGTTGGTGATGGACGTTGGTATTATGGTGAAGAGGAGGAAAATGTCTGCTTGAGGAAGACCGATAATCCTGTGGGGAGCCATAACTAAGGATAAATCTCAAAAGTTGGAAAAGCGGTTGTCGGATATGGGAGCTTGGAGGAGTAGTGGTGACGCGAACTCTATGTGGTCAATGACAGCAAACTGTATGAGAGAGGCTACGAAAGTAGTGTTAGGGGTCTCAACGGGTTTCTCTGGCAGGCATAGAGGAGACTGGTGGTGGAATGAAGTGGTACGAGGCAAAGTGAAAGCAAAAAATGAGACATACTGGAACTTAGTGGGGAGTATAGATGAGGGGGAAAAGTGAGCGTACATGGAGAGGTATAAGGTAGGAAGGAAGGAGGCGGAGCTAGCGGTCACAGAGGCTAAGATTGCGGCTTATAGTCATATGTAGGAGGAACTAGGGGAGAAAGGAGGGGAGAATAAGTTGTTTAGGCTCGCCAAGCTGAGAGAGAGAAAAGCCCGTGATTTAGACCGAGTCAGATGCATCAAGGACAACGATGGTAGAGTATTGATGGAAGATTCCCATCTTAAGAGGAGATGGCAGACTTACTTCCAAAAACTTCTCAATGAAGTAGGGGATCGGGATATTGTGCTGAGTGAATTGGAATTTTCCGAGAGTCACAGTGACTTTGGGTACTGCAGGCACATTAATGTTGATGAGGTAGTGAGAGCTATGAGTAGGATGAGCAGGGGCAAAGCGACCGGGCCTGATGAGATCCTAGTAGAATTTTGGAAGTGTGTGGGGAAAACAGGGTTGGAGTGGTTGACTAGGTTGTTGAATGTTATTTTTAAGGCGAAAAGGACGCCGGATGTGTGGAGGTGGAGTACGGTGGTTCAACTGTATAAGAACAAAGGTGATATCCAGAATTGTAACAATTATAAGGATATCAAATTACTGAGCCATACTATGAAAGTACGGGAGAGAGTGGTTAAAGCAAGGTTGAGGGTGGCAGTGTCTGTTTCCGACAACCAATTTGGTTTCATGCCGAGTCTTTCTACTACAGAAGCTTTACACCTTGTTAGGAGGTTGGTTAAACAGTACAGGGATAGAAAGAGAGATCTGCACGTGGTGTTTATTGACCTAGAAAAAACGTATGACAAGGTTCCTAGAGAAGTTCTCTGGAAAAGCTTGAAGGCAGCATGCGTGTCGATTCCCTATATTATGGCGATTAAGGACATGTATAATGGGGCAAAGACTCGGGTTCGGACAGTAGGAGGTGACTCTGAGGATTTTCCGGTTGTTATGGGGATACACCAAGTTTCTGAGCTCAGTACATTCCTATTCGCCCTAGTGATGGACGCGTTAACACGTCACATTCAAGGGGATGTGCCATGGTGCATGCTATTTGCCGATGACATAGTTCTGATTGATGAATCGTGAACCGGTGTTAACGAGAGGCTGTAGGTTTGGAGACAAACTCTTGAATCTAAGGGTTTCAAGATTAGCATGACAAAGACGGAATACCTGGAGTATAAGTTCAACGTTGAGCAGAGTGAAGTGGGCGTGGAGGTGAGGCTTGAATCACAGGTCATCCTGAGTAGAGATAGCTTCAAGTACCTTGGGTCGGTTATCCAGGGGGAGGGGAGATCGATGACGATGTTACACACTGTATCGGGGTAGGATGGATGAAGTGGAGGTTAGCATCCGGAGTATTGTGTGACAGAAGAGTGTCACTGATTCTCAAAGGTAAGTTCTATAAAGCGGTGGTTAGGCCGGCCATGATGTATGGGGCTGAGTGTTGGCCGGTTAAGAAATTACATATCCAGAAGATGAAGGTAGCAGAAATGAAAATGTTGAGGTGGATGCGCGGGCATAGTAGAATGGATAAGATCAGGAATGTTGATATTAGGGAGAAGGTGGGCGTGGCTTCCATTGATGACAAGATGCGGGAAGCAAGGCTCAAGTGGTTTGGGCACGTTCAGAGAAGAAGCCTAGATGCTCTGGTAAGGAGGTGCGAACGACTGGTTGTGGAGGGTTCGAGAAGAGGTATAGGGTGGCCCAAGAAGTATTGCGGGGAGGTGATTAGGCAGGATATGGCGATGCTCCAGATTTTCGATGACATGGCACTTGATAGGAACATGTGGAGGTCGAATATTAGGGTTATAGGCTAGGAGGTAGTTGAGTTTTGCCTTATGCCATAACTTTGGGAGACTAATTTGGTAGGGATACTATTTTGCTTTAGCTTTGTATCACCCTTTTATTTTTGTGTTGTTTCTATTTTTCACATATATATATATATATATATATATATATATATATATATATATATATATATATATATATATATATATATATATATATATATATATATATATATATATATATATATATATATATATATATATATATATATTTCTGTGGTGTTACTAATATTGTCTTTATTTGTCTTTTTGTCCTCTTGAGCCGAGGGTCTTTTCGGAAATAGCCTCTCTACTCCTTCGGGGTAGAGGTAAGGTCTGCGTACACACTACCCTCCCCAGACCCCACTAGTGGGATTTCACTGGGTCGTTGTTGGTGTTGTTGTTACATTTTCAACGTAACGCTATCAAAAAAATTACTCTTTGAGAAATCTATCATTTACCAAGATATATTGATGATAACTGGATCAAATAGTGATAAATAGTTCAAGTACCCAATTAAAAATCGATTATTTTGAACATAAAATAAATTTTTAACATAGCAAAAAAGAACTACCAATCAAACTAGAATGTAAAGACAAAGAATTAAATTATTATAATAGCAAAGGACTAGACTAAAAATTCAAACGACTAATATGTACCATAAAATTTTAGAAACTTTATATAAAAATATGCATATATATATATATATAGGTGTTAAAATAAATTTAAATAGCTACTTCTATAGTCGGTTTGGTTTGATTTTAAAAAATAAAATAAAATCAAATTTGATCGACTTTTAAAATTCAAAACCAAACCTAAAATGTATCGATTTTATTTGCACCATTACGAGAAATATTGAATTACCAAACTAGATTAGCTGTAGATATGCATTGGAACGCAAATTATTCATGGGCTCTGCTCGTGACACAACCTAAGTGTATTTAACGACTATGGCTCCTTGATTATACAAATGTCTTAGTTTCCTAATGTGTTCCAGTCTTCACAGTTCACATCCATGGGTATAAAAATGTTACCAGAATTTACCGATAAATGAAGACATAATTGAAGAATTGAAAAAGAACATTTGCTTGTAGAGAATAAATTATTTTATCTCGAACTACGTATGCATATGGAAAAATATTAAAATGTATACCAATAATAATTCTGAACCAACTAAAAGTAAGTCCTTGATTCACCTCAAGTCTTGTACAAGCCAAAGATGCTGCTTCAGTTAAGAAAGAACCCTCTATTTAAGGAAGTAACAAATGAAGAAAGAATACAGATGTCAAAGATATGGCTGGGTCTTGTCCTTGACGAGAACAGCAACCTCGTGGATTCTTATAGCCGCATGTGAAGGGAAAAACTCATGCAAAAAGATAGTGTTGTAAATAATTAGCATAAAACCAATTGTAAATGGTGAGCGCATCTACCTGTAGTGTAACAACAGTATGTGAACTTCTAAACATGTTAGGATATATTCTAGTCACTTCGTTCTTAACAGATCTAGCTCATGCCTATGATTAGATTTTCTGGAAATTGAAGACATGATCATCAAACAGGTATTAAAACACACAAGATGAGCTACAGAAATAGATCATGGTTGTATATACATAATTCATCCATACAAGCAGTATGCGACAGAAGGCAGTGCAGCAAGTTATTCCGTTAATGGTATCCCAGTTTTGATGCATTGTCATACCATCTATGGATGCAGTTAGAAAGATCTCTTATAAGACCAATGCATACATATGGACCACTTGCAAAGTGAACAATGAAATAGAAAACCTCAAAGGCAAACTTTATAAGCATTCAATTCAGGGAGTAACTAAAATTAACCAGAAAACCAAAAGCAAAGTTAAAGAGGTTCACAACAGGAGGAAAAACCGTCAAGCCCGTTCGCAAAAGGAACTAACTACTTTGTATTCCCATATTCTAGGAGAAAAGACCAGATGCTTTTACTATCACAATACTGTAGGAAAGGAAATTGAACCTCCCAAATGACCTCACTACAAAACGGAAAAGGCGTTTCACGTAAAGAACTGTTACTCTGTGGCTTTGCTAATGGAATTGGCAGTATTTCATTTAAAGGCAGCACTCTACGGCTCTTGCTTTGACGGAACCATTTCAAAGGATTTAGATGGTACCTACCAAAGACAAACAAAAAACAAATAAATAATAAATAAAAAACAGAAGAAGAAACAATTGGGCTAGTTTGACTTCCCAAATAATAAAAGATAATCGCAACATAAAACAACACAACTAGTTACCAGTTCCTATTCCCTCGTTAAAAAAAACTTTAACTTGTGCAAGAACCTATGTAATTATTTTATGCAAGGATAGAGTATAGAATGAGAATGCATGCATTAACAATACGAGCAACTAAAATAACATAAATACCTTTACTTAATGCCATATTTACTTGAATAAATAAATAGAAGCCAGCATGTGTTAAAGTAAAGCATATGTAATAAATATAAGCCAGCTCTCAAGTTTAGACAACAAGCCACTTGACATGTAGAGCAAGTGAGCAACTGCACAAACTCTACAGATAAAAGACACAGAACATACCTTGAACTTAAGACTTGTAATAGTGGACCTCAACAGAGTATCGCCTACTATCAACCTCAACTGTCTGACAAATTCATCCCTATTTATCTTCTTGTTCTATCAATGTCGGGAAAGGAACCAAGAGAAGAAAATCTTTAGAACAAAATTAAATACGACAATCCAGGCGTAAAATAAGAGAAAGGAAAGATTCTGCAACTATACAAACCTTAAACAACTCAAAATTGCTAGTAACAAGGTTCATCTTCTCTGCAGGGACTTCATTGGAGATTGCAGCAAACAACAAGGGGAATGGCATCCAAGGGGACTTCGGAGTCCTTGCAGCCTTTTCTAGGGATAATTTACCCATTGATATTTGATGGTTGTGACTTTCCTAAAGATGAATATACAATAACTGTTATCTAGAAAGAACTCCAGATAATTGATGAATAGATAACCATTCAGAAGGAACTGCTTCAAAAAAGCAGACGTAATACAGTCCTGGTCATTTGCTCTCCCTTTCCTAATTATGACTCCAGCAACGCTTCAAAATAGAAATTTTTCTTGCAGGACAAGGTTCACTAAAGTACCAAAACTTCACACTATACTAATACCTATTGCTAGCTAGCAACTGTCAATAGTGGAGAATCAGGAAGCTAAATCTAGATGCCAACAACAAAGTTGATAACCATCCATGGCAGGCTAAGCAGTACAGCAGTACAGTTACAAACAAACACAGAAAAAGCTGGACTTCAGAGCTGACCTCAAGATGCAGACAATTTTACAAAACTCAGGAGAGGAGTCTCAGAATTTACTGTTACCACAAATTATACTGCTGTTTAAGCACATGCAGGTGCAATTACAGTGTCTTTGGAATGGTGGATGAATATTATTTGTTGCGTCACATACAAATGCGAAGCCGTTAAAAAATATCAAAGAGTTACCTAGATAGTACTTAAGCAAGTGTCTGTGTCATTAATTATGTCCTAGGTAACTACCATGCATCTGAGGAAGAAACTCAATGATTGATCAAGGAGATAAATGGAAGTAGCAAATACATGAAAAAAGCATGTCAAAGGATATAATATATGTTGCTGCTTCTTTTAAGTTCACTCATTTTACCAAAGAAATTCAAGACATGGTCTATTGAGTCGAGTGAACTTCGTGTTCCTGTTCTATGCCCAGTGTGCTTTTATTTCTTTTGAAGTCTAACAAAATCCCAACTTTATTTCATGTGTCATATTATCAGCCAGTTCATTTCGCAATTGTTGCATGTCAAAAACACCCCTCCACAACTTCCCCATATTTCAGTTCAATGAAGGCCATATAATCAAATCCACCCAAGTTCATAATATTTGTAACTTACCAAGTCCTTAGGAAATGTATCTGTGGGTACCTGATCCACAGGGCCCTGACAACAAGTACTGTCACCTGAGACATGCATCCAGCTATCATTTCCGAAGTGGGGTCCTGTAAGAAATGTGATAGAGATAATTCAAGCGCTGCGTGATTCTTAGAAGAGAAACATTTTATGTTTTACTCAACATTAAAATGCTAAAAACATAAAATACATTGGCTTATCTGTAAACGGGAAAATGCATAAAAAGGTCCCTCACAGATCTAAAGAATCTGAAATTAACAACAAACTTGTCAATTTATTTCACAGATCCAGAGAACATTGAGAATTTCACCTCACAATTTTTACACCGTGCTCTTATATTCAGAGTATCTGCGGAAAGCAAATGTGCAAAAGGAAATATACTCTGTCAATCCCATTTTTATCGTCATAGTTTGGTCGAGTATAGAAAGAGAGTAGATTTGAAATTATACTTCTTCTAAATCAAAAATGGTTTTCCTATTTCACTTCCAAGTCAAATGAAATACTCCTTAACTAAGCCAAAAGTACTTTTGTTACTTTGAAACAAATGTAGCTTGATATACTTTCCATACACAAATACATAAATTTTTTTTCAGAAGACAAACTAAATGTTAATTTCAATTTTAACTCCAAAATTTAATCGAGATAAAGTGGTTATAAGGAAAACTAAGCCCCAAAGTATGGTTAACATATACTTATTTTCTGACATTTGACTTACGCAAAGATAAAAGTTAAAATGATACTACTGAAAAGTTTAACAAAAGAGGAAGGGTAAACTTTCCATTTCAAGGAAAGCGACAACACGGAATGGGCCAACATGAAAAAGGGAGTAATAAGACAGGCTCCATGGTTATAGACACTAAGAGTTTCAAAACAAATCATTAGAATAAGGCCTATACAGATTGTCTCATCCTGATGCTTAGATATAGGAACAAAGTGGAGATCACCTTCAGCTCCTGGAGGAATTCTGAAGCTCACAACATACTCCGGGTATATGTGTGTGTTCATATTCATATTCCAAACAACATAACAAGTAGGATTCTCTAGATCATCGACTCCGCTATCGTAATTTTCATCAATAGGACAACATTGTTCAGATCGGCTATTCAAAAGTTCCACATTACCCAAAATCACACGGGAAAAAACCATGTAGCGGATGCCTTTTTTGTCAACATCACATTTAATTGCACTGGAAGAGAGAGAGAGAAAAAAGAAAAGAAAGATTGATGTTAGATCCTCTAAGAAACAATAACATGAACAAGAAGAAAAAGATGGGATCAGGGGAAAGCAAGAACTTTCTTCACTAGTCATGTGGAGATTCATATTATAAATCATACCACAGGATAGGTTTCCAACGGCATACAGTAGTATGTCATTTTCATTGAAAAGAAAATAAAAACCTGGCGCATTCTTTTCTTTAAGGCTTATTGTTTTACTTTTTTTCTTTTTCTTCTTTTTTTTTGTGAGTTTGGGGGGGTGGGATCTGATAACTGATCAGAGTTTCACCACACTGAAGGTGCAAAATATATTTAGTTATGACTGAGATAATGTTGCATTAAGAGAATGTAATTCAAACCTTTTTAGAGGCACAATGCAGAGTACTGAGGTGAACTCTGACTCCAAATTTAGTCTTATGTTTAGGTCCCCCCAAGTGCAAGGCCATAGTTCATAATTGTAGATAGTAAATCTTTGGAAGCGGCAAGCCAAGCATATCGAACATTTGCATTCCCACGATATTTTTGGGTTATTTCAATTTGCTTCTCAAAGAGTTCCAAGCGAGTTTTCAAATAATTACTAGAGCATTTAGTAATTTTGATGTCATCCACTTTAGGGATGATATTCATTCCCATAACAAACATATTTTTGACAGATTCTGCATCCACCAATTTCAGAGCAACTACAGCAGGAGTCCTTATTTCCCGGTTCTCTTTATTCTCTGCAACTTGTTCCACTTTTGCATCTGATATTTTATCATCGGCACATTCTTGATTGTCTTTAACAGGATTTACTTTAATCCTCTTAAAACCAACATTTGACTCTTCCACATATTCTTCCAAATTACTATTTTCCAGTCCATTAAAATCAATTTCGAGTTGCAACTTAATATCAGCTACCCTATCTGGTTCAATAGCAATAAACTCTTCGATTCTCTTTGACTGGCTTTTAAAGTTCCCATGCATTTCACAACTGCAAGATATTCGGGGAAGAAACAGCCACCTGCTTCATCTATCCAGGCAATAGGTTTGTGCAAACCATTAATCAGATCTATTTGAACCATATATAGAATATCAAGCATTAAATGAAAGCCACCACCTTTCACCTCAATAACAGCCTTTTTTGCCCGAAAATCTTCTTTGACTATAAGAATAATATCTTGAGGGAAATCAGTCCATTCACCATTCTGATAAAACAGTACCCGTTGTGGTAGTCTGCTTCTCATAAAGTTTAAGTAGTTCTTGAGTAAAGATTTCTTGAGATGTGACTGATAATTAGACTCGCACTCAGCAGTCCTTTTCCTCTCTCCAAGCTTGCTATCATGGTTGGATTGAATTGACTGTTTCTCACTGCTAGCTCTAAATAAATGAGACAATATTTGAGAAGCCACTTTCCTCTTTGATCCAACCACAGTCCTATGGCCATTATCTAACACTTCAAACAACTTTGATTCCATTTTATCTACAGGTAAACTATCTATTTACAAGTATCAAACAAGAAGGCTAAACGATAAAGTAACATAGTATAAATCCTCTGCGATAAATTTCCGAGAAGCAACATCATGGTGTAGAAAATGCAAAACCTAGCAAAGGAAAAGAATAGGAAGTCAATCAGTAAAAAAGGAAATCCAGAGCAGCATCTTCATTCACCGATCAAAGAGCAGATTTTAGAGAGATTCTTCATCGATCTAGTGGCCGGTGAATCACTGATCAAAGAGCGAGCAGCCGCCAGGTTTAATGATTTGGTGGGATCTACAGATGTAATGGCTGGTGAACCGCTTCTTCTTCTTCCACGAAGATTCAGACAAAACCGAGCTTGGATGGAACTGAACAAGATTTGGCGAACGAATACAAAGGTCAAAGGCTTTATTATTGAGAAAGTAATCAACAACTTATAAGGAATTGTCCAGCTTCAGAAATTATGGAAAGCAGACACTCGACCAACTGAACAAAGGCATTGCATAGAGATATAGAGGTCAATACAATATTACTAAAGTAATCAATGCTAAGTGAATACTTCATTGAAATAAATCAATGCTAAGTGAACACTTGAACAGCCAACTGACCAAAGTTTTAACAACAAAGTATAAGTTCATACTTAACCGCGGCAAAGTGAGAAGAGGAAACATTGCACGCATCCAACTGAAGTCACAAACCATTTATTGAGATCGTTTATAAAAACAGAGATAAATTAATTTCTGAGGACCAACAAAGTGTGAATAGAACATAGCTAACTTTGAGATACTTACCAACTTTTGCACTGGATGGTGATCTTTGTACAATCCACTTTTCTCCATAAAGTCGGCGTAAAGTCAACAAATTCTTACCGTTTGCACAATGCTAACTAAAAGAGATAATCTAATTGACCTCCTCTGAAAACATAGATTTTGTCAGTATTCAAGTCGAAAGCAAATGTACAAAGAACAAATCTAAACAAAAACTCCTCACTCTCTAAGATATATACACTAAGAAAAAAACATCTGACAAAGAACTACTCCCTCATGTTTGCAGCTATTCCATTTCAATACAACTTACTTCCACAGCTACAAATACTTCAAAATGTTTTAAAAAAAATTGCATGTTTTGGAAAGATTTTTTTTTATTTTTTTTTGGGGGGGGGGGGGGGGGGGGGGGATAGGCTAATTCTACCTCCCACAAGCACAGTATCCAGTAACTTTGTGCACCAAAATTTGGATAGGTGAAAAAATTCACCTAGTGTTGCAAAGATTTTTCATGGATAAATGTCACTTGCTATTCAAAAATTTTAATTTTGAATTAATGTTTTCTCTACCAACCTAACTTTTATATCACTATGATAATATTTAAATCAAATTAACATCTTAAACTCGGTGTCCAATCTAATACCATCCGACAATAAGAAAAAGGATTTTTTCTGAAAAAAGTACTACTCAAATAGGAATTAAGTCATACAGACTGATGGCAAAATCAAACAGAGCGTCAAAACAATTTCTCATAAAATCAAAATCAGGTCACATAAATTCCGGAACAACCAAATCGAAACAGATAAACTCAGATCCATAAACAATTAAAAAAAATTAAAAAAAAATTGAAAACAAAAACAAAAAGGGGTGGTTACCACGATAAATGATGCCCTTCATTAATAAAATCATGAAGTGCAGTGCGAGAAACAAAATCAAAGCAGATTAGCAGGCGATGATGTTAGTGAAGGAATGGTATTTTTTCAGTCAATTATTTTGTGAAAAACTACTAATAAAAAATCAATTACGGGATTTCCAGAATCTGACTTTCTTTCTGTGGACCTTTAATATTTGGTTTTATAGCTTGCTTGGGCGAAAAGAAAGGGAGGGAAAGGACACACAATCACGCTCTATTTAGGTTTTAGTAATTTAATTTTAAAATTTGACTGCACATAAATATCTTTAAAAAGGTAAGACTTGTTACAAAACTTAAGAGAGAAATAGAGAAGAGAATATATTTCTTCTATGTATCCAAGTGTATTACAAAATAATTTCTCATCCTCTATTTATAGTACTACATAGAGGTATACTAAAAGAATTCCATAAATATGTGATTAAGATTTTGAGATCATGGAGGAAGATCATGGGGGAGATCATGGAGGTGTGGGAGTTACAACCATAAGTGTTGGAGTAGTGGGGGTTATGGAGATAATGGATAAAAGTAGTGGGTATTATAGGAGTTATGGACATCCACCATAATCTAATATTTCATAACACTCCCCCTTGGATGTCCAAAGATAATGTGCCTCGTTAAAACCTTAACTAAAATAAAACCCAATGGGAAAAAAATTCTAGAAAAGGAAAAAGAGTACACATATCTAACAAAATGCATTTTTGTTGCCTCGTTAAAAACCTTGCAAGGAAAACCCAGTGGGACAAAACCTTGTAAGGGAAAAAGAGTGCAACGCGCATTAACTCCCCCAGAAAAGAGCATCAATTCACATCCTTGAGCCTTCGCATTCCAATCTTGTGTACCAGCTTCTTGAAGGTTGACGTTGGTAGAGATTTTGTGAACAAATCAGCCATATTATCACTTGAACGAATCTGTTGCACATTGATATCACCATTCTTTTGAAGATCATGTGTGAAAAATAACTTTGGTGAAATATTCTTTGTTCTATCTCCTTTTATGAATCATCCCTTCAATTGGGCTATGCATGCTGCATTGTCTTCATACAAAATCGTGGGTAGTTTGTCACATTTCAAATCACATTTGTCTCGAACATGATGTATTATAGACCTCAACCACACACACTCTCGACTTGCTTCATGAATAGCGATTATCTCAGCATGATTAGATGAAGTAGCCACAATTGATTGCTTAGTCGATCGCCAAGATATGGCAGTGCCTCCACAGATAAACACATAACCTGTTTAAGATCGAGCCTTGTGTGGGTCAGATAAATATCCAGCATCAGCATAACCAACAAGATCAGGACTGCAATTATTGCTATAAAATAAGCCCATATCGGTAGTCCCTTTTAGATACCGCAATATATGTTTGATTCCATTCCAATGCCTCCTTGTGGGAGCAGAGCTATATCTTGCTAAGACATTAACTGAAAAAGTTATGTCAGGCCTTGTAGTATTTGCAAGATACATTAGTGCGCCAATTGCACTAAGATATGGTACTTCAGGACCAAGTAGCTCTTCATTTTTTTCTTGTGGTCGGAATGGATCCTTATTCACATCAAGTGATCGAACAACCATCGGAGTACTTAAAGGATATGCTCCATCCATGTAAAACCATTTCAATACCTTTTCTATATAGGCAGATTGATGAACAAAAATTCCGTTTGCCAAATATTCAATTCGCAAACCAAGACATAATTTTGTCTTTCCGAGATCTTTCATCTCGAATTCCTTCTTTAAATAATCAATTGCCTTTTGGAGTTCTATGGGAGTTCCAATAAGGTTTATGTCATCGACATATACGGCAAGTACAACAAATTCAGATGTTGTTTTCTTTATAAAAAAACATATGGGCAAATGGCATCATTTATATAGCCTTCCTTTAATAAATACTCACTAAGACGATTATACCACATTCGTCCTGATTGCTTTAGACCATACAAAGATCTTTGCAATTTGATTGAAAACATTTCCCGGGACTTTGAATTATGAGTGTTTGGCACTCTGAATCCATCGGGAATTTTCATGTATATCTCATTATCAAGTGAGCCATAAAGATAGGCAGTAAACACATCCATTAAAAGCATGTCAAGCTTTTCAAGGACAGCAAAACTAATGAGATAACGGAAAGTTATAGCATCCATTACGAGTGAATATGTCTCTTCATAATCGACACCAGGCCTTTGAGAAAATCCTTGTGCAACAAGGCGTGCCTTATATCTTTGTACCTTGTTTTTCTCATTTCTCTTGCGTACAAAGACCCATCTATAGCCAACAGGCTTAACACCATTAGGTGTTTCAACTATAGGCCCAAAAACTTCACGTTTTGCAAGTGAATTCAATTCTGATTGGATTGCTTCTTGCCATTTTGTCCAATCAAGTCTTTGTCGACATTAACAGATTGAGGTTCAAGATCCTCACTTTCTTGCATAATGCTAGATGCAACATTATATGCAAAGACATAATCCACCACTATATCCACTCGATTAAAATTTGTCTCAATATCGATTGGATTTATTGATAGTTCCTTATTTTCCTGAGTCTCGGGCTCAATGGATTCTTCATGAATCTTAGAATTTATATCGTAAATTTCCTCATGAGATTCTTTCGTAGTGTCATTTTGATCATTTGCTTTCCTTTTTCTAGGATTTCGATCTTTGGAACCTAATGGCCTGCCACGTTTTAGGCGTGCTTTCGACTCATTAGATATGACACTAGAAGATTGTCCAATAGGGACATCAATACGGATTGGAACATTCTCTGCGGGGATGTGAGATTTTGTTATCCTTTTCAAGTCCGTGAATGCGTCAGGCATTTGATTTGCTATTCTTTGCAAATGGATAATATTTTGCACCTCTTTTTCACAAATAGAGGTATGTGGATCAAGATGAGATAATGATGGATTTTTCCACAAAATTTTCCGTTTGGTTTCACCAACTTCTCCCCCTAATTTTGGGAAAAGTGTCTCATTGAATCGACAGTCTGCAAATCGTGCAGTGAACAAATCCCCTGTCAATGTTTCGAGGTAGCGAATAATGGAGGGCGATTCAAACCCAACATATATTCCTAACCTTCTTTGCAGACCCATTTTGGTGCGGTATGGCGGTGCTACAGACACATATACTGCGCATCCAAAAATTCTTAAATGGGATATATTAGGTTCATGACCCAAAACTAATTGCAACGGGGAATATTTGTGATAATTCGTCGGTCTGAGACGAACTAGCATTGATGCATGCAAAATGGCGTGACCCCAAACCGAAGTGGGCAGCCTCGTTTTCATGAGTAATGGTCTTGCAATCAACTGCAGACGTTTAATTAAAGATTCTGCAAGACCATTTTGAGTGTGAACATGAGCTACAGGATGTTCCACTTTTATCCCAATTGATAAGCAATAATCATTAAATGCTTGGGATGAAAACTCAGCAGCATTATCTAGTCTAATAGACTTAATTGGATTATCAGGAAATTGTGCTCGTAATCAAATTATTTGTGCCATTAGTTTTGCAAACGCAAGGTTGCGTGATGACAATAGGCATACATGAGACCATCTAGAGGATGCGTCTATTAAGACCATAAAATATCTAAAGGACCCACTAGGTGGGTGAATAGGTCCACAAATATCCCCTTGTATACGTTCCAAAAACGTAGGTGACTCAGTTCCAACCTTTGTTGGTGATGGTCTAATAATTTACTTGCCTTGATAACAAGAAGTGCAAGAAAATTCATTATTTAAAAGAATCTTTAAATTCTTTAATGGATACCCATATGAGTTTTCTATAATTCGTCTCATCATAATTGATCCAGGATGTCCCAATCGATCATGTCAAAGTACAAAAGTATTGGAATCAGTAACATTTTGGTTTACTGTGGAATGTGCCTCAATTGCACTAATTTTTGTCCAATACAGGCCACAAGATAAAGATGGGAACTTCTCAATAACCCTCTTTTGGCCAGAGACATTCTTTGTAATGATGAGGTATTCAAGATTATTCTCATCTATTGTCTCAATATGATATCCATTTTGACGGATATCTTTAAAACTCAACAAGTTCCTCTTGGACTTGGAAGAGAACATTGCATTCTCTATGATAAATATTGTTCCTTTAGGCAGAGTTATAGTTGCTCTTCCGGAGCCTTCAATCAATTTACTACTACCAGAAATTGTAGTAACATCTGCCTTACACATACTTAAATGAGAGAAATATTTCTTCTCATTGAATATCGTATGTGTGGTACATGAATCAATTAAACAAATATTTTTATAATTGGACGTTGATCCAAGTTTGCTTTGTGAGATATCCATATTTGCTTCCCATGGTTTGACATACAAAAGAAATATACGAAAATATTAGTATTTTGTTTTTTATAGATATGAGAATAAACAAATTTAAGTCTATGATTCAACATAATAGTTTCAGTGCGGTCATTATGAAAAAAAAATATCTTTTATCATAGTTATTCTCCTTTTAATACTCTTGTATCCGTTGCTTAATAATTAAACAATATTTTCAAAATCTGCTGAGGTTAGTCGATTAACTAAATCGGATAGTCGACTAACATGCCTTGCGGAAAAGGACCGGTTTAATAGAATATATTGGTTAATCGATTATCTGTTATGTTAATCGATTAACTTACTGAAAAATCATTACAAATAAAGCATAAGATGAATGTGTAATCTAAAGTTATATATTTAAAAACCATAATACAGATTATTTGTCAAGTTTATTTTATTTCAAGCATATTATAATTTTAACGAATACTTGCTTGATACTTAGCTTTACTAGCTTAAAGCAGAAAATATAAAATTGAACCATATCACAATAATAGATAACTTATGTAAACTATGATTATTATTTATTCATTAATTACTACGAATAAGTAAAAATAAAAATATCAAACTGCTCAATCTTCTTTAACCATGGATCCATCACCGATCAAGTGATCTATTTTCCCCTCAGGGTGCTCAAAGAAGTCTGCCACATCCAAGTGGGTGATGTCAAAATTATTGTCAGAGACAAAATTGGTTTTAGGGCCTTTACTCTTTAGAGATGCTTGATAAAGCTCAACCAAATGTTTTGGTACACGGCAAATTTTTGCCCAGTGCCCTTTTCCACCGCAACGATAACATATAGTTTCTGAACTATTTGCTTTTGGATTCTCATAATTCCATTTTCGCTTTTGGTGGTTATATCTCTTTGGGAGGTGACTAACACCAGGAAAATTTCTTCCTTGTCCACGTCCACGGCCATGACCCCGACCAGGACCACGACCATGATTAAAGCCATAGCCTTTTCCACGCTTAGCATAATGGGAATACACCTTATCTATTTCAGGCAATGGTGTAGACCCAGTGGGTCGATTTTCGTGATTTCTCATGAGCAGGTCATTGTTTCGCGCAGCCACATGGAGAAGAGAAATCAGCTCAGAGTACTTTTTGAAACCTTTCTCTCTGTACTGTTGTTGCAGAACCATATTGGAGGCATGAAACGTTGTAAACGTTTTTTCAAGCATATCATAATCAGTTATAATATCTCCACAGAGTTTCAATTTAGAAGTAATTCTAAACATTGCAGAATTATATTCAGAAACAGACTTAAAGTCTTGGAGCCTCAGATGAGCCCAATCATATCGTGCTTGTGGCAGAGTGACCAACTTTAAGTTGTCATATCTCTCCTTTAAGCCATTCCACAAGATAAGTGGATCTTTGACTGTGAGATATTCAATTTTCAAACCTTCATCAAGGTGATGGCGCAAGAAAATCAAGGCCTTAGCACAGTCTTGGGTGGATGCATTATTTCTGTCTTTAATGGCGTCTCCAAGACCCATTGCATCCAAATGGATTTCAGCATCCAACACCCATGTCATGTAGTTCTTGCCCGAAATTTCAAGGGCAACAAACTTTCTTTTCATAATGTCAGACATAATTAAAACAAAATTAGGAGGAGAAAAAATACCTTAATTTTCTCAAAGAGATTCTTGAGATAGTAGAGCTTCGTGCTGATAACGTGTTACAAAACTTAGCTCAAAGTAATAAACAAAAGATAGACAACAAAGTAGAGAGAAATAGAGAAGAGAATATATTTCTTCTATGTATCCAAGTGTATTACAAAATAATTTCTCATCCTCTATTTATAGTACTACATAGAGGTATACTAAAAGAATTCCATAAATATGTCAGTAAGATTTTGAGATCTTGGAGGAAGATCATGGGGGAGATCATGGAGGTGTGTGAGTTACAACCATAAGTATTGGAGTAGTGGAGGTTATGGAGATAATGGATAAAAGTAGTGGGTGTTATAGGAGTTATGACATCCACCATAATCTAATATTTCATAACAAGACTGACTTTTTAAGGAGTTTGTGTGAGACCGCGGTTTAAACGAGCCAAACGGGCGTGTGTCGGGATCGATAGGACCGGTAAAGGTGGGCCTGTGCTGGTTGGGCCAGTTCTTGGCTTTGGAACCGTTAGGATCGGGACTATTTGGCCCGCCAAGGGATTGGGCCAGGATCGGTCCCTTAGCGAGCCAAAGAGGCCCAACGGTAATGTTTTTTAAAAAAAAACCTAGCTGTTTGGCTATTTTAAAAAACAATTGTTGGGCTTTAAAAAATAGTCATTTAACCTCCTCCCTCTCCCCCAACTTTGTTATAACTCCAAACTTTTTATAATTATATTTTCCCTTATTTTCAACTATAAATACCTTTTCGCTCTTTCATTCTTCTTACAAAATCAATATCAGTCTATCACAATCTCTCTCTAATTTTTTTCTATACTTGCTACTATTACATACTTTATTCCAAAAAATAGTAAATAAATATTGAGGTTGTTACAATTTGTGAAAAAATTAAGTTAGTGAATTAAAGTCTTCAACTATAATCAATTTTCAACAAATTATTCCTCAATTCGGTAAACTCGTTCCAACTCTTAAGTTTTAATACTATACTTTTATTTGTTTAATTATTTGCTATTACTTGATTAATTAGATGGCTTCCTTAAAAAAATTGGTAAAAATAAGGGTAAATCCAAGAGAGGCGAATTTAGTGGGCATGTTATTCCTCCCCCCCAAACCCCCGCCTCCGACTCCCTGAATCAAATCACGTATCCATCCTACACCTGCTATTCTTGACAGCGATAATAGTTTATTACAATTTACCGAGAGTCAATTTTTCTATAATATTGCAGCTACTGAACAATTACACCATGAATTAATGAATGCTCTTTATTCTAAAATTATAATACTATTGATGAAAATGATGATGAGGAAATTGATCTTGATTAAACTCAACCGAATGATGATACACCCACTAGTCCTGCTGCTGATGTTAATCTAACTAGTGATAACCGTGCTAATCCAAATGATGACCCACATGTTACTCATGTTACTTCCCTTACTTTTTCTAGACAACCCACCAAACGTACATAAACATCTCGTGTTTGGCCTTTTTCACTCAACTAGTTCCAGAAAATAAAGCTAACTTTAAAACTTGTGATACGGAGTTAGCTTTTAAATATTTTGAATCGCGGGGGAGGAGGGGGGAGACGAAAACATTGGCTAGACACATAAAAAAGACCCTTAAGATAGAGTCAGATATCTTCGTCTGGAAGCTTTGGCCGAGGAAAAACGTGTACATACTCCTATCAGACTGACCCTAGTACCGATTCAAATCAATTTCAATCGGGAATTAACATTGTGATCGGTGGTATTTTATATTATGATCCAAAAATAGATCGAGAAGAATTAACAAAAATGGCAATTGTTATGTGCTTACCCTATAGTTTTCCTTCTGATAACTACAAAAAAAATAGCGTTTAGCGACGGCCGCATTCCGTCGCTAAATCAATGTTTAGCGACAGATTCAAGTTTGTCCCTAAAGTGCTCGTAGCTAGGCTTATAGTGACGAAAAATACTAAACCGTCGCAGAATTAGCAACGGAATATATCTGTAGCAAAGTTTTGCGAGGAAAATAACCGTCGCAATATTGCATGTTTCTATCGCTATTTTAATGCCTTTCGTCGATGCAATACATAACAAAATTCGTCATTTGTTTTTATAGCGACGAAATCGTCCGTCACTAGACGTGTTATAGCTAATTCCCCCTGTTTTTTGCAGCAAAAACCTTTTGTCGCCAATTCGTTATAAGATTTAGTTTTGCGCGATAAATTTAGCTACGGAAAGTATCCGTCGCTAATTTATTTTTAATATATTATTGATTTTTTAAAATTCTTTTTATTTATAATTTTAAATGTACTATGTTCACGTATATTACATAAAAGCTATTAAATACACTTAATAAAAAGTTACCGATATTAATATAAATAAATAATATATTCAACAAGGTCCAAAATATATAGCATAATGCATATAACAGTATCGTTTAGTACAAGAAATTTACAAGGACCAACAATAAAGTCCAAACAAAGTAGGCTAACTATGCGAGGCTGGAGAGTTACAGTCATTATCAGAACCCAATGCAAGAACCTTATCAATGTTAGCAGCAGTAGAAGATGTAGGAACTGTAGGTAGACCTGTCAACCGGTCCGGGTTGACCCGGGATCGAACCGGACCGGTATAAACCGGGACCGGACCGGCCCGGTTCTTAAGGGGTGGGCTGGGCTGGGTTGGGGGGGAGGGGTTAGAACGGTTAGGATTGTAGGGTCTTGACTCGTGACCGGACCGGCCCGGTAAGCAAAACCGAGCTTGAACCGGTCGATCCGGACCGGGACCGGACCGGTACAACGGTCAAAATTTTTTTTTTTAAAAAAAAAAAAATTTCTGAACATGTGGGCCCCACAGGACCGTTGGCAACGGTCCAGAACCGTTGGCCAACGGGAGTATTTTCAGAAATGGCCACTTTTTTATTTTTTTTTGTATTTATTAAATTACATTATTAACCCTTCTTAAAATCTATAAATACCCTCCCCTCTTCTTCATTTCCTCACTCAAAATTATCAATCTCTCTCTCAATTCTCAAATTATCAATCACTCTCTTCTCTTCAATTTTCAAGAATTCATATTCTAATTTTATAATTTTATTGTCTTTGTTTTCCCGAATTTAATTTATCGTAATTTCTCATTCGGAAATCGGAATTCTAAGCTTGAAGTTCAAGTGTCTAACATTGAAATACTTGCTTGACGTTTGTTCGTGGTAACACCGGATTTGCGTAATCAAGTGCTCAATTTATTGTCGAATTCGGTGCACTCTCTCCAACTCTTTCTCTTATTTAATATTTTATTTGCATATTTGAGTTTAGCTTATATTTTCATTTTTACAATATGTTTAATGCTGCTAAAAGAGCGTGTAGAAAAGTTACTGGTAGGGGTGGAAGTAAAAAAAGACCTGTAGCTTCTGGTAGTAATAGTAATGACCCAATAACACATGTTTCTGAATCATCGCCTAATTTGCAAGATGTAGATATTGATTATGAACAATTACAAGAAGATTACGGAATAGAAGATAATGACATTGGAATAGCAGATGAGATACCACCTACACCTAGTAGTGGAAATGTTGGTAGTATTGGAGTTAGAGTTGCTAGTGCAACAAGCGGTAGAAGACCACCAGTGGCTCCAACTTCTACTCGTAAAAAAAGAAGTCCTGTTTGGAAATTTTTTGATATAGTAGAAGGTACTGATAGAGTTAAGTGCAAACTTTGTAACGAAACGTTTAAACATTTGACCGGAGGTAATTTAGGGGGGACTGGGACACTTATTAGACATCTGTCGACTAACCATCCTATAGAATGGGGAGCTAATGGGGATGGAAGTCAAACAACAATTAACCCTACTACCGGAGGTCTCCTAAAATATGATAAAATGAGGGATCGAGAGGAATTAGCGAAAATGATTGCTTTGGGTTGTCTACCTTTTTCTTTTGCTTCTTCCTCTTATCTTATTATATATATTCAAAGGATATACAATCCTTTGTTTAAAGGTATCCCTAGAAGTACTTGTAGAGCAGACATCTTTAGACTTCACGGCCAATATCAAACATACATACGTTATTTGTTTACTCACCTTCCTTCCAGAGTATGTCTAACTTCTGATATTGGCCATGCTGTTAATGGAAATGATTATTTAACAATTACATGTCATTGGATAGATGATAATACTTATATGCAAAAACGTATTATTGCTTTTAAATATGATGAAGATCAGAGTCATACTGCTGCATTTATTAGTAGTACAATATTGAAGTTGTTGAATTTTATAATCTAAACCAAAAAGTTTTGTGTATGTCTTTTGATAATGCTTCAAACAATAATGCTGTAGTTTCAATTTTAAAATTGAATTTGCAACCACCCCTTGATGATATTTTTCATGTTAGGTGTGCATGTCATGTTTACAATTTAATTGTTAAAAGTGGGCTCGATTTATTTTCAGTTGAGATTACTCAAGTTAGAAGAGCAGTTGGAGTTATTCAGTGAAATAATAGACAATCTAGAATAAGAGAATTTAAGAATAAGTGTATGCAGTATAACCTTTCACCTAGATTCATGCCAGACGAAATAGTTACTAGATGGAATTATACGTATATATTTTTAAAATGTTGCTACAAATATAGATTTCCAATAACTAAAGTTGCTAATGCACATTGTACTGATCCTAGGCGTATGTTAACAACTGATACTTGGGAGGTCATTAGTGATGTTGTTAAATTTTTGCATAAATTTTATACTGCTACAGTTGTGTTTTCTGGCGCATATTACCCAACTGTTACTATGGCTTTAGTACATATAGCTGAAATTTCTTTGCTACTACATGAATTTAAGAAGAAAGATAGATATACGGATGTTGTTGTAAATATGCAAGCGAAATTCAAAAAATATTTCTTTCCAATTCCTCCAGTTTACTTAATTGGTGCAGTTTTAAATCCGTCTATTAAAATGTCTGATTGTCACCAATTAATGAATGCTTTATATACTTATATGGAGATTGGGCCCACTGAAAGCCCAAATTTGTATGATTCTATGAACCAGCTAAATGAACATTTACAACATCTATATAATTATTATGCAACTCAATGTGATAATTCTCGTGCTTCAACAGATGTAAATCCCGCTATGCAATGTAGCAGTTCTAATGTAGATGATGAAGAAGGCATTGATAGTTTTAATATTTTTTCAACTTTTTCTAACACTCAAAGTAGTAGCAGGAATATTGATGAACTTCAATTTTACTTGCAGAAGCAAAAGGAGCCTCGCACCAAGGAATTCTCACCGTTAGGCTGGTGGCATGAAAATGCAAAGCAATTTCCCGTTCTTTTCGCTATGCAAAGCATCCGAGAGTGCATTTAGCCAAGCAAGACAACAACTTGGAGACACACGCCACTTATTGGGAAGCAATGCTTTGGAAGTTTTAGTATGTTTAAGAGATTGGATTAGATCGGAACGAAGAAATCAAGGAAAGGAAGATCTTGATAGCCCAGAAGACGAAGAACTTGGAGATATATTAACGCATGGAAACCCATCCGAATTTAACACGCCAGAAGAAGGTCAATCGGTTCATATTGATTACGATGAACTTGCTAGGGCAATGCAAAGAATTTGATGATTCGGATTACTACTAGTATACTACTTGTTACAAAAGATGTAAAGTTTTTACTACTTAAGATACATTTTAGTTTTTCTTTATTTGAATTTAAGAAATAAAGTAGCACTTGCAATAAGTGCAATTTTTTCCCATCTTTTGTTGTGTTCATTCAATTATTACAAAGTATTAATATAACTTAATATTTATACGTAATTCTAAAAAAAAAAAAACAATCTAACGAAACCCGGCCCGGCCCGGACCATTACAATTCGTAACCCATACGGTTCAATCTAAGCCTGTCTCAACCCAACCCGGTGAAAACCGGTACTGTTTGTAACCGGCCCGGACCGGTAACCGGACGGGTCGAAAAAAAATCGACCCGGACCGGACCGGTGGAACCGGTTAACACCCATAACTGTAGTTGCCACATCTAATGGTTGGTTGGTAAAACCAGTAGTTGGCTGATGCGAGGGTAAAGAAACTAATTCACGTACCCGCTCAACGATTGCTGGAACTATATAATTTGTCAGTGCATGAATCAATCGCATCACCAACTCATCCAGATTCCCTATCGGGTTTGATTGGGCATTGGAGGTGTTGATGACGATGTAGCATCAGATCCAAAAGAGCCATGAAGATTTGGCCCGTAGTAGCATTTTGCTTGAGATCCAATACCATATACTCTTTTTTTTCTCCTCCTGCGGTTTGATAATATACTTTACACTGATCAATATCATATTGAGTTTGTGTTTGTTGTTGTAATATCTCCTGATATTTTTCTGTAGAATAGCGAATAATTAGTGAAATAAAAAGACTAAATAATATTGAGCATTCAATTACAAAATGAAATATATATATATATATGAAAGTAAAGTCAATAAATTATTTACAAAGTTATCTTACATGTACAATTCGGAATTTCTCATCAACAAATTTTTTATTATTATTATCATATGTATGAACGTGCAAATGCAACTTACTTGGTGTTCGATCTCGACCTTTTCTAACCGCCTATACAAAAGTTTTCCAATTAAGAAGATAGAACAACAAAAAGAAATGCTCAAAACTTATATGTACACCGTTGAAACACCAAGAAAACTGCTCAACCTCTGTCAAAGCTTTGCCTTTAATATACTGATCTGAACATTGGTAAGTTTTTCATATTATTTACAAGATAAATGACTTCTACAGCAGGATACTTAAGATCTCAACACACACACATTACAACTATGTTCCTAAACAACATAGTACCACCTTCCATATATCCAAGTAAAAAGACAGAAAAAACTAAATAGAAATGCAATCCATTCCACCAAAAAGTGCACCAACATACACCTTCTATCACACTCATACATTTGCTCCTAGAACCCACAAGAACCTAGGAGCAAACTTCTAGATTTTGAAATACAAAAACCTGTACACAAACAACATAAACAAAAAAATGGGCAGAAATACTTATTTTTCTAACTCTGTTTTCGTTTTTGCAGACTTCCCTTATTCTGTGATGCTCGCTCAATTGATATATTTTAAAGTGTGGTATTAGCATCTATGATGCTCATTCTCTTGGAAGTATATATGTTGGATGGAGCAGCAAATCTAAATGCAGAATCCTGCTATCTCATCAGTTTCAGAATCTGCTTTCTTGCACCCCAATCTCAGGCAACCCAAGCATTTCATAGCTGTCACACATCTTTTTTACTTGAAAGGGATATAAAGAAGTGTTTCCAATTAAAGTGACATTATTCAAAATGAGATTATTTACTTAAATCCAGAATCGCCACTTGGGATATTTATGGTGTCGCAAGTCACCAGTTTATTTTAAATCCCAAATAGAGGAAAATAAACTTTATTTAAAAGTCTGCGAAACACAGAAAAACTAGGTAAGGAATTCTGTTAACTCGGGAGAATGTGGTATGCATTCGCGGATTTCATGATTCTAATAAGATCGCTTAACTATTAATAATTAGCCTACTTATCTGATTAATACAAGTTTAAAACCTATTGTGCATTAACTTTTTAAACCGCTTTTAATTATTTATGGAGTTATTTTTTGAACACGTGACGATTGTCGTACACTTGCCGTTTTGGAACACATCGCAAATCATGCTACATGAAATGCACCTGCGATTTGTGACATGTTTATTTTATTATTGTTCAAAGTTGTTATAGTCGAGTCACATGAAATGCACACTCGAATTGGAAATTAGAAATCATAACTATATCAGGGGAATCGTACCCATAATCACAATGGTTTATTAATCGCGCCTAAAGCATACTACGAATGTTCCTGGGTTATTTCCTTAAAACTAGTTTGAGATTATTGTGGAAGATCTACGGGTTTATCGAATCTATTTGAAATTAAAATTGTAGATACAAGAATCTTAAAGAACATACAGAAAGACTAATCAAACAATTGAAGTGCAAAGAAATGAAAACATGATCCAATTAGACATGGCTTCGAGTTACAACCTTTAACTGATAGTAAGAGACTATGTCCGGCAGGTTCGAATATTTTCTTCCTAATTAATTGATTCAAACATGGAATGCAATATGGACAATAATGACATAAAGAGTTGCGTTTGGTTAAAGGGCTGTACCGGACCTCCAACAGGTCCAGTAAGATAAGAACGGCCCAATGTGTATTATTCATATCACGATTCGGTTCGCCCTTCGTGAACCATCATGACGGCATCTAATCTTGACAATTAGGTAAGCCTAAAACACGAAAAAATAACCCAAACTTGCGGAAGAAAAGAAAGACAATTTAAAACAAAAATAGAGAAAATGAAACAACATTTTAAAGGTGTCGCTCGACATACACAACATTTAACTTCTCAAAATCAGTACACACTCCGAAAACCCGGAAACTCATAAATCACAAGCTATGAAACATAGTAAAATACTCTAACTCCGGAATGTCTACATCAGCAGTAAAGATATAAGCGCTATCACTACAAGATAGAATAGAGAGAGAGAGACTCCTCGGTTCGCGGACGCGGCAGATATACCTCGAAGTCCCGTGGAATTGCCTCGCCTCAAGAATGTTAGGCCTGAGTAGAGGTACCTGGATCTGCACATGAAAAATACGTACAGAAAGGGCATGATACACCACAACGGTACTCTGTAAGTGCCAAGCCTAACCTCAGTCAGATAGTGACAAGGAAGGTCAGAGCCCTGCTGAGGTTAAATAAAATATAAAGTTTAACAATATGAAAAAAACAATATAAATAAATGCAGGAAGAAAAGTAACACCATATATAAGGGCAACAACAGCTATTACAAAGATAAGATAAACACGAAAAGGAAATAAGGTCCAGCACTAGTTAACAATTGGGGATCTCCCAGGATACCATCATGTAGTCCCAAATATACTTATCCAATGGATCTTCTGGGATCCCATCCCGTAGTCCAACTCATAGCGCGCGAGGATTTACCGGAACCTCGTTCGTTAGTCCCAAATGTAAATACTCAGTATTGGGGGAATCTAACGGGTGCATTTCCGTAATTCCAAATAACTATGCATGGGGATCTATTGGAATCCCATATTTGTAGTCCCAAATGTAAACAGACAATGGGGAAGCTACCGAAATCCCACATCCGTAGTCCCAATGTAAATATACTCAAGCAATAGGAAAGTAATCATAAATGTCAAATTTCATATTAAGGCAACAAGTAATTCTACCCTAGCATGCTTCACAGAATTTAGGTAAAGCAGTTTGAACAAATAAGGCAATTAAATCACTTAGACATGATTTCCTAAGCTAACACATACTCAATAGTACAGGCAATAAAAACAGGAAAGAGAACATACTAGCATTTACTTAATGAAAATTGGATTTCCAACAATTAACACAAGTACGCACTCATCACCTCACGTACAAGGCATTTCAGTTAACAACAATACCAAATCCTAAGGGGAAGGTCCCCCACACAAGGTTAGAGAAGCCACTTACCTGAACCGGCTCAATAATCAACCCAAAACCACTCTCTTCCCACGAGTACTCGACTCTAAATGGCCCAAATCTATTCAATTCATTTGCATAATATAAATAACACTTCAAGTAACTAATTCTACAAATAAATTGTAAGCTAATACACGAAATTAGATAAAATGGTCAAAATGACCTTCAGGCCCACATCTCGGAATCGGGTGAAATTTATATTTTCAGAATTCCCATACTCTCACGAGTATATACATAACAAGAAAACTGAAATTGGAGTTCAATTGATCCATCAAATGTCCATTTTAAGGTCTCTTATTCTCAAGCCGTAATTACCCATTTTTCCAAAATTTTCACCACTAATTAGGTCTTTATTCACATATAAATAAGTTATAAAGTCAAAAATATTACCTCCAAGAGATTCCCTTTTGGTTCCATCAAAAATCACCTTCAAAAGCTCCAATCCCGTTCAAAAATGGTGGAAAAATAAATAAGGGTCGCGGATGGGCTATTTAAAGACTGCCCAGAGTTTAACCCTATGCTATCGCAGGAACACATCTGCGACCGCATAAGAAAAATTCTCCAAAGCAATGTGATCGCGACCTGCTCTATCCAATCGTATAGAGCAATTCCATCACTTCACTGCCACTCCTGTCTTTCTACGTGAACACAAAGGTCTCTTGGCGAACGCATTGACCAACACTGCTTAACCTATACGATCGCACTCCTTCCTTTGAGATCGCGATTCACAATATCGCCTGGCCTCAACTTACTCTATGCGGTCGCAAGTGATCTCACACGGTTGCAATGAACAAAACTCTGCTGCAAAAAAATACCAGAGAACCAGCACTCTCCCTAAGATCAAAAGTGTCCGTTTGAGCATCCGAAATACACCCGAGGCCCCCAGGGACCTCAACTAAACCTACCAACATAGCCCATAACATCATTTAAACTTGTTCAAACCTTTGGTATGCTCCAAAAAATATCAGAACACCATTTAGTAGCGGATTCAAGCATAAGAACTTCAAAAACTCTCAAAATACGCTTTCGATCAAAATGTCTATCAAACCTTGTCCGAATGACCTGAAATTTTGCACACACGCCACATTCAACACTGTAAAGCTACTACAACTTCCGAAATTCCACTCTGACCCTCGATCGAAATCTCACTGTCGAACTGGAAACTTAAAAAAATTTAATTTTTGGCATTTCAAGCCTAAATTAATTACGGACCTCCACCATCCGAACATGCTCCTAAACCCGAAATTGCCCAACGGAGCTAACAAAACCATCGAAATTCTATTATGAGGTTTTCTTCACACTGTTCTAGCTACAGTCAAATTTTCAAAACTTAAACTCTCATTTAGGGACTAAGTGTCCCAAAACTCTCTGAAACTCCAAATAAACCCTCATGACAACTCACAATAGCAGAAACAAACACGGGGAAAATAGTTAATAGGTGATCGGAGCGTTAATTCTTAAAACGACCGGCTGGATCGTCACATCCTCCTACATTTAAATATCCGTTCATCCTCAAACGAGCATAGAGACAAACATGAAGTAATGAAAAGATGAGGGTAACGGCTGCGCATATCCTACTTGGTCTCCCAGGTAGCTTCTCGACCGGCTGACCCCACCACTGAATCTTTACTGATGCAATGTTCTTTGACCTTAGCTTTCTAACATGCCTATCCAATATTGCCACTATCTCCTCAACTTAAGATAGATCCTTGTCCAACTGGACTGAACTGAAATCTAACACGTGCGACAGATTACCGTGATACCTCCGGATTATCGAAACATAAAATACCGAATAAAATCGTGCCAAGTTAGGAGGTAAGGCAAACTCATAAGCAACCTCCCCAACATGCCTCAATACCTCAAAAGGGCCAATAAACCTCAGGCTCAACTTCCCCTTCTTCCTAAATCTCATAATGCCCTTCAGAAGAGAAACCCGAAGCAGAACCTGCTCTCTAAATATATAGGAAATATCACGAAACTTTCGGTCTGCGTAACTCTTCTGTCTAGACTGGGCTGTACGGTGTTTATCCTAAATCGCCTTAAAATTCTCCAAAACATCCCGACCCAAGTATGTGCCCGATAATCTAGCCTCACCCTGTTCAAACCAACCCACCAGTGATATACATCGCCTACTATATAAAGCCTCATACGGTGCCATCTGAATGCTGGACTGATAGATGTTGTTGTAAGCAAAACTCTGCCAATGGGAGGAACTGATACCAACACCCTCCAAACTCAATCACATACGCACAGAGTATATCCTCAAGAATCTGAATAGTACGCTCGGACTGTTCGTCTGTCCGAGGTGAAATGTCATGCTCAAATCCATCCGAGTACCCAACTCATGCTGAATGGCCCTCCAGAACCGTGGTGTGAACTGTGTACCTCTATCTGAAATGATGGACACTAGAATACCATGCATACAAAGAATCTCCCAGAGTTTGTACACCACCCAGTGAGAGCGGGTACCCATTGTGATATGAGATATAGCCCAAGGGGTTGATGTTGTTCCATGATATTGCCCGAGGAGCAAATTCTGTTGACATTGTGCCCAATGGGCGAATTTTCATGTGTTTATCTGTTCTAGCTGCTTTTCACTTAATTGTTTAATTGTTAAAACTGGTATTTTAAATAATCTTCTTCGGAACTAAGTGTTTTTACATGTCTCCACTGTTTCGTTATTTTTATCGGTTTTATACTGCTTCTTTACAGGATGTTGATGTACTTTTATGTGATTTCTTATCGCTCAGTCTTCATTTATTATTATTACTCACTGAGCTAGAATACTCACTTTACTTCTTGCACCCCGTGTATAGATTCAGGTGCTTCAGGTCCCTCTTGCTAGGGTTGAGAGCTTCCAACAAATTTCAGAGTCCACTAGGTAGCTGCTCGATGTTTGCAGCCCAGTGTCTCTCCCTCTTATTACTATTTCGTTCCTTTGTCCTAGTTACGTAATAGTTTGTGTAGACTCTTTCAGACTTGTAGTTTATGATAGAAGCTCATAACTAGTGATACCCCGATATCTGGCTGTATTGGTTTTATTTTTGCAAATTGTACTATTTCACTGCTTGTTTGAGATTTAATCGGTTAAAGACTTAAATTGTGTATTTTAAATTGTTAAAAATAATTGGGTGTGTCGGTTGGCCTTGTCTTCTGAGAGGCGCCATCACGACAGGGTACGGGTTTAGGGTCGTGACACAGTTGCACCGCATTTTGATTTTAGTTTGCTAACAAAATGATTGTATCTTTTTGCTTCCCTACGCTCCCATTGGATCCGTATCGACTATCAATTGAAGAATCCAGTAGAATGCCTTCTGAAATAATTTTATAAAGTAATAACATTAATAAGTTACATATCAAAGTTAATATACTTTCTAAATCCAGTTGTGATGGATTATACCCTGAATACTCCAAAATAATTTTTTTTTATCTCATTTGAGACATTTTTTTCAGTTGACTCCATTAGGATCAAGTTCATTCTTGAAAGACTTAATTATAGACTCAGATCATTCAAATGAAGGCTCCAACATGAACTAATTAGAATATTTAAAGGCCTACCATCTATCAATAAAAATATACCAAAAGTAATAGTACAAGTATGAACTAACCCTATAGGAGAAATAGTAAGAAGCGTTTGCGGCACTTAGTTTCACCTTTTATGGCGCTTTGAGAAGATGTACCCTCGCCTATTGTGTTTATTTGATTAGGGTATTTGGATATGGTTCCAAATTAATAGTTAGGGTACTACTATGGCCTAATATTTGAATAGGTGGCGTACTACTAGGACCTAATGTTTGAACTTGATTGATGTGATCTGGTCCACCTAAGGAACTCGTACCACCTTGTTGAGGACTGATTGTGAGAATGGGAGTAGTACGCATATTTTCACGAGTAGCAAAATTATCGCTAACTAAAGATTTACCTGCACGGCCTGCACTACCTTGACCTCTACCTCGAGGCATATCTACAAAATAAATAAATCTGCATACAGAACCAACTTTCCATTAACAGGTTCACAGAAAAGAGGGCTTTGAGTTATCTTCGTACCACATGGGACACAAAGAATGTACCTTACGTTCCTCTTGTTCATCCTTGTGCTTTATTTTATCACCCAACACTTTCTTCTACAAAATAAAACATCTTTTTTATAAATCACAAGAAAACATCATTGGAAAACCCACCAATAAAACATTACCATTGTATGGGTGAAAATATGACCTCGAGATAGATAATTAACGAGATTAATTATATCCTATGATAATTTGTAGCTAACAAATGGTATGACCACTTATTAATCACGATACCCGATCATCAGCTGACTCGATTATTAAGGCTACGGTCTATCCACCGTCGAAAGGATGGAACCTCAGCATAGTCACGGCCGTCACTGCCATCTCATATATCTTACAACAATATATACTAAGAGAAGGAACCCTAGAAAGGGGGTTGCTTTTTCTTCTTCATCACTATTCCCTAGTGAAGAGTGAACATGATTGTAAGGCTCTGAACCTCTCCATGGAGAGGCAGACCGAATCAATATTATCAATAAAATATCCCTACACATTTCCTTCTAGCAAATAACACTTGTCTCTTGTACTTCCCATTTGGTTTCACTGTTATTACGATATGCTATGATTGGCCCTCAATTTAATTTTATTGTTTTAAGCTTGCAAAGTATGTGATAAATTTGAGCTAAACAATTTGGCGCCGTCTGTGGGGATCTCATAGCAGAATCGCGTAATTCTTCCTCGGACCAAAAGGAAAGAAATGCCAAAAAAGCAACCCCACTCGCACAAGCCAGAGCAGCATGTCGGGTGAAAGGAAGAAGAAGAAGAAGAACCCCCTCATCACGGGGAAAACACACATAAGGTACCCCCCAATACGGGATCCTGCCGAAAGAAAAATGGCACAAAAGCATCTCGAATCGAGATCCATACCAGGGTAACCTTTGCAAACTAGTCGAAAAGACTACACACAAATCGCGCAATATCTCAAATCAAAGATAACCTCCAACACCCTATGCACAATGGGTAACGCGGAAGGAAAAATGTTCAACTACGAGTTGAACCGGGACTCAGGCCACATGCCTTCGCCATAAAAAATTGCGAGATTCAACCACTGTTGAACAACAACTTAGGCTACGTGCCTTCACCAAAATTTCAACTACAAGTCTCAGGCCATGCGCTTTCGCCATAAAAAATTGCAAGATTCAACCACGGTTGAACAACAACTCATGCTACGTGCCTTCGCCAAAAGTTCAACTACAAATTGAACCAGGACTCAGGCTATGCGCCTTTGCCATCGAAAAATTACGAGATTCAACCACGGTTGAGCAACAACTCAGGCTACGTGCCTTCACCAAAGTTCAACTACAAGTTGAACCAGGACTCAAGCCACGCGCCTTTGCTGTCAAAAATTGCAAGATTCAACCACGGTTGAACAACAAATCAGGCTACGTGCCTTTGCCAAAAGTTCAACTACAAGTTGTCGGGACTCAAGCTATGCGCCTTCGCCATCAAAAATTGCGAGATTCAACCACGGTTGAATAAAAACTCAGGCTATGCGCCTTCGCCAAAAGTTCAACTACAAGCTAAACTGGGACTCAGACCACGCACCTCCGCTATCGAAAATTGCAAGATTCAACCACGTTTGAACAACAACTCTGGCTACGCGCCTTCGCCAAAAGTTCAACTACAAGTTGAACCGGGACTCTGGCTATGCACCTTCGCCATCTAATATTGCGAGATTCAACCACGATTGAATAACAACTCAGGCTACATGCCTTCGCCAAAAGTTCAACTACAAGCTGAATTGGGACTCAGGCCACGCGCCTTCGCCATAAAAAATTGCAAGACTCAACCACTGTTGAACGATAACTCGGGCTACGTGCCTTCACCAAAAAGTTCAACTACAAGTTGAACTGGGACTCAGGCCACGCACCTTAGCCACCAAATAATTATTACAAGATCCAACTACGGTTGAACAACGATTCATGCTACGTGCCTTCATCAAAAAGTTCAACTACAAGTCGAACTGAGACTCATGCCATATGCCTTCACCATCACAAACCCAATCTCGCTCACAACAAAGCCGAACGCCTTTGTCCTCAAAACTAAAGAGAAACAGACGGAGAAACAAGTTAATCTCCCTCGCCATCCAAGTAAGTACGCCCCACTCGAGCTAAAATTCGGGCCACGTAAAGTTTAGCCCCAGTTGAAATACAAGGCCGCATTTCTTACCAATATGGCTAGTAGTTCGACCATGCCCGAACTGGAACTGAGGCTAAGTGCCACTATCGCCAAATAACGGCCACAACTTATTTACACCAAGTAAAAGAAAGCGATAAACAAAAGACACAAGGGACAAAAACACTTAATCATGGCCAAGGCCATCACCGCTAAACAACCAACCTAGTTTTCGACTAAGGCAAGCAAGCGATTCGACGACAGTCGAAGTCGCCTACCTAGCCAAGGCCACCATCATTATCATGGTCAAGGCCGTCGACATCATTATGACCAAAAGACACAAGTGACTTAACACGCCGACCAGAGTCTCACTCTAAGGCAGACCACCCTTTGAACAAAATGCATAGAAAAATCTAAAGAAAAAGGGAAAACTCGAAATAAACACAACACCAGTAGTAGAAAATGTAAGCATGTATATATACATATATTTACAGTTTGTGCGGGCAACGCCCACTTACATTCGGCCAAATCCGGTTAGTACAAAAAAATTAGAAAAAAAAAGAAAAATGGAAGAATCGAAAAATATCCAAACGCCCAATGGAGAATAAAATAAAAACAAATATATACATCAAATACTTTCACTCGGCGCCACAATCAGTGCCACCAGCACCATTAGCGCCATCATCAACCCCTGGCGAAGCAGGACCAAAGCCGCAGTCGGCACGGGACTCATAGGCCTTTTGACGGGCCTCTTCATAAGAAGCTTCAGGCACAGTGTAGGCCTCCCACAGCCTCTTGTACACATCAAGTTAAGCCTCGAAAAATGTGCAAAGATCATGAGTCGGGCCGAAAGAGGCAGCATGATCCCTCAAGCACTGATTCTCGGCCTCAAATACCGTAATTTGATCAGCCATAGTCTGGGCATCACATTCGTAGACGCCGATGCGGTCCTCCAGCACTCCTTCCTGAAAGGCCGCCGCAGCCTTTTCTAACTCCCATTCCCGATCACGGACGTGATCCGTTTTCTCCAATGTCCCAACCCTCAACACGACATCCCTCGCTTGCAGCCTTAAGGCAGTGGCCTCAGCCTCCAGAGCGACCACCTGTCTGGTCAAAGTCCCAGAGGCCTTTGCCGCCCTGGCCCGATCCTGGCGTTCTCTCTCAGCAGTAGCCCTCCTCTTAGCCTGCATCTCATCATCTTTGCGACGAAGTTGTTCCTCAAGAGTGCTAACTCTGCCATGGGTCTATTGTGTTTGAAGTTCTCGCCTCGCCAGCTCTTTAATGAGGTCCGGGTTCCGGGGGTCGTTCTTCATGCGCTCACGAATCTTGCGGCACTGGTCCCGGTAGTGACGGTACTTCTACAGCGCTCGCAAGCAAATCCCCAAACAGACGTTAGCTCGGAGAGTGCTCTCCACCTCTAACAGAAATAGCTACAAGAATGAAGCGATAATCAGAACAGAAAGATAAACCAAGTGAAACAAAGAGAAAGATAATCTAAAAGTCACTACACGTACCTTCAGGCCCTACACGGCCGCCTCACCCATCAGCCCGACGTCTAAGATTCCCTCAGCGACGTGCGTTCCGCCTTCGATCACAATACCTCGAACAACGACACCAGATTCTTCTTTTGAAGTAGAAAGTTCTGCTCCGTAGGGATCTCAACATAACGGAACTGCCCTTCCGCATGCATCGTTGTGCGTGTGTGGCCTTCCTGAAGCATGCGGACATCGTCAGGGTCCAGGTCGGACTCAGAGTCACCCTTCGCCTAAGGGGTCCCCTCTTTCGTCCGTCGATAGGGAATTCGAGGCTCCCGCCCCCGCTAACACCATGGTTCCTGAATCTCCAATCAAAGCAGTTGCTAAGGAACTACCTCCTCTCTCAGCAACTGGAACTGATAATTGAATCACTGAAGCGATAACGTCATCTTGGCCTAAGCCAACCAGACCAATCCCCACTAAGTGCGTACCCTCGATGGTAGGTGCCACCAATGTATTCTCCTCTACGTTCGATGGCGGGGAATCCAAGTTTATCACCATCGGAGCTGGCATAAATGTGACCCTACGCCTGACCAGCGGTCTCTCCTCATCCTCCTTATCCTAGCTCGAAGGAACCTCCTCCCTGGGGTGTACGTCCCCGAAGGCTCTTCGACCCGAGGTGCATACCGTGTTGGGGAATAGGCCGCAGAGGATTCGACCAAAGTCTCCCTCGAAACTGGATGTGGCACTGGCATTATCACGAGTCGTGTAGTCGCGCTCGGTCTGTAAAAGGCCAGTTGAGGGGCCCTCACGCAGCGTGCCCTCCCTGATCAAAGAAAGAACCAAGTTAAAAAGAGGCGAAAAGGAATAAAATAAAGACAAAAGAAAGCTAATATTCTCACCAGAAGCAGGTCTACAACCATGCCTTTCCCAGAAAGACGGCCACGTATGAATCTCCGTTGCGTTAGGGAGCACAGCCTCAACCCATTCACGAATGCTGGGCAGTGGGGCCAGTTGCGTTTGTTCAGCTACAAACATGAGGTAAAGTTAAGGAATAGGATAAAAAAAGGGAGACGGAATTGAGAATCTGACGAATAAATGGACTTACATGCATGGTTCCAAGTCTCTGGAAACTCATTAGCACACGCCACCAAATGTTCAGTTCTGATGTATAAGAAATTCTCATAAGTTTGAGGCTCGACCACATCATCTAATTCAGCAGTCAAGCCCCTCTCCCTACTGGAACGGCTCGAATCATCGTACCACGAACCCTATGAGGGGCGTAGAGGGTCAGTACGTGCTGCAACGTGATCTCCTTTCAGGCCAGCTCCGCATATTTAAGAAGCATAGCAAAAAGCTTGTAGAGTGAGGGAATGAGCTGGCCAAGACACACTCTGTAGTGACGGCAGAAGTCCACTACCAGCATCGGAAGAGGGATCCTGAATCCCAATCTAAAAGGATAAGTGTAAAAAATACAATACCCCCTACGGTCAATGCGGACCCTTTCCTCACGTCTAGTGAGGGAAATGTCAGCAAAGCGGGAAATGCCCCACTGCTCACGTAACTGACCAATCCCCACTTCTCCCATTGGTGAGGCTCTGTTCACCTGATCTTCACCCTCATCGGCAGTGAATTCAATCGTCGAACCTTTGGGCAGGGACATGATATCAGTAACCGATGGAACCCCATCGTCCCCCACCAGTTCCGCATCTATTACTACCGGAGAAGGTGCTTCCGCCACCATGGGGTTCACCGAAAAACTTGCCCGAGCATCATTTCTGGAGGAACTACTTACCATTTTTTTTATCAAAGAGATCAGAAAGAAGTAAGAATTAACGAAAAAAGATGATGATTACAACAATCGAAGAGCAAGAACAACGATGAACTAACTAAGCAAGGAAAGTTCTTTAGAGATCTCTCTTAAGCAAATTATGAAAAGAAAGAGACAAATACCTCAGCCCCTTATTTATAAGCAGCACAAGTGGTTCTCACAAATTCCAATGGTCATCATTAATAGCTTGACCAATAGCAAAACGGTTCGGTCCTACAGAAATGTGCGTCATAATGACAAAATTTTATGAAGCGGATTTTCAGTCACCAACCGGCGCTTCACCTTCGAAACGGTTATAATGATCTGAGAACGTTCCAGGAACGTCGCCAAAACACATGATAAGTATGTTTATTCTACCCCTAGCCGCGACGTTCAAGTAACATCGACATTGTACAAAGATAAAGACCGTCGACAAATTAATCACAACTATCTCCAAAGGTATAAATAGTTAGACCGTCCCCTCATATATACAAGCAGCTACGGCCATCTCTAACGTATACGTGGCTATGGCCCTCTCCCAAGAATGAACATTTAAGACCTTCGATAACATGCAACCAAGATCGCCAACTCGACTCCATCACGGCTAAGGCCGTCTACAATTGTAAGGCTATGGCCATCTCCATTATATAAACGGTTAAGGCCGTTTACAGTATTAAGGCTATGGCCACCTCCAGTGTATAAACAGCTAAGGCCGTCCGCAGTATTAAGGCTACGTCCATCTCCAATGAATAAATGGCTACAGCCATCCCCAACATGTATGATTCGAGTACGGTCAAAGTCACCTGCATGGCCAAGGCCATCAACAAAAATGGCTAAGGACATCGATTTCAATGGCATAATCTCCCACATGAAAATGGCTACAGCCATTATTGACCTCGACCGAAATCGCATCCGGATAAGTCCGCTCATCGAGCTCGGTCAAGGCACGACCTTAATAAGCAGAGGGACTAACTGTATGGGTCAAAATATGACCCCGAGATAATTAACAAGATTAATTATATCCTAAGCTAATTCGTAGCTAACAAATGGTACGACCACTTATTAATCACGATACCCGATCATCAGCTGACTCGATTATTAAGGCTAAGGCATATCCACCGTCGAAAGGACGGAACCTCAGCATAGTCACGGTCATCATTGCTAGCTCATACATCTTACATCTATAAATACTAAGAGAAGGAACCCTAAAAATGGGGCTTCTTCTTCTTCTTCATCCTATTTCCTAGAGAAGAGTGAACATGATTCTAAGGCTCTGAACCTCTCCATGGAAAGGCATACCGAATCAATATTATAAATAAAGATCCCTACACATTTCCTTCTAACAAATAACACTTGCCTCTTGTACTTTCCATTTGGTTTCACTATTATTACGATCTGCTATGATTGGCCCTCAATTTAATTTTATCATTTTATGCTTGTAAAGTATGTGATAACTTTGAGCTAAACAACCATATTGTAAATGTTCTAGAAAATATAGAAAGGTTACAAAGTAAATATAAGAAAATAAAATGAAACAATCATAAGCTACATTTAAAGAAACATTATACTAATGCATTAAACGATAGCAAGGCAGTGCGTATTTTGTTCTCTGCAAGAACAAGAAAGCCAAAGAGATTTTAGCTTTCATATGTCGTTTCTTAATTTCCTTCTAAAACTTGAATAGAAGATGAGGTAACACTATTAAGTTGATAATAAACATTATTCTACTGCTACAAAAAAGAGTCAGACTAATGTAAAAAGACGTACAACACAACGTAACCTAGAAGAGTACTATACCATTTAGATTACTATAAATGTGGTTTTCGATTTGATTCTCTATAGATTATACTACAAAATAGATACATGGCTTATAATATACCACACAATTTACTAGAAAAATAAAACGCAATAAAAATATAGTAGTGCATTTTTATCAACATACTAGTCATTTGTTTCTTCTTCAAATTCTTCCTCATCCTCCTCCTCATTTCCATCCTCAGTTTCATACTCGTCTTCTGATGATTCTTCTTCCAAGTCTTGATGCTCTATCAATAATCCATCATCAATGGGTTCAATCATTTCAATTATATCCCCATTTGGATCATGTAAGATTATATTCTTATCTATCAAATGGACTTTAACTTCTTCAACTTGGAATAGAAGATTCGGTTCAGGAGTTGATTATTATTCCCTCATCAGGAAGTTCAATAACATCCCGAGGTTTGACTTTCAAAGCAGCTACCCAATTATCATTGTCCTTTTTCATGCTAGGATAAGGCACATAACACACTTGAGTTGCTTGCATTACAAGAATAAAAAGATTGTACCTTTTAAAATGACATCGATGGTTCACATCGACTAATTTATATTGGTTATGCTCCTTGACACCAACATTCACAATTGGATCAAACCATTCACACTTTAATAACATACTTTGCTTTAAAGGTTCTTCGCGGTATTCCAATTGTATAATCTCTTGTATCCGTCCATAATAGTCACCAACATTTGGATCAGTGATGCAAACTCAGCTATTAATTGTTGATCTTGCACTACCATGACATTCCATGTGAAATTTGTATATGGTAACAAAATATACCGGATAATATTTTGCGCTTATTAATGGTCCATTAGCAAGACTATGCAAGAATTGGTTATCAATGTGATTGCATCGACCCTATTTCAAAAAAATTATACGACTTAGATAAATATAACAAGACAATTCAAGTACATAATTGCTTAAAAGATATTGATTTTTATAGTATTACATATCCCTTGAACAGTATAGCAAAACACGTTTCGAAACTCTCTGTCACGACCCTAGTTCACCAACTGTGAATATTTCATGACGCCACCCAGTCTTCACGACTAGGTAAGCCTAACACATTGCAGAATTTAACAATCTTTACGAAAACACTAACAGAATACCGAATATCATTAGAAAATGTATAGATTAGCCGCCTGGCACATACACTTCAATACAAAATTACTGAAACAACCTCCAAGACCCGGAAACCCACGGGCAACACAGGCAATAAGAAGTCTTACACTGCTCTAGTCACCAGAATAATCTAATACAAAGAGAGATCGAAATAACATCTAATAATTATGGATAGAATAAGAAGGAGACTTTGCATATCTACGGACGTAGTAGATGTATACCTCAAGTCCCCAATACGCTCTCTGACAGCTACTGGCAGTACATCTGCTCAGAAGTACCTGGATCTGCACATGAAAAACATGCATAGAAGAGGCGTGGGTACACCACAGTGGTATTCGGTAAGTGCCAAGCCTAGCCTCGTTTGGGTAGTGCCGAGGAAGGTCGAAGCCCTAATGAGATAAACATAAAAATAAATATGAAATGAATAAACAGTATGAGTACAGTGTATATCGAGTGTCTAGAAAAATAATAAGTAACATGGAAACATGATACAAATACAATCTATGAATAAAAGAATAATCACTACAGGCTCTTTATCATCGGGGATCACCCAGTATCCCGAGGATCTCCTGGTATCCTCATTATATACACGAGGGATCTCTAAGTATCCCGAGGATATCCTTGTATCCTCCATTTAATCACAAGGGATCTCCAAGTATCCCGAGGATCTCCTAGTATCCTCCATTTAGTCACGAGGGATCTCCAAGTATCCCGAGGATCTCCTAGTATCCCGAGGATCTCCTAGTATCCTCCATTTATAATCAATCCGGTTCCGGAGATCTCTTAGTATCCCGCACTTCCAATCTTAGAAGATAATACGTACAGGGGAACTCCTGGGACGCCGTCCCGTAGATAAAATCATAAAACACATCACAACAATTCAATATTGTACAAATGCTAAGTAAAGACAACACAATCTAAAATCTAGCATGTTTCACGAAGAGCAGATATTGCAATTTAGTCAAATAGAACAAGTAAGCTAACTAACATGCTTTCCCTAAGCCTAAACAAGTGAAATTGCCTTTATAACAGTTAAAACATGAAGAACACGGTCTAAATAAACCAAGTAAGATGAATTTTTAACAATAGCACAAGTACACGCTCGTCACCTAGCACATAACGCATTTAAAACAACAGTCAAGATATCCTAAGGGGAGAGGTCCCCTACACAAAGTTAGACAAGCCACTTACCCCGAACCGATACAAACATTACTAAGAAACGATGCCCTTGCCACGAGTATCCGACTCCAAGTGGCCCAAATCTAATCAAACCAACTACATATTTTAAATAACATCACAATTAACAAATTCCACTATTAAAATTAAAGCTAAGGCGCGAAAATAGGTAAAATGACCAAAATGCCCCTCAATAAAGCATCTCGGAATCAAATAATTTTCACATTTTCAGAAACATCGTGCTCTCACGAGTCTAACCATATAAAAGTCTCCCAAATCGGAGGTCAAATGCACCTTCAAATCCTCACAATTAGGTCTAAAAACTTTACCCCAATTTTCATTCAAAATCCGAAATTAAAGGTTGAATTTGAGGTTAGATTAGTGGGCATTAATCATAAGGGAGTAATGAATCGTTACCCAATCGTTGCCTCTGAAAAACCCTCGAAAAATCTCCCAAAACCGAGCTCTCTAGCTTGAGTTTTTGATAAAAATGGAAGAACCCTCGTTTTGAAATGTTTATATCTGCCCAGGCCCTTTGTTCAATGAGATCGCATGAAAAGGGATGCAATCGCGTAGAATAAAATTTGAAGCCCCAGAATTGGTGCTATGCGAACGCAACTTGAGGCATGCGATCGCAGAAGAGGAGAAGATAAAGCTATGCGATCACGTACTGAGCCATGCGATCGCGTAGAAGGATTTTGGCCCTGAGGCCTAGCTCCTAAACTCTACTATGCGAATACGGTAAAAGGAATGCGAACACAGACAAAGGGGGAACAGAACTATGCGATCGTTTACAAGGATATGCAATCGCATTGAAGGAAAAATACCCCCTCTGAAAGTGCACTATGCGATCGTATGGGTGAGGCTGCGATCGCACAGAGGAAAATGTCTGTAACAGCTGAGTTTATTTTCTGCAATACTCTAAGTCCCAAAATTGCTCCATTGAGCATCCTAAACACACCCGAGGCCCCCGGGACGTCAACCAAACCTACGGACACATCCCATAACATCATTCAAACTTGTACTAATCCTTAAACCACCTAAAATAACGCCGAATCCTCGAATTAACCAATGATTTGAACCTAAGAACTCCAAAACTCAACCAAACTCACTTTCGATCAAAAACCTAACCAAACCTAGTCTAATTGACCTAAAATGCACGTCCCAAATGACATGACAGTGCTACAGCAACTTCCGGAATCCCGTTTTGACCCTCGGATCAAAAATTCACTATCGAACTGGAAACTTCAAAATTCTAACTTTCGGCATTTCTAGCCTAAATGAGCTACAGACATCCGAAATACATTCCAAACACGCTCCCAACCCCGAAATCACCTAAAGGAGCTAACAAAGCCATCATATTTCCATTCCAAGGTCATCTTCACACTGCTCTAATTACGGACCACTTTCCAACACTTAATCTCTCATTTAGGGACTAAGTGTCCCAAAACACTCTGAATTCTACCACCGAACATCACGGCAAACCAAAATAGCATAAATGAACTTAGGGGAAGCAGTTAATGGGGGAACGAGGCTTAAATTCTAAAGACGACCGGCCGGGTCGTCATATCCTCCTACACTTAAACATTCGTTTGTCCTCGAACGAGCATAGAGAACATACCTGAAGTAGCAAAAAGATGAGGGTATCGGATGCGCATATCCAGCTCGGTTTCCCAGGTCACCTCCTTTGCCGGCTGACCCCGCCACTGAACCTTTACTGAAGCTATATCCTTTGACCTGAGCTTTCGGAGCTGCCTGTCTAATATTGCCACTGGCTCTTCAACATAGGGCAAGTCATTGTCCAACTGGACTGAAGTAAACTCCAACACGTGAAACGGGTCACTGTGACACCTGTGAAGCATCGAGACATGAAATACCGGATGAACACCGGCCAAACTAGGAGGTAAAGCAAGCTTATAAGCAACCTCCCCAACTCGCTTCAAAATCACAAATGGGCCAATGAACCTTGGGCTCAACGTTCCTTTCTTTCCAAACCTCATGACGCCTTTCATAGGCGAGACACGAAGCAAAACCCGCTCACCAACCATAAAGGAAACTTCACGAACCTTCCGGTCTGCATTACTCTGTCTAGACTGAGCCGTACGGAGTCTATCCTGAATCACTTTAACCTTCTCGACCACATCTTGGACCAAATTAGTGCCCAATAGCCTGGCCTCACCCGGCTCAAACCTATCCACCGGGGATCTGCATCTCCTACCATATAAGGCCTCATACGGCGCCATCTGAATACTGGACTGATAACCGTTGTTGTACGCAACTCAGCCAATGGCAAGAACTGATCCCAAGACCCTCTAAACTCAATCACGTACGCACGGAGCATATCCTCAAGAATCTAAATAGTGCGCTCGGACTGTCCGTCCGTCTGAGGGTGAAAGGCTGTACTCATAGGCACCTGGGTACCCAACTCCTGCTGGACGGCTCTCCAGAACCGTGATATAAACACTGAACCCCTGTCTGAGATGATAGAAACTGGAATGCCGTGCAGACGGACAATCTCCCTGATATAAATCCCTGCGAACCGCTCCGCTGAGTAAGAAGTACACTCTGGAATGAAATGAGCAGACTTGGTCAGCCGATCCACAACTACCCAAATAGAATCAAATTTTTTCACCGTCAGAGGGAGACCAGAAACAAAATCCATAGAGATTTTCTCCCATTTCCACTCCGGAATCTCCATCTGCTGGAGTAACCCTCCCGGTCTCTGGTGCTCAGCCTTTACCTGCTGACAGTTGAGGCATCTAGCTACAAACTCTGCTATGCCCTTCTTCATCCACCTCCACCAGTAATGTTGTCTCAAATCCGTATACATCTTCGCGGCACCTGGATGGATGGAGTACCACGAGCTGTGGGTCTCTGTCAATACCAACTCCCGAATATCATCAATATCGGGTACACAAATCCGACCATGCATCCTCAATACTCTGTCATCTCTAATAGTAACATCCCTAGCATCGCCATGCTGAACTGTGTCCCTAAGGAAAAGCAAATGAGGGTCACCATACTACCGCTCCCTGATACGATCAAACAATGAAGACCGAGAAACCAGACAGGCTAGAACCCGACTGGGCTCCAAAAGGTCCAATCTCACGAACTGACTAGCTAAAGCTTGAACATCCATTGCCATAGGTCTTTCTGAAGCTGGTAAATATGCCAAACTCCTCAAACTCTCCGCCCGGCGACTCAAGGCATCGGCTACCACGTTGGCCATGCCCGGGTGATATACGATAGTAATATCATAATCCTTCAGTAGTTCCAACCACCTCATCTACCGCAAGTTCAGATCCTTCTACTTGAACAAGAGTTGTAAATGATACGCTCAAATTACACTTTAATAAATAGTGTAAGGCAGTCGATGTCAAATATAATAACCCAACAAGGTTGGGGTCAAATCCCACAGGGAATATGTGTGAAAAGGTTACTTGTTCAGTGTGTTGCTCGACTCGAGTTCGATCTCTATTCAGTTAATTGTAACAAGAAATAATGGTATATGGTGACAAGAGTATGTATGATTGTTTGAGTTTAAGTAGCAACTAATTTCAACAATTAATGAGTAAACAAGTGGATAAAAGCAACCAAGGTTGTGTCCCGTTCAATGTAGTGTAACGTCAACATGTGTTATTATGATATATTTCTAATGGAAGGTTCTTTAGATATGCAAATGATGTCTAAGATACTACCCACTATTTCCTAATGAATAAGTAGTATTTCCTCTTTATAAGTTTCCCGAATATAAAAGAGTTGCACTTAAGAACCATCAATAAATGCCAATTAAAACCCACTTATTCCTAAGCGATTTTATCAAATAAGGTTTAAAGCCTTGAGTCATTGATATTTACTTCTACAAAATCCTAACCAACTTTCCCAAGCAAAGCAAGAATTTAATGGCTTTTGTTAATGTTTGCAACCACCAACAATAAATAAAGAATGAGAAGTAAATAAATATCAACCAACAATTTTATATATATATATATATATATATATATATATATATATATATATATATATATATATATATATATATATATATATATATTCAATATTAATCACCCATTTAGGGTCCACAACCTTAGTATTTAAAACTAGCTACACATGCTAAAACACAAAAACCAACTAATAATAAATGTCATAAATGCTTACAATGGAGAGAATCTTCACCAAAAATCTTCCAAAAAGAGAGAATATTAATGTGATAGAATGTAGCTTAAAAGTGAGACAAGATGAGCCCACAAAGTTCTCTTAAAACTATTTATAGAGGGACCAACGTTCGGACAGAAAACAGACAAGTTTGACCTTTCAGGTCACGTTTGCGACCACAGACTTGTCGCATAACAGGTCTGCAGTCCGCATTTTGAACAGCCTCTCCGCAGATCCAAAACCCTAGTTGTCAGGCCTTTATCGTAGTTCCATTATGTGGTCCGCATTTGAGTTATGCAACCGCATATTGCATCGCATCTTCGTCCCTGAGTTTTCTTCTTATTCGTTCTGCGGCACATCTGTGGTCCGCATGTTGATTCTGCGAATGCAGATTGCACCGCATTCTTGACATGGTTTTTAGCTTCAGACTTGTAATGCTTTTTGATTTGAGATACGATTCTGCGGTCAGCATGTGTGATCTGCGACCGCAGAATGGGCCGCATATTTGCACTTGTGCAATATTATGCTCTTTTCTTCTCTTTTTGCTTCCATTTTCATATCCTTGGTCTTCCCTTCCTCTTGTGCTGTAAGAACAACAAATCTACATGAGTATCAGTTATAATTGCATTAAAACAAGCTAGAATCTAAGCAATTAGTATTGAAATGTGCCGAAATTCTCTGGCACATCAACACCCCCAACTTAAACTCTTTCTTGTCCTCAAGCAAGTAAAACATACTTAGCCTATCCTAAACTCTATTTACAAATACGAAACAATAGTGACTCAGGATGGTGTTCATTGCTAGTTCTTCAAGCATGCATTTACAATTGCTTTACCCTTCCTAGATTAGAAGTATGTATAGAGAAAACTAATAAATCATGTGAACTCTAAGCCTCAACATTGTGACAAGATGTTACCCTCAGCTGAGTGCACTTTCATTTGACTAAAAAAGCTCAACTTCAAGTCAATTCCACAGTTCATATACCCTTACCAGAAAGAAAGTCCCAGAATCACAATATTTACAAGGACGGCAAAGAGGGATCATTTACAAACACACTCACTCTCAGAAAGAACTTCAAGTGCTGCAACATGTCATACCATAGGCTTGCCCTTATTTTAATTTGCCGCTTATTCAAGAATGTTCGGTTGGAGGTCTCATAAGGGATTTTTGGCTTGTAATGTAGGTTCAGGGATGGGTTGGATAAACATTTGGGTACAAGTGACTTCACCCTCTTTGAACACTAATCACATTTTACCATTCTTTTGCACTCCTTTTCAAACCCCCATATCTTTGTTTTTTGTCTAGCCTCCAGTATAAAGCTATCTTACATACCTTTTCATTATTGTTCAAGACTCCCAATTTTGTAAACATAAGCATTATTATATTTTCTTTTCCTTTTCTTTTTCTTCTCTTGCTTTTGATCATCATTTTTTTTTGGAGCTTGAACAATTTCACAAACTCTTTTGAGGCATGTTGCCCTAAACTCAACATACAACCTTAACGATCTTCCACTTTGACCTTACCCCCAACTTAGGCTTTTAGCCTCATTCTCAATGTTCAAAAAGGGACGGGTTCAAGAGACGAAATTGGTTTTCAAAACGGGAAAGGTTTGTAATGAGTTGACCAAATAAAGGTTAAAAGGCTCAAATTGGGTGTTGGTGGTATCCTTTATGCACGGGTAGGCTTGAAAGGCTAAAGAGAATTTGCACATAATCACAACGAATGCCTAGGAAAATTCCTCCAACCAAACATACTATTATTAGCATTAAAAGACTAACCGGGAAAGTTCTAGATGACAGAAGTAAACACAAGAATTATATACAAACAGAGAACTCACAGACACATTGTACATGAACTGCTTCATTCACATTATTTGACACTTCCGAGTAACCATTCTGCACTCAAAGCTTTCATCACAAACACAAGTATAATTCTGGGTTGCCATATAGTCACAGAGCGAGCCTCAGATTCATAGAATTGATCATAGAGACAAATTCCCTTAAGATAGTCGTCAATCTATCTATCATTGGGAAAAGTCGACAAGAATGAATAAAGGAGGGTATGCGCTATGTACAGGTATACATGCTCGATACTAGGCAACTACACCAAACTGGTCATAATGATTTACCCCTAAGATCCTGATTCTAGTATTACACCTTTGGAAAAGAACCAGAAAAAGAAAAATCAAGGGGAATTGATTCACAAACTGATATTAACAAACACGAACTCAACAATAGAAATAAAAAACATCATCATAACATCACTCATATACCAAAGTTATACCAATGTACACAGATACATGATACGCATAAGTACAAAAGTTTCCAGCTATATACACAACAAAAAATCATACAATGCTACCTGCCCACTCCCAACTGAAAATGATGCATTGTCCCCAATGCATAGAAGTAAAGAGAAGAGTTTGAGGGGAAGCTCCCTGAGGCACACTTAGTGCTATGGGAGTCGGCAACTGGCTGAGTGCCGGAGGGATCACCCTCTGATGTGGCTGTGAAAACTGGCACTGGCTCAGTCGGGAATGTGATCTCCTCTGTTGGCAGCATCTCTGAGGCAGGGGAAGGAATTGGCTGTGCAGTTGGAGCTAGTGCTGGAGGGACAATATCATCGGCTGGCACCTGAGAGCTACTAGATGAACCCGATGTAGATGGGGATGCTACAGGAGCTGTAGGACCCCCTCTGTCTATCAAAGATCTCTGCAGGGCAATCTTCATTTGTTCTCTCTCTACCTCGTCAGCAGCATCATCCTCAATCTCATCATCTAAAGTAGAAACCTCAGCAACCGACTTCCCCTTATCATCAACCTGAGGGGCTTCGTCTCTGGAAACACCCGAACTATCTTCTTCAACTTCTTCCTTATCCTCTCCGTCACCCTCCAACTTACCCAAACCACCGGTCTCCTCATCAGAAGCAATATCAATAGGACCAGCAAGAACTGTGGCATGAGAGCCTCCGGGAGTAGGAACCACAAGATCCGTCATCAAATTCGTGAAATTAAGCCCCAAGTCTGGAGCTATGCTTGTACCTCGATCACCTTCCGAGGGAAGGATGGATGAAAGATCGAATTCCAAATTTCGCATCTTTTGGAATTCGACCTTCATACAAGCAACCTCCTTCTTGAGGTCAGTCGGGCCACTCACTTCACCTCTTTCCAATTTCTCCATCTCGCAACTCAATTCCCTTTAGTCGTTCTGCATACACTAATTGCTTTTGCTGAATATCTGTCACGACAGCTTGCATGGGAGTGAGGGCTTGCTTGATCAAATTAGGCAGAGTCTTCAGAAGCTGGTCAACTTTTGCATTTGAATGTTGGGCCAATATACCAAGCTTCGAGACTGCCGGAGTAGCAGGTGGGGCCTGAGTAGTGGTAGGCCGAGCAGTGGTAGATGTAGGGGCAGTCTAAGGAGTGGAGGACTCTGCAGCATTGGCCTGAGGAGTGAAAGAAGGCTGGGATGAAGGAAGGTCCTCCGTAAATACAACCACGTGAGGCACCACAGCGTCACCAAGACGGTTGATATCAATAATCCCTGCCTCCTTACCCATTTTGTCTTTCCGATCATCTACCGGGACATTACAGCTTGGCATAGAGCGGTGATCAATGCTAGGAATGGGAGATATGTAGCCTCTTGCATGGCCCGCTTACCCATTTCTTGAAATATGATGGACCCCACATCAATCTTGATGCCCTGCATCATGCAAGCTACCAGGAGAGCCTTCTGAATGGCAATTTTGGTTTCGTTCTGAGTAGGGATCAATCTGTATGCGAGGAATGCAAGCCAGTATCGTCCCTCCCGTGAAAAACGTTCCTTGTCGATCTTGTTTCCTGGTTGTATCTATGCAGGTGACCCACTGGCAATAAAAGAGGCAATCCAGCTACGTTCACCCTCTCTGTTTGCGAACTTGACATCATACTCTGCTGTTGATGTGACGTCTTTCCAGTTTGGGACAAGTAATCTATTTATTTCCTTGGCACTGCATTTGACGGTAAAGCCCGGAACTTCCACCTGCTCCATATATATCATCTGACGCTTATGGTGCTTGGTTCTAGATGCCCCGTATGATGCGTAGAACTCGCGCACCATTGATTCATTGTACTCAGCAGGAGGTTCAGTGAAAGCGAACCATTTCCTCCGCTTAATGTTAGCGAGGATGTGAGGGTACTTCTCCTTCAGCCCATTCAAACTCAATTGCTTTTCAGGTAAAAGCGACCTCCGGAGGAGCCCAAATCTATACCTGTCCCTTGACCCCTCAACTCCCCAGCGGAGATGGTATTATGCACCTTTAGCCCATTGCTTTTTCCAGGCTTCAACATCTATGTCAACCTCAGGGCGAAGCCCCTCCTCCTCAGACTGGGAGGGGTGTTCCTGTGCATGTTCAACTTTTTGTTTCTTTGCGTTGGGAGGCTTGGTTGCTCTTTGTTTTTTTCGGGGGGCCATATCTACACAAGGGTGGAATAACAATGTTAAGACTTTGGGAGAAGAACCAGAGAATTACAAAGAAAAGTCAAAAATGCGGTCCACTCTGCGGACCGCAGAGTCAATGCAAAATTTCATGCCTAACAAGTTGGTCAATATGCGATGCATAATGCGGTCGCATAAAGACTATGTGGACCGTAGAATCATCACAGAATGAACATTTTAAACTTCAAATTTTTCCAGTTCTCTATGTTGATCTCCGGTAGATATGTGGACCGCAGATCAATTCTGTGATCGCATTCTACACCGCATTTCCACCATTTTGCTCAGCCAATAAAGGAGTTGATTATGCGGTCATTCTGCGGACCGCATAATAATTTTGCGATCGCAGAATGACCGCAAAACTTCATCTTCTCCAGGTGACCTAGGATTAGGTTTGCGACCACAATGCGGTCCGTATATCAGACATACGTACCGCGGAACTCATCATTCTCAGCAGAAAACCATAGTCTCCTACAATGGATACCCTATTTTTTCTCAATCCCATTCCCCACATCATGCTTAGCCCAAAATCTACCACATTTAACAAAAATCAACCACACAAACTAACTTAGACCAAACATTTGCACACGAGTTTTGAATGAAAGAGAGTGGAAGAGATTCACATACCAGGATCAGTGCACAAATGTCAATTAGAGAGTTGTTGGTGAGTTTGGTTATTGTCCTTGCTTGGGTTCGATAAGACTTCCTTGCCTTTATTCTATTTTTTTCGTTTTGTTTTGTTTTCTTTCATTTTCTTCTTTTCTAGTTTTTTCTTTTTTTCTTTTTATTTTTTTGTTGTTTTGTTTTGAAGCGGAGTGTATAGGAGACGTACCTGGCAAATCTGTGGTGGACAAAGAATCGCATAGCACACGATGCGATTGCATATGTGTTCTACAATGTGGGATATTAAGGAATTTAGAAGAACTCAAATGCGGTCAAATCTGCGGTCGCAGAGTCAACATGTGGCCCGCAGAATGAAAATTTTCACCGCATTTCCAATTGCCAATTTTGGCTCTTCTCTGACTATGCCTGCGGTGGATCTGCGGACAGCAGATCAATTCTGCGACCGCATTTCCGCCGCATTTTTCACACTATGCTTTTCCTTCACTTTTTCATGCATTTTCACCGAGTGTTGAGATCTTTTGAACTCCCTGTACTCCAACAGACATTGTAAACATAAAAAATGAAAAATGCAAAGAGAAAAAGGGTGTTACCACCCATGGGTTGCCTCCCATGAAACGCTTGACTTAACGTCGCGATACGACGATATTGATGTTCCTTCAATTTCACTCAGTGGTCAGGCAAGGCCCATCTTTGAGAGCCAGCTGCTCCACCAAATGCTTTACACCATCAATGCCTAAATAATGCTTGATGCGTTGGCTATTTACTTTGAATGTCTAGGACCCGTCTGTTGATTCTAGTTCCACCGCTCCATACGAGGATACATTTACCACTTTGAAGGGACCAGACCATTTCGATTTAAGCTTGCCCGGAAACAATTTGAGCCTTGATTTAAAGAGCAAGACCGAATCACCCACCTTGAACTCTCTCTTCAAGATCTTTTTGTCGTGGACAAACTTCATTCGCTCTTTGTACAAAGCCGCACTTTCATAAGCATGGAACCGGAATTCCTCCAGTTCATTGAGTTTTGTCAACCTCAAAGCCTTAGCCCATTCCAGATTCAACTTCTTCAATGCCCACATGGCTTTGTGTTCTAACTCCACGGGTAGATGACATGCTTTACGAAAGATGAGCTGGTAAGGAGAAGTACCGACAAGAGTTTTGTTGGCCGTACGGTATGCCCACAATGCATCATCAGATTTCTTGACCAGTTGGTCCTATTTGCGTTCACAGTTTTTGCTAGAATAATTTTGATCTCCCGGATGGAAACCTCAACTTGACCACTCGACTGCGGATGATAAGGTGTGGCCACCTTGTTCTTGACACCATACTTTTCAAGTAACCCCTCAAAAGCTTTGTTGCAGAAGTGCGATCCACCATCACTAAGAAAGGCTCTAGGGGTGCCAAACCGAGTGAATATGTTCTTCTTCAAAAATGTGGTCACACACCTTGCCTCATTGTTTGGTAAGGAAACTGCTTCAACCCATTTGTACATGTAGTCCATAGCCACCAAGATATATTTCATCCCATAAGAACTCACAAAGGGACCCATGAAGTCCATTCCCCACACATCAAATATCTCTATCTCCATCACAAAATGCATCTGCATTTTATGCCTCTTGGAAATAGAACCTTGTCGTTGACTTTGATAACAAGCCTTGACCATTTGATTGGCATCATGGCAGATGGACGGCCAATAATATCCACATTCAAGAACTTTCTCCGCCGTCCGATTTCCTCCATGATGACCCCCAACCGGAGAGTCATGGCATGCCTTGAGAATTGGAACCATCTCTTCTTCAGGAACCCATCTTCTGATAGTATTGTCGGCACAAACACGGAACAAGTATGGCTCCTACCAATAGTATTGCCAGCAATATATGAAGAACCTTTTCCTTTGATATGATTCCAAACCATTAGGGATAAGGCCACTCACCAAATAGTTAGCAATATCGGCATACCAAAGACTAAAGGTGCTAGGCAATGCCAACATTTGCTCATCCGAAAAAGCATCATTGATTTCAAGATCACCCTGTGGTCTCCCTGCTTCCTCAAGCCTTGAAAAATGATCCACCACTTGATTTTGCATTCCCTTGCGATCCTTGACTTCAAAGTCAAATTCTTGCAACAACAAGACCCATCGTATCAATCGAGGCTTTGCATATTTCTTTGCCATGAGACAATAAGAGCCGCATGATCCGTATACACTATCACTTTGGACCCCAACAAATATGCCCGGAACTTCTCAAAAGCATATAAAATAGCAAGAAGCTCTTGCTCAGTCACTGTCTAGTTTACCTGTGCTCCATTGAGAGTTTTGCTAGCATAGTACACCGGATGAAGAATCTTGTTGTGGCGTTGACCTAGCATCGCTCCAATAGCCACACCACTGGCATCACACATGAGCTTGAAAGGAAGAGACCAATCGGGCGTGTCAATAATAAGTGTCGTGGTGAGCTTGAGTTTCAACACCTCTAAAGCCTTAAGACACTTTTCATCAAATACAAATTTAGCATCCTTCTCGAGGAGCTTGCACAATGGGTTAGCGATCTTTGAGAAGTCTTTGATGAAGCGCCGGTAAAACCCGGCATGCCCTAGAATACTTCTAATACCCTTCATGGTAGTTGGTGGAAGAAGCTTAGAGATGATATCAATCTTCGCCCGGTCAACTTCAATACCCTTCTTTGAAATTTTGTGCCCAAGCACAATGCCTTCGTCGACCATGAAGTGACATTTCTCCCAATTATGCAATAGATTTGTCTCTTCACATCTTTTAAGCACTTGCTTGAGGTTTCCAAGACAATGCTCAAATGAGTCCCCAACTACCGAGAACTCATCCATGAATACCTCAAGAGAATCTTCAACCATGTCTGAGAAAATGGACATCATACATCGTTGGAAAGTAGCCGGCTCATTACACAAGCCAAATGGCATTCGGCTAAAAGTAAATGTGCCATATGGACAAGTGAATATGGTATTTTCTTGATCCTCCAACGCGATGTTGATCTGATTATATCTAGAATACCCATCAAGAAATCAATAGAATGACCTTCCCTCCAGTCGATCAAGCATTTGATCTATAAAAGGCATAGGGAAATGGTCTTTGCATGTTGCACTATTTAGCTTTCGATGGTCCATGCACACTCGCCATCTGGTCACCGTTCGTGTTGGGATGAGCTCATTTTTCTCATTCTCTATCACGGCCATGCCCCCCTTTTTGGGCACACACTGAACTGGACTCACCCATGAACTATCCTGAATGGGGTAAACTACTCCGGCATCTAACCACTTTATGATCTCCTTTTTCACCACCTCCTGCATTGACGGGTTCAACTGTCTTTGATGCTAAATGCTTTTCTTTGTGTCGCTCTCCAGTTGGATTTTGTGTTCACAAATCCCCGTGGGAATCCCACAGATGTCTGCAATTGTCCATCCAATAGCATGCCTGTGGTCTCTCAAGACCTCCAACAACCTGTCTACCTGCATATCATTCAAATAAGACGAAACGATTACGGGTAAGGTGTCACTAGAGCCTAAGAATTTATACCTTAAATGAACCGAGAGAGACTTGAGCTCTAATTACGGTGGTTCAATGATCGATGGTTTGGCGGGAGGTGTGGCTCTATTTTCAAGTCAAGTGAGAGCTTGGCCGGAGCATATGTGTAGGACCCAAGACCCTCCAATGCGTTCACTGACTCCATGTATCCCTCCATGTCCTCACTGTCAAAATTCACTAAGATTGTCGCCAATGCCTCATCAAGGCATTGTTCTTCCATTTTTACTTCGACGGCATCTTCAATCTCATCAACCACCTCAATCACGGAGATGCTCTCATATTCATGGGGCAACTTCATGCCCTTGCTAGCTTGGAAGGTGACTTCTTCGTCATTCATTGGAATTTGATCTCATTTGTTCCGAATCCATAAGTGCTCTTCCGGTTTCCAAGAATGGTCTCCCCAAGATTATGGGGATATCTTTATCAACGACACAATCTAGAATCACAAAGTCGGCGATCAAATGGTGTATCACGTCATCAAAAATTCCTACCGGTTACTTAATGGATCGATTGGCCATTTGTAACCTCATGCTTGTTAGCTTTGGCATCCCTAATCCCGCTTGCTTGTAAATGGCAAGTGGAATCAAGTTGATACTAGCCCCATTGTCACAAAGGGCTCTAGAAAAGTCTCGATCTCCGATAGTGCATGGAATGGTAAATGCTCCCGGGTCCTCTTTCTATTGGATAGGCTCTTGGCAATGATAGAGCTAACCCGGTGAGTCATGTTCACCACCTCATTCTTTCTGGTCCTCTTCTTGGTGATCAACTCCTTCAAATATTTGGCAAACCCCGGCATTTTTTGGAAAGCCTCCAAGAATGGAATGTTCACCGACAATTGCTTAAGGATATCATAAAACTTTTCAAGCTTGGTATCTTCAATCCTTCTTACAAGTCTTTGAGGAAACGGTGGAGGAGGTCTAGGAATAGGAGTTGGAGCTTTTGATGTCTCCTTCTCTTTCTCCTCTTCCTTCACCACTTCTTGGACCACTTCTTGAACTTTTTATTTTTCCGTCACCCTCTCAACTTCTACAACCCTTTGCTCTGCGGCTCAACTTCATGTTTGGCTTCTTCCCCCACAATCTCTTGCTCAATGTCACCTTGTAGAACCTTCCCACTTCTAGTAGTTATCGCCATGACGTGAGAGGTTGAGCTACCTCCACCCCTCTTTGGGTTCGCAATGGTATCATTAGGAAGTTGCCCTTTTTGCTTTGGGTTTGGCTCTCGTGAAAGGTCTCTCGTTTGCATCTCTAATTTTTGGATAGTTTGCCGTAATGAGATCCAACCACCTCGGTCATGTTTCACTTGGATGCATTCGACTTTTCTTGATTTTGCAAAACTCTCTCAAGCATGCTTTCTAACTTCGAATCACTTGACGACCCTTGATTTGCATAATGACCTTTCGAGGGTACATATGGGTTGGAGCTCCGGTTTGCAAAGTTGTTGTTGTTTTTCCAATTCCCTTGTTGAGAATTACCTTGATCATTTCTCCATTGTTGGTTACCTTGCCCTTGCGGGTTTGGCCTCCATTGATTTTGCTACCCAGGACCATTGTATGGTTGCCTTTGATACCCTCCATGAGGGTTGTTGATGTAGTTTGCTTCCTCAAATTTTTCCTCAAAATTGGGAGGAACATCCTCCACTGCATTAGCTTTCTTTGTCTGATTATCTTTCATCATTTTGGTAAGCACACATACGTTTGTAGCAAGTCCGGCAATCACTTGATCCCTCTCCTGATTCTCCTTGATCAAATTGCTTAAAGAAGGAAAGCCATATGAAATTCCTCCGGTGGCATCTTCGGAGTGCCATGCTTGGTTGTGCTTTGCCAATTTGTCCAAGATTTGCGTCACTCGAGCAAATGTTTTGTCCATGAAAGATCCGTCAGTTGCATTCTTGGCTATGGCTTGGTTCATGGGGTCCAAACCCATGTAGAATTTTTCCAACAACATGGAATCCAGAAACCATGGTTTGGAGACCTCACCAAGTATAATTTGAAGCGATCCCATGCCTCATGCAACTGCTCCCCCTGTATTTGCTTGAAGAAATATATCTTGTCCCGCAATTCAAACTTTCTAATTTACGGGGACCACTTGGACAAAAACGCCTGAACAAGCTCGGTCTATGTATGAATGGAGTTGGGAGGTAGATTCTGGAGCCATCTCCTTGCATCCCGGCAAAAGAATACTTGAAGCATCTCAACTTTAGGGCATCGTCGGATACATTGTTTTGCTTGTGCATGGCGCACACACCCAAGAAATTCCTATGGTATTGTGTTGGATCATCATCAGTGAAGTTTCTGAAAAACCCTTCTGCCTTAAGCATCAGAGTTAACCAATGTTCCACCTTAAATGTAGCCGCTCCAACAGTCGGAGGCACAATAGCATTGGTATCATCAATGTATTCTTCGATGTCTGCAAAGGGATTTTGTCCCATTTCGCCCTCCGCATCTTCTTCATAATCCAACATGTTTCCTATCAACACCAAGCAAAGCAAGCAATGTGTGATGGAATAGAAATAGACTTAAGTAAAGTACACACTAAATAGTAATTTCAAGAAGCGTATTCCCCGGCAACGGCGCCAAAATTTGATATGCTCAAATTACACTTTAATAAATAGTGTAAGGTGGTCGACGTCAAATATAATAACCCAACAAGGGTGGGGTTGTGTCCCACGGGGAATAGGTGTGAAAAGGTTACTTGTTCAGTGTGTTGCTTGACTCGAGTTCAATCTCTATTCGATTAATTGTAACAAGAAAGAATGGTATATGGTCACAAGAGTATGTATGATTGTTTGAGTTTAAGTAGCAACTAATTTCAACAATTAATGAGTAAACAAGTGGACAAAAGCAACCGAGGTTGTGTCCCCTTCAATGTAGTGTAATGTCAACAGATGTTAATATGATATATTTCTAATGGAAGGTTCTTTAGATATGCAAATGATGTCTAAGATACTACCCACTATTTCCCAATGAATAAGTAGTATTTCCTCTTTATGATTTTCCCAAATATAAAAGAGTTGCACTTAAGAACCGTTAATAAATGCCAATTAAAACCCACTTATTCCTAAGTGATTTTATCAAACAAGGTTTAAAGCCTTCAGTCATTGATATTTACTTCTACCAAATCCTAACCCACTTTCCCAAGCAAAGCAAGAATTTAATGGCTTTTGTTAATATTTGCAACCACCAACAATAAATGAAGAATGAGAAGTAAGCAAGTATCAACCAACAATTATATATTTATATTCAATGTTAAACACCCATTAACATAACTCCCATTTAGAGTCCACCACCTTAGTATTTAAAACTAGCTACACATGCTAAAACACAAAAACCAACTAATAAAAAATGTCATAAATGCTTACAATGGAGGGAATCTTCACCCAAAAGCTTCCAAAAAGAGAGAATATTAATGTGATTGAATGTAGCATAAAAGTGAGACAAGATGAGCCCACAAAGGTCTCTTAAAACTATTTATAGAGGGACAAATTTCGGGACAGAAAACGGACAAGTTTGCCCTTTCTGGTCACGTCTGCGACCGCAGACTTGTCGCATAACAGGTCTGCGGTCCGCATTTTGAACAGCCTCTCCGTAGATCCAAAACCCTAGTTTTCAGGCCTTCATCGCACTTCAATTCTGTGGTCCGCATTTGAGTTATGCGACCGCAGATTGCATCGCATCTTCGTCCCTGAGTTTTCTTCTTCGTTCTGCGGCACATCTGCGGTACGCATGTTGATCTACGATCACAGATTGCGCCGCATTCATGACATGGTTTTTAGCTCTAGACTCTTTAATGTTTTGCGATTTGAGATATGATTATGCTGTCCACATGTGTGATCTGTGACCGCAGAATGGGCCGCAGATTTTCACTTGTGCAATATTATGCTCTTTTCTTCTCTTTTTGCTTCCATTTTCATATCCTTGGTCTTCCCTTCCTCTTGTGCTGTAAGAACAACAAATCTACATGAATATCAGTTATAATTGCACTAAAACAAGCTAGAATCTAAGCAATTAGTATTGTAATGTGCCGAAATTCTTCGGTACATCAGTAAACTCCGATGATCCGTGTAAATCTCACAAGGCACGCCATACAAATAATGACGTCATATCTTCAATGCATGAACAATAATAGCTAACTTAAGGTCATGGACAGGATAGTTCTTTTCATGTACCTTCAACTGTCTGGAAGCGTAGGCAATCACCCTACCGTCCTACATCAATACCGCTCCAAGTCCGACTCGTGAGGCATCACTATAAACGGTATAGGACCCCGAACCAGTAGGCAAAATCAGAATAGGGGCTGAAGTCAAAGCCGTCTTGAGCTTTAGGAAGCTCGCCTCACACTCCTCTGACCACTGAAAGGGAGCACCCTTCTGGATCAATCTAGTCATAGGGGCTGCTATCGATGAGAACCCCTCCAGAAAACGAAAGAAATACCACGACATGCCAAGAAAACTGCGGATATCTGTAGCTGAGGAGGGCCTGGGCCAACTCTGCACGACCTCCACCTTCTTCGGATCTACCCGAATGCCCTTACTCGATACCATGTGGCCTAGGAATGCCACATAACTCAACCAAAACTCACATTTTGAGAACTTTGCATATAATTTCTTTTCTCTCAGCGTCTGAAGCACTATCCGCAGATGCTACTCATGATCTTCCTGAATCTGAGAGTATACAAGAATATCATCTATGAAAACAATGACAATTGAGTCGATATAAGGCATGAATACGTTGTGCATCAAATGCATAAAAGTTGTTGGGGCTTTGGTCAGCCCAAATGACATGACAAGGAACTCGTAATGACCATACTAAGTCCTGAAAGCAGTCTTTGGGATATCCAGATCCCGAATCTTTAGCTGATGATAACCTGAGCGCAAATCAATCTTAAAAAACACATGTGCGCCCTGAAGCTGGTCAAATAGATCATTGATACGAGGCAAAGGATATCGGTTCTTCACTGTAACCTTGTTCAACTGAAGATAATCGATACACATGCGCATAGAACCATCATTTTTCTTTATGAACAAGACAGGAGCACCCCACGGTGAAACACTGGGTCGAATAAAACCCTTATCAAGAAATTCATGTAACTGATCCTTGAACTCAGGAGGAGCCATAAGGTAAGGAGGAATGGATATGGGCTGAGTACCCAGCAACAAATATTAACCACACATGACCGATATATGCGGTCCACAACAAGGGAATCTCCCATGGGAGTAGAAACATAAACAAGAGAGCTCAAGGTCTCTCAGGCTGTACCCAAATGCGGAGCAAAATAAGATAACACGTAAGAATAAGTAGAGCCTGGATCGAATAGAACCGATGCCTCTTTCTGACTAACTAATATAATACATGTGATAACAGAATCGGAGGCGACAGCCTCGACACGATCAAGAATAACATAAAATCTGTCCTGGCCTCTCCCTCGAGGGCGACCTCTATCTCCCCGATCTCCGCCCTAAAATCTGTCCTGGCCCCTCCCTCGAGGGCGACCTCTATCTCCCCGATCTCCGCCCCTGGCTGGCTAGGTAGGTGGGGTGGAAGCTGGAGCTAGAACGATAGCCTAAGAATCCTGCTGGGTACGTTGCTACTGAGAATGATGTGGAGGTGCACTCTTCCCAAGCCTAGGGTAATCCTTCACTACATGGCGGGTATCCCTACACTCATAACAAGCTCTGGGAGGGCGCGGTGGTTGTGACTGGCTGGGCCCACCCCTGCTAAAATGACCTCTGGAAGTACCCCGTGCAGGAGGCACACTAGAAACTGGAGGTGCATAATAAGGCTCCTGAGATCTGGGAAGAGCTGGAGTACTACTGGATGAAAGAAGAGCTGAGTGAACTGGGCGACCCGTATAGCCCCTACCATAACGTCCTGCAGCTGATGTACGAGTACCAGAGAAATGACCTGACTCTCGAGACCTCTTGGCCTCTCTCTCCTCCCGCTCTCTAGCGTGCATACCCTCTATCCTCCTAGCTATGCTCACTACCTGCTGATAGGGTATATCCATCTCCAGCTCTCGAGCCATGCCAGACCTGATGGAGGGAATAAGACCCTCAATAAACCGGCGAACCCACTCACGAATAGTAGCCACCAAAGCCGGTGCATGTTTGGCTAACCTAGTATAACGGATGGCATACGCAGACATAGTCATAGAGCCCTAGCGCAAATGCTCAAAATTCGCACGCCATGCATCTTGGAGGCTCTGGGGAACAAACTCCCTCTGAAACATATCTGAAAACTGAGTCCAAGTTTGGGAGGCAGCCTCGTCTGGACTGTCTAACTCAAAGGTGCGCCACCAGTCATAAGCGGCCCCCCGAAGCTGGAAAGAAGCAAAAGAAACCCCGCTCGAGGTAGTAATACCCATGGTGCAAAAGATGCGGTGACAATCCTCCAAAAACCCCAAAGCATCATCTGTAGCTAGTCCGCTAAAAACAGGAGGGTCATACTTCTTGAACCTCTCCAGTCTACGCTGCTCATCCTCCGAAGCAGCTGCCCCATCCCCGGGCTGAACCGGGGATGGCACATACACTTCAATACAAAATTACTAAAACAACCTCCAAGACCCGAAAAACCACGGGCAACACATGCTTTAAGAAGTCTTACACTGCTCTAGTCACCAAAATAGTCTAATACAAAAAGAGATCGAAATAACATCTAATAACTATGGATAGAATAAGAAGGAGACTTTGCAGATCTGCGGACGTAGCAGATGTATACCTCAAGTCCCCAATACGCTCTCTGACAGCTACTGGCGGTATGCCTGCTCAGAAGTACCTGGATCTGCACATAAAATACATGCGCAGAAGAGGCGTGAGTACACCACAACGGTAAGCCTAACCTCGGTTGGGTAGTGACGAGGAAGGTCGAGGCCCTACTGAGATAAACATAAAAATAAATATGAAATAAATTAACAGTATGAGTACAGTGTATATCGAGTGTCTAGAAAAATAATAAGTAAGATAGAAACATGATACAAATACAATCTATGAATAAAAGAATAATCACTACAGGCTATTTATCATCGGGGATCTACCAGTATCCCGAGGATCTCCTTGTATCCTCATCATATACACGAGGGATCTCCAAGTATCCCAGGGATCTCCTAGTATCCTCCATTTAATCATGATGGATCTCCAAGTATCCCGAGGATCTCCTGGTATCCTCCATTTAGTCACAAGGGATCTCCAAGTATCCCGAAGATCTTCTAATATCCTCCATTTACAATCAATCCGGTGCCAGAGATCTCTTAGTATCCCGCACTTCCAATCTTAGAACATAATACCTACTGAGGAACTCTCGGGATGCCGTCTCGTATACCAAATCGTAAAACACATCACAACAATTCAATATTGTTCAAATGCTAAGTAAAGACAACATGTAGAATCTAAAATCTACCATGCTTCATGAAGAGCAGATATTGCAATTTAGTCAAGTAGAATAAGTAAGCTAACTAAAATGCTTTCCCTAAGCCTCAACAAGTGAAATTGCCTTTATAACACCTAAATACGTGAAGAACACTGTCTAAATAAATCAAGTAAGGTGAATTTTCAACAATTAGCACAAGTACACGCTCGTTACCTCGCGCACAAGGCATTTAAAACAACAGTCAAGATATCCTAAGGGGAGAGGTCCACCACACAAAGTTAGAATAGCCACTTACCTCAAACTGGTATAAAAATTACTAAGAAATGATGCCCTTGCCACGATTATCCAACTCCAAGTGGCTCAAATCTATTCAAACAATTACATACTATAAATAACATCGCAATTAACCAATTCCACTATTAAAATTAAAGCTAAGGTGCGGAAATACGTAAAATGATCAAAACTCCCCTCAAGCCAACGTCTTGGAATCGATTAATTTTCACATTTTAATAAACCTCGTACTCTCACGAGTCTAACCATATAAAAATCTCCCAAATCGGAGGTCAAATGCAATTTCAAATCCTCACAATTAGGTCTAAGAACTTTACCTTCAAAATCCGAAATTAAAGGTTGAATTTGAGGTTAGATTAGTGGGTATTAATCGTATGGGAGAAAGGAATCGATACCCAATCGTTGCCTCTAAAAAAACCTCGAAAAATCTCCCAAAATCGAGCTCTCTAGCTTGAGTTTTTGATAAAAATGGAAGAACCCTCGTTTTGAAATGTTTATATCTGCCCAGGCCCTTTGTTAAATACGGACGCATAAAGAGGGATGCGATCACGTAGAAGAAAACTTGAAGCCCCAGAATCAGTGTTATGCGAACGCAGCTAGAGGGATACGATCGCAGAAGAGAAGAAGATGAAGCTATGCGATCGCGTACTGAGCCCTGCGATTGCGTAGAAGGATTTTGGCCCTGAGGCCGAGCTCCTAAACTCCACTATGCAAACACGGTAAAGGAATGCGAACGTAGAGATTGAAGGAAAAATGCCCCCTCTGAAAGTGCAGTATGCGATCGCATGGGTGAGGCTGTGATCGCAGAGAGGAAAATGTCTACAATAGCTGAGTGGATTTTCTGCAATACTCTAAGTCCCAAAATTGCTCCGTTAAGCATCCGAAACACACCCGAGGCCCCCGGGACCTCAACAAAACCTACGAACATATCCCATAACATCATTCAAACTTGTACGAATCCTTAAACCACCAAAAATAATGCCAAAAACTCGAATTAACCATATTGAACCTAAGAACTCAAAAACTCAATCAAACTCACTTTCGATCAAAAACCTAACCAAACCTTGTCCGATTGACCTAAAATTTTGCACGTACGTCCCAAATGATATAACGGTGCTACAACAACTTTTGGAATCCTGTTCTGACCCTCGGATCAAAAATTCACTATCGGACTGAAACTTCAAAATTCTAACTTTCGGCATTTCTAGACTAAATGAGCTGCAGACATCCAAAATACATTCCGAATACGCTCCCAAACCCAAAATCATCAAACACAGCTAACAGATCTATCGGATTTCCATTCCAAGGTCATATTATACTATTCCAATTACGGACCATTTTCCAACACTTATGCTCTCATTTAGGGACTAAGTGTCCCAAAACACTCTGAATTCTTCCACCGGACGTCCCGGCAAATCAAAATAGCAGAAATGTACTTAGGGGAAACAATTAATGAGGGAAAGTGTCTTAAATTTCAAAGACGACCGGCCGGGTCGTCACACTCTCATTTATTTGATCTCGATATAGATTGGAGAATTCTTCTTGCAACCGTTGTATGTACATACTTCATTGCAACAAAACAAGTTAAATACATACTGAAAATATATGGATATATTTATTATTATTATTAAAAAATAATACTTTACAAACGTCTCAACCTCTACACAATTTAGTAGAATATACGTTTGGACTGCGTTGATTTCCTCGAGGGACAAACTTCTCTTTTTTTCTTCTTCCCATAGTCGGCCTGGATGGGTGAATATTGATAAATTTCCTTTAAGATCTTCCATAACACTATCATCATCATTGCGGGCTACATTATGACTACGTATCATGATATAAGGTTCAAAATAATGAGAAAACAATTGTGTTGATTCCATCATCAAGTATGCTTCACAATTGAACCGTCGACACTAGATTTATTCCCAATCATTTTTTAAGAGTTCGAGGTACCTATACAAGTAAACGGATAGATCATTAAATTCATAAAGTTATGTGCAGCATACTTGTCATAATAATAGCATAAAAAGTTTATAACCTCTCAAAAGGATACATCCATCTATATTATACGGGTCCAGCAATCCTTGCGTCGTATGGCAGGTGTACAGGCACATGTTCCATTGAGTTAAAGAATATAGGAGGAAATATACGCTCTAACTTACAAGATATGTGGGATGTATGCCTCTAATCTCTCCATGTCCACTACTCGAAGAACAGTCAAGGTGGGATCCTTAAAAAATAATCTCAATTCCATAAGTGCTTGCCATACGTTACTAGGAAGTAGCTCATGAAAGGCAATAGGCATTAATCGTTGCATAAACACATGGCAGTCATGCCTTTTCATACCAAATAATTTATACTTGTCTGTGTCTAGGCACTGCCTCAAATTCGAAACACACTCATCTGGAAACTTCACTTTTTCCAACCAATTGAACAAGGCAATTTTTTAATTCTTCTCTATTTGTATATGCAACTTTGAGATAGCTTCCATCAATAGGATTCTTTACTCTTGCGGTGGATTGCAATAGTTTACCATATTTTCACGTGCCTTTGGATTGACTTTTATTTTGCCATCAATATTAAGAACTACGTTAATTACATTATCAAAGATATTCTTCTCAATATGCATGATATCGAGATTATGTCGGATCATGTTAGAGCTCCAATAAGGCAAATCCCAAAATATGCTTCTCTTTTTCCATCCACAACACCTAGAAATTCTCCCATTAACTTCTTCTGCACCTATCTCAGTTACTTTCCTCAATCCCAACTCACATATTTGGTTAAAGATTTCCTCTCATGTTCTAAGGGGTGGTGGTTGCCTTCTGACAGTCTGACCTTTACTTAAGTTTTTACGGTTTCTCCTAAACGGATAATTTTGGTTTAAGAACATTCTATGGGTGTCAAAACAAGTTGCTTTCCACCATGACATAATTTAAAGGGTTGTGCTTCCTCCATATAATAAGGACATGCTAAGTTACCAGCACTACTCCATCTAGATAACATAGAATATGTTGGAAAGTCAATGATTGTCCACATCAAAGTGTCCCTTAATTATTTTATTCTTTTAAGATGTCAAATGCTTCTACACCGTCTCCCACAACAAGGTCAATTCCTTTATTAAAGGTTATGGATTAACATCAAGTTTTGTTCAGAGTTGTTTGTCCCTGGAACAATGACAGTTAAGAATATGTACGCCTCTTTCATATACATCCCTAGAGGCAAATTGTATGGAGTGACAATCACTGGCCATAAAGAGTATTTTCTCCCTGAATGACCAAAGGCTGAAAACCATCAGTACATAATCCCAACCTCACATTTCTAGGTTAAGCAGCAAAAAAAGGATGAGTTTCATTAAAGTGCTTCCAAGCCTTAGAGTCTGATGGATGACACATTATGCCCTCCTCTTGTATGTGCTAATGATGCCATCTCATATCGGCGACTGTAGCATGAGATGCATATAATCTCCGCAATCTTGGAATCAAAGAAAAATAATACAGTTTTTTGTAAGGGATTAATTTCCTTTTATGAGAACCGACACGACGTTTGTACCTCTGGTGGCCACAAGACTTGCTATTTAGGTCCTCATATTCACCCCAATATAACATACGTCCAAAATTACAACAATCAATCTTTTTAACTGGCAAACCCAAGATACGCACTAGCTTCTTGGTCTCATAATAGTTATCAATCATTATGTTATCTTCTGGTAAAGCCTCTTTCAACAATTGCATCATTTGGTCATAACCTCTTTGTGATAAAGTATTCTCCATTTTAATATTTTGCATCTTAGAAACTACTGCAAATTGAGAGAAGGAAGAACCAGGGTATAATTTTGCATCAGCGGCCTGTAGCAAATCATAAAATCTTTAGCACTCAATATTTGGCTCCTCCTCCATTGAAAGGTTAGGATCCTCCTCCATTGAAGGATTAGGTTCCGCCTCCATTGAAGGTTCATAAGAATGAGACGACTCAGGTTCAGTATTATTATATGACTGCCAGCTCAAATCATGGCCTTGGGTCCAGCTGCATCCAACATCATTTATCGATATGGATTCTCATATCCTGATTCAGGTTGAGCACCACCATACAAATCACCACTACAAGACATCTCACCGGTCACATTTTTTCTCCTTGATACTTCCAAAGAAAATAGTTCTCAACAAATTCATACCGATAAATGTCCAATTTAAATGTTTTAATAACTATATATTTAATGTCATGACATTTTTTACATGGAAATCTAACATTGTCACCACTCATGCGATTGCGTTGAGAACAAGCAAACTTGAGAAACTGTTCGCACCAATTATGAAACTTGAATTAATAACCCCTAGGCCATCCAAACTTTTGTACATCCAATCACGCTCTAGACTATCCATGTTCCTGTTTAATATTAAAATAAACAAGATCTTAAAGTTCTTTATTTAATAAGACATCAGAATGCTTTCTAAAATGAATAACAAGGTGACATCAGAATAAGCTGAGAATTACTAACACCCCAATCTTGGAATGACAACAAATCTTGGAATGCTCAGTTCCTTTCAGTGACCAAAATAAGAACCTTAAATACAAATTAAATACTATATATTGAGGATTACATAAGTCAAAAATAATTAGATAACGTAACTAACTAGAGAAAAGAGGGGGGAGGGAGGGCGTAACAAACGGGATAAGCTACTATATGCAATTAAGTGAACAATGTGTGTATTTACGACTAACATTCTATGTGATGTATATGCGTTGTTGGCTCAATTAGTCTGCCTTCTCTATTGGCAATGGAAAATTCATGAGATTTTTGTTGTGAAGTTGTATAACGCATAAAATTGTTCTATTTCAGTAATTAACTATGGGCCAAACTTCATCAGATTGTACAAGAAGGCATAAAATTTACTATCTGAAACTGCTATAGGTAATCAATAGCCTGGTAAATTTATGTATTACATTCTGTTTCCAATTTTCACGTCCTAAAATTCAAAGTGTTAGTTGTGGCATCAACATCCATATGACCAACTCTCCTCTACACCCTAGCAAACTTCAATGATATTAGACCAGAGATGACAAGTGTACATATATTACATCTTAGAGATTCGATTAGTGGAACATAAGATGTATACATACCTAGAGATCCAGACATTCATATGTACTCACATAGAAGAAAATCATACCCAAATAATAGGGATTAAAGAGTGAAATCCAAGTTATTGAGAAATTAAGGTAGACAGCAAACCTGCTTAGTATTCCACATGAACAATGATTGTTAATCTGCTGATATGTTCAAGGTCAAACTAATATGCATGCAAGGAAAAGCATATATGATAAAGTCAAACTTCTTTGAAAAATTAAGAAGTTCATAGAACCGCTTAATCAACGATTTTAACTACGAAGCTTAACATAGCTAACAATTTCATATATATCAACAAGGTAAAGAAAATAAACTATACAATCAACAAAAAACTATAGAAATTATAACAACATTCAGAAGAAAAAGAAACAGAAATAACCATGAAGTCCAATAATTCAACTCTCTAGGAAGAAGTAGTGATTCCGTCACTATTCATCGGGCATATTTCCCGGAATCCGGCATTGGATTGTAGCAATTTTGGTGTCAAAAGAAGCGTCTTTTCTTTGCACACAATCCCCATTTGTTTTTGTTCTCAAACACATAATAATTTTTCCAAATCTTAAATTTGGTGCGTCAGTTACTGTAGCAAAACACAAACTGGGAAGATTTGTTTCAGTTTTTTATTCTGTTTTGCTTTCATCTTTATGGAGTTTTGAAGAACCATGGATGCATCGCCCTCTCCCCAGCCTTTGACTGTGGGAGATCCATCAATAAAACTCACGTATGCTCAGCAAATCCAAACAAAAACAAATCCCATACATCGCACATCTACAAAACTCAAACCGGTCAAATTCGTTCATAGTGAGCCTACTGTAATTTTTACCATAGAGGAACGACAAAAATTTGCTGTGGAGGAAGGCTTGCATCAATCAATAGTGATGAAACTATCTACAAGAGCACCAGAACTCAAAGAGCAACGAGATCTACTGCCCAAACACTTAGGTGTTAAAGGTCGATGCATCATCGGTTTACTCACACCAAGACAATTACTCCTAAGGTTTGATCTTTATGATGATTATGTAATTGCTTTATCTCGATCAGTTAATTATATGTTGTATAAGGGAGTTCATCATCAATATCGTGTATTTCCATGGACAATTGGTTATAATCCAAAGGAGGAAACAACAAAAGCAGTGGTTTGGATATCGATGCCGAATCTTTCACCATATTTGTTCGCGATGCCTTCTTTGTTGTCTATCGTATCAGCTGTAGGAAAACCAATTGCCATAGATAAGGCAACATATACTAAGTCCAGACCTAGCACAGCTAAGGTGAGAGTGATTTTAGACTTAATGGACAAACACCCTACTCGTGTGAGAGTTCAAAGCATTGATAAAAAATTCTGGAAATATTTTGGAAATTTTCCAGGAAATCGTCTATGACAAATTACCTTTGTATTGTAATGGTTGTAAGCGCCAGGGTCATGATAAGACTACCTGCAGATTACTTTTGAAACAAAATCATGGTGATGCTCATATTGAGGAACATCAAATCTCTGGTGATAAATACATATGAGATTTAAGACAACTATTGAATGAGATTGATGAAAGTGTTATTGCTAAGAGTACTCAAAATGTAACTGGGCAGCGTTACTCACACCCAGCCTCTTTGACTCCTAGTGCTGATCGACCTAAAAATGAAAAGTAGTTCATACATTTGCAACTACTGGGTAAACTATTGAAATGGGTGCTATTGGTGCATCTGGTGTAGCAGCATCACTTGGTGCAATGCAGGTTGATCATGCTCTTTCTAGAGGGTCCCAGTTGAATGAAAGAGACTGTGAAATGGCTACTGTGAATCATGAGCAGCAGGGGTAGTTTCACAGGCTGGAAATACAGTTTTGGATAATGCAAATTTTGTGCATGCAGCTGGTGTAGATGTTTTAATTGATGGTGCTGTTAGTCATCGAACTCTTGCATTTGTGGAACAAAATGCTGCTGCAGCTGTCCAAACTGGTGAGGTCAAGAAGAGTTTTGGTGAGAAGCTAGGCACGACTCAACAGATGAAGGATGCTAACAATTCTCAGGTTGGGAAAGCACACTTACAAGACGCTGTTGATCGACCTGAGAAACCTATGCAAATTAACTCTAATGATCGAGCAAGTTTGGGTCAATGCTCAGGGGCTAAGACCTCAAAGATTGTACCTGTAGGTGAGGTCCAAAATCTGGGAAGTAACATAACTGGACAAAGTAAAAGAGAAGGTTGGGAATTGGTAAACAACAGAAAATCTCCTACAAAGGAAGGATCATCTCCAAAACTGCAAAACTAATGTCCTCGAACAAATGACTTACAACTTGGCTCCACTCCAAATTATTTTGAGCTTCTTGCTACAGATGGGGATCATGATGAAAAGGCAACAGCTGGTGATGATAATTTGATATCCAAACAATTAGTTTTAAGGTCCAACAATGAACAAGAATGGTAGGGTAAGGCTAACTTAGAAAAATATGGGAGATCGACGAATTGGTTCAAAGAATAATCTGGGAGCTGAACTTATACCAATCCAAACACATAGCTCCAGTGCACCTGTTTTACATTTTTCCAATCCTAATGTAGAAAAATTATGAAGGACGCTCAGATTGAGATAATGATGGAGGATGCTTTGGTTAAACAACCATTGGTCACATTAAATACATCCGCACATAATATCCCCTCTCAATCAGTAGAAGCTTTTTGTGAATTTGAAGGAGCATCTGGACAGCTCATGATTTCAACTGGAAACATGAGGGACATAGTTGCTAAATCAAAATTGTGGAAAGAACACAGGGAGGAGGATGATGAAGAGGACTAGGGCGAATTTTCCGGTTACTCTTCTGAAGAACGTGACCAGGAGGTTGATCAAGATAGTGCAGGGGAGGATTTGGATGCTGTCAAGCCGCAAGGGACAACAACAAAGAGCAAATTAAACCTTAATGCTCCTGCATTCATTCCAAGATATTCACCTACTGCTGGTACTACAAATGCAGGATCAGGAAGGGCAGTACAAGCTGCAGAATCATCTCTCAAGCAGTCAACTAAAGGTGCTACTACAAGTCAAATGCAACTGCTAGCAAACACTCAATCTGCTACCTTTAAAAATGCAGTCGCAAAAATTAAATGTGAGCAGCAGCAACAGCAGAATGCAAGGAGTTTAGGAGCTGCTGTAACATCTTCAACCTTTGAACAACACAAATTGTTCCAAGTAGATAGGACAAGCATGCAGCAGCACCAGAACAGTCCCGTTAATTTGGTTACCAGTTTGGACGATCCAAAGGCTTCAACAAATTCAAATATTGGGCAGCAGATAACTTTGGAAGAAAGAATGCTACTGGATGCATTGGTAAGTTCAAAACCTTCACATAATTTAATTAACAAGTCAAGTACTTGGCAAAGAAAAAAAATTCAAGCTACACACAAATGGTTGAAACAAATCAGAAAAAGACAATATTGAAAAAATCACAAGATGCAAATACTGTGATGGCACAAGAAACAATCCAAAATTTGCCAATCCAGTAAATGTGAGAAGGGACACATATGAAGAAAGAGAAGAGGATACAATTTTGCAAGAATGCCGCGCACATGCAGCAAAACAGGGTGATTAATCACCCATGCACAATGGACGTAACAAGAAGAATCACACAAGAAAGAATAGTTGGAACGACAAGGTGAGTGATGAAGCAATTGGTAGGAAACTTCCAATGACACTTTCGAAACAAAAGCAGGCTGCACCAACTACATCCACAAAGTCCAACCGGTCAAAAAAGAAGTCATGATTTTTGAAATCCTTTTGAAGAATTGTGACAGTGATGACAAAGAATTACAATTTGAAATTTTCACAAGTTTGGGCAAGAAGGGACAACAATTTAATTCTATCCTCATTTTAGTCTACCATTTTTTAAGTATTATCATATGTAATATCATCACAGAATATGATATAAATTCCGCGATGATCATACAATATTGGGTCCGTGCAAGTTCTTATTTCTTACATGATTGCTAGTAGATGAGGCTATTTTTGGCCTCAATAGGAATTGTAAGGTAAGCTTTAGCGCGGTTTTGTTATATGGGTAACAAGACCGATGTTATTGTCCCCCTTATTTTACTTTTCCTAATTGTTGTATTTTCTTTTCTTTTATTAATATAAAACTAATCCTAGGCGCTTGCCTAGCGGATTGCCAAAAAAAAACATTAAGAAGAAAAACACATTAGAGCCAAATAAAGAAAACACCTCAAATTAAGAGTTCCTATTGAAATGTACTTCAATAAAAAAACTTAAAACCTCATAAAAAACTAATCTTGGGAGATACCCACATAGATTTGAGAAGAAAACAACTTCTTCTGAAATAAGTGTGAAGACATCAGAAAAAGTTCTGCTCTTGGAATCACAAGAAAATGCTTATTCAAAGAAGAAATGGAAATATAACTTGGAGATGCTTCATTAAATCACCATTCACATGACTATTAGAAATATGAAAAGATTACAAATAGATTCTTTCATGCAGTGAAGAGGCAGTTCATACAAGCATATTATCAAACACCATTCGTACAACATCGAGCAAATTAGATAAAGTTGCTGACATATTGGTAAAAATCCAATAGCAAACTATCCCAAAGAAATAACATGTAGTTGATACCGACCAACACCAAAACTATAGTAGAAATAAGAAATTACACTGAATTAAAGCAAGAATAGAGAAAAAACACAAAAATTGAACAAAATAAAGCGCACACCACAGACAACTTGGAACTAAAATTGAGAAATTTGAAAAATAAAACCCTCAATAACAGATGCATAAGGCATGCAACATTTACCAACCAAGTACGTAGAAGACATTTAAGAAAATACATCAATAATGATAACCCTGAGAAGCCCAAAAAAACACCACCGAGATTCATAAAAATCAACTTTGATAGAAAAGGTACATTACAGATACTTTCGATTAAAGGATAAATAAAAAGGATCAGTAAAATTGGTATCAAAGCAAGGAAGAGCTTAAATAATTCAGGAATGAATCATAAAGAAGCTTATCCTTTCACCTGAGAATCTTGCGGAGCAGCAACACACGCCTTCGAATTTCAGAGTTCTGCAGCAAAAATCTTGTAATTCGAAAGTTTTCTTCTATGTTTTAGGCATTAACCCGAGATTCACGCCCAAGTTTTTGTATTTAAAGTAAAAAACTCACATTATTCTCAAAGTCTGTCTGATAGAGAGGAGAGAAAGTGCATGTGTTGCCCTAATTGTATTGAGAGTGGGAGTCTGATAGAGAGGAGTGGGCGTGTTGTCCTAATTTTATTTTTAGGACAAAATTTTAGTGACGAATTGGCGACAGATCGAATTTTTGTCGCTAATAATAACTAATGAAATTTTATTCTAATGAAACTAGATTTTTAGCAATGGAAATAGCGACAGACCTAATTTTTGTCACTAATAATATCTAATGAAATTTTGTCTTAAGCAAACTAGCGACCAAAGTTTTATTGCAATCAACTTTGGAATATCTTGCCGCAACAGCGGATTTTTTGACGTTAAATCTGTCGCTAGATTTTAATAATTTTTGTAGCCCCACTTTCATCGCTAATTTAGTGTGTAAAATAAAGGGGCTAACATTTAGCGCTAATTTTAACGACGAATATAAATTTTTGTCGCTATTCCGTCGCTATATTTTATACGAATTCTTTTTGTAACTTATTTGGAGACAAACTAAAAAATGTTTCGCTAATCCGTCGTTATGTAGCAATGGAATATCTCTTGTCGCTTGATTACGTCACTAAACGTTGTTGTTTTTAGTGGACCCTTTGTTTGTGCATTATATTAGATTTTTTTTAATCCTACTTATAAAGGTTTTTCTTGCACAAACGTAAAGAGCGATATTTATAAATATAAGCATGAATATGAAAAATATTTACGCTATTATTTACTCATATAAATTATCGTGTTGCAATTACAACTGATATTAGCAGAAATGGCAACATTTGTGATTATCTTACTGCTACACATCATTGGATTGATGAGGATTGGATAATGCAAAAGCACATAATTATTAATAAAATAATTAATTAACGTCACACATGGTAGTTTATTGCTAACACAGTTATGGATATTTGTAGATATTTTGACATTAGTGATAAAATAATATCGATTTTAAATGAGAACGCGAAGGCTGACAAGCCTAAGCTGCGTGAATGTGGGGTCCAGCTCGTGAACGCGAAGACGAAGGAATTCTCCCCCCCCCCCCCCCCCGGACCCATCATCCTACACGAACGCGGGCCTTCTTACACAAACGCGGAGGCCACATGTCCCAAACCTTCGCAACGCGGGCAAGAGGCCTTAACGCGTAGAGAAAATCTAGCCCCTCACCTTTTCCTTCTTGTCGAACGCGACACAACCCTCACAATCACGAAGAAGGAAACCAGAACTAGCATTCCAGATTTTTGGAACTTAGCTCCAGGTGGTCCAAAACTCACACGAGCAACCCGAGACCCCGTCCAAGCGCACCAACAAGTCCATTAATATAATGTGGACCTGTTCGAACTATCGAAATGCGTAAAATAACATCAATACTAAGAATCGCACCCTAAAAACAAATTCAATTAAATAATGAACTTAAAGTTTTCAACTTATTCCGAATGCGCCAAATCATACTTAGACTACTCGGAATGACACCATATTATGCGTGCAAATCTTAAATCACCATACGAAACCCAAGCTCAGAATCCCAAATTGACCCCAATAACACCAAAACCTACTTCAAACCAAATTTAAAGAACTTGAAAACCTTAAATCCACCAATTTTTTATATTAAGTGCTGAAACACTCCCGGGTCATCAAAACCCAATTTAAACATACGCCCAAGTTCAAAATTATCATACGAACATATTGGGACCATCAAATCCCGATTCCAAGGTCATTTACTAAAATATTAACTCAATTCAAACCTTCTAAACTCAAACTCACCATCCCCGCAAGCTATAAAATAGTAAAAGAACATATAGGGAGTCTTAATTAGGGTAACATGTATCTAGAAATCAAAATAACTGATCGGGTCATGTTGGCCCAAGAATAGATGAAGTTTTAAAGAATGACAAGTGAACTCAGCCATGGACCAGGTCCATCACGTGAAGCACAATGAGGATCAACCTATTCATGTGAGATGTACGTGAAGGAGATAAATCCCATTGATCAAGCAGCAATATCTCCTGATCTGATAAAAAAAGTTGTATATTAGATAAGGGGAGAAATTCTCCTTATGTGAAGAGAATACAATCTAGATAAAAGATAGTGTTGGAGTTTTTGTTGTTCAAGGACTCAACTTCGATGGAAGATCAGTAATTGAGTCTCAATCAAACACTAATTACTAACTCATTAAATATCATTGATTATTTTTGTAAGGTATTGCACATACACAGAAGTTAAACCAAATTGAGAGCAAAAGAGCAAAGCGATTTATGTGAGATTTGAGTGTACACTCCCGAAGCTACTTGAACAAGATAGAAGAATCAGTTCAATTGTGTTTTTCTTATTCTAGTTCAACTGTAGTAGGTGGTTTAAAGTTGTACCTTTCAGTTTTTATAGAAGCAATTGTACTAGGTACTTTGAGTGTTCAAGTTATAGGCTAAATTGAAGTTTTTGCAACAGTTGAGGTTGTGTGCTACAATGGGATTATAGTTAATCCTTAGGTTTACAAAAAAAATTTGTAAATGTTGTTTTGTCTTAGTGGTTTTAGTGGAAGTTTGGAAAAATTCTACTGAGTAGTAGGTCGTGGTTTTTTCACCTTTTGATCCAGGTGTTTTCCACGTAAAAAATCATTGTTATTTAGGAATCAAAGAACATTGCTACCCTCAAGATGGATAAACTAATTGGAAACCTTACTGCCTATGAACTGAGACGGCAAACCATAAAAATGGATGCACCCAAGAAAGGAAAGAAGTATGGCTCTCAGAATAGTTGAAGGTTCAAATCTGGAGGATGATGAAGTGGCTATGATCACTAGAGATGTCAAAAAGAAACTGATGAAAGTAAGGGGTTCTTCAAGAGGTACAACCTTCAACAAACCAAGGGATCCTGAGAAACATGCCAATGAGGGCTGCTGCAAGTGTGGTAAGACTGATCACATGATCAAGAACTGCCCTCAATGGGAAATTGAGTGGAAGAATGAAAGGGTTGAACGAAGGAGCAGGAATAAGAAGGAATATAGGACCAACAAAGCTATGATTGTTGCATGGGTAGAAACATCAGATGAGGACATAGAAGATGAAGCTGGAGATGAACATGTACTTATCGCCATCGGAGAATCAGATGATGAACAAGAGGTAAGTATTCTTCATCTCAAAGACAAGAATATATTCCTATCTAAAGAAAGGTTGTCGGAGCTACTACTAGACTTCATTGATGAGTCTGAGATAATTAATAATGAGAAGGAAGATCTGTCTAGGGAATGCATGATCCTAAAATCCAAGTGCAAAAATCTAGAGCCTAGGGATAATGAGAGTGAAAGTGAAAATACTGAGTTGAAGAACTAGATTCTTGAACTTGACACTAGTGTCCTAGAACTTAGGTCTGAGAACTTAAAACTGAAACTAGGAATAGGAAAGAAGAAAGCTTATCACACTCCTCACCCTAGAAGAAAACTTAGGAAAAATGAAGGATGAGCTTTACATTAAAGATGAGCAGATAAGAGTATTAAAAGAAGATTTAGGGAAGGTAAAATATGAACTAGACAGAACTCACAAATGGAACAAGGCTTCTGATGCACTCTCCTGGCTATAAAAACATCATAGTAGCAACAAAAGAGGACTTAGTTATGGGACTCAAGCACCTAAGTGGGATCCTAAAAGTAAGTACCTCACTCTTATTGAAAACAAAATCTGCACACATTTTGGCAAGAGTGACCATTACAAAAATGAATGTAATGCAAAATAAAAGGCCAGTAAAAAGAATAAAACTTTTGTTCAAGAAAAAAATAGGCTGCCTGGGTGGGCCACAAGGAATCTGATTTATCCATTTTCCCATAGAAAGGGACCCAAACTAGCTTGGGTTCCTAAGACTAACCCCTGATTTCTTTTTGCAGGTCCAACTGAAGGGAAGCAGCCAAATATGGTACATGGATAATGGCTGCTCAAAACATATGACTGGAAGCAAGAACTAGTTCCTTTCACTTGAGGACTTAAACAGAGGTAATGTCTCCTTTGGAAATGGGAAGAAAGGTGAGATCATTAGGGTTGGAAAGGTAGGTAAGACAGACTCTCACTCCATTGAGAATGTATATTTGATAGATGGCTTGAAATACAGCCTGATCAGTGTGTCACAACTATGTGACAGAGGTAACCTTGTAGCATTCACCTCTACTAAATGCTTTGTAATTAACCTTAACACATACAAGATTGTTTTACAAGGAAAAAGAATCAACAATATTTACATTGTAGATTTTTCTACTCTCTCAGAAAATGAACTAACCTGCCTAAGTGTGCTGGATAATGATCCCCTCCTGTGGCACAAAAGACTTGGCCATGCCAGTCTGAATCAGCTAAACAAATTGGTCTCTAAGGACTTAGTGATAGGGTTACCTAATATCAAGTTCAATGAAGACAAAGTTTGTGAGGCTTGTGCAAGAGAGAATCAAGTAAGATCATCTTTCAAAAGCAAGAAAATGGTAAGCATAACCAAGTCGTTAGAACTGGTCCATATGGATCTCTGTGGTCCAATGAGAACCATGAGCAGAGGTGGAAAGAAGTATGTAATGGTACTTGTTGATGACTATTCTAGATTTACCTGGGTATTTTTTCTAACATCTAAAGATGAAGCATTTGACATGTTCATTGCCTTTGTTAGGAAAACTCAGAAATAATTAGGAAATCAACTTGCATCAATTAGGTCTAATCATGAAACTGAATTTGAAAATGCTAAGTTTGCTAAATTTTGTGATAAAAATGGTATAGATCATAACTTCTCTGCCCCTAGGACACCTCAACAAAATGGAGTAGTTGAAAGAAAGAACAAGACTCTTGAAGACATGGCTAGGGCTATGCTTCTTTCTAGTAAATTTTCCCATAACTTATGGGCAGAGGCTGTAAATACTGCATGTTACATTATCAATAGATACATGACTAGATCTCTTGTAGAGAATACTCTCTATACGTTACTTAAAGGGAGAAAACAAAATATATCTCATCTTAGGGCATTTGGATGCAAGTTCTTTGCGCACAATAATGGAAAAGACTCCCTATGTAAGTTTGATCCTAGAAGTGATGAGGGAGTACTCTTGGGATATTCTTCATATAGAAAAGCATATAAAGTGTTCAATAAAAGAACCTTGTGCGAAGAAGAAAGTGTACATGTAGTATTTGATGAAACTAACATTCTTTCTAAGAGACATAAACATGAAGATGAAGCCATTGGATTGGTAAAGGACTTGACTGAAGCCTCAGCACAAGTCAAAGTGGCACCAACAGAAGGAACAAGTGATGGAACAGGTTCTTTCATCTAGGACAACTTGACAGGGGGAACAAATCAAAGAGGAATGGAAATAAATTCCTTAAATGAACCTTTTCATGACACTGTTCCTCAGCAACAGAAACATGGGAGAAACATCTAGCAGAAACTAGTTAGTTGTGAAACCTCACAAATATCAAAGTCTCATCCCAATGAGAACATTATCATTGATCAAATATCTGGCGTTAAGACTAAATCACAGAATCTATGTGCCTTTGATGCCTTTTTATCTCTTATTCAACCTAAAAATGTTGTTGAGGCTTTCAGGATGCAGATTAGGTGATTGCAATGCAAGATTAACTCAACCAATTTGAGAGTTGTCAAGTTTTACATCTTTTTCCAAGACCCAAGGATAGTTCAGTCATTGGAACAAAGTGGGTCTTCAAAAACAAACCTGATGAAGATGGAACAGTTACAAGAAATAAGGTAAGACTAGTGGTCCAAGATTACAGCCAAGAGGAGGGCATAGATTATGATGAGACTTTTGCTCCAGTTGCAAGACTAGAGACAATCAGACTCCTCATAGCCTTTGCAGCACACATGAAATTCACTCTTCATCAAATGGATGTCAAAAGTGCCTTCTTGAATGGCTACCTGAAAGAAGAAATGTTTGTGAAACAACCTCTTGGGTTTGGGAGCAAGGAATGTCCTGAGCATGTGTACAAGTTAGACAAGGCTCTCTATGGAGTCAAGCAGGCCCCAAGAGCATGATATGAACGATTGTCCAAATTCCTGTTAGAGCATGGTTACAAAAGAGGTAAATTTGATAGTACCTTATTCTTAAGGAAAAAATGTAAGGATCTCCTTGTTGTACAAATATATGTTGAAGACATAATCTTTGGGGCCACCACTGATAAGATAAGTAAGGACTTTGAAAAATTAATGGGAAGAGAGTTTGAAATGAGTATGATGGGTGAGATTAACATCTTCTTAGGCTTTCATATCAAACAAAACCCAAATGGAACCATGATATCAGCAGAAGTATGCAAAAGAGCTTATCAAAAAGTTTAAAATGGAAGAATCAAAAGAAATAGATACACCCATTGCAACTGCCACTAAATTAGACATTGATGAACTTGGTTCATCAGTTAATCAAAAGTTGTATAGGCGTATGATTGGTTCACTCTTGTATCTTACTTCCATCAGACCTAACATTGTTTTCAGTGTAGGGATTTGTGCTCGTTTTCAAGCAAATCCAAAAGAGTCTCACTTGACTGTTGTCAAAAGGATACTGAGATATTTAAAAGGCACCACTGATCTATATCTTTGGTACCCCAAAGGTAGCAATATCAATATAGTAAGATATGCTGATGATGATTGTACAGGTTTCTTAGTGGATAGGAAGAGCACCTCAGGTATGGCCCACATCCTTGGTTCATGTCTTGTGTCATGGGATACCAAAAAGCAAAACTCAGTGGCTTTATCTACTGCTGAAGCTGAGTATGTTGCTGTTGCCTCTTGTTGTGCTCAATTGCTATGGATCAAACACCAGCTGGTTGACTTTGGTATTGAAGTTGGTTGCATTCTTATATCTTATATCTGTGATAACACTAGTGCTATAAGTATGACAAAGAACCATGTTCAACATAAAAGGACTAAGCACATAGATGTTAGGCACCATTTCTTAAGAGACAACTATGAGAAAGGTCTGATCTCCATAGAATTTTGTGCTAGTGATAAGCAAATTATTGCATCTTTACTAAAGCACCGAGTAGAGAAAACATTGAGAGAAAAAAATTGGAATTAGGGATACTTAAGATCACATAATAGGCCTAGCTCATAATATACCCAAAAAAAATGAAAAAAAAATTGATTTGTTTTGCTAGGAAGTCTAACTTTGTGTAAATATCTAGCTTAATTCTTACTCAGTTTCATACTTTAATTAGTATACTCCTGTGACATGTGTATATATGACTCACTGATCTCTTACAAAGTGTTTTCTATTATGGCATTTGAGGCATGTTCAAGAGAGTTCTAAATGAAGAACCTGGTCCATTTGTATTTGTTCATATGAAAGCTCAGTATATTTTCCATACTCTGCAAAATTAGAAAGACTAACAATTCAATCATGAGTAGAACTCCTATACTTGCCAAATTCCTAGAAAATTCTATCCATTGAAGCATTGAACCAGTTCCGTCCATTTAGAACTATAAATTGTGTTTTTTGCCTAATATCCAAGGAAGCCAAATAATCATTAAAATTCTAGAATTACAGTTTGATTATACTTCTATTTGACCCCTAAAATGTTATTGTCACTGAATTAATGTCTAAATTTCTTTAAATACACACCACATCTCTAATCTTCTTCATTATTCTAAACCTGTCAAAAACACTTCTTCAATTCTAATTGCCTTCTTCTCCAAAATTCCCATATTCACTTAAGAAACGAAGAATCATGTCTAACCCACACATCCTGGCACTCCTTCACCACCATCTCCCTCAAATTCATCCTTTTCTACTCCACCCAACATATCCCCAAAACCTAGGTTTCAAAGTCAGAAAATGCTTGGCCGAAAAACTGTAGCATCTGGATCTAGAGGAAAGTTTTAAATGAAAGATTGAAAGCTAGCCAAGTGAAAGAAAGCTCAGCTCCAATTTTTGATTCTGGTTCTGAGTCTAAATCCTTTCAATTTGCGGCTGAGGGGGAAGGACATAGGTCTTCTGACTCTGAGAAGACTCAGAAATCCCATACGGGCACGACCCCAGTTCGCCCTCCGTGAACATATTGTGATGGCACCTAGTTCCTACGACTAGGTAATCCTAAAAATGCAGAATGTACACAACTTGCGAAAAATAAACTAACTTGCAGAAGCAAATAACTGAATCTTACTATCAAGAGAAAACTGTGTATAAGTTCCACTTGGCATAATACAACCCATTCAGAAAAACAAAAACAACACCCAAAACCAGAAAACTCACAGGAAACACATGCTAAAAGAAATGAAATACACTACTCTAACTTCAGAATGTCTACAAAACTGAAAGAAAGGAAAGTCATATACTAAAGCTGGAATAAGATAGAGACTTCTGGTCTGCGGACGTGGTAGATAAACCTCAAAGTCTCTGCTATATCTCTCTGCCGCGAGGATAGTATGCTTAGGTGGAGGTACCTGGAGCTGCACATGAAAAACATGCGCAGAAGAGGCATGAGTACACCACAACGGTACTCAGCAAGTGCCAATCCTAACCTCAGTTGGGTAGTGACGAGGAAGCCCTACCGAGACTAAATATAATAATAAGGCTGACAACAATATGAAATAAGCATAAATAATGATATACAATTATGAAATAAATCAGATTACACAAACAACAATTAACACACAGAAAATAAGATAACACAGAGTGAACAACTCAATACCAATACCAATAATGAGGATCTCCCAGGATACCGTCATGTAGTCCATTTTATCAATCTGTACGAGGAGCTACCAGGATACCGTCTCGTAGTCCACTGTAGGAATATATCCAAAGGATCTCCCAGGATATCGTGCCGTAGTCCAACTATAAATGTGCAGGGGGATCTAACGGGAATCTAACCCGTAGTCCCAAAATAAATATGCTGAGGGGTCGATCTGAAATCGAACCCGCAATCCCAAAGCAAACAAACAAGGGGGAAGCTACCGGAATCTCACATCTGTAGTCCCAATGTAAATACGCAACCAAATTCAGAGAAATATTCAGAAATTGAAGTAAAACAATACAAATCCATAAATAATTATGGCCTTACATGTTCTACGTAATTAGAATTAAGGCAAATTAAGCAAATAGGCAATTTGGGTCAACTAACATGCTTTTCTATACTAGCACATGCAATAATAGCAAGTAATAAAGCAAATATGAAAGAAACTCAGTTCAAGTAATTTAAGTAAAAAATTGGGTTTTCAACAATTAGCTCAAGTACGCGCTCATCACCTCACGTACAAGGCGTTCAATTACCAAAAATAATATCCTAAGGGACATGTTGGAAACACGTTTCAAATGTAATATACTAAACGTGTGTTCTTTTGTAGGTTTTGATGAATGTCAAACAAAGCAAAAAGCGATATATAGCAGTACTCAAGGACAAGCACAAAATGGATGCATTACAAGAAGCTCAAGACAAAGTTTAGAAATGTTATAATTGAGTCAATATTAATTGTGATCTTGATTCCTCAACTTGGCTCATAACATGGCTTCTCTACTAAAATTATTTTTCCAAAATCATGCATATTTAAATTAAGTGTCAAATGATTTTAAACTATGCATATTTACATTTGTTAAAATGTTTTCCAAGCATGCCTCAAAAATCTGGGCTAAGATAATCGATTATGTACTTATGATAATCGAGTATCTCTAAGCCAAGACTGCATGACAATCGATTGTGAATTAATGATAATCGATTGTGAGTAAGTCAGTTAACATCAGGTTTTTGCAAACTGCATAACAATCGATTGTGTACTTATGATAATCGATTGTTAACTGAGGCAAAGTTTTCAAAACTCATAAAAATCGATTATGAACTAATGGTAATCGATTAGAATGAGAAAAATGTCTCCCAGTGATTTTAAATAAGATGATAATCGATTGTGGCTTTTGATAATCGATTATATATGAGACAGAGAGTTTTGAAATTAATTAATAATCGATTATTCCATTTGATAATCGATTGTTGAAGCTGACCGTTGTCATATATTTTCAATTACCTTCAGGTAATCGATTGTTGATATTTAACAATCGATGTTTTGCTTAAAATCTGGAAAAGATTTTCTGAACGTTGTTAAAATAATCGATTGTTGATTTCCGGACAATCGATGTTTTATGCCAAAAATTGGAAAGGATTTCTTAACGTTATAAATAATCGATTATTGATTTGAAGTAATCGATTGTTGACGTAAAATCTGGGATTGAATTTTTAATCTGATAGGCAAACAATCGATTGTTTAGTCTTGACAATCGATTGTCACTGAGTAATTTCAGCAATCCTTAATTGGCAATTAGACAACGGTAAGACTGAGTTTTTCACCTATAAATACAGCTTCAACTCAGTGTTTTCACAACAACAACATATACACTTTGAGTATTTTCATTGCTAAAAGCTTTCTTACATTGATCATCATTTTCCATTCATCCATAAAGCTTTTTGAAGAGCCATTCTATTGAGCTAAGTTGTTGTGATCTTGAGCGTACTATTTCTACTCATATCTACTCATTAAGGAGTGCTTTGTAAAGTGAGTGTGTTTTGTGTTTGTAAGAGAATTGCGATTCTCGTTTGTTGAGGAACTTGTGATTCCTCGGTTGAAGTCTTTGGGATTGTTATCCCCGAGCAGTTGAAGTCTTTGGGATTGTTATCCCCGAGCAGTTGAAGTCTTTGGGATTGTTATCCCCGAGCAGTTGAAGTCTTTGGGATTGTTATCCCCGAGCAATTGAAGTCTTTGGGATTGGTATCCCCGAGCAATTGAAGTCTTTGGGATTGTGATCCCCGAGCAACTAGGTGAGGCTTGTGTCCTCAGCTGTAACGGTTTGTTAAGCACCCGTAAGCTTGACAAGTTTAGTGGAAATCTCGAGAGAGTCTCTCGGGGACTGGACTAACCACGTTTGTGGCCAACCAGGATACATCATTGTGTAAGTTTATTCTACTGCACTTGTTTTAATTTCTGCAAAGTTTTTAAATTCCGCACTAAAACGCTTAATATTTTTAAAACGCTATTCACCCCCCCCCCCCTCTAGCGTAAAGCGTATTGTCCAACAATTGGTATCAGAGCCATACTCTCTGAAAAACTTAACCGTTTGAGAGAACCATCCATGGCTTCTACTCTAAATTTCTTTGCAGGAATAGGTGAAGGAGAATGCAGCATGTCGCCTCCAATATTAGACGAAAACGACTACTCAATCTGGAAATATCGGATGCAAGTTTTTACAATGGCAAACGATTTGTATCTATGGCAAGCTATTAAACACAGTGATCAACTGACGACAAAAGTCGGGAAAGATAAGGTAAGTGAATACAACACTAAAGCTATGAATATATTACATAACGCCTTGAACCAGGAACTTTGGCGAAAAATCTCCCACTATAAAACTGCTAAGGAAATGTGGGACAAACTCTAGGAATTGCACGAAAACACGCCTCAAAAAGCGGTCAGCACAAACGATGAATCAACTGGTCAGTGCCTCATGGCAGACGAAAAAGACGAGGTAAGTACATCTAACGATATGCAAATTGCTTATAACAAACTGCATGATGAGTTGGTAAATGCTTCTAAGACTATTAAAGATTTACAAAGAACTCTTTCTTTACAAGAAGAGGATTTTCAAAAACAACTCTTTTTAAAAGACAAGGACTTTGAAGAACGTCTTTCTTTAGCTCAAAAAGGTGTTGAAAATCTGTCTCGTGATAACGAGAATCTTGCAAATGAAAATCAATTTTTGTTAAATGATAGTATAGAACTTAGACAAGTCATCAAGACTATGCATGAAGCCTCTTGTGTTGATAAATGCTCTACTTGTACTGCTTGTGAGTCCTTAAAACTAGAAAACACAGAACTTAGGAAAACATTAGAAACACGTAGTAAAGAAGTTCCTAAAGTTGTTGAAAAAGAAACGCCTAAGAAATATCAACGGCATAAAAACAAAAACTTCACTACTCCACCTAGAAATAACTCTAAGGTATTAAACAAGCCTAGAACAAATTCTTTTAGACCACCTAGACATTATGCTAGAATGTATGAAAATAAGGGTAGAACTAATATCTTTAGACAACCTAGATCCGAATCTAGGATTCTTGCAAACAAGCCTACAAATAGTAATTTTCGGCAACCAAGAAATAACTCTAGGAACGAGCTTAGACCACCTAGACATGACACTAGGTCCTTCAACAAGTCTAGCACTAATGACTTTAGACCATCTAGATATTATACTAGAAATGGGAACAATATGTCTAGTGTTAATCTTTTTCATTCGCCTAGAACTTTGTTGGCTCAACCTAGGCATCAACACAACCCGAACGTAGTATGTCATTACTGCAATCGTATAGGTCATATTGCACCTATGTGTTTTACAAAGCATAGAGATTCTTCATATTATTATGGTCGTTATTTGCCTAACCCCCAAGGACCCAAAATGGTATGGGTACCTAAAGAATATTAATTTGCTTTGTAGGTGTGCTTGAAGGGATCAAGTGTACTATGGTACCTTGACAGTGGATGCTCCAGACACATGACAGGAGACGAATCCAAATTCCTTCAACTAGAGCACAAAGAAGGAGGAAGCGTTGTATTCGGTGACAACAATAAAGGACAAATTATTGGCATCGGATCGGTCGGTAAGAATGAAAAATCCTCTATAAAGCATATATTACTTGTCAAAGGTTTAAAGCATAATCTCTTGAGCATAAGTCAATTATGTGACAAGGGAAATCTTGCGTTGTTTGATTCGGATGAGTGTTTAGTGTTTAGACGTAGTGACTTCAAGATTATTCTACGTGGTTTTAGAGTTGAAAATATTTACATGGTTGATCTTGAAAACTCCTCATCCGAGTATGTTGATTGTTTGTTGAGCAAAGATGATAATGTGTGGTTGTGGCATCGTAGAGTAGCTCATATGAACATGCATCTTTTAAATAAATTGATTTCTCAAAATCTAGTGATTGGTCTTCCCAACTTAAAATTTGAAAGTGATACTATTTGTGATTCATGTCAAAAGGGGAAGCAAACAAGAGCATCTTTTAAATCCAAAAATGTTGTTTCAACCTCTAGACCTTTACAACTATTGCATATGGATTTATTCGGACCATCCCGTATCGAAAGTCTAGGAAGAAATAGATATGCTTTTGTAATTGTTGATGATTTCTCTAGATTTACATGGACATTATTTCTTGCACATAAAAGTGATGCATTTCTTAGCTTCAAGCTTTTTCTTAAAAGAGTTCAAAATGAAAAGGAATCAACTGTCACTTCCATTAGAAGTGATCATGGGGGAGAGTTTGATCACAATCTCTTTGCGGATTTTTGTGATGAACTCGGAATCGAGCATACCTTTTCCGCTCCACGTACACCACAACAAAACGGGGTGGTGGAAAGGAAAAATAGGAGTCTCGAAGAGATGGCTAGAACCATGCTCGACAAAGCTAAGATTCCCAAACACTTTTGGGCAGACGCCGTGAGTACCGCATGCTATGTTTTGAATAGAGTAGCAATTCGGCCGATACTCTTAAAAACCCCATATGAACTCTACAAAGGTAGAAAACCTAACATTTCACATTTACGTGTTTTTGGTTGTAAATGTTTTGTGCATAACAATGGAAAGGACCAACTAGGAAAATTTGATGCAAAGTCGGATGAAGGTATCTTCATTGGCTATTCTTCTCGTAGTAAAGCTTATAGGGTTTTTAATAAAAGAACCCAAGTTGTAGAGGAATCTCCTCATATTGTATTTTCCGAAGATAATACTCGCTTGGCGAGAAAGGATTGTGGTCTTGATCTTTCAGGCATTCTGGAAAGTCTAAAGGACAAAATTCAAGAAGAACCACCAAGGAAAGAAATTGACAAAACGGTGGAACAACCAATTGAAGAAGCTCCTCAACCGGAAAATGAACCAAAAGAGCAAATAGAATGGAGGACAGTCAAAGACCATCCTCTCGATCAGGTAATAGGCGACGTTGGAGGGAAGGTAAGTACCCGGAGCTCCCTTAGAAATACCTTAGATCTTACTGCTTTTGTTTCTCAAATTGAACCCAAAACCATCTCTGAAGCAATTGGGGATGAATTTTGGACCTTGGCAATGCAAGAGGAGCTTAACCAATTCAAACGTAACAACGTTTGGGATTTGGTGCCAAGACCCGAAGGTCATACCATAATTGGTACGAAATGGGTTTTTCGAAATAAATTAAATGAAAATGGCATAATCACTAGAAACAAAGCTAGGCTTGTGGCTCAAGGCTATAATCAAGAAGAAGGGATTGATTATGATGAGACATATGCTCCGGTAGCTAGATTAGAGGCCATCCGTTTGTTGCTTGCTTTTGCATCTTCTATGAATTTCATTTTATATCAAATGGATGTGAAAAGTGCCTTTTTAAATGGTTTTATCCAAGAAGAAGTTTATGTAAAGCAACCCCCCGGTTTTGAAGACTTTAATTTTCCTAATCATGTTTTCAAACTCAAAAAGGCCCTTTATGGTTTAAAACAAGCTCCTCGAGCTTGGTATGAAAGGTTGAGTAAATTTCTTTTAGAAAATAATTTTATTCGTGGAAAAGTTGACACAACTTTATTTGTCAAGCATGAAAATAATGATATCTTGCTAGTTCAAATATATGTAGATGATATCATTTTTGGTGCTACTAACAATGCTCTATGCAAGGAATTTTCAAACTTAATGACTAGCGAATTTGAGATGTCCATGATGGGTGAGTTACAATTCTTTTTGGGATTACAAGTAAAACAAATGAAGGAAGGTACATTCATTTGTCAAAGCAAGTATTGCAAAGAACTGCTTAAACGTTTTGATATGAACAATGCAAAGGAAATGGCAACTCCCATGAGCACATCCGATCATCTCGACAAAGATGAAAAAGGTAAGGAAGTCGACATCAAAAAGTACCGAGGTATGATTGGCTCTCTTCTTTATCTTACTGCTAGTCGTCCGGACATCATGTTTAGCGTGTGCGTATGTGCCCGTTATCAATCATGTCCGAAAGAGTCTCACCTTACTGCGGTAAAGCGGATTCTAAGGTATCTTGTCGGTACTACCAATATGGGTCTATGGTACCCCAAAGGTTCTTCATGCCAACTTATTGGCTATTCCGACTCCGATTTTGCTGGATGCAAATTGGACCGCAAGAGCACTAGCGGCACTTGCCACTTGCTCGGTAGCGCTTTAGTTTCTTGGTTTAGTAAGAAGCAAGTTAGTGTTGCGTTGTCCACAACCGAGGCTGAATATGTAGCCGCGGGGAGTTGTTGCGCTCAAATCCTATGGATGAAACAACAACTCTTGGACTATGGCCTACGTCTTGACCACATTCCTCTTAGATGTGACAACACTAGTGCCATATGCTTGACGAAGAACCCCATTCTTCACTCGCGAACAAAACACATTGAAATTAGACATCATTTTATTAGAGATCACGTTCTAAAAGGCGATGTCGAAATTGAATTTGTTGAAACAAAAAGCCAATTGGCAGACATCTTTACAAAGCCCTTAGATAAAGAGTCCTTCTTCCGAATTCGTAGTGAACTCGGGATCCTTGACTCCACGTTGATCTAAGTCATGCATTGCATTTTATTTCTTACATAATTTCTAACTTGAGCGTCGGAGGCGTCTAACATTTTTTTTGCAGGTATCACCCTAAAGAAAAGGGGATCATAAAAGCATGACGCAAAATACTCAAGTATTCTACAGGAAAATCGCCGTCAAACAATCGATTACTGTATCAATAATCGATTACTTTTGTTATCTTTATTTTCCAATAAATAAACTTTTGTTTATTTCATATTTTTTTTGCATATTCTTCTCTTGTATATATTTTTGCTAATGGCAAAAGGGGGAAGAAACGGGATATCAAGAAGTATGCTATATCACTCTCAACTTCATTCATGCTTAAAGTGAGGGGGAACATGAATTGAGGAGGAACATCAAATTGCATACTTTACACTTGTCTTGGATTATCAAAATAATTATTGCATATATCCCGCTTATGTTTGCCATTATCAAAAAGGGGGAAATTGTTGGAAACACGTTTCAAATGCAATATACTAAACGTGTGTTCTTTTGTAGGTTTTGATGAATGTCAAACAAAGCAAAAAGCGATATATAGCAGTACTCAAGGACAAGCACAAAATGGATGCATTACAAGAAGCTCAAGACAAAGTTTAGAAATGTTATAATTGAGTCAATATTAATTGTGATCTTGATTCCTCAACTTGGCTCATAACATGGCTTCTCTACTAAAATTATTTTTCCAAAATCATGCATATTTAAATTAAGTGTCAAATGATTTTAAACTATGCATATTTACATTTGTTAAAATGTTTTCCAAGCATGCCTCAAAAATCTGGGCTAAGATAATCGATTATGTACTTATGATAATCGAGTATCTCTAAGCCAAGACTGCATGACAATCGATTGTGAATTAATGATAATCGATTGTGAGTAAGTCAGTTAACATCAGGTTTTTGCAAACTGCATAACAATCGATTGTGTACTTATGATAATCGATTGTTAACTGAGGCAAAGTTTTCAAAACTCATAAAAATCGATTATGAACTAATGGTAATCGATTAGAATGAGAAAAATGTCTCCCAGTGATTTTAAATAAGATGATAATCGATTGTGGCTTTTGATAATCGATTATATATGAGACAGAGAGTTTTGAAATTAATTAATAATCGATTATTCCATTTGATAATCGATTGTTGAAGCTGACCGTTGTCATATATTTTCAATTACCTTCAGGTAATCGATTGTTGATATTTAACAATCGATGTTTTGCTTAAAATCTGGAAAAGATTTTCTGAACGTTGTTAAAATAATCGATTGTTGATTTCCGGACAATCGATGTTTTATGCCAAAAATTAGAAAGGATTTCTTAACGTTATAAATAATCGATTATTGATTTGAAGTAATCGATTGTTGACGTAAAATCTGGGATTGAATTTTTAATCTGATAGGCAAACAATCGATTGTTTAGTCTTGACAATCGATTGTCACTGAGTAATTTCAGCAATCCTTAATTGGCAATTAGACAACGGTAAGACTGAGTTTTTCACCTATAAATACAGCTTCAACTCAGTGTTTTCACAACAACAACATATACACTTTGAGTATTTTCATTGCTAAAAGCTTTCTTACATTGATCATCATTTTCCATTCATCCATAAAGCTTTTTGAAGAGCCATTCTATTGAGCTAAGTTGTTGTGATCTTGAGCGTACTATTTCTACTCATATCTACTCATTAAGGAGTGCTTTGTAAAGTGAGTGTGTTTTGTGTTTGTAAGAGAATTGCGATTCTCGTTTGTTGAGGAACTTGTGATTCCTCGGTTGAAGTCTTTGGGATTGTTATCCCCGAGCAGTTGAAGTCTTTGGGATTGTTATCCCCGAGCAGTTGAAGTCTTTGGGATTGTTATCCCCGAGCAGTTGAAGTCTTTGGGATTGTTATCCCCGAGCAATTGAAGTCTTTGGGATTGGTATCCCCGAGCAATTGAAGTCTTTGGGATTGTGATCCCCGAGCAACTAGGTGAGGCTTGTGTCCTCAGCTGTAATGGTTTGTTAAGCACCCGTAAGCTTGACAAGTTTAGTGGAAATCTCGAGAGAGTCTCTCGGGGACTGGACTAACCACGTTTGTGGCCAACCAGGATACATCATTGTGTAAGTTTATTCTACTGCACTTGTTTTAATTTCTGCAAAGTTTTTAAATTCCGCACTAAAACGCTTAATATTTTTAAAACGCTATTCACCCCCCCCCCCCTCTAGCGTAAAGCGTATTGTCCAACAGGACAAAGTCCCCACACAAGGTTAGATAAGCCACTTACCTCGAACATGTGCAAGTCAACCCGAAACCACTCTTTTGCCACGAGTATCCGACTCCAAATGGCTCAAATCTATTCAATTAAATTGCATATAGTAAATAATAATTCAATTAATTGATTTTATGACTAAATTCTAAGCTAATACACAAAATTGTATAAAATGACAAAAATGCCCCTCGAGCCCCACGTCTCGAAACTGGGTAAAATTTATATTTCCAGAACCATTGATACCCTCATGAGCCTATCCATATAAAAAAATTTCAAATCGGAGGTAAAATACCCACTCAAAATTCAATAATTTGGTTTATGAACTTGGACCTATTTTTCATCTAAAAATCCGAAAATAAGGAGGAATTCATGCTTAGATTTGTTGATATTAAGCATAAGAGAGTAGAGAACCGTTGCTTAATCGTTGACGTGAAAATCCTTCAAAATATCTCCAAAAACCGAGCTCTCAAGCTTGTATTTGATAAAAAATGTCTAACCCTCGGTTTTGGGATGTTTTTATTCTGCCTAGACGTTTAATGTATCGCGAACGCGGGAGTAGGGTTGCGTTCGCGAAGAAGAGAAAATGGAGCTGCCAAAAATTCCCTTTGCGATTGCGAGGGACAGTCCACGAAGGCGAAGGCCTGGGCTGGTGAACCTACACGATCGTGATAGACGGAACGTGAATGCGGTGAAGGAAATTAACAGGTCCAGAATTTTTTCTACGCGAACGCGTTAAAGCATTCGCGATCACGAAGAAGGAACCGACATATGTACGCGAACGCGTGGAGCTCTACGCGAATACGATGAAGGGGAAAGTTGTGCTTCACGATCGCGGGTGGTGTTACGTGAACGCGAAGAGGAAATTTTCCAGGTGTTCAATTAAGCCTTCACGAATGCGAAGAAGGGATACAAAAAGCAGCAACAACAATTCAAAAATATGAGGAAATGACCCATTGAGCATCCGAAACACACCCGAGGCCCCCGGGACCTCAACCAAAAATACCAACACCTCCTAAAACATCATAAAATCTTGTTCCAATCATCAAAATGCCTCAAACAATGCCAAAACCATCCAATTACATCGAATTCAAACCTAAGTTCTGTTGGACAATCCGCTTTACGCTAGAGGGGGGGGGGTGAATAGCGTTTTAAAAATATTAAGCGTTTTAGTGCGGAATTTAAAAACTTTGCAGAAATTAAAACAAGTGCAGTAGAATAAACTTACACAATGATGTATCCTGGTTGGCCACAAACGTGGTTAGTCCAGTCCCCGAGAGACTCTCTCGAGATTTCCACTAAACTTGTCAAGCTTACGGGTGCTTAACAAACCGTTACAGCTGAGGACACAAGCCTCACCTAGTTGCTCGGGGATCACAATCCCAAAGACTTCAATTGCTCGGGGATACCAATCCCAAAGACTTCAATTGCTCGGGGATAACAATCCCAAAGACTTCAACTGCTCGGGGATAACAATCCCAAAGACTTCAACTGCTCGGGGATAACAATCCCAAAGACTTCAACCGAGGAATCACAAGTTCCTCAACAAACGAGAATCGCAAGTTCCTCAACAAACGAGAATCGCAATTCTCTTACAAACACAAAACACACTCACTTTACAAAGCACTCCTTAATGAGTAGATATGAGTAGAAATAGTACGCTCAAGATCACAACAACTTAGCTCAATAGAATGGCTCTTCAAAAAGCTTTATGGATGAATGGAAAATGATGATCAATGTAAGAAAGCTTTTAGCAATGAAAATACTCAAAGTGTATATGTTGTTGTTGTGAAAACACTGAGTTGAAGCTGTATTTATAGGTGAAAAACTCAGTCTTACCGTTGTCTAATTGCCAATTAAGGATTGCTGAAATTACTCAGTGACAATCGATTGTCAAGACTAAACAATCGATTGTTTGCCTATCAGATTAAAAATTCAATCCCAGATTTTACGTCAACAATCGATTACTTCAAATCAATAATCGATTATTTATAACGTTAAGAAATCCTTTCCAATTTTTGGCATAAAACATCGATTGTCCGGAAATCAACAATCGATTATTTTAACAACGTTCAGAAAATCTTTTCCAGATTTTAAGCAAAACATCGATTGTTAAATATCAACAATCGATTACCTGAAGGTAATTGAAAATATATGACAACGGTCAGCTTCAACAATCGATTATCAAATGGAATAATCGATTATTAATTAATTTCAAAACTCTCTGTCTCATATATAATCGATTATCAAAAGCCACAATCGATTATCATTTTATTTAAAATCACTGGGAGACATTTTTCTCATTCTAATCGATTACCATTAGTTCATAATCGATTTTTATGAGTTTTGAAAACTTTGCCTCAGTTAACAATCGATTATCATAAGTACACAATCAATTGTTATGCAGTTTGCAAAAACCTGATGTTAACTGACTTACTCACAATCGATTATCATTAATTCACAATCGATTGTCATGCAGTCTTGGCTTAGAGATACTCGATTATCATAAGTACATAATCGATTATCTTAGCCCAGATTTTTGAGGCATGCTTGGAAAACATTTTAACAAATGTAAATATGCATAGTTTAAAATCATTTGACACTTAATTTAAATATGCATGATTTTGGAAAAATAATTTTAGTCGAGAAGCCATGTTATGAGCCAAGTTGAGGAATCAAGATCACAATTAATATTGACTCAATTATAACATTTCTAAACTTTGTCTTGAGCTTCTTGTAATGCATCCATTTTGTGCTTGTCCTTGAGTACTGCTATATATCGCTTTTTGCTTTGTTTGACATTCATCAAAACCTACAAAAGAACACACGTTTAGTATATTGCATTTGAAACGTGTTTCCAACAATTTCCCCCTTTTTGATAATGGCAAACATAAGCGGGATATATGCAATAATTATTTTGATAATCCAAGACAAGTGTAAAGTATGCAATTTGATGTTCCCTCTCAATTCATGTTCCCCCTCACTTTAAGCATGAATGAAGTTGAGAGTGATATAGCATACTTCTTGATATCCCGTTTCTTCCCCCTTTTGCCATTAGCAAAAATATATACAAGGGAAGAATATGCAAAAAAACATATGAAATAAACAAAAGTTTATTTATTGGAAAATAACATTACATGGGTGAAGCCAAACACAATAAAACGAACAACAACTAACCAACCAAGGAAAAAAAAATCAAAAACAACAATTTCACATCAACAATTTCATCATTCATCACCCCCATCCCCTTCATCATTATTGGGAGGCGCTTGATATGGCACCACCTGAGCATAGGCATAATGCACGTGATCAAAGTAACCATGGACCTCACGGGTTAATTGAGTAATTTGGTCAGAGATAGTCCGGAGGGTAGGCTCCTGAGGAGGATGAGCACGACGGGCTTGTCGATTTTGAGGAGGAGCGGGAGCATGATCACCATCATGATGAAAGGAAGACTCCGAAATTTCCCAGATTTTGGTGCTCTTTTTGAGAGGACCATTAGCAATATTGACCCCGGAAGCTTCAAGAAATTTCATTATTAAGAGGGCATAGGGGAGAGGTATGTCATCTCTGGTGGCATTGAACATATGAGATTGAATAAGCTTGCACCAATTGATTTTAACACCGGTGATAATGGCATGAAGAAATTTGGCATCCTCTTGGGAAATGGTGGTGTGATTGAGTTTACGGGGTTTGAGAACACGAGTGATGAAATAGAGAATGAAACGATAATTCGGGTCCATACCCTTTATGGTGGGACGACGGGAAGAAGACTCATCATAGGCGACTCCGGCTTGGCGGAAGAGATTAGCTTCATCAATCATGTCCCCGGCATCATTTATGTACTGGTAGATGTCTTCACCATCATGCGGAATGCCGGCAATGAGGTGGAGGTTATCTTCAGAAATTAGAATGGAAATGCCGTTAACATTGGTAACGAGTTCACCCTCATCATCTTTGTGAAGGTTGGAGTAAAAAGCTTCAACCAAAGTAATGTTGTAGTAGGGGTGAGTAAGGAGTAGGAAATTAAAAAGTTGGCACTCTCTTAGCATATTCGCGGCTGGAATGAATGGTGCAACAAGAGCGTTTGTTGAAAAGCGAGGAGGGAGAATAAGGCGTTTCTCAAATTTGGTTAAGAAACGGGTGAGCTCTTCATCGGATTCAAAGAATAGAACCGATCCATCTTGATATGGATGGCGAGAAGAAGAAGCACCTTGTTTGGAACGAGCACGTTTGGAGTTGCGGCTTGACATTTTTGAAAAGGATGTGCTAGGATTTTTCAAAGATAACAAGATAATTTGATGCTTGGGAGGCTTGAGTGAGTATACAAGAGCATATGTGCAGCCTATATATAGAGAAGGAATGAATCTTACACTTATTTGAAAAGATTTGAAGAGATTTGAAGAGCTTTGAAGTCTGAAACGGTAAAAATAAATTCACTGACCGTTCAATAATCGATTGTTTGAATAGAATAATCGATTGTCATTAATGAAAATGATCTGACACATCGATTACACGCCAGAACGGTAAAAAAAAATTTGAAAAAGATAGTCGATTGTCAAACTTGGTAATCGATTGTTTTTCATATTTATGACCTGACAGGAATCGATTGTAGAGCCAAAACGGTAACATAAGTTTAAAACAGATAATCGATTGTCAATATATAGTAATCGATTATTTCACTCACAGAGAGTTTGGATTTTGGCAAATAATCGATTGGCAGAACAAATAATCGATTGTTTGGAAGGGGGATGCTAAAATGATGAGACTTAATTCTATCAAGCAATGTAAACATTCAACAAGATTTCATGACAAAAAAAATTGAATCAACAAATAATCGATTATTGATACTGATAATCGATTGTAAGCATAAATAATCGATTATGATCGATTTTTCTTGTATCAAGACAATTTATACTTTCCTCTTACCTTTTGGGGGATACCTGCAAAATAGAATTAAACATCTCCGACGCTCAAGTCAGTAATCTATAAATGAAATAATAACTTTGAAACTAGTGTAGTCGGGTGAAAAACGTGAACTCTTAAGAATTTTGTCCTAGGATGTTCTTAAGAGGGTTTAGGGTACTTACCTTCCCTTCAACTTTGCCAATTACCTGATTTTGAACATCCTCCGTTCATTTTGGTCTTTTGGCTCATTCTTCAATTTAAGAAGCTTCTTCCACAATTTTGCCTTTGTCTTCCTTGTATTTTGTCTTTTAAATTTTTCGAAAATACTTCCGATTTTGAAAAAAATGCCTAAATCGATTTTTCCGTCTCTTCCTCCTTCTTTGTGCTTTAATTTAAGGAATTTTGAATTCGTCTCCCGTCAAGTGTTTGGAGTATCCACTACACTTGATTCCTTCAAGCACACCTGCAAAACAAATCAATGCTCTTTTGGTACCCATGCCATTTTGGGTCCTTGAGGGTTATGCATACTATAATGATATGTTTGAGTAGCATGTCTATGTCTAGTAAAGCATGCGGGAGCAATATGACCAATTCGTCTACAAGAATGACATGTCACATTTGGATTATGCATGCGTCTAGGCTCATAGTAGCTAGAATAATGCACATTGTTTACTCTATTTTCATTTCTCCTAATTTGAGCACCATAATCATTTCTAGGTTGAACATTTCGGGATCTTCTAGCATGATCACTGTTGTGCCTAAAATATGCATCATGTCTATGGTGACGATTGCTAGGCGGAAGGTCATGTCTAGGTCTCCTAATATTTTGTCTAGCATGCATGTTTGTTTTAGGAAAGGCATTTTTGTTATTAATCCTAGATTGAGCTCTAGGTGGTTGGGTTTTTGCATCAACCTCTTCTTCATTTATGAAGCCTATTCCATGCTTGGTTGATTTCAAGTTATCAAGCACCACATTCAAGTTTTTATGAGAGGAGTTGAATTTATCTAGTGTGCCTTTTAATCTACCTACTTCATTCTTAAGGTCTACACAAGAAGCACAATTTTTTGTAGAACTCTCGGGCTTGTCAGAACTTCTTTTCCCATAAAACTTGTTTTGTTCTAGTAGCTTCTCATTTTCCAAAACCAATTTTTCCAATTCTTTTTCTTTTAATGAAAACTGTTTTTGAAAATCTTGTTCTTTTAGAGAAGCACTTTCTCTTAAACTAGTGACGGTTTTTGTAACTTTGAGAAATTCAGCATACAATTCATCAAAGGCATTTCTCATGTCATCAAGAGTGTAAAAATTTTGAGAAGAGATTTGACTTACCTCACTTTGATTTTCTTCCTGTGCCATGAGGCAGAGATTTGCCGCTTCTTCATTTTCTTCTTCACTGGATTCGTCTCCGGAATCTCCTCCCCAAGATATGTATGCTCGTTGCTTCTTGAAGGGTTTCTTCTCCTTTTTAAGATTTGGGCAGTTTGTTTTGATATGCCCTGTTTCACCACATTCATAACATTTAACTTGCTCACCTTGCTTTTTCCCTTTGCGGTCATATTCTTTTCGCATGAATTTTTGGAATTTTTTGATGATGAGTCCGAATTCGCTATTTCCATCCTCTTCAATTGGTGATTGACTTGTGCTCGCCTTTAGAGCAATCTTTTGCCTTCTTTGTTCATCAATAACAGGGTTAAGAATAGTGGATTCATAAGTCTTAAGATTACCTCTAAGAGCGTCTATGGTGACGTTCGTGATTCCAATTGACTCTTGAATCGCATCGGCCTTTGATCGCCATGCCGGTGTTAGACTCCTAAGGATTTTTCGAACTAGTTCTTTGTCTGTGAACGTCTTCTTGAGCGCGTGGAGATCATTCACTATTGATGAGAACCGCTCAAACATCTCGTCTACCTTTTCGCCTTCCTTCATATGGAACAATTCGTAAGCATGAGTTAAAAAGTCAATTTTAGCTTCTCTTACCTGGTCAGTCCCTTCGTAAGTGACCTCAAGCTTGTCCCACATTTCTTTCGTTGTTTTGCAGCAGGAGATTTTCCTGTAATTATCATTAGCATTAACAGCACAAAGTAATAAATTAATAGCTTTAAAATTATTTTGGACCATTCGATTATCCTCGGCGTTGAATTCCTCTTCTGATTTTGGCACCCATTCTCCTTCCACCTTTTTGACAGGAACCTCATTTCCTTTGGTGTACACCTTCCACAAGTAAGGGCTGTTTGATCTGACGAATATCTGCATCCTTTCTTTCCAATATGAATAATTAGTCCCGTTAAACAAAGGAGGTCTTGTGGGGCACTGTCCTTCATCAATACCTGCAAAAGAGTCTAGAGTAGAAGCCATGGAAAGATTCTCTCAAACGGTTAAGTCTTTCAGAGAGTATGGCTCTGATACCAATTGTTGGACAATCCGCTTTACGCTAGAGGGGGGGGTGAATAGCGTTTTAAAAATATTAAGCATTTTAGTGCGGAATTTAAAAACTTTGCAGAAATTAAAACAAGTGCAGTAGAATAAACTTACACAATGATGTATCCTGGTTGGCCACAAACGTGGTTAGTCCAGTCCCCGAGAGACTCTCTCGAGATTTCCACTAAACTTGTCAAGCTTACGGGTGCTTAACAAACCGTTACAGCTGAGGACACAAGCCTCACCTAGTTGCTCGGGGATCACAATCCCAAAGACTTCAATTGCTCGGGGATACCAATCCCAAAGACTTCAATTGCTCGGGGATAACAATCCCAAAGACTTCAACTGCTCGGGGATAACAATCCCAAAGACTTCAACTGCTCGGGGATAACAATCCCAAAGACTTCAACCGAGGAATCACAAGTTCCTCAACAAACGAGAATCGCAAGTTCCTCAACAAACGAGAATCGCAATTCTCTTACAAACACAAAACACACTCACTTTACAAAGCACTCCTTAATGAGTAGATATGAGTAGAAATAGTACGCTCAAGATCACAACAACTTAGCTCAATAGAATGGCTCTTCAAAAAGCTTTATGGATGAATGGAAAATGATGATCAATGTAAGAAAGCTTTTAGCAATGAAAATACTCAAAGTGTATATGTTGTTGTTGTGAAAACACTGAGTTGAAGCTGTATTTATAGGTGAAAAACTCAGTCTTACCGTTGTCTAATTGCCAATTAAGGATTGCTGAAATTACTCAGTGACAATCGATTGTCAAGACTAAACAATCGATTGTTTGCCTATCAGATTAAAAATTCAATCCCAGATTTTACGTCAACAATCGATTACTTCAAATCAATAATCGATTATTTATAACGTTAAGAAATCCTTTCCAATTTTTGGCATAAAACATCGATTGTCCGGAAATCAACAATCGATTATTTTAACAACGTTCAGAAAATCTTTTCCAGATTTTAAGCAAAACATCGATTGTTAAATATCAACAATCGATTACCTGAAGGTAATTGAAAATATATGACAACGGTCAGCTTCAACAATCGATTATCAAATGGAATAATCGATTATTAATTAATTTCAAAACTCTCTGTCTCATATATAATCGATTATCAAAAGCCACAATCGATTATCATTTTATTTAAAATCACTGGGAGACATTTTTCTCATTCTAATCGATTACCATTAGTTCATAATCGATTTTTATGAGTTTTGAAAACTTTGCCTCAGTTAACAATCGATTATCATAAGTACACAATCGATTGTTATGCAGTTTGCAAAAACCTGATGTTAACTGACTTACTCACAATCGATTATCATTAATTCACAATCGATTGTCATGCAGTCTTGGCTTAGAGATACTCGATTATCATAAGTACATAATCGATTATCTTAGCCCAGATTTTTGAGGCATGCTTGGAAAACATTTTAACAAATGTAAATATGCATAGTTTAAAATCATTTGACACTTAATTTAAATATGCATGATTTTGGAAAAATAATTTTAGTAGAGAAGCCATGTTATGAGCCAAGTTGAGGAATCAAGATCACAATTAATATTGACTCAATTATAACATTTCTAAACTTTGTCTTGAGCTTCTTGTAATGCATCCATTTTGTGCTTGTCCTTGAGTACTGCTATATATCGCTTTTTGCTTTGTTTGACATTCATCAAAACCTACAAAAGAACACACGTTTAGTATATTGCATTTGAAACGTGTTTCCAACAAGTTCTTCTAATACTTCCAAAACACGCATTCGATCAAAAACCCAACCAAAACATGTCCGAATGACTTGAAATTTTACACACATATCCTAAATCATCTAACAAAGCTACATCAACTCTTTGAACTCCATTCTGACTCGCGGATCAAAATCTAACCTATCAACCGGAAATCACCAGAATACTAACTTCGCTAGTTCAAGCCTAATTCTACATCGGACTTCTGAAATACATTCGAGACACGCTCCCAACCCCGAAATCACCTAACAGAGCTAACGAAACCATCGGATTTCCTCCAAGGCCGTCTTCACACTATTCCGACTATGGACCATTTTTCAACACTTAAGCTCTCATTTAGGGACTAAGTGTCCCAAAACTCTCCGAAAATCAACACCGAATGTCCCGGCAAACCAAAATAGCATAAATAAACTTAGGGAAAACAGTTAATAGGGGGTCGGGAGCATAAATTCTAAAAATGACTGGCTGGGTCGTTACATCCTCTCACACTTAAACATTCGTTCGTCCTCGAATGAGCATAAAGAGCATACCTGAAATAGTGAAAAGATGAGAGTATCGACTACACATATCCTACTCGGTATCCTAAGTCGCCTCCTTGGCGGGCTGACCCCGCCATTGAACCTTTACTGAAGCAATATTCTTTGACCTCAACTTTCTGACCTATCTATCCAATATAGCTATTGGCTCCTCAACATAAGATAAATCCTTGTCCAACTGTATTGAGCTGAAATCCAACACGTGTGACGGGTCCCCGTGATATCTCCAGATGAACTCCTGCCAGGGTGGGAGGTAGGGCAAGCTCATAAGCACCTTCTCCAACATGCTTCAATATCTCAAAAGGACCAATAAACCTCGGATTCAACTTCCCTTTCTTCCCAAATCTCATAACGCCCTTCATAGGCAAAACCCGAAGCAAAACTCACTCTCTGACCTTATATGAGACATCATGAACCTTCCTATCCGTGTAACTCTTCTCTCTGGACTGTTATGTACGAAATCTATCATGAATCACCTTAACATTCTCCAACGCATACTGAACCAAATTTGTGCCAACAGTCTAGCCTCTCCAGGTTCAAACCAACCCACCGGAGACTTGCACCTTCTACCATATAGCGCCGCATACGACACCATCTGAATGCTGGACTGATAACGGTTGTTGGAAGCAAACTCAGCCAATGACAAGAACAGATCCCAAGATCCTCCAAACTCAATCACACACGCACGAAGCATATCCTCCAGAATCTGAATAGTGCATTCTGATTGTCCGTTCGTCTGGGTAAAATGCGATGCTCATCGTCACCCGAGTACCCAACTCATGCTGAAAAACTCTCTAGAATCGTGATGTGAACTGAGTAGCCCTGTCTGAAATAATAGAGACTGGAATACCATGCAGACGAACAATCTCCCGGATATAAATCTCTGCCAACCGCTCCAATGAATAAAGTAGTATACACAGGAATGAAGTGCGCGGACTTGGTAAGCCGATCTATAACAACCCAAATGGTATTGAATTTCTTTGTAGTCTGAGGGAGACCAACTACAAAATCTATGGTGATCCGCTCCCATTTCCACTCCAGAACCTCTATCTACTGAAGCAACCCGCATGGTCTCTAGTGTTCATGCTTCACCTGCTGACAATTGAAGCATCTGGCTACAAATTCAACTATATCTTTCTTCATCCGCCTCAACCAATAGTGCTGCCACAAATCTTGATACATTTTTGCGGCACCGGGATGGATGGAATACACAATTATGGGCCTCTGCTATAATCAACTTCCAAAGCTCATCAACATTGGACACACAAACTCGACCATGCATCCTCAATACCTCGTCATCTCCAATGGTCACATCTCTGGCATGGCCATGCAGAACCGTGTCCTTAAGGACATGTAAATAAGGATCATCATACTAGCACTCCCTGATATGGTCGAATAAGGAAGACCGAGAAACAACACAAGCTAGGACCCGGCTGGGCTCTGAAAGATCCAATCTCACAAACTGACTGGCTAAGGCCTGAATATCCATCGCCATAGGCCTCTCTGAAGCTGGTAAATATGCTAAAATCTCCGCCCAGCAACTCTAACCACCTTCTATGATGCAAATTTATATCCCTATTGCTTGAACATGTGCTGCAAACTACGATGGTCAGTATAAACCTCACAAGGCACACCGTACAAATAATAACGCAAGATCTTCAAGGCGTGAACAATAGTAGCTAGCTCACGGTCATGGACAGGGTAATTCTTCTCGTGTATCTTCAACTATCTAGACGTGTAGGCAATTTACCCTACCATCCTACATCAACACTGCTCCAAGGCCAACCCGAAAGGCATCACAATAAACTGTATAAGACCCTAAACCAGTATGCAATATCAAAATTGGGGTTGTAGTCAAAGTTGTCTTGAGCTTCTAAAAGCTCGTCTCACACTCCTCTGTCCACTAAAATGGGGCACCCTTCTGAGTCAATCTAGTTATAGGAGCTGCAATCGATGAAAACTCCTCCACAAAACAATGGTAGTAACCCGCCAAGTTGAGGAAACTGCGAATCTCTGTAGCTGAAGAGGGTCTAGGCCAACTCTGTACTGCCTCTATCTTCTTCGAATCCACCCGAATGCCCTCACTCGATACCATGTGGCCTAAGAATAGCACAGAATCCAACCAAAACTCACATTTTGTGAACTTAACATATAATTTCTTATCTCTCAGGCTCTGAAGTACTATCTTCATGTGTTGCTCGTGATCTTCCCGACTCTGGGAGTATACAAGAATATCATCTATGAAAACAACCATGAATGAATCGAGATATGGTATGAACACACTGTGCATCAAATGCATAAAGGCTACTGGGGCATTGGTCAGCCAATTGATATAACAAGAAACTCATAATGATCATACCGAGTCCTAAAATTAGTCTTCGGGATGTCTGGCTCCCGAATCTTTAACTGATGGTAACCTAAACGCAAATCAATTTTTGAAAACACATGTGCACCCTGAAGCTGGTCAAATAGATCATCAATACGAGGCAAAGGATAGTGGTTCTTCATTGTAGCCTTATTCAACTAGCGATAATCAATACACACATACATAAAACCATTCTTTTTCTTACACAAACAAGACAGGAGCACATCAAGGTAAAATAATGGGTCGAATAAAACCCTTATCAAGCAATTCCTGTAACTGATACTTCAACTCCTTCAATTTAGGAGGTGATATATGGTACGGAACATTAGAAATGGGTTGAGTGCCCGGCAACAAATCAATGCCCCTGTCGGATGGCATGCCCGGAAGATCAGCTGGAAACATATCGGGATAATCCCGTACCACTGGGACTGAAAGGGGTATCAACACTGATATCCCTCACATAAGTTAAGTAAGCAGCACACCCCTTCTTAACCATACGCTGAGCTTTAAGAAAGGAGATAAATCTGCTGGGAGTGTGATCTAAAGTTTAACTCCAATCAACATGCGAAATACCTAGCATAGCCAGCGTCACGGTCTTGGCGTGACTATCAAGAATAGCATAATGGGGCGACAACCAGTCCATGCCCAAGATAATATCGAAATCCATCATATTGAGCAATAATAAGTCTGCTCCGGTCTCAAAACCACGAATAAACATGACCGATAAACGCGGTCCATAACAAGAGAATCTCCCACAGAAGTAGAATCATAAATAGGTGTCGACGCCCCCATTTTCTCGCGAAAACGGGTTTCGACATTATGCACGAAATCGCTCTTTTATTCCCTTTAGAGAAATCGGGTTATGGATTTTGGAGAGTCGCCACCTAATGATTATAGTGTATTAGGACACTTTAAAGAAAAGAAAAGATTTTTTATAGGAAAACCCAGAGTTTGGGTAAGGGCTTGAGATCATCTCAAGGGGAAGGTGTTAAGTACCCCTCAAGATCCACTAGTGTGGTTCCCGCCGTGCTTAATTGCGACTTTAAGAAGAAGGGGAATAAACAAGCAAAGTTTGCACATAGGAAACATGAACAAGTTGAAAATTTTGAAAGAAGAAAGACACAAGTTATTTTTTAAAAGAGAAAGCTTAGTTGGATAAAGCATTAATCTAAAATAAATAAAGAAGGAGAAAAGGGGTCCTAGGGTTAAATATAATGTGGATCATTTTGGCAGAATACCCAGCAATCATTCTCACACGAGATATTAATGCACCAGTCATCATATCCATATTCTACCCTTCCCACCCTGTTAAGTTATTTAAATGCGATTAGTCTCGTTTTACTTATTGCATGCTAGTACTCGGTCCCAACCTGTCAGTCATGATGTATTAGGACTTCTAATCCTAAAAGGGGAAGAAAGGGATGGAGGCATATATGGGGTTTAAAGGATAAAATACTAGTTTAGTTAATCAAAACAAATAACAAGTAAAAGAATTTATAAACAAACATGCAAGGCTCACATAAAACCCCGTAATTTCAGATAACACTTAGTTTAGCATATCTTACAAATACTAGTTGGTCTTAAATTAGAACTTAAGCGACGGACGGACCAGTTTAACACATAGAATTAGATAAAAGGTCTACATTAGGCAACTTGGATCCAAGTTTTAGGATTTGGATCATTTTAATGAATTATTAATTAAAGACCTAACATAGAAAAGTTTGGAAACAGAAGTAGAGGCTTGTAAAAGCTCAGAAGGGTTTTGAAAATTGGCAGAACTGTTTTAGGAAATGTACAGTAGAGTTTTCAGAAGTAAAGTTCTTATTAAAGGAAACGAGAGTTTGAAAACTGTCTTGAAAGTAACTTCATGAATAAAATTCAGATAGAGAATTGGAAAAACTATTTTAGAGATAGGAACACGTGCTTATAAAGTTGTAGACATGTTTGGACGAATTTGTAAAAAACATTGAAAATAGTTGCCAGATTACTACCTATATAACTTAAGTGAACTTTGAGATCCTATAGGCAGGATATCTACTTTGGTTTTATTGGCTCATTGCTATTTTAAACGTTTAATGCAGGCGAGTATTGTATTACCCTATTCTTTGCCTATTTTTATGCAATTCTATAGGCATGATTTTCTAGGTGATTTAAACACTAAAACCCTATAGGCATGATATCTAGGCGATTCAAAGTATTAAAAATCTATAGGCATGATATCTAGGTGATTCAAAGTATTAAAATCCTATAGTCATGATATCTAGGTAATTAAACAATAATATTGATCCTATGGGCATGATGTCTACCGTTTTAACAAATGCAAGCAACTAAAGGAGAAGAGTGCTCAGTAGTAATATAGAAAATAGAGAGTAGTAATGGTAGTAGAGAGTAGTAAAGAATATTTCAAGACAAAAAATGTCTGTGTCGTGAATTCTGATTTTTGAAGTGAAAATTGATTGATTCTGAAAGTTAGAAATCGATGAAGGGGTGAAGAGAGGAGCATGTATTTATACTTGAAATCGGGCAGGTAAGAAAGGAAAGAAAATAATCCAGTATCAATTAGAAAACAATCACTAGAAGGGAATTAGTTTAATTAAGGAGTTCAAATTTGAACGTTAAAGAACAGAAGTTATTTAAGGAAAGGGAATCAAGTAGCATATCATGCACATCATGCAAAGAAGGGGTAGATACATAAGGCAGAGTTTGAAACACACGGTTTAAGTAAATAAGGCAAGAAGTAAATCAACTAGTACATAGTAAATCAGGGAATCAAACATTCGAAATCAATAGTGAACCAAGTCAAAAAATAAGGGAATATGAAGGTTCAATTTAGACAAGGAAAGAATAAATCAAATTCAAACAATGGCATTCTGAAATCAATACCCAAAATCAGAGGTTATTCTAAGAGGAAAAATCTACATATAAAGAGTGCATAAGTTTTTTGAACATGCGAGGCTAGATTCAAAACAGAGAAAAGTGTCATGCACCCAAAATTAGTGAGTAGGGAACCATTAAGTAAGGGGAAACATCGAATGGCATGCAAAAGTCAGACAAAAGGTCTTGCAAAGCTTAGCAAGAATCACAATCACGTAGAAAATAAAGCTGAGTTCGGTAATTAGGGTTTTGAAATCAGATAAACTCAAAGAAGAGAAGCAGACAAAATCACATACAAATGGTCTAAAAAATCGACTGAAAACCCCAAATTCTAGGGTTTCTGCCGTTAATCGCGTGTAGAGATGAAAGCAAATAAATCAGGCAAGAATACATTCAGAAAACTCAAAGGAACTTAATATATTTTTATGAAAACATAATGAAAGAAAGTACAGTAAAAGGAATCATAAGGAACGGTAGAAGAAAGCATAGTAGAAGAAACATGCATGAATCACAGTAGAAGCACATATGAGCCATGGTAGAGCAAATACCGTAAAAGAAACATATACGAAACATAGTAGAACAAGTAAAATTGAAGAAACCCTAAGTTGGAGAAGATGAAAAGTTTTGAAAGCAAAATTTTGAAACAGATTTAAGAAATCGCTTAAAACCCTTAAAATAAACACAGATCTAGAGCAGATCTAGAGAAAATAGGAAAACCTCGAAAGGCTAGGGTTTCAGAAGAACCCTAGAAGTGAGAAAGGCCTGGAAAAAAGGTCTGCTCCGAGTCGAATGAGTCAGATATGGACTCATAGGGCTAGGATATGCCGGAGTTGAGCCAGAGATGGCCGTAACACCCGAATTGTCGGAGATCTGAGCGAAGAGCTTAAAGCTCGAACCTTGAATCTTCAAGTAACAGGGATATGGGGGTACATGAGGGTAAGTATAGTCCACCCAAGGCTTGGGATACCATAGATTCCGGTGAAACAAGGTGGAAACCAGCAGAGTAGGCTAGGGTTTCGAAGGGGGGGTTAGAGAGAGTTTGAGAGACGAAGGGATTCTGGGACGGCTGATTTGAGTAAATGAATTTGGGTTTAGGGGTGTTGTGAAATTAAAAAGGAATGGGAGAATCCTGGTCGTTGATCAAAATGATCAGCGACTTAGATTAAAAAGGTAGCCGGGTGGTTTGGAATTGGGTCAATGGGTCGGGTAATTGGGTCATTTAATTCAGGGTCAAATGTGGCTATAATTGGAATAGAAATACGCTAGCCTTTAAATAGCCACTTTTTCCCTTTTAAATTAATTAAAATAGTTTTAAAATAGTTTTAAAACAAATTGAAAGCACAAAACTAGTTATAAAATATAAACATTAATCTAAAAATATCTGAAACAATTTTATAATTATAAAACGCGATTAATTATAACATCTATAATTGTAATTTTGAACAATTTAGCTTTAAAATATCAAATAAATTTATAAAAATATGCAAAAATCACCTTAATCATATTTGGTGTAAATATAATTATGGAAAATAAATGAATCGCAAAAAAGGACAATTTGGGACCATCCCCTTGGGCTATATCTCACATCACAATGGGTACCCGCACTTACCGGGGGTGTGCAGACTCTTGGAGGGTCCCCTTACGAGCCAAGCGCAATATCAATCCATCTTGTGGCATCATCTCTGGGCTCTCATCCTCATATCAACAATCCATCTCGTGGCGTACATATCTCAGGACCTTGTCCTCATAATCAAAATCAGTGTATCATCGCTGCAGCGTTCAGCCCGACCCAAAAGATATCCTTACAACACGGGCCCTCGGCCTTACTCAGTCAAAAATAACATAAGCCTCTGGGCAACAGTAAAACACGATGCTACACCCAAAAATATCATTTCAAGTGTTAAAGTAGAGTAAATATGGCTGAGCTCAAGTATAAAGTCAAAACAGTGAGGAAATATCAACAAAAATCCCCGAAGGGTTCAAATAATTAGCACGAAGCCCCAAATATGGAATTCAGCCCAAATAATGATGATAGCAAATAGATTTCAGTCAAATACACAGAAAAATCATCAATCGGGATAGACCAAGTCATAGTCCCCAACAGTGCACAGCCTCACGCTCATTATCAAACATGTGCCTCACCTCAAATAGCAACACAATGTGCAATCCGGTGTTTCCAACCCTCAGAACATCATTTACAATCATTACTCACCTCGATCCAGTCCAAACTCTAGCCCGCGATTCCTTTGCTCATACAAATCGACCTCTGGATGCTCCAAATCTAGCCATAACTAGTACATAATCATTAAAATGTGCTAAGGGAACGAAGCCCATTCGAAAATATCAAATTTACATAAAAATCCCTAAATTGGTAAAACCTGACCCTCAGGCCCATATCTCGAAAGTCGATAAAATTAACATCAATGGAATCTTCATTCTCCTACCAGTTTATACATATCAAGAATATCAAAATTGGATCTCAAATGACCCCTCAAATTCCCACTCAATGGTCTCTTAATCTCAAGCCCTAATCCCTCAATTTTTCTTTCTTAATTTACACTAATACCATGATTAAACAATGGAAAAATGATCATAAACATGATTAGTGATGCTTAGAGAACTTACCCAACTGATTCTCTTTGATTCTCCATTGAATTAACTAACCTAGCTCGCTTCTTGTCTTCAAAAATGGAGAACCTAGCAAAATTTCACGAAGGAAAATTACATACTTTCTGACCCAGGTATTTCTGCACCTGCGTTGCTTCTGTTGTCCCACTTCTGCGACTTATCCACCGCATCTGCGATCTTCATTAAAATGATAAATCATTGCATCTGCGGTTAAACACTCGCACCTGTGCTGCCGCAGGTGCACCCACGACACCGCTTTTGCGGTTCCTGAAGCAATTCACATTGGCCGCATCTGCGGATGCTTTACGCTTCTGCGATAATCGCACCAGCAGCCTCTAAACCGCAGGTGCAGTTATGACAGAACTAAAAGCTTCAGCTGCAACTCGTATTCCAAATTCTTCTATCAACCATCCGAAATCACTCTTAGGCCCCCGGGACCTCAACCAAATCAAAAACATATCCCAATACCTTACCCAAACTTGTTCCAATCTTCAAAACACCTCAAATAACATCAAATCAACCAAATCACATCGGATTTAAGCCAAACTTTCTAAAATCTTCCGAATTTTGTCTTTGATAAAAAACCCAACAAAATGACATCCGAATGACCTAACAGTTTGCACACACATCCCAAATTACATAACGGAACTATTGTAACTTTCGAAATTCCATTCCAATCCCTATATCAAAATCATATCTATTAACCGGAAAACGCCAAAATCTCAATTTCGCCAATTCATGCCTAAACCTTCCAAGGACCTCCTAAATGCATTCTGATCATGCTCTTAAGTCCCAAATCACCAAAAGGATCTAACCAAATCATAAAAATCCTTATTCAGGATCATATACCAACAAGTCAAATCTTGGTCAGCCCTTTTAAATTTCAAGCTGTGAACTGAGAACTGTTATTACAAATTCATTTCGATTACCCTGAAAACCAAAACAAATAATTTACAAAAGTCGTAATCCATCACACGGGGAAAATCATGCCCGAGAACTGATGAACAAAGTGCAAAATCTAAAAACGACCGATTAAGTTATACACACATTAAGAATGTTGCCATGCAAAATAACCATCTAACTGACAATTCTACCCCTACTAATAAACGTAATAAAAATAATAAAAATAACTTAACTAACAGGCAAATTGGTAAAAAAAACCTACGATTCCGAAAACCTCAAGAAAAATATTTCCTTAAGATCGGATAATCTCTCCACCCCTAAGCATGCCATCCAAATGGCAAATGAAAAAGATAAAAATGGACAAATGTCGGCCAACCTTGAGCACGCAAAGGATATGTAAGATCAGCATATAAAACTCAACATTGGGGACTCAAAAACCATGCAAAAAGCAACTCCAATCAGTACTCTATCAACCAATCCCTCCCATTTACCCAATTGCCTCTCCCCCACACCTAAGTTAGACCCATTAAGTATCAAACCCCTATCCATAATTCCTAGAATACCATCATCTTTAAGGAGGAGACACAGACACTTTCAAATCCTTCGCCAACACAGATTTTTTATGCAAAATCTTCCACCTCTACCCCCTCAACCAGGTTGACCCATAAATAATTTACGTTCAACCACCACAAACACAGGATACCAACCTGTGTCATAGATGGACATGGGCCAGATAGGCCATGCATGCTCATTCAATGTCTTGATCAATGGTCAGGACTCGATTATCATTCTTCACGACACTCAGTACCTTAGCCCAACTAGTGACAGAAGGCATGAGGTTGGCCATGAACAACTACCTCAATCAGGCTTGGCTCAATAATATCCTTCAACCCCTAGAACCCTCAGTGAACCTCAGTTTGTCCATGCAATGAGGAACAAATAGAATTACCACCACACTTCAACCTAATCTACCCACAGAATGCACTCCTGTACATGCCCTTCTTCATGCCAAAGACTTTAACACATCTGAATCCATTATTTCTGCCATGGGAACAACCTCGGTCATCTCCTATGAGACACCAGTACCACCACCTCATCAACACCTCCATCTCTACCCCACAGCCAAGTGCAGGTACCAGAACTAGTAGAGGCAGAAATGGAGGAGGAGGAACCCCTCAATCTATTCTTAGAAAAAGTCCTAGAAATCTCAAGTCTCGATGGAGACACAGACACTTTCAAATCTCTTGCCAACACAGATTTTTTATGGAAAATCTTCCACCTCTACCCCCTCAACCAGGTTGACCCATAAAAAATTTAAGTTCAACCACCACAAACGCTGGAATACCAACCTGTGTCATGGATGGAGATGGTCCAGATAGGCCATGCATGCTCATTCAATGTCTAGATAAATGGTCAGGACTCGATCATCATTCTTCATGACACTCAGTACCTTAGCCCAACTAGTGACAGAAGGCATGAGGTTGGCCATGAACAACTACCTCAATCAGGCTTGGCTCAATAATATCCTTCAACCCCTAGCACCCTCAGTGAACCCCAGTTTGTCCATGCAATGAGGAACAAATAGAACTTACCACCACACTTCAACCCAATCTACCCACAGAATGACCTCCTAGACATGCATTTCTTCATGCCAGAGACTTTAACTCATCTGAATCCCTTATTTCTGCCATGGGAAAAACCTCGGTCAGCCCAGGAGCCACCAGTACCACCACCTCATCAACACCTCCATCTCTACCCCACAGCCAAGTGCAGGTACCAGGAGCAGTAGAGGCAGAAATGGAGGAGGAGGAGGAACCCCTCAATCTACTCTTAGAAAAAGTCCTATAAATCTCAAGTCTTGATGGAGTAAAAGTGTTTCTCTTCGCGAAGAGGAAAGAGAATAGGCACATGCTCAATTTATCACTAGAATTATACAAATGATCGATGGACATAAGATCGCATCAGGATCCAATATTGGGCAATAGAGCCATGATCCTAGATCTATCCTTGAGAAGGAACTCGGTTCTAGGGGTAGTGAGGGAAAATTGGGATCTAGCAAACTCGAATCTTAATATCTCTATGAATAGACCTGCAAATATCATTATTTGGAACATAAATGAAGGAAACAATGATAGTTTTAGGAGAAACTTCAGGGAAATGGTAGATACCCTTAGGCCTTGCATGTAGGCACTGCTAGAAACTAGAATGGGGAACCATATGGAGTTGCTGGATGATTTTGGGTTCACAAAACTTATAGAGGTGACAGTGGAAGGCCAAGAAGGAGGTATAGTGGTGCTGTATAACCATGAAATTGTGACTATTCAGAACTTTGTTCGACGGGATCAAGAAATTCGTAAAACGATTGAGGTAACTCCTACACGTAAATATTGGCTTTTTAGTGCTATTTATGCAAGTACAAATATGGTCAGTTGAAATATGATGTGGGATAATCTTGAGAGTATTAGGAAGAATTATAATGGTCCATGGTTGTTGGTGGAGATTTTAATGATGTTTTAGGCTCAAATGAGAAATTTGGTGGCAAATCTATGAATGACATAAGGCTAATTATCTTTGGTCAAAAATTAACAATTACAACTTAGTTGAGTTAGATTTTAAAGGTTGTAAATATACTTGGTCCAACAAAAGATATAAAAATAAAGGTCTCATTATGGAAATGCTAGATAAGGTATTAGGAAATGAGGAATGGATTAATCTCTTTCTAAAAAGTCTATTGTCCACCTTCCTAATATCCATTTGGACCATAACCCTATCCTAGTAGAATTAATTCCTAAAAATATTTATCTCCACAAGAAACCATTTAGGATTGATACTTTCCAATGCAAGTATCAAGAATTCAAACCTTTAGTTCAAAAGAATTGGGTAAATACTTACTATAATAGGGCTAGCCATAATTTCATAGAAAAAGTTAAGGTGTGCAAATAAAAAACCTTTGGTGATATTATGAAAAAAAAGCTCCTAGTCCACCTTCAAGGAATTCAAAATTTCAAGCATTATCCTTATAGTACTTTCCTCCAAACCCTAGAAATTAATCTAAAAAGATATTACAATAACTTACTCAAAATCGAAGACGACTATGGGAAGCATACATCTAAGGCTATGTGGCTAAATGAAAGAGATGCTAACACTAAATATTTTCACATCTCAGCCTCCAATAGAAAAAGAAGAAATAAAATTAACTTCTTTAAAGATGGGGAAGGAAATTTGATCAATGATCTTCATCTAGACATTTCTCATGTCCGTAACTATTTCACTAATATTTTTACCACATCTCAAAATAAAAACAAGTCAGGTTAGTCCCCTAAAAAACATCTCTCAAAATTCTTTATACCTTAATTCTCTTGATAATCCCTTGCTTGATATTGAAATTAAAAAGGATCTTTTCTCTTTTAAACCTTTCTAAGCGCCTAGTCCGGATGGCCTCCACTCTTCTTTCTCCAAAAATTATTGGAATATTATAGGACCCTCCGTTACAAACTTGTGTCATGACATTATTAAAAACTAGAAGATCCCACAAGACCTTAACAAAACTTACCTCTGCCTAATTCCAAAAATCCCTAATGCCAATAACATTAAAAGAGTAAGATCTATTAGTCTTTGTGACACCATTTACAAAGTAATCACTAAAATCCTAGCAAATCGACTCAAACCTTTTCTTGAACAGCTTATTAGTCCTTTTCAAGCTAGTTTTATAAAAAAAATAGAAGGGTGTCTGACAACACTATAATCATTAAGGAATTGGTTTCAAAAATCCATAAATTGAAAGGAAAACAAAGTCACATGCTCCTTAAAATTGACCTAGAGAATTTTGACCAATTGGAATGTTCATTTGTCCATCACACCTTAATTTACTTTAATTTTCCTCAAAAATTTAAAAACCCCCTCTTAAACTGCATCTCAACTAGTTCCATAAATGTTCTAGTTAATGGCTCCATTAGTACATTTTTTGAACCAAGTAGGAGAATTAGGCAAGGGGATCCTATATCCCCTTATATCTTCATTCTTTGTCTTGAAGTGCTGTCAATATACATAAACCATCAAGTTGATATTAGAAATTGAGATCCAATTACCATAGGGAGAAAAAAATCCGAATCTTCCCACCTTTTCTTTGCGGACGATCTCACCTTCATGGATAAAGCCAATATGAAATCGTGCCATGCAATCCAAAGAGACTTAGATATCTTTTGCAACATATCAGGTAATGTATCAACACTTCAAAGTCCAAAATTATCTTTTCTAACAATTATCCCCAAACTCTCATGAAAGGGATTACCAATAGTTTGGATATTAAAAGAATTGACTCCTTTGGCGCATATCTAGGTTTTTCTATATTAAACAAACACCCTAGGATAAAGGATTATCAATTCATAATTGACAATATGATAGCCAAACTAACGGCTTGAAAAATAAATTTTATCAACATCGGACAAGCCTCTCCCTCTCTTGTCTAAACTAAATCTCTAACCACTATATGTAATACACCCTCCTGTAAAAATTTTTAACAAAATTAAGAAAGTACAAAGGGACTTCATATAGGGAACTACCAATAAGAGAAAAAGAATTCACCTCATCAATTGGTCCGCCATTTTCCAACCAAAAAGCAAGGGAGGCCTAGCACTCCATAGTACAAAAGATAAAAATCTTTATAATCTTGCTAGCCTGATCTGGAGAATCTTTAGCAAACCTAATCATCAGTAATTATGCTAATAATTATATCACTAATAAAAATTCGTTCGTCTAGAAAAGCATTCAAAATGGGTGGGATTTGTGTTCCAAAGGCATTATTTGGCTGCCCCACCACCAATCAAACATGAACATTTTGAAAACCTATAGGATTCCAAATTTGGTGAGTATTAGGAAAATAATAGAAGGCCTTTTATCAAGAAAGGATTACTCAATAAAAATAAAAGATGTTTTTGATGGTAAAAATTGGAGGTTTTGCAATATATTCCTCAAGCGTCCCAAAGAAATCATGGATAACATCTCAAAGGTTAAAATCCGTCTCAAAAACTCATACTATGACATCCTTATATGGTCTCTAACTACGAAAGGCTTCTTTACAAGCAAAATTTACTATACTATCATGGACTCTAATGTGGACAGGAAAATTGATTTTAAGTGGGTTTGGGATTTAACATGCCCAAATAAATTAAATTCTTTCTATGGCAATGCCTTCATAAAAGAATCCCTGTAGATAATACTTAGCTAAAATTGGTTTAAATATTTACCCAAACTGCCCTATATGTAGAGACCATATAGAAGAATACATAATGCATGTTTTCTTCACCTGCCAAGCCAGTAAATATTTTTGAGACAGTCTTGGATGACAAAACTTCAATAAGGAGCATGGTGATTATTGGTTAATCCAACTAAAAAACTTTGACTACCCGTTAAAAGATAATCTTTTAAATTGGAGTATTTTCTTCCCATTTGCTATCTAGCATATTTGGATAAACATGAATAATAATAACCAAAAAAATACAAAACCTATCAATATCAACCACATCATTGCTAGGGCTACTGAATTTTGCCTCTTAACTGAAAATAGTATTCTGACTTCTCCAAAAAATCACATCAATACTAAATGGCATACACTCCAAAGGGATGGTTCAAACTAAATATAGATGCATGTTTTTTAATAAAAATTTGCAAAATTATGGCCTGGGTGGAGTAATTAGAAATGCTAATAGTGATTGGATAGTTGGCTTTGAAAAATCAGCTCATGCAGGTGGGTCACTACATGCTGAGATCAAAGTATTACTAGCAAGACTTAAAACAACTCATACTTGGGGGATGTTCCCTCTCCAAATTGAAACAAATTCGACAGAGGTAATCTTGTCAATCCAACATGGTAATAATATTTATGCTAAAATTGTCAACAAATGCAGATTGCTAATGCTCCAACAGAGGCATGTAATCATCCATCACGAGTTCGGGCAAGGGAATAATGTAGCCCATCAGATGACAAGAAGGTAACTACTGATCTTAAGAAGAAGAAAGTTTTTGTGGAACCACCAGATGGTATAAAAAGTCTAGTAGAAAGTGATTTACTAAAACAATATGTTTTTGGAAAACTACTATCGTATCATGCTTATAAAAATTTACCAAGCCTACGTAACCAAAGTATCCTATGTGACACTAATTACGAATATCATGTACTGCATGTTCCATATATATATATATATATATATATATATTCTCTGTTTGCTAAAAAAAGTAAATACATGAATTATATATGGATTTAAATATGAAAATTAGTAAAAATAGTGAGATTTTGAAAGAAACCTAAAAATTGATATTTTTGAATTTTTACAACGAATCTGGACATGAAATTAAGAATAAATTATATATTTGAGTTCGTGGTGTTATGGGTAAAGTTTATCTTTGAATTTTTTTGGAATCTTGGCATGTGAACCAAAGGGTTGGCCTTGTTGACTTTTCGAGCAAAGCTGGAAAGTGTTATAAAATAATTAATTATGATGTTGGAATATTTTTTTTTACTATTTTTCATTATTATTTGAATAGTTTCAGATCGATGGGCCTTTGGTTGAGGCGCTAGAAAGGCGTTGGAGCTGGCTGTGAAACTTAGGAGCAAGGTAAGTCTCATGTCTAACCCTGTGAGAGGAAATTTACCCTAACCCTGTGAGGGGGAATTTACCCCCTAGGTGTTATAATCTTATGTATTACATGCTGTGGGAGCTACGCACGCATGAGGTGACGAGTATCTGTGCATATGCTGAGTTCCTGATTATGTCCGAGTAGACTTAGGTTCACGCCATGCTTTAACTACACTATTTGAGTTGTCCTTGCCTATTAAATTCCTTTATTTTATGTTACGACTTGAGACTAGGCTTTCCTACAGTAATAAACTTGCTACTGTAGAGATTTGAGTAACTACATGATTAGACGCAGAATAATTATGCTTCTTTTACGAATTTCTATCGCGTTATGCATTGTCATCGAATAATTTTCCTTAAAATTCATAACTCATATGTTTATGTGTGATTGAGGTCAATGACCCCTTAAATCTTCTTATTATAATGGGATCTGGCCGTTCGCATCGGCAAAATTATGAAACACACTCTTATGGAAACAAACTGTTTGCCTCGGCAATATAATACATGCATCTATGGTTCGTGCCGTTATACCCTCGACAGTGCAAACATTATAATGGATTGATCGTTCACCACGACATTTCTTAAACACTCTTATGGGATCGGGTTGTTCCCTCCTGCAGCGTCGTGCATAATATTTGACAAGAAACCAGGATATTCGTATATTTTTCTTGACTTGAGTTGTGACGATCTTTTTGGTGAGGCCCATTTTATATACACTTCGATTGAGGAGGTAACTGCTAAGCGAGAGCTTAAGTTTACCGTTCAGAGACGGATTGTACCTTGTATTTATATTTGTTTATATCGTTTATTTGCTCTGCCTCATAATTGTTTACTTCTTATTATATATGACTTATTGGACCACGAGTAAGTGTCGATGTCAACCCCTCGTCACTACTTCTCCGGGGTTAGTCTAAATACTTACTAGGTACGCATTGATTTATATACTCATGCTACTCTTTTGCACTTATTGTGCAGGTATATATTTCTGATGGTCTTTCGGGCGCGAAGGCGCAACTATTGCGGGAACTTACGGTGAGCTGCATCCCATGCTACGATCCGCAGCATGCAGAGTCTTCATCTAAATTATTTACATTTCTTTATCTAACTTGTATACTAGACAATTGTTGTATTATTATCGTACATTCTCGTAGATACGCATGCACTTGTGACATGAAATTTTGGAGGTTCCTACTGGGTGTTTAGTATGGTAGTTCACGTAATTATTTTCATTTCACCTTGAATTTTTTTTTATACTATTTAATTTATAAAAGTTATGATTTCAAAAGTAATTAAATTGAGTAATTAAGTTGATCAATCACCGTTGACTTGTCTGACGCCGGCGTTAGGTGCCATCATGACCTATAATGAATTTTGGATCGTGACATTGGATAACATTGAAATATTTGAAGGGAGATAAACCGAGAAGACATTTAATTCATTTTTTTAATTTATGTTATTTTATAAAACATTAAGAATCGAAATAAAAGCCTAAGTATTTTAGAGAAAAAACTCTTCAATCTTAAATCTCGAAGGGCTATATGCTTTTACAAAAACTAAAAAGAAAGTACGATAAGTTGTAAAATTGTAATTAATAAAATTATAAAATTGGGACATAATCTAAAGTGAATATATTAAATTAATGTTTGAGGACTTCTTCAAACAATTTTTTTCTGTTATTGGATTAGCCATATGGGATAATTATTCACCATTTAGAAGCTTTATTTATAAATCAAACATAATTAAATAAATACTATAATATGTAATTTTCTTACAAAAATTATTCATTGAGATGGGGAACGCGTACACTAAAACTAGTTCTAAAAACATACAAATACTTATCCACATTAAATATTTTCACATAATAATTACTTAAACAATTAACTTCAAGAGTTGCTCCCTGATTATTATGAAAATACATATCACTTGATCAGTATCTCACATCTATTGGATTAATATAAACACATATATTGATAAGTTACAATAAAGTAAAATATCAACGCGAGGAAAAGACTTTAATAGTCACTAAAATATGCCTATAGGAGTATTTTTGCCCCTTATCTGTACCACTGAATATTAAATATCCCTTATCTATATAAAAGTGGATTGCTATGGTCTAATCCTTAACATGATTTATTAAATTAATGAAAAAAGCTTCAAATACTGTTAAAAATAATATTTTTAAATATCTTGTTAGTATCCCATCGCTTATTTTTCTGCTTCATTCTCTCGCTCTCCTATCCATCAGACCCTCTTTCTCCTGAAATCCATAATCGAACTCCGTCCCTTTTCTCCCAAAATTCTTAGAAATTCAACTCGACCCTTTCTAATTTAGAAACTATGAGCCCTAGAAGAATAAGAGATGTTGTAATCAAAGAATCAAAGTTCATGGAATCAAAACAATCAAAGTTCGGTAGAAAAAAATCGAAAAATAAGCAATGTTATATAACCATCTAGGAGTTCGATTAAAGCCATGCATTGTTTAATTTATACTGCATCTTCTTGCGATATGTTACCAATTCGTGTGATTTGCTCGTAATAAAGTAATTGAAATTGAAGCTTTTGAAGCTACGTTCCGTACTAGTTTTTTTTGAACAATCCGCTAGGCAAGCGTCTAGGGCTAGTTTTCATTAATAATAATAAAAAGAAAATTACATCAAATAGGAAAAATAAAATAACGGAGGACTATCACCGGTATTGTTACCCATATAACAACAACCGGCGTAAACCTTACCTTATTAATCCTATTGAGGCCCATAAAAGCCTCAAGAACTAACAAGCATGCAAAAAAAAGAAGTAGCAAGAACTAAGAAAAGTATGATCATCACAGAGTTTATAACATGCTCTGTGATGATATTACATAGAGAAATACTAATGATATGGAAAATTTAAAAGTTGAAGAAGTCATGTTGTTGCTCTCTTTTCTCCAATTTTGTGAAAAATACAATTTGTAGATTAATGACTTCGTCCATAATTTTTGTCAATACTGCTTCAAAATTCATGCTTTGTTCCTCGATCGATTGGACTTTGTAATAATTGTTTGAGTGCCTGTTTTTGTTTTGCATTTCTCATTGAGGGTCTCCTTATGTTTGCGTCTTCAAACACCCTACCGTCTCAACTTCTATCCCTTTGACGAGACTTCTTACTTGTTTTACTATGCATTTGTGACAAATCACCTTTTCTTGACGCATCTGCCCGGCATTGCATTAAGATATCATCTTCCTCCCCTTCTTCATATATATGTCTTCCTATCCTCGCATCCAGAGGTTGTTTGTCAAGTAGAGTGTTTTCTGGGGCTGTTGATATGAGCTGGTTCTTCCTCGACTGTGTAAATGGTACTGTTTTGCTATCGACAGAAGGAAAATTAGTCATTGTATCCGACATTTTCCTCTCCTCCAAAGTAGTGATGGACTTTATTGGTACAATCTGATTCTGGGCAGATGTTAGCAGTGTTGTTGCGTTTCGAGCAGCAGCTGATGTTTCACCTGATTTTGTAGTATTTTTTGGAACAAATACTGGAGCATTATGGTTCAAGTTGCTGTTTGTGTTTGCTACAGGTTACAAATTTGCAGGACAATTGATTGTCGTTGATTTCCTTTGAAATTTTGGCTTGAACTGAACATCAATGTCCTCTCCTGCACTGTCGTCATCAAACTCTTCGTCTTCTGCTGAAGATGTGTTAGAAACTACGCTTTATGCTAGAGGGGGGGTGAATAGCGTATTAATAGAATTTAGCGTTTTCTTGCGGAATTTAAACTTTGCAGGAAGTAAAATAAATGCAGAAAAATAAACTTACACAAAGATGTATACTGGTTGGCCACCAACGTGGTTAGTCCAGTCCCCGAGAGACTCTCTCGAGATTTTTCACTATCTTGTTAAGCTTAAGGGTGCTCAACAAACCGTTACACACTTGAGGACACAAGCCTCAAACAGTTGCTCGGAGATCGCAATCTCAAAGACTTCACCCAAGGAAACGCAAGTTCCTTGAAACAAGAGAATCGCAATTCTCTTACAAGTATATCAAATACTTGGACACTCACTTAACTAAAGTACTCCTTATTGAGTAGATATGAGTAAAAGAATATGTTCAAGATCACAACAACTTTAAGCAATAATATGGCTCTCAAAAGCTTTATGAAATGAGTAGAAAATGAAGAACAATTGAATGAAAGCTTATAGCAATGTAATGATCAGTTTGTGTATGTTGTTGTTTTTAAAACACTGAAATGAAGCTGTATTTATAGTTGAAAAAGTTGGTTCAACCGTTGTCTAATTGCCAATTAAGGGTTGCTGAAATTACTCAGTGATAATCGATTATTAAGACCAAACAATCGATTATCTGCCAGTCAGTTTAAAAATCAATCCCAGATTTAACGCTTCACAATCGATTATACATAATCTATAATCGATTACTGGCAATATTCAAAATCAGATAATTGATTACACTAAGTTCATAATCGATAACTTTAGCAACGTTCTAAAAATTATTTCCAGATTTTAAGCAAAACATCGATTATATAAAATCAATAATCGATTACTTCAGCAACGTTCTAAAAATCATTTCCAGATTTTAAGCAGAACATCGATTATCTAGAATCAATAATCGATTACCTTATGGTATTTGAAAATCATTTGACAACGGCCAGCTTCAACAATCGATTGTCCTTTGCAACAATCGATTACTTGTTATTTTCTGAAAATCATAAAACTTACTGTCTCAGTGATAATCGATTATCTAAAGACATAATCGATTACTTAATTAAATTTAAAATCACTGGAAGACATCAACTCAACACAATCGATCACCATTAGTTCATAATCGATTATTTTGAGTATTGAAAAACTTTACCTCAACAACAATCGATTGTCATTTGTGCACAATCGATTATCATGCAGATTTGGAAAAACCTAATGTTCACTGTCTTACTCACAATCGATTACCATTAATTCATAATCGATTGTCATGCAGTCTTGGCTCAGAAACAATCGATTATCATAAGTACATAATCGATTATTTTAGCCCAGATTTTTGAGGCATGTTTAGAAAACATTTTGTCTAATGTAAATATGCATGATTTAAAATTTTTTTGACACAGAATTAAATATGCATGATTTTGGAAAATAGTTTTATGAGAGAGGCCATACTATGAGTCAAGTTATAGGATCGAGATTACAATTTAGAACAACTCAATAACAATTAAAAGCTATATCTTGAACTTCAATCTTATTCGCAACCATTGTGCGCTTGTACTTGAATTCCGTCATATATCAATTTTTGCTTCGTTTGTCATTCATCAAAACCTACAAAAGAGTACACGTTTAGTATATTGCATTGAGAACGTGTTTCTAACAAGATGAATAACCAGCAAGTCCTTCTCCCCAGCCCTCCTCATCGTCGTAATCTCGTTGGTCTTTCCACAGTTTTGATTTAATGACCATGACCCTCATCGTAATGGTTGGAGAAATCTGATTCTTGGCCATCTGCAAGTTCTGTCCAGTGCTAATTCCATCATTAATTGACATTGGAAAGTGCAGCAAATGAGTTTGAAAAAGTATGTGTAGCTGGACTCTTATCTGCAATGTGCATTTTATTTTTGGATTTTGGAGTTGTTGTCTAGAATTGTTTGAATCATCAAGTACATTTGTAACTGTCGACTTCTCCCCTGGTTGAAATGACAACACAGTATGATCTGTAACAGTTTTGAAATTATCTGAGGCCTCCAACTTAGTTCCATTTGCTTGACCAATCAGAGTAGTGTTATTATTGTTAGTATTCTGAATTATCTGCTGCTGCTCGATCAGCTTCTCTTTACTGGATTTTGCATCGTCATTTTCTGGATCTGTATGTTTCAAAATTTATACCATCTTTTCATTTACAACAATAAAAGGTAACTTCAGTGGACCAGTATCTCGCATTGTACAAAACTGGGCAGAATCATTTGTGTCACCCTTTGGCCTTGGAAGAGCTTCTGCAGATGTAACATTTGTAGCAGAAACATTTTTTTTAGCTCCTAGCTGCTGCACATTGCACCTGTGATGTTGTCCATCAAGATCAAACATCTGTCCGGCCTGTGCACTAGTAGTAAAGTGATCTGCAGAGGTCTGCATTTTCCCAGCAGTATCCAAATTTGATACCATTTTTTCACTTACAACCTTCAATGGAACAATATGTTGCATTTTACAAAATTGGGCAGAATCACCCTTTGGCCTTGGAAGAGCTTCTGGAGATGTACCATTTGTAGCAGAAATATTTTTTTGAGCTCCTAGCTGCTGCAAATTGCACCTGTGATGCTGTCCAACAAGATCATACACCTGCCCAACCTGTGCACTAGTAGTAATGTGATCTGCAGAGGATTGCATTGTCCCAGCAGTATCCAAATTTGACACCGTCTTTCAACATTCAATGGAACAGTATGTTGCATTTTACAAAACTGGGCAGATTCACCCTTTGATGTTGGAAGAGCTTCTGCAGATGTAACATTTGTATCAGAAACATTTTTCTGAGCTCCTATTTGCTGCACATTGCACCTATGATGCTGTTCATCAAGATCAATCACCTGCCCAGCCTGTACACTAGTAGTAATATGATCTGCAGAAGTCTGCATTGTCCCAGCAGTATCCACATATGATCGAGCATAAATTGTAGAAGCAAGTACATCTCTAGAAAGCTTAGGAGGTCCTTTATCTTACTTCAATACCTCCTCCATAAACTCCAGTGGAACTGCTGCATGTTGTGCATCTGATACCCCAGCAACCACAGCAGTGGTAGGCACTAGTTGTTGATTTGCATCACCCCTATCATTCACAGCAGGTTGTGTAGTCTTAGAATCAGCAATATGTTTCGTAACATCCTTTACAAAACCATGTTGTACAACTGAATCAATTCGACCAACAACCTCCTTCAAGCCATCTTTTTCATGTAAATCCTTAGCACCTTGTTTAGCTCTTTTATCATTTAGATAGTCCCTTGCATCCCCTTGTAATTTGTCAACATCATCCCCGTCATTACCAAGCAGATCACTGACCAGATTATCCTCTGCCACCTCCTCTGCTCCAGCTTTTTCTTTTTTGATTCTACAGGCCTTCTCATTGTGACCTTGATGTTTGCAATAAGCACAATACTTAGGAATGTTGTCGAACACTATTTCTTGATGGAACTCGACAGATTTACCCGAAACTGAATATAAAATCTGCAGCATGACCTTTTTAGGATATTTATCCAAAAGATCAACTATAACCTTAACTCTCGCCGCGCTAGGTCTCGTTCTATCATGCGTCGCCTTGTCAACAGCAAAAAGTTTTCCCACAGCTGAGGCTATAAACATTAACCATCTCTTAGCAAAGAGATTTGGTGGCAGACCTGGAAGGAAAATCCACACGACTGCCATCGACGTCTCCTCCTTCGGATTGAATCCCAAAGACCATGAGAATGTCCTGAAGAAATAATCGTCGCCTTTGAATTAAGATATCCAGTCGACTTTGAAAGGAAGGGAACATAATTATTGAAGAGATCAAACCTGATTAACATATGACGAAATTCCAACTGCCTAATGTTACATTGACCTTGAACATCGAATTGCGACGAAAATATTTTTCGCACTTCCGATAGATTAGGTCTGCCATAAGAAAATTTTAACACAGCTCTATGCTTTGAGCCTTTTTTAAAAAAAAGAATTCAATCCTTATGCTTCATGACCTTGTGGTGAAAAAAAGGTGGAAAATATATAATCTCTCACAGAATATATATATATATATATATATATATATATATATATATATATATATATATATATATATATATAATCTTATGCTTCATGACCTTGTGGTGAACATTCCTATATATATATATATATATATATATATATATATATATATATGATTATTTTAGTTTGAATTGGTCTATTAGAATATAATTTTCTGCTTAAGTTTTTCAGCTGATACCAATTTAAGGAACCGTACCTAACTCCATATAGGTATATACACTGATTAATTCCTTTATTTTCTTCTAAAAATTGGGTATATTAATATACTTATGCATAAAGCCAGCTTCAAAATTTATAGACGAGGAGTGAATTTTTTTTCTAATGTTTATGACACAATTTTTTCTAATGTTTATGAATACATAGATTGAGAAATAGTAGAAAAGTGAAAACTCTGCACAAACACCCTCTGTGTGTGTGAAGCTTCATGCATTCGAATGTGTTTTCCTGAACCTTGAAAAGGGTATTTGATTCTGTAACTTTTTATCTTCTCTGATTACAAAGTTGGTGAATAATCTTGCACTGGAAGCAGAGGATTTCAAAAGTGCAATTTTGAGTATACAAGGTCATGAAGCGATGGGATACTAACGCAATATTTAACAGCGTTATTTTTAGCATTATTTGAAGCTTTTTCCGTTAGTTTTATAAACCTTGATTAGGGTTAGACCATAGATGTCCACTTTTACAAATATAAGGGATATTTTATATTTAATGGTATAGATAAGGGACAAAAATACTCCTATAAGCATATTTTAGGGACTATAGCTGATTTAGAGTAGTTGATAAATATTAGGTGCTGAAAATACGTTTAGGTGCTGAAATTGATTTAAAAAATAAGTAGTTACATGTTTCGATAAAAGTGTTGAAACTAATAATATGTAGCTGAAGCACTGGGTACACGAAGAGTTTTGTTTTAAAAAGAAGTATTTTAGGGATAAAATAATAAATATTTTGGTCAAACTTAAAGTCGTTATAAGCTGAAATATGATAAGTTGGGGGAGACCAACTTATGACTTTTGGTTTATTTTTAACTTATAAGTATTTTTAATTTTACCAAACACATAAATAAACCAAAAAATTACGTATAAGTCAATTTGGCCAGCTTATAAGCGTATCCAAACACCCTCAGAGTCTTTTCCTCTATGAGCGCAGTAAGGGGTCTTTTGGTAGGATGTATAAGAATAGTGCGGAATACAGTATATTAGAAATGCATGTATTAGTAATGCAAGCATTAGTTATGCAAAATATTATTTCTTTTCTATTGTTTGGTGTGGTGTATTAAAATTATAATGCATAGCATAATTTTAAAAAAAAATAGGTGCTTATAAAAATACCCTCCATATTTTCTAGCTTTAAGGGATTTTAAGGACAATTTTATCTTTAATTATGCTAATGCATGCATTAAAGCCTTGGTATTACTAATGCCATAGTTTTCTATGCATTACTTATGCATAGGATAATGCCAAGTATAGTATATAATTAAAACAAGTAATAGTTATACACAAGTTGAAAAAAAGTACCAAACAATATATTAATAATACATTGAGCTAATGTTTGCATTATTTTTTCTACGGAAAAGGGCCTAAAATGCCACTTTACTATATGAAATATGACATCAAAGCCATCCATTAAAAGTTGGCCCCTTAAATGCCCTTGCCGTCTAAAAATGGGCTCAAAAATGCCCTTACCACTAACAGAAGACATGTAAATCTACGTGGAATTATATTTGCCTATTTAAAAACGTAGAAGGGCGGCATTTTAGACCCTTTTCGGATTGTACTAGGTCATATACGAGTCAGTTATAACAGTCAATTCTCAAGTACTTCACACCATATCAGTTTACTCACACACCTATTTTAGACCCTTCGTTGATGTCTGGTTTTTCCTACTAATTGGGTCACCTTGTCGATTTCGAGTTGGGTTCTAGTTTTGGTTTAATTATTTTCATCTTTATTAGTTTGTTTTGGAGTTTCTCTAAGACAATGTTGCAAAGTTAGAGTAGCTTAAATGGGTCGATTAGGAGGTATCGTTGTGGACTTGCTGCAAATTATTTCATGGTGTGAACTCCTTTAAATGCTGGGAGAAGATTTTTCAAATGTCCTAAGCATGAGGTATGTAAATTTGTTGATGGGTTCTTTTAATTATTTCGATTTGACTATAATTTCTTTTTTTTTATTTTAGGATGAAAAATGCTCCTATTGGGAAAGGCAAGGTGATGAGCTTCCTCCTAGACTTTCAAATCTCATATGCCGCTTAAAGAAGGGGAAGAAAGCTCTAATCCGTGAAAGAAATATACTCCAAAGTAAAGTTGCCGATCTGGAGAATGTTATGATGCTCGTCGATCAAGGAGGAATAGAATCTTTGGAATAGGAAAGAAATGTTCTAATGAAGAAAGTGATTGATTTAGAGTACTTAGCTATGTGTGATGCTAAATGTCGGAAGAAGACATGGAATTTCTTTTGTGTGGTATTGAGATATTTTGTTATGTTCTTTGCATTAAGGGAAAATGATATGCAATGTTAGTGTTATTGTGGCTTAATTGTTGTATGTAATAAAAATTTATGTTTTTGTGCAAGGATTCAATGAAGCCATTCTCATTCATTTGAATGTTTTTGTCTATGATTGAGTTACTTGCTATGATAATTAGTTTGTGTCTATAATTGAGTTACTTGCTGTGATAATTATAGCGTTGTTGGTCTTAAATAGGTATGTGAGTAAACTGATATGGTATGAAGTACTTGAGAATTGACTACTATAACTGATTCGTATACGACCTTGTACAATTCGAAAATGGTCTAAAATGCCCTTCTACGTTTTTAAATAGACAAATATAATTTCACGTGGATTTATATGTCTTCCGTCAGTGGATAAGAGTATATTTGAGTCAATTTTTAGACGGCCAACTTTTAAGGCTTTGATATCCTAAAGTAATATTTGAGAATGCTAAGCTACAAGTTAACCAAAAAGTAAATAAATTTAACGAAAAATGGTCAGAACTGTCCCTAACGTATTGACTCCAGGTTAAAAATGCCTTCCGTTAACTTATTTTGAAAAAAATGTCCATGCCGTTAAAATTCTGGCATATTTGTGCCCCTAGCGTATTGACTCTAGTTTAAAAATGCCCCTACCGTTAATCTATTTTGAAAAAATGCCCTTATAGTTTTAAATATAAGTACATTTAGTTATTAGACTTAGGGGCATAAATATACCATATTTTTAACGGTAGGAATATTTTTTTCAAAATAGATTAACGGAGGACATTTTTAACCTGGAGTAAATATCTTTAGGCAGTTGTCACCCTTTGCCTAAATTTAAAGATACAAAGTCCAAACCCTCCCTCGCTCCCTACCCGCTATATCAATACTCGTTTCGTTTCATAGCCTAAAACGTTTTCCATCTCGCTCAGCAAAAATCGACTTCACCGAGCTACCCCCACTTCACAAATCATCTACTATATATATTTCTTAATAGATTACTTACAGAGACATACTATCAAGTTATCTTTTCTCTCTGCACCGCTGTCTACAGGGAAGTAGCGTTCAAGATGAGTTACAACAACGATCCGTGAGTCTCTTCTTCATTTCTTTTTTGAATCGTGATAACAAAGGATTAGGTTTCAATTGTTTCGCTTTGATTTCAATCGTTGTGGTATTCTTTTGGTGGGTTTTTTTGGCTATGAGATGAATTGGAGTTTCTGATGATGAAATTGATGGGGATTTTTATGATTTTTGGTCGGTTTGAGTTGTTTTGGGATGACCCGTTTTGGTGATAAATTAGTTTTTATCTGATGATGAATTGATCCAGATTTGTCTGTTTATTTGTGGGTCTTTCGTATTTTTGGATGACCCAATTTCACGATGAAGTGGATTAGGTTTCTGATCATTGAATTGATGTGTAAATTTGTGTTTTTTGTGCTGTTTTCCTGTGGTTCTGTATTATATCGATTTTGGATGACCCTTTTTGGTGTGATGAGTTGAATTAGGGTTTCCAATAATGAATTCGTTGCTATTCTTGTGGATCTTTTGCTTTGAAGAAGAGTGAAATTATGGTATCTAATGATGATTTATATGGAAATTTTTTGGATATTTGTGATTTTTTGTGGGCATGTCTCGTTTTGGATGACCCTTTTGGATGATGAGTTGAATTGGGTTACAGATGGCGAATTAATCGGGATTGTTTAATAATTCAGGTACATAGATGAGGAAGGAGAGGCGTTGGTAGACTTTGATGAGGATGTACGATCTGATCACGAGCAGCAGGAACACTTCCTTGGCGACAATCTGGACGATGACGATGCATGGAATCAGAGACAGCGAGAACGGTCACCTACCCCAGTGTATGATGATCCTAACAAATCTAAGCCCAGGAAGCGGTTGATTAAGAAAAATTCAGCTAGAGAGAGCACACCGGATATTGGGATAGGGGATGAGGATGCTTATGGCGGTGCTGCTGATGATGACATGGCCGGCATTGTGCGTGATGAGTCAGACGACGAAGGTGGTGGGAAGAGGAAGAGGTTTGGTATGGAGTTTAGTGAAGAGAAAAGGAAGGAGAAGAAGAGGAGAGACAAAGGAGAGAAGAAGTTTAAGTTGAGGAAAAATGGGGGTTATGCTGGAGGAAGCAGGTTGAAGGACCAGGAGGGTGATCAGGAGATGAAGGAGATGTGGGATACCATTGCTGGTGGTGACTCGGAGGTTATTGACCGATCATTTCTGTTCCAATAGCTTTGTAACTCTTCATGTATCACAAGGAACTGTTTATCTTTTCGTTTTTGGGATTCCTGACTAAAACATTGAGTTATTGAAGTTCCTTGCCCGGAAAAAGTTACTGATATTGCTAGTTTAGTCCGTATGAGTTACTAGGGTTGAATGTGTTTAGTTTTAATGACATGTTTCTGATGTCTTTGTTTTCAAATGTGTAGGATGACCAAGAAGGTCCGAAGACATTGGATGATGATAACTTCATTGATGATAGTGGTGTGGATCCAGCTGACAGGTATGGAAGTGACAATGAACCACGGTCTCCCAGCAGTGCTCCACAGGTAGAGTTTTGTCCTTATAGTTCGGTCCTGCTATATTTTTCATCCTCACATCCTAATATTGCAGTTTCCTTATGCACGAGGCTTTGTAAATTTCAATAGAAAGCGTGCTTGGTTTTTAGCTTTTTTGTTTTTGTCTGAGTGCGTCAGCGCCCGTGAAGCCAATTGGTGATGGTGATGTCATATTTGCTCGAATTTGATGTTTTTCAGGCTGAAGAAGGGGAAGAAGATGATGAAATCAAGAAGCTCTTCAAGGGAGGCAAGAAGAAAAAGAAAACTGAAAAGAGTGCAGCAGAAATTGCATTGCTAGTAGAGAATGTTATGGCTGAGCTTGAAGTTGTTGCTGAAGAGGATGCGGAACTGAATAGACAGTCTAAACCTGCTATAAATAAACTAAAAAAGCTTCCTCTTCTCATAGACGTCCTATCAAAGTGAGTGAGTTTGTCATTTTATTTTTTTTGGTAGTAACTAAATTTGTCTTTTTGGAGGCTAATATTTCTAGACTCACACTTTCAAATTTTCAATTTGCAGGAAGCAACTTCAGCAAGAATTTTTGGATCATGGAGTATTGACTCTTTTAAGGACTTGGCTTGAGCCCCTTCCAGATGGAAGCCTGCCCAATATAAACATTCGTGCTGCAGTCCTAAAGATCCTTACCGATGTATGAACGTGGTTTCTAGATTCAAGTTAGTTTCTTGTTCGTTTGCCGTAATGTTATATGACTGATATGCTTCGTGGTGATCCTGTAGTATCCAATTGATCTTGAGCAGTATGATAGAAGAGAGCAGTTGAAAAAGAGTGGTCTTGGAAAGGTACCTTTTACATAAAAGTGGTAATGCAATAGCTTTCGCGGAGGCATCTTGGGGAGACTTATTGTCTACTTGCTTGTTTTGTAGGTTATTATGTTCCTCTCAAAGTCGGATGAGGAGACTACGGCTAATAGGAAACTTGCTAAGGATTTGGTTGACAAATGGGTAAGTTGGATTTAACTATTCTTCCCCTTTCATGAATGGAAATGATCCTTATATATTGATTTTTACAAGAGGGTATCTACTTACTGGAAATTTTCCACCTAAGAACACAATAAATTATTACTCCCGTACTTTCCTTTTTATTCTGTTCCAAAACAAATGACACATTTCTAAATTTAGAAATAATTCAACTTTAAACTCTTTGATTTTACCCATTTACCCTTAATGAGAAGCTCTTATAGCCACATAAATGTCATGGCCCAATAAACTTTTTACCCCTTAAGCTTTTAAGACCACAAGTTTCAAAAGTCTTCTTTTTTCTTAACTTAAACTCCGTGCCGAGTCAAACTACCTCATTTAATATGAAACGGAGGAAGTAGTATCTTTTTGCACATATGTTATTGATTTTCTTATACTTTCGAGGAACTCTTGTAGCTTCTTTTGATCATCACCTTAATAGCATCATGGCCGTCAATTATAATTTTGTTCCTACACTCTCTAGTATATGTTGATTATGATTATGGTTTGTCTGTGGTTCTCCTTTGTCTTGTTTGTGGAGTTCATTTAAGTACCTGGTGTACGGAATAGGTGCTTATGAATGTGTAAAAATGCTGAAATTTGGTTGTGTTTGATCCAGAGTCGACCAATATTCAACAAGAGTACAAGGTTTGAAGATATGAGAAACTTTGAAGATGAGAGAGCTGCTCAATTTAGGCGGCCTTCCGTGAAAAAGTATCTAATATTTTCAGTTCTTCTATTGGTCTTTATATCAGTTGTCTAAGAAGAGTCCGAATCTTTACCATCCATGACTATTTTCTATCTTGACACAGACCCATGAATAAAGCTTCAGGAGTGGAATCCAGAGACGATGACCTTGACTTGGCTGGATTTTCACAGTAAGATGTTCTGACTTTGCACCTTTTGATCCTAGCATCTTTGAATTGAGTTCCGTCTGCTGCATCCTTATTCTTCTCGAGGTTTAATATGCTTGCAAATCTGCAGGGGCCAAAAGTCTGGTCCGTCATCTTCCAGGCAACTTACATCAAGGCCTGAAGCAATGTCAATGGATTTTGTGGTGCGTCCACAATCTAAGATTGATCCTGAAGAAGTTAGGGCAAGGGCCAAAGCAATGGTTCAAGACCAGCGCCGAATGAAGGTCTTTCCTAGTAAATTTATATTTATATTATGTTCTTCATTTCACTTTCGTTCATCGTGGCACTAGAGATAATTAAGAACAAATGGGTTTTTGATGCCTTTTAAATGAAATTTCTTACTTCATCGGGAAAAAAGCAACAAAAGGGGGATGCTTTTTATGATGAATCTGCCGATCTCCTTCTCAGAGGAGCCAGTAATAGCTTTCTACTTGACAAATGAAGTGCTCAATTTGTTTTTTAGTGATCATTGTGGTAAAGCAGCTATCCACTTAATTAAAATATTCTTGTGAAATCCGTTAATTTGGAGGAAATGATGCAATACGGGAGTCCCTGCCAGTCTTGATTTCATTTTTTGGGTGATAACCTGACATTTATCATCGTACGTGCTCTTAATCTCATTGAAATGGGGTTTATGGCGTGAAATAAACCTATATTTTCTCCTTTTTGAATATAGCTATTTTGATCTCTGGAAGTTGACTTCGTTATGATGTTATTGCTTTTGCTGCTATTAGGAATTGCTTCTGTCTAACACTGAACTATTGGGTATGTTCATGGCAGATGAATAAGAAACTGCAGCAGTTAAAAGCTCCAAAAAAGAAGAAACTCCAAGCCACAAAACTCAGCGTGGAGGGGCGTGGCATGGTGAAGTACCTCTAGGCTCTAGTTATTGTGCTCGCCCTTCTTATTAGGGTAGACCAGCCTGTTGGCTCAGCTATGAAACAGTTTCATGCACCTGAAGATGGGTGTTATGTTCTTAGGAGGATGTCATCTTCCATGTAATATGTCGGCATGTCAGCCAAATACCAAATTTAGGTAAGGTGGCTGATAACCCGGTTATATTTCATATCTCAGGTTCAACATATAAGGTTCCAAGTCATTGGTGTAATGAAAGTCACGGCTGTTGCCATGAGTTATGCAACTTGGTACATTACTGCCGTTTGGGATGTATTAGGTTGTTTCCCTCTATCTCTTTTGCCCAGGGGCTGTTCCCTTTCATTTGCTTTTATAGTATTCCCCAGAATAATTACAAATCTATGACCTTTGCATGATGTAGTTAGATGTATATGATTCGTTGAGAGTAAACACTTGACATGAAATTTTGCTTACTCACGCTATATTTGGGTTGTAAAACAAAATGCTGCATTACTACTGTAATTGATCTGTATAGCTAATACATATATCTATTTTCACCGTAGAACTCTACGTATATGTCTAATACAATGTTTGGCAGAGGTGGTTCGGGCATGTGCGGAGGAGAAGTCCCGATGCCCCGGTAAGGAGCTGCGAGCGGTTGGAGATTGTTGGCGGTCGGCGAGGCAGAGGGAGGCCTAAGAAGTATTGGGGAGGGGTGATTAGGCAGGACATGACTAGAATGCAGGTTTTCGAGGACATGACCCTTGATAGGAAAGTCTGGAGGTTTAGATTCAGGGTTGTAGGATAGGGGCTCCTAGAGTTTTTCGTACGCCTCATCCGGGGTTGGGTGTGGGTCAGCAGGGTTACCCATAGATGATTTGTGTTTTAGCGTATGTCCCCCCTATGACTGTTAGTTATGGTAGTTGCTGTATGATAGTATTGCATGCGATTGTATTTATGTTTCGTATGTTTAAATAATTATTTTACGCTATTTTCGCTATTTCTGCTGGAGTTACTAATGCTCTATTGTTTTTGTTTTTGTCTTTGTTTTGTTTTACTGCTGTTTTTCCTTTTGTCCTATGAGCCCGGGGTCGATTGGAAACGGCCTCTCTGCCCTTTCGGGTAGAGGTAAGGCTTGTCTACATATTACCCTTCCGAGACCCTATTTGGTGGGAGTATACTGGGTAGTTGTTGTTCTTGTTGTAATGTTTGGCTTTAAATATATAATATCAGTGTAACTTATGTGAGAATCCTTCTATATTTATGCATTATGAAATGTGAAATAAAAATAATTATATGTGTATTCTTTTTGGCAATCCACTAGGCAAGCGCCTAGGGTTAGTCTTAATTAATAATAAAAAATTGAGAATTACAACAAATAGGAATAAAAAAATAAGGGAGACTAGCACCGGTATTGGTACCCAATCACAATCCATGTATTATTAGTTGTCATATAATACATATGCTATAAATAAGACGTCTTTCTAATTGCGTGAAAATTAAATTAGTATGTAATCCAGAGTTGTACCTTGCAAACTAAACGTTGTACTTAGTTATTGTGAAATTTTATGCTTGAGATTATATTTTCTCATGCGTCTAACCAAACGGTTCTCACTGCATTATTATTCAATACATACCTTATGTATTATATATCCTGCATTTTGTTTATGGTCAAATGGACTATTAATGGTTTCGATTCTTTCAGTCTTTTTCCATTCAATTCTAATAAAATATGCTGATCATAAAGCCAGTACCTTATTTCCATAAAGATGAGCTCCAAAGCAGAGGGTTGTGTCCAACACTTCCTCTAATATAATGCGAATTTCCCATAACAATTTGCAGTACACTCCATTTTTGACAAGACTAGTTGAAGTCTTGTGGGTCCCCCCCCCACTTTTCCTCTAAAAAATTCTACTTTCTTCTCTATTTTTTACTTTTCTAAATTGGAGTACTGTATAGAAAAATTTATTCTTTGTACAAAATTTAGTATTATTTTTGTAACGTCTAGATTTTTTGTATAACTATAATACTACTACTATATAGTATAACGTTTTGTATATAATTAATAAATTATTTGATTTTAGTGTTAAACTTCACATATTTATGGTCGAGAGTTCAATTTTGAAAATCAAATATTGTATTGATTTTGGTATAACTAATGCAATTTATTTTATAAATAACAAAATTTGAATTTATTTTATAGGTCCAATTCAAGAATTTTTAATTTAACAAAATTCAAACTGAAATTCACACGCATAAAATGACACACATAAAATGACACACATTTATTAATTTGGCCCAACCAAGCTATAGTTAATTATTATGTGTTTCATTAATCATAATACTTAATTATTATGTGTATTTTTAATATTTTTTTAAAAATTTGTTTAAATTAAATTTTTTTGAATTGGACTTAATAAATATGAATAGCTTCCAAGCTCGATATTTGAGGTCTGGTAGCACCAAAGCATACTTAATTATTATGTGTGTCATTTTATATATTTTTTTAGAAATTTATTTGTTTAATAAATTAAATTCAAAATTTTTGAATTGGACTTAATAATTATGTATGGCCTTCCAGGCTCGATATTTGAGGCCCGGTCACACCAACTTATCCTTAATTATTATGTGTGTGAATTCAGTTACCGATGGAATTTATTAGATTAAAGAATTAAATTAAAAATTCTTGAATTGGACTTATAAAATAAATTCATATTTTATTATTTATAAAATAAATTGCATTAGTTATACCAAAATCAATAATACAATATTGATTTTCGGAATTGAACTCTCTACCATAAATTATGTGAAGTTTAATACTAAAATCAAATAATTTATTAATCATATACAAAATGTTATACTATATAGTAGTAGTATTATAACAATAACAACAACTACCCAGTATAGTCCTACAAGATGGGGTCTGGGGAGGGTAATATGTAGACGGGCCTTACCTCTACCCGAAATGGCAGAGAGGCTGTTCCAATCGACCCTCGTCTCAGTGAAGAAATGGAACAACAAAAACAAAATCAACAAAAGAACATTAGTAGCTTTAGCAGAAATAACATAAATAACTATCTAAACATAAGAACCATAAATAAAATAGCATGCAATAATATCTGACAGTAACTACCATAAATAGCATGCAATAATAAGGGAGACAATAGTAGTAGTATTATAGTTATACAAAAAATTTAGACGTTCTAAAAATAATATTAAATTTTATACAAAAAATAAATTTTCCTACACAGTACTCCAATTTAGAAAAGTAGAAAATAGTGAAGAAAGTAGACTTCTATAAAGGAAAGGTGGTGAGGGACCCACGAGACTTCAACTAGTCTTGTCAAAAATGAAGTGTACTGCAAATTGGTTTGGGAACTTCCAATTATAATACTGCAAAGTGTTGAGCACAACAATCGTAATATTATATTGCAAATTACTTTAACGATCAAATTTCTATTAAAGTAATTTTGCAATATAATACTGTGAATTACTTATTTGTATAACTTTGTTTTTTTTAGCATGGAAAAGGTTGTTTTTGTCCAAAAAAAAATCATTAGAAAAGTTTGGACTTTGCGTGTGTGTATGAGACTGTTTTGGAGAAAATGAAAGGTTTCAGCAAAGTGCTATATAGCCTGCCACTAAACATTAAGCTGCCTCCCAAATTTGAGCACTGACCTGGCAGTGGCAGTTCCTCTATAAAATAATATTCACTTGTCAAAACTTCAATAATAGGAGGCTGTTAGAGAGGGCGGTCCAATATTGTCGGTGGCCTAAAGTAAAATCTCGATAAGTGGTCCTAATTTGTTAACAAAACAAATTTATATATTTTTGTTTGAAATCTATTTTTTAACTTTTTAAAATAATAATATAATTAATCTGATCCATTTAGATTCTCTTAATACATTATTGATCCTAGTGCAAATTTTTTATAGGAATATTGTTTTATGAGGAATATAGGTATTTAATAAAAATTAATTCTTGTTATCTTATTGAGTATACTGATCAGAGCATTATCTTCTACTTGTAATATTTTCTTTAACGTCGGCTCCTACCCTCCAAGAACTCCCACTCGAACTCATAACCTCTTGGTTCAAAGTGGAGGGTCCTCACCACTAGAGCAACCCGCTCTTGTTAAAAATAAAAGATATCTTTATACCCTTTAAATAAAGAATCAAATTTTATCCACTAAATAAAAACAATAAAAGATATCTTTATACCCTTTAAATTATTAAAATTATTAAAATCTCAACTATCAATGCTAGTCACAAATTAAAATTTTCTTTCCTTTTTATATTAAGTTATTTACTTTTTAATATTAAGATACTTAATTTATATATAAAAAAATTAAAATTACTATCAAAGGAAAGTGGGGCTCCAAAATTTGGGGGCCCTAAGGCATTGTTTGTGCTGCCTTACCCTTGGGCCGCCTATGCTATTAGATTTCACATAAACAACTTATTTTGTCACTTCTTGTTGAAATGTTATCCTCTAACATTCGAAGACTAAGTGGGCGCTTGGACATAAGAATTGTAAAGTTTCAGCACAAATTGTTAAAAAATTTCAAGCGAAAATGATAATTGAAAATTTGAATTGTGTTTGGACATGAATATAATTTTGAATTATTTTTGAATTTTTGTGAGTAATTTAAAGTGCAAATTTTAAAAACTAATTTTATTTGAAGCTTTTAAATTTTCGAAAAATTTTGAAATTTATTTTTAAGTGAAAATTTCATTTCATGGCCAAATGCTGACTTCAGAGAAAAAAATAGAGAAAATAAAAAAAGAATCTTTTTTATTGCCAAACGGTCCTAAATACCCATTTGCTTTGTTAGTTAATTGTATGAGCAAATCAATGTTATTTTACTGGAACAAAGAAGAAGAACATAGTAGTACTACAAATGAACTTAGGAATGCAAAATTAAATCCTATTAACCCATGAATGTTTTTGGACCTAAGGAGTCCTTTTTCTTTTTTAATTTAAAAAAAAAAGAAAATCTTCTTTTAGGGGATTTGATTAGTTAACTTTCAATACAAATCCATGAATGACATGCTAACTATTTTTTCAAGGGTGAAGTTCATTTTTGAGATTAAAATAGAAAAAGAAATAAGGCCATATTTCTTTCTTTTACCATCCTCCTATATGTATTGTTAATTGTTAAAAAGAAAAATTAAGAAAATATAAACAATTCTAATCACATCTTTTTCTAACATTTCCTCGTATTGACGAGCAAAAAAAGCAGTGAAGCAACTTTGAACACTAGTAAGAATGTCAAAACTGGAGTGCTGCTTGACATAGATGTTGCCGCCATAGTCCTTTTACTCCTCTTCAAATCCATTTCCAATTCTGTAGCTTCCTCTACACACACTCCTGCAATTGTATGTTCTTCTCTCTATTTTGCAGTATTGATCTCTTGTCAATCTGACGGTAATCCAATTTAATGATGTGGGTCTTTTTCAAAATTCATTTTTTGATATTATAATTTGTAAATTGTTAAAGATTTGATCGTTTCTCTTCTAATTTCAGTTGTCTATACTATTATTCTTCCATTCTTTGGTGATTGAAAACATGCGTGCTAGATGACTGTCAATTTGATATTTTCTTCAGTGAGTTCTTTTTAATGAGATTATTAATATCACTGATTACTTGCCTATTTGAAGTTAATCCAGTTTCTTCATATGAGATTCTAGAAATACAGAGCTGAGAGTTACTGAGTTCATTTGACATTGTAAATTATGAAAGATTTGATCCTTTCTCCTCTAATTTCAGTTTTCTATATATATTTCCATTTTTTTTGGTAACTATGGACATGGGCGGAGGCGGATCGAGATTCTAAAGTTAGTAGGTGTGGAGGTCCTCTCTCTACTCCTTTGCCAAAATGGGTTCGAATTTAGCATAAATATAGTTCCCACAATGAGTTTGAATTTAGTACTACCTCTACCATATTTTATGCGACACTATTTCCTTAGTCCATTTCCAAGGATTAACACCTTTCTATTTTTGAAAAAGAATTTAACTTTATAATTTCCGTTTTTACATTTAATTACTTTATAGCCACATACATTTAGACCCTAAGTTCCAAAAGTCTTTCTTTCTTTGTTAAAACTCCTTGCCTAATCAAACTACTGTCACATAAATTGAAACTGAGCGAGTATAAATGTATTCTTAAGAACTTTTTGGAGTATATATAGGGTTCGAGCCGAGCCCATGGGCTGGAACCTACTGCTTTCAATGTACATACTAGTGGACAGATGATTATGTAGGCAGGAAAGTTCAGCCTTTTGTGTTCTTTCTTTCACAATTTTAGCGAAAGTAGGCGTTAAATGGTTTAAGCATTGATTTCTTTACCAGTTAACCAAACTGGGTAAGTCATCATATTTGCTTTCGTTGTTGTGAAATCAAGGATCTCCATTTCCTTTTATTTTGAATCATACTCTAGTTCTTTAGTGTTGGCATTAATTGCTCTTGCATAGAGCAAAATTGTACCAAAGGATTCATATAGTCGACCCCCACATTTTTTTGGATCGAACTGTTAAATGAATGATTGATATCATTCTTTTGTTTTTCTTTTTTCTTTAGTTCTTCACAATAAAATAAGAGTATTAAGAACGCAGTCTTTTCTGTGTTTCATTTCCCCTTTATCTTTTCTCGACAATGACTAAGAACTTTGTAATTCCGAATTGCAGCTAATCTCTGTCAAATAGCAGTTTCTCATTCATCCAAGAGAGAATTATAAAGAAATGGCTGTGTAAGTGTGTGTTTACTTGATATTCAAACGTGTTCGTTTGTACATAAACTTTCACAAGAATGTGTCTGATTGAAATACTGTTTATGGTTAACTAGTGTGGCCTCTGCTCCTGGAAAGGTTCTACTCACTGGAGGTTATCTTGTTTTGGGGAGGCCAAATGCTGGTATTGTACTGAGTACAAATGCTCGTTTTTATGCTATTGTGAAGCCACTTTACGAGGAAATTAAACCTGAAAGTTGGGCATGGGTGAGTGATATTTTCCGCACTAAAGTGGATAATCATTGATCAGAATCAGTTCAATAATTTTCTTTTTCTCTTATCAAGAAACTCTTTTGTATTAGTTTTGTTAGATATGTAAATAGTAGTAAAATAACCCTAATCCAATATGTATTAGGAGTAGGATAGGTTATGTGTATATATATAGGGCTCATTGTATCATGTTTAATATCAATATATCATATTTTTCTCCCGTGCTTTCTCGCATGGTATCAGAGCCATTGGTGAGATAATTGTCGTTGTGCTTCATTCCAACGACATCCGGGAAGAAATCAGTTGTCACCGTACAATTTTCCGGTGACCTAAGTGTCTTTTTACATCAAAGTCATTATTTATCAGTTTTGTGCAAAATCCAACACCACCATAAGGTCCGCAAGAGAATTCCGACCAAACCCCAGAAAATGTCACCTGAAAACACCCACCCACGCGCCCCCACGTGCCTGCCAGAGTTCTGCCGCCGGCGGCTCGTCTGTCCCACGCGTCGGCGCGTGAGGTCCCTTCCAGCCAGATTTTCAAAATTTTTTCTTCAGACAGCCTGTTCGCCTGGTGTTTCCGAGACTACCCATATTTTTACTTTTCAATTCCGACCACTTTGAATTTTTTCCGGCATCTACAATGATTTTTCCGGCAACTACAATAATTTTCCGACAAAAACAGTATTTCCTTCATCTGTTTCAGCAAGTTTTCACGATGCCTTTGGGAGTTGATGCTTTCGGGCCTAAAAACTCGGCTTCTGGCAATTCCGGTGTTATGATTACCTCAGAACCTTTAATGGGAGGTTCCAACTACTTAGCTTGGGCTTCGTCTGTCGAGTTGTGGTATAAGGTCAAGGTGTTCAAGATCATCTAATCAAGGAGTCTAGTGAAGGAGATGGAAAAGCCAAAGCACATTGGGAGAAGATCGATGCTCAATTATGCAGTACTTTGTGGCGATCTATTGATTCCAAGTTGATGTCCTTACTTCGTCCATTCCAGACTTGTTATTTGGTTTGGGAAAAGGCTCGTACTTTATACACTAATGACATATCTCGTTTCTATGATGTGATATCGCGGATGATAAATTTAAAGAAACATGAATTAGATATGTCTACTTACTGGGGACAAGTACAGGCAGTTATGGAGGAATTTGAGATGTTGATGCCAGTTTCTGCTAGCGTTGCAAAGCAGCAAGAGCAACGACAAAAGTTGTTTCTAGTTCTTACTCTTGGTGGGCTTCCTAATGATCTCGACTCAGTACGCGATCAGATTTTGGCTAGTCCGACTGTCCCCACAGTTGATGAATTATTCTCTCGATTACTTCGCCTTGCTGCAGCACCAAGTCACCCAGTGAGCTCATCACAGACACTTGATTCATCTATCCTCGTATCCCAATCAGTGGACAATCGGGCATCTCATACTATGGAGAATAAACGAGGAGGAGGTCGTTTTGGAAGATCTAGACCCAAGTGTTCTTATTGTCATAAACTTGGTCACACTCGTGACGTGTTCCTTTCTTTACATGGTTGACCACCCAAAAATGCTTATGTTGCTCAGACCGAGCCTACAGGTAACCAGAGATTTTCTGTATCTGAAGGGGAGTATAATGAGTTCCTTAAATATTGAGCAAGTAAGCAGACATCTCCACAAGTAGTCTCTGTTGCTCAGACTGATACTTCTGTTGCTGGTAATTCTTTTGCTTATGTTTCCTAGTCTAGTCCTCTTGAACAATGGGTTGTGGACTCAGCTGCTTCTGATCATATCTCTCATAATAAATCCCTTTTGTCAAATATTGCGTATTCACAGTTTCTTCCCAACGTTACTTTAGCCGATGGGTCTCAAACTAAAGCAAAAGGAGTTGGACAAGCGAATCCCCTACCCTCTGCCATTCTAGATTCCGTTCTTTATGTCCATGACTGTCCTTTTAATCTTGCATCTGTTAGTCGTTTGACTCGTGCCCTCCATTGCGGTATATATTTTATTGATGATTCTTTTATTATGCAGGACCGCGGTACGGGACAGACGATTGGAAAATGACTTGAATCAGAAGGACTCTACTACCTTAACTCACTAAAATCCTCCAAGGCCTATCTAGTTGCAGATTTCCAGACCTACTTCACAGTTGTTTAGGACATCCTAGCTTGTCCAAGCTTCAGAAGATGGTGCCTAGTTTGTCTAGTTTATCCACATTAGAGTGTGAGTCATGTCAGCTCGGGAAACATACCCACGCCTCCTTTCCTCGTAGTATTGAGAGTCGTGCAGAGTCTGTTTTTTCTTTAGTTCATTCGGATATATGGGGTCCTAGTAGAGTCAGTTCAACCTCGGGATTTCGTTATTTTGTTAGTTTCATTGATGATTATTCAAGATGTACTTGGATTTTCTTAATGAAAGATCGTTCTGAGTTGTTTTCTATATTCTAGAACTTTTGTGCTGAAATTAAAAATCAATTTGGTGTTTTTATTCGCACTTTTCGGAGTGATAATGCCTTAGAATATTTATCCTCTCAATTTCAGCAGTTTATGACTTCTCAAGGAATTATGCATCAGACCTCTTGTCCTTATACCCCTCAGCAAAATGGGGTTGCAGAGAGAAAAAATATGCACATTATTGAGACTGCTCGCACACTTCTCCTTGAATCTCATGTTCCGCTGCGTTTTTGAGGCGATGCAGTTCTCACATTTTGTTATTTGGTTAATCGGATGCCTTCATCTCCCATCCAGAATCAGATTCCGGATGAGGTATTGTTTCCCCAGTCACCCTTGTACTCTGTTCCCCCTCGTGTTTTTGGGAGCACTTGTTTCGTTCATAACTTAGGCCCCGGGAAAGATAAGTTAGCTCCTCGTGCTCTCAAGTGTGTCTTACTTGGTTATTCTCGTGTCCAGAAGGGCTATCGTTGTTATTCACCTGATCTTCGTAGGTACCTTATGTCAGCTGATGTCACATTTTTTGAGTCTAAGCCTTTCTTTACCTCTTCTGACCATTCTGACCATCTTGATATATCTAAGGTTTTACCTATACCGGCCTTTAGGGATTCTACTATAGCTCCTCCTACACCTTCCGCTACAGAAGTCTTACCCATTCCAACCGTTGGAGAGTCTAGTGTGGCTCCTCCTAGACTCCCTGCCACAGAAACTCCACTCTTGACATATCATCGTCGTCCTCGCCCAGCATCCGGCCCGGTTGATTCACGTCCTGCACCTGACCCTGCTCCTACTGCGGACTTGTCTCTTCCGATTGTACTTCGGAAAGGTATACGGACCACCCTTAATCCTAATTCCCATTATATCGGTTTAAGTTATCATCGTTTGTCATCACCCTATTATGCTTTTCTATCTTCTTTGCCCTCTATTTCCATCCCTCAGTCTACAGGTGAAGCATCGTCTCATCCAGGGTGGCGACAAGCTATGACTGACGAGATGTATGCTTTACATACGAGTGGTACTTGGGAGCTTGTCCCTCTTCCTTCAGGTAAATCTACTGTTGGTTGTCGTTGGGTGTATGCAGCCAAGGTTGGTCAAGATGGTAAGGTTGATCGTCTTAAGGCTCGTCTTGTTGCCAAGGGATATACTCAGATATTTGGGCTTGATTACAGTGATAACTTCTCTCCCGTGGCTAAGACAACATCAGTCCGCCTTTTTCTATCCATGGCTGCTGTTCGCCATTGGCCCCTGTATCAGCTGGACATTAAAAATGCGTTTTTACACGGTGACCTTGAGGATGAAGTTTATATGGAGCAACCACCTGGGTTTTTTGCTCAGGGGGAGTCTCGTGGCCTTGTATGTCGCTTGCGCCGGTCACTTTATGGTCTAAAGCAGTCTCCTCGAGCCTGGTTTGGTAAGTTTAGCACTGTTATCCAGGACTTTGGCATGACTCGGAGTGAAGCTGATCACTCTGTATTCTATCGGCATTCTGATTCGAGTCTCTGTATTTATCTGGTGGTCTATGTTGACGATATTGCTATTACCGGCAATGACCAGGATGATATTACTAAATTGAAGCAACATCTCTTTCAACACTTTCAGACTAAGGATCTGTGCACACTAAAGTATTTTCTGGGTATTGAGGTCGCTCAGTCTAGCTCAGGTATTGTGATCGCACAACGGAAGTAAGCCTTAGATATTCTTGAGGAGACAGGAATGACAGGTTGTAGACCTGTTGACACTTTGATGGATCCGAATTCTAAACTTCTGCCATGACAGGGGGAGCCTCTTAGCGGTAATGCAAGATATATGTGGTTGGTTGATAAATTAAATTATCTTACAGTGACAAGACCTGACATTTCCTTTCCTGTGAGTGTTGTGAGCCAGTTTATGGGTTCTCCGTGTGATAGTCATTGGGATGCAGTTGTTCGCATTCTTCGGTATATAAAATCAACTCCAGGTAAAGGTTTATTGTTTGAGGATCGAGGCCATGAGCAGATCGTTGGATACTCTTATGCTGATTGGGCAGGATATCCTTCTAACAGACGTTCTACTTTTGGATATTGTATCTTAATAGGAGTAAATTTGGTATCTTGGAAAAGCAAGAAACAGAATGTGGTTGCTCGGTCTAGTGCAGAAGCAGAATATCGAGCAATGGCTATGGCGACATGTGAGCTAGATTGGATCAAACAGTTGCTCAAAGAGCTGAAATTTGGTGATGTTAATCAGATGAGACTTGTATGTGATAATCAAGCTGCTCTTCATATTGCGTCAAATCCAGTGTTCCATGAGAGAACTAAGCACATTGAGATTGACTGTCACTTTGTCAGAGAAAAGATACTCTCGGGAGATATTGCTACAAAGTTTGTAAAGTCAAATGATCAGCTTGTAGACATTTTCACCAAGTCCTCACTGGTCCTCGTATTAACTACATATGTAACAAGTTCGGTACATATGATTTATATGCACCAGCTTGAGGGGGAGTGTTAGAATATGTAAATAGTAGTAAAATAACCCTAATCCAATATGTATTAGGAATAGGATAGGTTATGTGTATATATAGAGGGCTCATTATATCATGTTTAATATCACTATATCATATTTTTCTCCCATGCTTTCTCACAAGTTTTTCCTCTGTAAATTAGAGTATAAACTACCTGTTTCTTTGTTATACTTTTTCAGGCATGGGCAGATGTTAAGTTGACTTCTCCTCAGATGGCCAGAGAAACTATGTACAAATTGTCTCTTAAGCATTTAAAACTTCAAGCTGTCTCTTCCAGGCAAGTAGTGTAAATCTCAGAATTCGTACCTTCTCTATTGGAGGATCTATCATTATTTTGTTCTGTTTCTTTCTGAATCCAATGAGATTGTTTATTTAAGTAATAAGGACATTTGATACTTGAATTATTGATCTGTTTCCTTATTACAAGAAATAAATGTCTAGTAATGCAATAACTATTATGTTTGTTTAATCTCAGTGAATCAAGAAACCCCTTCGTAGAACATGCAGTGGAATATGCCATAGCAGCAGCCCATGCAACATTTGACAAAGATAAGAAGGATATATTACATAAACTACTTCTGAGAGGTAACTTCTGACACTTTACTCTTTTGCCTTTCTTTCCTGAAGATAAGATTGATCAATGAATTTAAATTCCTTTTTTGAAAAATCAATCTCTCAACTGTATTAGTCACGCAGGTCTTGATATAACAATCTTGGGTTGCAATGAGTTCTATTCGTATCGGAATCAGGTAGTCCTCCTTTGCAGCCTACATATTCCCAATAGGACATGTATTTAGAGATATATACTTATTACTTGTGAGTTTGGTGTTATTTTAGCATGGACTTAATGTAAAATCGGATAATCTGACATTCTATAATGTAATTTGTGCAAGCTGTCCACTCATAAGATTCATGTCCAGCAAATTTCTTTATTACACCCTCTGATCCATTTGTCCCGCGACAATCTTTACTCGAGCCTAAGATTACATTTCTTCTTGTAGTAGTAGTTAAAAGTTTGGTCGGATGATAAGGAAAAAAAATCAAATCATTTGTTGAAATTAAAATTTGATTGATTTTGAAAACTTGAGTGATGTGAATGTCGCATAGCAAACTATTATGTGTAAAAGTGTGCCAAACATTTTCTGGATTTGCCAAAATAGAATGTCTCACATATATCAGGATGGAGGGGGTATTGAAACACTGACATATTGCTATATTAGTTGTGCAATCTGAGCTTTGCCGAATTGCTCAGATGGTTTCAAAGAAAAATGCACTACTTCGATGACTCAGTCCAAATTAAGTAATCTAAGTTGAATATTTGTATCAGACAAACAAATTGCTCGAGTAATGTTTGACCAAAAATATTCTGATGTTAAAAAATGGTAGACAAGTCAAAAAGTGCTATGATATAATGTTTCAGTTACCTTTATGAAGATAATTGTTTTATTTACATAAGACCTGCTTGATTAAATAAAATATTGATGTTTACATCACATGCATTTTACATAGAAGTCAAACTAGAATAGTTGAATTTGGTTGATGCCACTTCCTTCCTTCTTTGATACTTCTTAATAAATGAGCATAGTACAAGAAATAGCAGTGGTCTTTGACATGGGGATTTTACTGTGGCTGGGATTGATCAACTTGGATGCATCCTTTTTCGTAGTTTAATGACTGACTCGGTTCAAGTTTCTTTTTGGAAGCCTCAGTTGCGCAAGTTAAAATTTAATAAAAGACATGGCAGCTGCTTTTATTATCTCCTTTTCTTTTTGTAGTAAGATAGTTGACACTATTCTGTTAAATACTTCTTGTAGATTGAAGCGCGTGGACTCCCTCTTACACCTGAGTCATTGGCTTCCCTTCCACCTTTTACGTCAATCACTTTTAATGCAGAAGATTCAATTGGAGAAAATCGGAAGCCTGAAGTTGCAAAAACTGGATTGGGGTCATCAGCAGCTATGACAACAGCAGTTGTGGCTGCTTTGCTTCATTATCTTGGTGTTGTTAATCTCTCCTCTTTGACTGAGGATCAATCCCACGGAAGGAAAGATGCTAGTAATCTTGATATTGTTCATGTGATAGCTCAAACTGCCCACTGCATTGCACAGGGTAAAGTTGGCAGCGGGTTTGATGTTAGTTCTGCAGTTTATGGCAGCCAACGCTATGTGCGGTTTTCACCTGAAGTGCTTTCTTCTGCTCAGGTGTTTCTCGCCTGTCCGATTTTTTTAATCAATTCAGTATCACAGTTTAACAATGGAAGGAATGACATGCTCTAATTTAGACTTGAGTGTAAGTTGGCAACCGGAAAAATGAAAACAGCGGGGGCTAGGTTGATATATTTTTTAAATTTTAATCTGCCAAAGACTTCTTCTCCTCTGAAGTTCACGGTAAGTCCATGTCAGAACTCAAATACCTTATTGAACAGAGAAGTGATAATTAAAGTTGATACTCTTTACAAAATGAGATGACTTCACATAAAAATATACATAAATTACATAGTTCAGGTGCTGTTTTTAGCCCAGAAGGTGCTATTCTTCTGTTTATTGTTAACTTTGATAAAATGACACTGTTCGGATTAGTCATGGCACAAATAAGGACAGCAAGGTGCAAAACTAATGCAGGGCTTGGCATGAAGTCTTGAGGAAGTGGTACCAAAGTATAAGGTGACAATAGTTTTTTCCTTGCAAAGTAAAGTTTTGGTGGAACTAAGTTGACTTGAGAATAACCCCTTGGTTCCTCTATGCGTTTAAGCCTTTAACTCAGAGCCCTGGTAAAACTTGCTTTAGACTATTGACATAGGTGCTAAGGCAAAACACTAGCGTGGTCACTTGAGGCTCTGTTTATGCCCACAGAATTATAATTATCTATGGCTATTTTCTTGAATTAAAAGAACAATAAGGGTTAGAAGGGAGTTGAAATTAAGATATTATCCGCTGTTGGAGATGTTGGTCATTTGCATACATCAAGCACAGTAGTCAGAAATTCACATGACCTACTCTCTAGTAAGTTTCTAGAACTACCTCTAACCAAAACTGTAACAGAATCTCAGATTTGGTGTTACAAAATACCTAAAAGGTCAACCATTTCGGTATCTAGTCTAAAGTTAATGTCGGGGTGAGGGGCAGTTGTATGATACGCGAGCCTTTTTTTATCTATTTGCCAAACTACTTTGGTTAAAGTCATCCATCTAGATCAATTTTCTTTGTCAGCAGATCCAATAGAGACACTTGTCATTTCAGGTGAGAGATTACATTTTTTATTTCATTCTGTGGCAAAAATGCGAAGGTCTGGAGCAAGGATTTCTGTTGTTAGTTGTTTATTTGAACTGTTCATACCTTCACAGTAATTAAGGAATGATAGCTTACGTGCCAGGCGAAGCTTATGGGACATGTGATGCCTTCTCCTATCAGTAGTTTGCTTTAACTTGAAGGAACAGTTGACAAGATGGGGTAGCTCAAGTGGAAGACCCTCCACCTCCGACCTCAATATTGGAGTTCGAGTCAGCAAAAGAGCAAAGTGGGGAAGGGCCACTATTGACTCCGGGGGAGGGAAGATGGGAAATGGGTAGGTGTAGGTTAACCATACAGGAAAAATAGCATAAAGGAAAAGCTTTGGTAGTGAAAAGATAGTAGTGTATGGAGTTAAGAAATACTGCAGGCTTTGCATCTTCTTTTTATTGAATCTTGTTTTCAAACTGCTCTGACTTGTTAACTATTTTGGATTTGCAGAATGCAGGTATGGCAACACCACTAACAGAAGTTATTGATGATGTCCTAAAAGCCAAGTGGGACCATGAGAGGACCAAGTTTTCATTGCCTCCATTGATGACTCTAGTGAGTGATAAATGATATTTCATATTCTCTTGAACATTTGTCTGGTTGACTGTGAGCAATTTCTTATCTGCTGCCAGTAAACTGGATGATAAAAGAAATCTGATTTACTTGCTAATCATACATTTCAAGTACCACTACTTCTAATTGAACAGCTTTTCATCCTTTTTTGACCTCCATGCTCGTTGTTGACTGGACATAAGATTGGTTATCAGGCTCGAACAACAAACAAGTTGCATACTTCAACTCCTTAATGTTGTTGTCAAATATAGATATACTTTTTGCTGGTGCCTAGAGCTACAACAATAATAACAACCCAGTAGAATCCCACTAGTGGGGTACGGGGAGGGTAGAGTATACGCAGACCTTACCCCTATCCCTACCCTGGAGGGGTAGAGAGGCTGTTTTCGGGAGATAATGGTGCCTAGGGCTAAACACACAAATTTTGTTTTGTTAGGATTAAGAGGTTTCTTCAACTGTGGTGGTTATTTTATCTTTTCTTGGAAGGTCACTGATGCTACTTATCATGCTTTTACTAGCCACTTTAATGGGATTCTTTGCCGTGGCTGTATAAACATTAAGATTTAAGATGTATCCTGTCTAAAAATTTTGACCTTATGCTAGCCTGCTATTATGGATTCTGTCTTGTTTTTTGGAGGCACTCTACTATACTATACTGCCACAGAATTTGACTCATCATTACTATGTCAATTGTCTGTGGTGCATGTTGTTTCTTCTTTTAAGTTACTGAAATTGATTGCTAAGCGTCTTGCAGTTACTTGGAGAACCAGGCAGTGGAGGATCTTCTACTCCATCAATGGTTGGTGCTGTTAAGAGATGGCAGAAATCTGATCCTCAGAGTTCTCTAGAAACATGGAGAAAGTTGTCAGAAGGAAACTCTGCCCTGGAAATGCACCTTAATACCTTATGTAAGTTGGCAGAAAGGAACTACAATGTTTATGAATGCGTCATCAATGCCTGCAGCCTGCTTACTGCAGAAAAGGTAAAACTCTTTTGGTCAAAACTGGAAATGAAGTTCAAGATCTAGTATTACATAGAAATGTTTGCTAACTATCCATAATAAGTTTTTTTCGCTTTATTTTATCCCTAACGGCAGGTATAGTTACCCTTGATGCGCTTAGCTGCTAACCTGTTCTGCAAAGGCTTAGTTTGCTAAGTATCCATGGGTGTTGAAGCTCTGAAAATTGATTCAATTTTATTGATTTGATTCCTCACCATAGCAATGACTACCTTCACTTTCTTGATAAGTCATACACCAACTACGCCTCAATCCCAAGCAAATTGGGGTTCACTACCTTCTTGATAAGTCATACTAATAAACCACAGAAAAATTATTACTACCTTAATAGGTGAAAAATGCATTACCTAAGAGCTAACACAAACATACTGCAAATGCAAGCTAAAGACATGTTGAATAAGGAATTTCTTCTCCCTGTTCTGGTTTTCTTTTCATTCTTTCAATTCCTTTTATTTTCATGATATAGTGCTACCAACCTTTTATGTACATGCCTCCCTCTTTCTGCCCCTTTTTTATTCTCTCCTGTCATAGCCAAATCAAGAAGTTTTATCCTTTCCTATTTTTATCAAAAACAAATTCCAAAAGATTCCTAAACTGTTTTCAGTACTTCCCGATCAACTTTTAATTTTTAACTGTATTTGTTCCTTGAATCATATCAATAGAGCGAAGGATGACTTTCTAGTTCCAACATAATGGATTGGCAAGTCTTTCTAAGGCCATGGACCCCCTTCCTCTGAACTTCAGAGTCAAAATCCTCCTCGTCAAGCATACTTCTTTGAGTCCTCCAAATCGTGTGTTGCAGCCATTAGCTGGAACTTCTTCTCCCTTAGCACTTTTATTGTATCATTTTGCTTAGAGAAGCTTCCATTATGTTGTCTAGGAGCAGAAGAAAAAATTCTTAATACCATCGCGTTTTAGAGGCAAGCAGTAATTATCTAAAAAAGTTATTCAATTCTTCTCTTTTTTGCCTGTTCGAATGATCATTTTCTCAGTTGGACATAGTTACACTGGCTAAAAAAGGCAGAAACTGTGCAAAGTTGCATTCCAAGTACTTCCCGTGTAAATATTTGTGTCTTTAAAATTTAAACAAGTATCATTATTTTTTGGTTGGATTATGTATTTTTCCTTCCGCAGTGTGAAATTTTCTTCGAAAACTTTAAGTTTCTTACCATTACCTTATTTAAAAAAAAAAAACTGAGTTTCTTCTGGTTTTCACCATGAACAGTGGTCTGAAAGAGCAAACGAATCAAGTCAAGCAGAAATTGTTAAAGAGTTATTAGGAGCCCGAGAGGCCATGCTTGGAATCAGGTATTATATGCGTAAAATGGGAGAGGCTGCAGGAATTCCGGTAAGTTTGTCAGTACCATGTAACTGAATGTTTCTATCTTCTCTCATCTTTCACTTATTCTTCACATAGATTTGAATGACGTCAGATAAAAATTTATTGGGACATCACTCTTAACCCGTCTGTAACCTTTGTTTCTGAAGAATTATCCTCAAATGCTACCTCTCTTGATGTACTGATGACCATTTCCTTATGGTTCATTTGAATGTCAAGAAAGTAAAAAGAGAGCGTTACAATGAAGTAAACGAAAAAGAAATAGTTCTCTTACATATGTTATGGCTTGGCATGCTGCTGCATACCATAAAATAACATAAGAATATGACTTAATATGATCAAAAGCTCTTAGGAAACAACTGCAATTGCTTCCGTCTCCCATGTTTTTGACCAGTCTTCCACCATGTATCAATTTCACAGATAGAACCTGAATCACAAACTCACCTTCTGGATACAACGATGAGTATGGAGGGAGTTTTGTTGGCTGGTGTTCCTGGTGCTGGTGGATTTGATGCAGTCTTTGCTGTCACTTTGGGGGCTTCAAGCAAAAATGTCACAAAAGCTTGGAGTTTGCTCAATGTTCTTGCTATGCTAGTGACAGAAGATCCTCGTGGTGTGTCTTTGGAAGACAATGATCCTCGGGCAAATGAAATCACTGCAGCTGTTTCTTCAATCCACCTTCAGTAATGACCTACGAGTATATAGGATATACATGCAATGGTTTTCTCATGCTATATGACTGCAATATCAGATTTTACAACATAAAAAGGATGTGTTAGAGCTCTGTACTGTAAGATCAGAATGACCTTTCATCAATAAGCAAGCACCAAATAAGAGCCTGTTGTATTTTTACCCAAAACTTTGATTTTGTTAGAATTAGGTCCCTTTTACTTCAGAACTCTGTCTGATTATTTTCAAATTTTGTGGAATCAAAAGGTTAGCTTCATTCGACCGGTGAATCAAAAGGCCTGCAATTTCTGCCAACTCGGCATGTAGTTTTCCTTTACAGTTATTTCTTCCTTTCCTCTTCCCCATCTGAAAATTCCTTTAGGATTTGTTAGGATCGGGAAATCGGGTTATGCAGTATTTAGCCAAACAATGTTATGACAATAAAAAATATAATGCAAGTTGATAACGAAAGCATATAAAGACGGTACAAATTTAACGTGGTTCGGTCAAAGTGGCCTACGTCCACAAGCACAGAGGAGAAAATTCACTGTAACAATAAGAGTACAAAATTAGAGTAAATACTCTAATTAATCCCAAATATCCTTCCGAAAGAATAACTTCACAAGATCACTCCAAAGAAAGGGGATCACACAAGTGTTTCCCAACATTCATCTCTCTTACAACCAACTCTCAATAAAGGAGGCGAGGAAGAAACAAAAAATGAGGACTCAAATCTTGAAGAGAGAAAGAAACAAGAAATAAAGACTCAAATCTTGTTGGTGTGTTGAAAATAAACTAATGGTCTTTCCTTTTATTGGCAAAAAAGTCTTAGCCTCCAAGCTGTAAAAGAAAAGATACAATTTTTGCAAATGATATCCACCACACAATGCAATATTTTGGTCCGAAAGAATATTACTAACAAAGTCTACTTTGCAAATAAGCTTACGCTGATGTGTTTATGGATTCCACTAGCCAAAATAGTGACCATGTTACAAATCTCCACCTTGGCGTAATTTTGGGTGATATAGTAAATTTGCTCCACGCTCTCCGTAAAAGCCCATATTGCCTAAATCATTCTTCATAAATAGCAATCAAGTACAAGCTCTCTGGAAGAGGCTTTGTGAAAATGTTAGTAGGGTTGTCTCTAGTGTTGATCTTCTAAACATAGACTTTTCCAGCAACAATGATTTCCTGGAAAAAATTATACTTGATGTCAATATGCTTCGTCCTCTCATGATATATCTGGTCTTAAGCCAAGTGAATGACTCTTTAACTATCACAAAAAATAGTAATACCACCTTGGTGTAAAGTGAGTTCAGCAAATAGAACCTTCAACCGTAAGACTTCTTTAATAGCGTCAGTCACTGCAATATATTCTGCTTCAGTAGTAGATAAAGCTATTACATGTTGTAATGTAGCTTCAAGCTAATAGCGCAACCACCAATGCAAAATACATAGCTTTAGTGATCTTCATTTGCCAAGATCACCTGCATAATTTGAGTCTACAAAACCAACTAAAGAGTTAGTATTTCTCCTGAACTCCAAACATGTGTTTGAAGTACCTTGCAAGTATATGAGAATCCCTTTCACAACTTGCCAATGTGCTTTACCAGGGCAAGCTATATATCGACGCACTACACTTAATGCCTAGGAAATATCTGGACGTGTGCACACCATTGCATACATATTATTGCCAACTGCTGGAATAAGGTACCTGTGCCATATACCTCTCTTATTCCTCGGACTGCGGTGGCTGGGCAGCTGAAAACTTAAAATGGGCAGCAAGAGGGGTACTAACTGGTTTAGTATCTTTCATGCCAAACCTCTCCAAAACTTTCTCCAAGTACTTCTTCTGGGTTAGGAATAACCTTTTAGCTCCCCGGTCTCTTTTGATCTCCATGTCAAGAATTTTCTTAGCTGCTCCCAAATCTTTCATCTTAAATTCAATTTTAAGCTGGCTTTTCAAATTGTGAATTTCTATCAAATCCTTAGCAGCAATGAGAATGTCATCAACATGTAGTAATAAGTACATAAATGAACCATCATTTAACTTCCGGAAGTAAACAAAACTATCATACATATTCCTCGAATAACCATGACCCAACATAAAGAAATAAAACCTTTTGTACCACTATTTTGGAGATTGCTTTAATCCGTACAAGGATTTCTTCAACAAGCAAACATGATCTTATTATCTTTCAATTGCGAATCCTTCGGGTTGATGCATGTATATTTGTTTCTCAAGTTCACCATGTAAGAAAGTTGTTTTAACATCAATTTGTTCTAATTCCAAATCATACATGGAAACTAAGGCAAGCAAGACACAAATAGAGCTATATTTAACAACAGGTGAAAAAATATCATTAAAAGCAACCCCTTGTACCTGACTATATCCCTTGCAACTAATCGTGCCTTATGCCTCGCATCTTCAACCCCGGGAATGCCTTCCTTTTTCTTGAAGACCCAATTGCAACCAACAATTCTCTTTCTTGATGGCGGTTTTACAAGAGACTAAGTATCATTCTTGAGAGACTCAATTTTTTCATTCATTGCGATCAACCACTTGGATGAATCAACACCAGAAACTGCTTCTGAATATTTGATGGTTCTCTAATTTCTTCAGTTTCCCGTGCAACTAAAAAAATCAAATTCAACATAATCTCCAAACCTTAATGGTTGTATATTTTCTCTTCTTGGTCTGTGTTTGACTATAGAATACTCCTCTTTTTCTGGTTCAACTTTAGGAGTTTCAACTTCAGAAATTTTAGCTTCTGGCTCAACTTTAGGAGTTTCAACTATATTTTGCTCCAAAGTTAGTGAGTTTGGCTCAGAAGGAATGCCAACTCAATCTTCACATGCTTCCTTGTATTCTTCCCTTTATCCGTATTACAAGAACTAGAAGACTCTTTCTGGAATGTATCATAGAGGATTCATCAAATACCATAGACAGTATCCTTTCACCTTAAATACATACCCAAGAAAAATGTATTTTTTAACCCTTGGCTCTAATTTTCCATCATTTACATGCATGTATGCAGGAAAACCAAATATTTTTAAATCAAAATAATTAGAAAGAGTATTTGACCTCATTTCGTCTGGAGTCTTAAAGTTCAAGGTTGCAGAAGGAGCACGATTGACAATATAACAAGCTGTAGAGATAACTTCTGTCCAAAAGGCGTTTGTCAACCTAGCATTTGAAATCATGCAGCGAGCCCCTTCCAAAAGAGTTTTATTCATCCTTTCTGCCACACCATTTTATTGAGGTTTCATTCTCACAGCACGGTATCGAGCAATTCCGTCATTCTTGAAAAATTCATTGAATTCATCATTACAAAATTTCAAGCCATTATCTGTTTTAAGCCGCCTAACCTGTTTTCCTGTTTGCTTCTCAATCAAAACATTCTATTGTTTGAAATTTAAGAAAACATCACTTTTATGTTTTAGGAAATAAACCCAACTTTCCTTGAATAATCATCAATGAAAGTTAACATATACTTGGCACCACCTTTTGACGGGATATGTGAGGGACCCCAAAGATCTGAATAAATATAATCTAAAGTACCTTTTGTTCTATGAATTGCTTGAGATTTGAAGTTGACTCTTTTCTGCTTCTCTAACACACAATATTCACAGAACTACATATTTCCAGTACTTTGGCCACACAAGAGACCTCTTTAGTTGAGGATGGAAAGACCTTTTTTACTCATATGCCTAAATCGCATATGCCACAATTTGGTGATGTTAGAATCCAATTTATCTGATGTTGAAACTGCAAAAACATCTGTAATAGTAGATCCTAATAGAGCATACAACGTACCAGATCTGCATGCTTTCATGATCACAAGAGCACCACGAGAAACTTTCAGAACTTCACCTTCACCAATGTACTTGCACCCAAGAGATTCTAGAGTGCCTAAAGAGACAAGATTTTTCTTTAAGTCAGAAACGTGTCTGACATCGTTGAGAGTTATCACCACACCATTGTGCATTTTTATTCGGACAGTTTGCAGGAAGCATTGTTTCCCATCATGAGTTGCCATGCTTTCGCGCCCCCCTTTTTCCCTTCGCGGTGAGAGACGTCCGGGTTCTGATGTTCATGAGGGGTAATAACTCATTTTCTTTTGGGAATTGAGTATTTGAAGAGTTGCCACCTAAATGGATTTGTGGTGCGTTAGGGAACATAGAGCGATTAACTCTTAGACTAGTTATACCAGAGATTAGGGTAAGGGCTCGAAATAACCTTGATGGGAAGGTGTTAGGCACCCCTCGCGGTCCACAACGGTGGGTACCGATCGAACTTATACTTATGTAAATTAGTCCTTTAGCAAATAAATAGTTTAAGCACATACTTACAAATAAAGGCATGTTTTGGACATTGTATGACTCAAGTAATGAGACAAAAGGAAAAGACTTGAACAAGTTGCATATATAGAGAAAAAGTAAAGTTTGGACATTGGGAATTGGGAAAGAGGGGTCCTAAGCTGGTTAGCCAATAGGATCACCCCACACAATGCCCGGTAATCACTCCTCAATGAGGTGCTACACGTGACATTAGCGCATATTCATCATTTCCTTACTGCCCTATTCCCTCCCCTTGGTCATAGTCCAAAGCGTTCTAGCTACCTTGAAAATGTCCTATACGTACACTATCCGTCCCTTCCTTGTAGCCCTAGAGGTATTTAGGACCTATAATTTAGGTAGTTCTAGAACTTCCAAAGGTTTTAAGGGATAAAAGTCTATGCGTCAATCAAAAATAATTAGGACTACATTTAAGGAGAACAAATTACAGGCTCACAACACCCCTACAAATATAACAAGTAATTGCACGTCTTCAAACAACAGTCAACTATTTAAGAGAAAATCCTAGAATATGATATCTAGGTGAGCAGGGATTATACAACATTAAGTGTCAAGACTTAATAATTTAACTACTGATTTTAGACCTGAGAATGTGAGCAATTTGAAATAACTAAGCGTAGTTTTATAGTTGCAGAATTTTAATCGCCCTAGAGGCTTGCCTAAACGCATAACAGTAACGTCCTAAAAGCATGGTATCTATATTGAGTAGGAAGGCAGTAAAATAGTAAAATGATTTTTAAACGACAAGTTGAGATCCTATAGACATTCTTTCTAGCGGTACTAATTTAGGGCAGTGTGAAAAGTTTATTTAAAGAAGCAAACATATTAGTTAAACCAATTCAGAATGAACAAATATGAATTAGACTAATTTATTTAACTAAACTGGTTTAAGTTCTATAGACATGATTTCTATTAGGGTTGATTTTAATTCGGGCATGATATCTAGTTATTAAAAGCCCTTTAGATCCTATAGACATGGTTTCTAATATTGGGGAAGGAAAGCACACATGGCAAACATATTGAATTAACACAACCCTAGGCATGACATCTACCCAATTTACCCAACATATATATAACTACCCACCCCCTTTTAACTAATCACCCCAATGTTGTTTGCAATAGTTATTACTGACCAATGAATTAAATAAAAATACATAAATAAACATGAGTTAATCTATAGGGAGGGTGCAGTAGGCCCTGTCACACCCTTCTTTTTACCAACTTCTCTAATCTTCTTAAATATATAAAAAGATTGTAAAGCTCAAAAGGGTTTTTAATTTAAAAAGTAACAAAATTGTGTTCAAAAGGAAATAAATCACAGTCACCACCTGACATTGATTTCAGTGTGCCAGGTCACCATTTTAAAAAAAAATGAATTTTCTTTTAAAACACTTTGGACTCCATAACTAAGTCCGCACCAGAGATTGGATAAGAGGGTTTATTTGACTCGGGGAGAAGGTATTAGGCACTCCCTAAGTCCCGTAACTAGTACGGTTGTGTACATGATCAAGTCGGCTTTTAAAATAAACACACAAGAGGCTCGAGGTTGTCCCAACCTAAATAAAAAAAACTTAAAAGAAGAAAAATTAAAGTCCTAAGTTATACTACGCTACTTCTTCTACGATGTTCATCATATCCTCCAATTATAAAATACTATGGGGCATTCCCTAGAATAAATATATATACAAATCCTTCGAGGAATTTCCCGAATAAATTTAACTAAGGGAATTGTTGGCCCAAGTTTCAGTTGGAGTTTTGAAGATTGACAAATGAACCTATGGAAGGACCTGGTCCATTTTGTACTACACAATCTGAATCAACCAGTGCACATGTAAAGCACGTGAGAAAGATATGCACTAAAGATCACGCATCAATATCTTCTGAACGTAATCGAAAAGGTCGCATTTGGGATATGGAGGACAGTCTCCTTATGAGAAGAGAACTTGATCCTAAGTTAGGATAAGAGTTAGAGTTTGTATTGGCTAAGGACTTAAATGGACTACGGATAAGAAGTGGAGTTGGAATCAAACTCTAACTACTAACTCAATATATTATTGTGTTGGTTCTCTTTTAAAGGTAACACACACAAGCAGAAGTAAAGCAAATTTGAGAGAAAATAAAGCGAGTCTAGTTTGCAAGCAATATATGCAAGATACAAGTGTGTACGCCTGAAGCTACATGAAATAGGAGAGAAGAACCAGTTCCATCTGTTTGTTTAGTTCAATATTAGTAGGTTTTCAAATTGTTCCTTTCAAATTTACTAGAAGCAATTGTATTAGGTACCTTGTGTAATCAAGTTAGAGTTAACTTGATAGTGTCGCAGCAGCTGAGGCTGTGTGCCACACTGGATTAGAGTTTAATCCTTAGGTTTAGAAAGAGTCTTTGTAAATGCTGTTTGGATCATTGATTTTTAGTGGAGTTTGGGAAAATCCTACTGAGTAGTAGGTAGTGGTTTTTTTTCACCTTTTGAGCCAGGTATTTTCCACGTGAAAATCTCTGTGCACTTTACTTTCAGTTCTTATTATTCCGCAAACTGCTATAGTTAGAACACTTAAAAGAACCAGGTTCTTCTAACGCGAAAATTAGGTACCACACAAATCACCCCCCTCTTGTGTGGTATTGATGTTTATTAACATCAATTGGTATCAGAGCAGGTTATCCTTGAAGAGGTTAACACCTTAGGAAAAGATCAACATGAGTGCACCACCTGGGAATTGGGAAGGACAGTCTACTGCAAGGCCTCCACTCTTCAATGGGCTCTACTACTCTTGGTGGAAAAACAGAATGAGGGACCACATCATGGGTGAAGACTATGAGCTTTAGGAAATCATCACTGATTGTCCTTTAGCCACAACCAAGAAGATTTCTGAAGGATCGGATGTTCCTAAGACTAGAGCGGATTGTATTGCTGAAGACCTCAAGAAGTGGGAGAAAAATTCTAAAGCTAAGAAATGGCTAGTCTGTGGACTTTGTCCTGATGAATACAATAGGATTCAAGGCTATAAAACTTCCAAGGAGATTTGGGACACTTTACAAGTGGATCATGAAGGAACACCTCAGGTGAAGAGGTCAAGAGGAACTCTACTGTATTTCAATATGAGAATTTTACTATGAAGAATGGTGAAACTATCTAAGAGATGTATACTTGGTTCACTACACTGACAAATGAACTTGAGTCTCTTGGAAGGGTTATTCTAGAAGAAGACAAGGTGGAGAAGATTCTAACTAGAGTTCTGCCAATCTCCCGGGAAAGCAAAATCACTGCTATTCAGGGATCCAAAAATATTGCTACTCTAAAATTGGATGAACTGATTGGAAATCTGATTGCCTATGAATTGAGAAGGCAAACCATAAAGATGGATGCTCCAAAGAAAGAAAGAAGTATGGCTCTCAGAATCTTAGAAGGATCAGATCTTGAAGATGATGAAATGGCAATGATAACCAGAGATTTCAAGAAATATCTTATGAGAGGAAAGGGTTCTTCAAGAGGATCAACATTCGACAAACCTAGGGTTCATGAGAAGCAGACAAACGATGGTTGCTTTAAATATGGAAAGACAGATCACATGATCAAAAAGTTCCCTCAATGGGAGATTGAGTGGAAGAAATAAAGGGTAGAAAGAAGGAATAGGTTCAACCAAGAAAGAACAAAGGAACAATCAAAGCAATGGTTTCTGCATGGGGAGTTACGTCAGATGAAGACTCTGAAAATGAAGCTCAAGATGAGCAATCTCTTATGGCTATCGGAGAATCAGAAGATGAACAGGAGGTAAGTATTCTACATCTTAAAGAAAAGACTAAATTCCTGTCTAAAGAAAAATTGGCTGAGCTCTTGGTGGACTTCATAGATGAGTCTGAAATAATAAAGAGTGAGAAAGATGTTATGTCTAGGGATTGTGCAATACTAGAAGAAAAATGCAAAAGGTTAGAGTCTAGGGCTGATAAGAGTAATAGCTCAAATACTGAGTTGAAGAACCAGGTTCTTCAACTAGAAAATAGTGTCCTAGAACTCAAGTCTGAAATCGTAAAACTGAAAATAGGGACAGGAAAGAAAAATGATGATCAATCATTTCTCACACTAGAAGAAAATTTAGGAAAAATGAAAGATGAACTGTATAAGAAAGATGAATCAATCAAGGTCCTTAAAGAAGAACTAGGAAAGGTGAAGCATGAACTAGATAGAACATGCAAATGGAACAAGGCTTCTGATGCACTCTCCTGGCTGCAAGATCACCATAACAGCAACAAGAGAGGACTTGGGTTTGGGACACAAGATCCAAAATGGGATCCTAAAAACAAGTACCTCACTCTTCCTGAGAACAAGATCTGTACACATTTTGGTAAGACTGTCTATTACAAAAGTGAATGCAATGCAAACGAAAAGGCCAGTCAAAAGAACAAAGCTTTTGTTCAAGAAAAACACAAACTGCCTGGTTGGGCAAGGAAAAATTTAATTCATCCTTTTTCCCATAGAAAGGGACCCAAACTAGTTTGGGTTCCTAAGACTAACCCCTGATTTCATTTTTCAGGTCCAAGTGAAAGGAAGCAGCCAAATATGGTACATGGATAGTGACTGCTCAAAACACATGACTGGTAACAAGGACCAATTTCTCTCACTTGAGAACCTAAAAAGAGGCAATGTCTTCTTTGGAAATGGGAATAAATGTGAGATCATTGGAGTTGGAATGGTAGGAAAGACAGACTCTCATTCCATTGAGAATGTCTATTTGATAGATGGCTTGAAATATAGCTTGATAAGTGTGTCACAACTGTGTGACAGAGGTAACCTTGTGGATTTCACTTCCATAAAATGTTTTGTTATTAACCTTACTACTGACAAGATTGTTTTGCAGGAAAGAAGAGTTAACAGTATTTACATTGTAGATTTGTCAACTCTTTCTAAAAATGAACTCACCTGCTTGAGTGTGTTAATTAATGATCCCCTCCTTTGGCACAAAAGACTTGGTCATGCTAGTCTAAATCAATTATCAAATTAGTTTCCAATGACTTGGTGATAGGGTTACCTTCTATCAAGTTCAAGGAAGACAAAGTTTGTGAGGCATGTGCAAGGGGGAAGCAGGTAAGGTCATCCTTCAAACTTGAGAATTTGGTAAGTACGTCCAAGATGTTGGAACTGGTTCATATGGATCTCTGTGGTCCAATGAGAGCCATGAGCAGAGGTGGTAAAAGATATGTTTTGGTGCTTGTTGATGATTATTCTAGATTTACCTGGGTGCTATTTCTAACTTCTAAAGATGAATCATTTGAAATGTTCACTGCTTTTGTTAAAAAAATCCAGAAAGAATTAGAAAATCAACTTGCATCCATTAGGTCTGATCATGGAACTGAATTTGAAAATGCAAAGTTTGCTGAATTTTGTAATGAAAATGAAATTGATCATAATTTCTCTGCCCCTAGGACTCCTCAGAAAAATGGGGTAGTTGAGAGGAAGAACAAGACCTTTGAGGATATAGCAATGACCATGTTACTTTCCAGTAAAATACCTCATAGCTTTTGGGCAGAGGCTATAAATGCTGCTTGCTATATAATTAATAGGTGCATGACCAGACTTCTGGTAGAGAAAACTCCCTATGAGTTACTTAAAGGGAGAAAACCAAACATATCCCACTTAGGGCTTTTGGTTGCAATTGCTATGTGCACAACAATGGCAAAGACTCCCTAGGTAAGTTTGATCCTAGAAGTGATGAGGGAGTATTCTTGGGATATTCTTCACATAGCAAAACATACAAAGTGTTTAATAAAAGAACTCTATGTGTTGAAGAAAGTGTACATGTTGTGTTTGATGAATCTAACACTCTTTCTGAGAGACAGGAACATGAAAATGAAGCCATTGAACTGGTGAGATAGCTGACTGAAGTTACAACACATGTCAAGGAGGCATCCAAGGAAGGATAAGGTGATGGAACAGGTCCTTTCACCCTGGGCACCTGACAGGGAGAACCAATCAGAGAGAAACTGTACAAAATTCTCTGAAGGATCATGTATCTGAACCTGTTCCTCTACAACATAATAATGAAGGAGAAGCTAGCAGAAACCAGCTGGTGGGGAAATCTTACAGGTACCTGAGTTCTCACCCTATTGAGAACATAATCAATGATCCCACATCTGGAGTCAAGACTAGGTCACAACTGAAGAACATGTGTGCATTTTGATGCATTTTTGTCCCTGATTGAACATAAAAATGTGAGTGAAGCTCTACAAGATGCTGATTGGATCAATGCTATGCAAGAAGAACTCAATCAATTTGAAAGAAGCCAAGTCTTGCACTTGGTTCGAATACCTAAGGACAGGTCAGTCATTGGGACAAAATGGGTCTTCAGAAACAAGGTGGGTGAAGATGGAACAGTTACAAGAAACAAGGCAAGGTTGGTGGTTCAAGGTTCTAGTCAAGAGGAAGGCATCGATTATGATGAGACTTTTGCTCCAGTTGCTAGACTTGAAGCAATCAGACTGCTCATAGCCTTTGCAGCACATATGGAATTCACTTTTCATCAAATGAATGTGAAAAGCGCCTTTCTAAATGACTATCTCAAAGAAGAAGTGTTTGTGAAGAAACCTCCTAGATTTGAAAGCAAAGAATGTCCTGACCATGTATACAAGCTGGATAAATCTCTCTATGGTCTCAAGCAAGCCCCAAGAGCTTGGTATGAAAGATTGTCAAAATTCCTTGTGGAGCATGAGTACAAAAGAGGTAAAATTGACAGCACCTTGTTTCTAAGGGAAAAAGGTAAAGATCTTCTTGTTGTACAAATTTATGTCGATGACATAATTTTTGGGGCTACTACAGAGAGGTTGAGTAAAGACTTTGCAAAAATAATGGGCAGTGAATTTGAAGTGAGTATGATGGGAGAACTCAATCTATTCGTAGGTTTGCAAATCAAACAAAGTCCAAACGGTACTATGATTCATCAGCAGAAGTACACAAAAGAACTAATCAAGAAATTTAAAATGGAGAATCCAAAAGAAATAGATACTCCTATTGCAACTGCCACAAAGTTAGATGGTGATGAACCTGGTTCTTCAGTTGATCAAAAGTTGTACAAGGGTATGATTGGTTCACTTTTGTATCTTACTGCCAGCAGACCTGACATTGTTTTCAGTGTAGGACTTTGTGCTCGTTTCCAGGCAAATCCAAAGGAGTCACACTTGACTGTAGTCAAAAGAATATTACGATACCTAAAAGGCACAACTGATATGTGATTGTGGTATCCCAAAGGTAGCAATTTTGACTTAATTGGATATACTAATGCTGACTATGCAGGTTACATAGTGGACAGGAAGAGCACTTCAGGTATGGCAAACTTCCTAGGATCTTGTCTTGTATCACGGGCTACCAAAAAGCAGAATTCAGTGGCCCTCTCTATTGATGAAGCTGAGTATGTTGCTGCTGCTTCATGTTGTGCTCATTTGCTGTGGATCAAGAAACAATTGGCAGACTTTGGAATAGAAGTGGGATGCATACCTATATTTTGTGATAACACTAGTGCAATCAGTATGACAAAGAACCATACTCATCATAAAAGGACTAAGCACATAGATGTTAGACACCACTTCTTAAGGGACAACTATGAAAAGGGGCTAATCTCCATAGAATTCTGTGTCACTGATAAACAAATAGCTGACATATTTACCAAGGCACTAAGTAGAGAAAACTTTGGGATGATTAAGATCACCTAATGAGGTCAAGTTCAGAATGCACAATGAAAAAAAAATTAAAAATGAAAAAATGAAAAAAAATTATTTTTGGTTAGGAGTTCTTTATTCTGTTGAATATTAGACTAAGTTCTACTCAGTCTCATAATGTGAATAGTATACTCCTGTGACATGTGTTTATGTGCCTCACTCATCTCTTACAAATTCTCTATTCTGACATTTGAGGCATAATCAAGAGAAGTTTCATTTGAAGAACCTGGTTCATCAATGCATGCTCATGAAAAAGGTCAGGTATGTTTCTATGCTTTGCACAAATAGAAAAATTTAATTTTCAATCATGAGCAAGAGTCCTAGAAACACCAATCGTCTCAAAATTCTATCCGTTGAGGTTAATTGAACCAGTTTCATTGAAATTAGAATTCTAAGTGTAACGGAACTCTATCTCCTAAACCTTAGAAATTCTAATTAATCCAAATAAATAACTAGGGAGACCAGAACTATAAGCTGATTAGACCTCTGCTGACACCTGAAAAGCTGCCGTTCCTGGAACTATAATGACCACTCTTTTAAAACCCCCAAAACATATCATAACCGTCATCTCAAAATCCTTGATCATCTACTCTTTTCTCAAACCCTCAAAAATTGTCCAAAACTTTCTCAAGCTTTCCATAAATTCTTCACAAAAAATGTCGAATCCCCAAGATAATCCTGGAACCCCACCACTAGTGTCACCTAGCACCACTTTATCATGCACACCTCCTAGTGAATCCCTAAAGTCCAGATTCCGTCGCACAAAAAATGATAGAAAGAAAAGCTGTTGCAACTGTTCCTTTGAGGAAAGTTCTAAATGAAAAATTAAAGGCAAGTCAAAGGAAAGAATCTTTAGCAAAAGAAACTGATTCCAGTTTTGAGTCTGATGAATACATCTCTGCCAGTGAAGGAGATGAACCTGGGCCTTCTGACAATGTCACACATAAAGAAACCCCAAAATAGGTAAATCCAAGTGTTGTTTCTGATGATGTAGGGCAAAGGGTAGAAAATACGTATGTTCTAATAGGGGCTGCAAAAGATGTCTCTGTGGGTGATTCAGTGAAATTGAGGAAGAATAAGAGGAAGAAGGTGCTAGATATATGTGGGAGTGGGGAAGAAGGGGTCTCGAAGTCAGGGGGAAGTGAATCTGGAGAGGCTGCTGAAGGGTTAGTTGGTTTGAGCAAACAATATGTTGAACCTGGTCTATCTGCGGAGGAAACTCTAGTTGAGATGACGAAGAATATTGGGGCTAGTTATGATTCCAAGAAATGCAAGGCTTCCTCACAGAGGACCCCTGTTGCGTCCAAACCAACCAAGAAATCCAAACCCTCAACACCCAAGTCTGCTCCTAGGGCTAGAACAACTAGAAGCAAGGTTAGGGAGAGTGAAGTTGAGTTGCAGAAAGCTTTAGAGGAGAGTAAGATAAAAAGAAAAGAAAAGGGGAAATGGAAGACAGATGAAAGTTCAGCAGTTGTAGCTGAGGAGGAGGAAGAGGAGATGGAACTGGTCCATCAAGAAAGAAATACTAATATGGAGGTTCCACTTGCAAAAACAAAGGAGACTAGGACTTCCTCTAAGAAGCCCTCAAAACCAGTTCCTGCTGAATACTCTCTTGCCAAGAGAACAAGATCAGCTTCTAAGGGAAAACAAGTGAAAGTAGCCATAGAAGAAGAAGATGATGAAAGTAAGTCTGAAGAAGAACATGATAGGTATGCGAACTTTGACAAAAGAAAGATATTGAAGGGAAGATTGCCGAGAGACCTGGAGGATCCAGGCATGATAAGACTTGTCACAACACTGGAGGCACAAGGCTGGAAGGACATGGTCCTTCAGATTGATGGAAAATTGGCAAGGAAGGAACTAGTGGAGTTCATGGCCAATGGAAAAGTGAAGAATGGTCAGGTGACCAGTACAATGAGGGGTCAAAGTAAAATTCAATGCTGAAAAATTGGGAAAGATTCTGGGTATCCCTTGTGAGGGGTATGATGATTATACAAGGAAGAGGTGGCCTTGCTTGGATGGGTTTCCTTCTGAAGAGGTGCCTAGGGAAAGGGAAGTCCAGAAAAGTGAAATGAGACCAGAGCACAAAGTACTTTTTGAATTCGTCAACAAGTGCCTTCTGCCCAGACAGGAAAGAAGGCATACAACTAATTATATGGATCTGGTGCTCATGCACTGAATCAATAAAGGGAAGCAGATCAACTGGCCTATTTTTATAATGAAGCTGCTTAAAAGGGTGATAAATGGTTCAAAGGCTCATGCCATTTCCTATGGTTTTATCCTAACTACTTTGCTTGAACGATTAAATGTTCCCTTGAAAAAGTGGGAAATTGGCCTCCATCAAGGAGGACTTTGGTGTCAAGACCCTTCAAGCCTGTTACTATCTACAAAATGCTGTGCCTGTTGAACCTGGTTCATCTGCCAAGACTCCTGTGAACAGCAAGGTTAGAGCCTTGGTTTAGGAGGTTGGGACAAAGGATGCTGAAATTGAAAGGCTCAATGCCAGAATTGCTGATTTGGAGGAAGAAAGAAGTGGGCTGAGAGTTGAACTTGCCAAAGAAAAGGATAAAAATGAAGGCATGCTTCAGCAAATGTTAAATCTGCTACAAGCCCAACCCTCCAACACTTCCAAGCCTTAGGTGTCCTGCCCTTAGTGTCCAGTCTAGTAACCCTTCAGTTTCCAGTTTCCCGTCTAGGAAGTTCTTGTTTTGTTCTTATTCTATTTTTTTTGCTCTTGGTTGGATATTTTGTTTTTCTTTTAGTGGACTGCACTGTAGAAACACTCTTTAATCAATAAATGCAAATTGTATTGTTCTTGTTGAATTTGTGCTAAATAGTTATTTTTAAGCTGATTTTTGATTAACTTGACCATGTGTTCACTTGCAGTTTTCCCAGTGGCCATGAGTACTAATTAACTTCGAGGATTCACAGTATTAATGCAACTTTTTGATGATGCCAAAAGGGGGAAGATATTGTGATTAAAATTCTAGTGATGTTTATGATCTAAATCCGATCTCCTTGATGATAAGTTAAAATTTTCTAAGTGTTGATTTTCAGCTGAGTTCACAGGTGTCCTAATCACAATAAGCACAAAATTTGTCATCATCAAAAAGAGGGAAATTGTTGGCCCAAGTTTCAGTTGGAGTTTTGAAGATTGATAAATGTACCTATGGAAGGACATGATCTATCTTGTACTACACAGTCCGAATCAACCAGTGCACATGTGAAGCACGTGAGGAAGATATGCACTAAATATCACGCGTCAATATCTTCTGAACGTAATCGAAAAGGTTGCATTTGGAATAAGGAGGACAATCTCCTTATGAGAAGAGAACTTGATCCTAAGTTAGGATAAGAGTCAGAGTTTGTAGTGGCTAAGGACTTAAATGGACTACAGATAAGAAGTGGAGTTGGAATCAAACTCTAACTACTAACTCAATATATTATTGTGTTGGTTATCTTTTAAAGGTAGCACACACAACCAAAAGTAAAGTATATTTGAGTGAAAATAAAGCGAGTCTAGTTTGCAAGCAATATATGCAAGATACAAGTGTGTACGCCTGAAGCTACATGAACTAAGAGAGAAGAACCAGTTCCATCTGTTTGTTTAGTTCAATTGTAGTAGGTTTTCAAATTGTACCTTTCAGCTTTACTTGAAGCAATTGTATTAGGTACCTTGTGTAATCAAGTTAGAGTTAACTTGATAGTGTCGCAGCAGCTGAGGCTGTGTGCCACACTGGATTAGAGTTTAATCCTTAGGTTTAGAAAGAGTCTTTGTAAATGCTGTTTGGCTCATTGTTTTTTTAGTAGAGTTTGGGAAAATCCTACTGAGTAGTAGGTCGTGGTTTTTTTTCACCTTTTGAGCTAGGTGTTTTCCACGTAAAAATTTTTGTGCACTTTACTTTCAGTTCTTATTATTCTGCAAACTGCTGTAGTTAGAACACTTAAAAGAACCAGATTCTGTTGGACCTTCTTTTGATTTTAAAACCAAAACCATGTCCGTCTTAAAATTAATTTGGTTTTTTCTTTTTTTCTAAAGAACAAATTAAAAATACAACTATTACTAATTCATGCTAGTTAAGTAAATAATTATAATCGCCAGCAGATAGCTCGATATATTCTGAAACATTACCTCGATATATTCTGAAAATTCCTTTTATTCAAGCAAATAGGCCTTCGAGCTTAATTCCAACATACAGAGTTCTATGCCAGGCCTGTTTCCATCAAGAGATCACCAAATCATTCGCCATACGCCATGCTCAAACATGACTGCATAACTTTGCTGGATTCTTACTTTGCAACACAAAATCCACAGGACCACGAAATTATTTTTGGTGATCAACTTAGCAAAAATCAACGAATCAGATGCTCCCATCGCACCTCATGACCTACATAGGTCTTGCTCTAACTTTTATAACACTAACACGACAGAAGAGATGCGCCATAATTCATAACCAACTACCGAGTCAATAATTCATTGGGTCTATACTCCTGACAAGCATCATCGCTTCATCATGAACCATCTAATGGTCTTAGCTCCTTAATACACTTCATATAATCAAATTGCACTGATCCTAAATCCCATAATCTCGTCTCACCCAGTACAAACTGCTCAGGCAATAAGCCATCCCGGACACGATCAAAAGTCCCATATGATGCCACAAGGTACCAATAGGCCACCGATTAGGATATGATACAAAGAGAATACGAACTCTGAAACGGACATCTAACTACCCCGCCCGCGAATAATACGTGCGATGCGGGAAAACAACGTATACGAGTTCTCATAAAAAAAATGGGAAACAGAACACATAAAAGACACTAAGGGGAACTGTACTATACATCATACTATTGCGGCGTGCAACCCGATCCAAACAGGATAACCATGGAGGCGTTCCACCCGATCCACACATCATAACTATGGCGGTGTGCCACCCGATCCAAATAACATACCCGTGGTGGCGTGCCACCCGATCCATATATAGGCTCACATAAGGAGAATTCATTGAGCTAAATAGCTCATCACATCAAAATACCAAATATTGGTCATATACACGCTAAGGTGTATAATACCTTCCCTGAGGAACCATTTAGCGCTATAGGCTACAAAATTCAAGCACAACTGAGGTACAATACATGATCTGAATCTCAAGAGCCATCCTGCTCATATAACATCACCGCTACGCGGAACCTCAACACATAAGAAATTTACCAAGTCATTTCACAACTCATACGGCGCAATACATCATTATCTGAAATAGCTGATGATGAAATAACACCTTAACTGTTCCTCCATAGGGAACGCACGCTGAAACGAACACAACTGGCCGGATTTAAAGCCCTATCCACAAATAAATCAATCCACTGATCTCAAGCCGATTTCCGATTGACCAACTTGGCTAATAACCTTTGAAGGTTCATAGTAACTCATTCTTCCTCATAGCATATAGGAATAACCATTACAGCCGGAGAACCCTCCTCCATTTATATCCCAATAAACAAAGTGCCCTCCAGGACTAAATTCTCAAATCGATGACATTACCAAAATTCTCATACTTGGTTAAATCTTTAGTCAATTAAGCGACTACATGTCACAGTTACACAATCTTCTCGTGGGTCACGCTCTCACAATCTTATGAAATAAGTATCGAGTCCGTACCATTAAAGATTTGGATACACTAACACTGAAAAGAGATCACACTGAAGTCAATACCAATTTACTTTAATCATTCAACCACTTCCTTTCTCACCCGAGCCCGTGATATCCTTTCCAGCCCAAGGTGCAACAATGATTTTTACTTCGAATTTCAATGCTACTCGCTGCACCCAATGTGCCAACCTACGATAAAACACGATTTCCATCTCTACTGTGGAACCACTGATAGACTAACACTTCATCGTATTAAAATTTTTATTTAACCCACTTCGGGAGAACTATAGCAACATACAGGCGGATTCTCATAACCATCGAATATGCCAATCTCTAAGTAGTGGTCCAAGCCACCATAACCCTTCCGGGATCCACCTACTCATAACAGGCTATAACAGAAGAATGCTTCTGAATAACATCAATCACTGCGGCTGACAAGCATCACATGTACCGCCACACTTCACATGCATGACTTGATCACGCTGGATGAATTGATCACCATTACCAATATGTTAGTTCATATATGGCTAATGAATCTACCTCCTTCCAATTATCCTTGATTGCCTTAGAAATAGTACTATCTCTATTCAATACACAACATACTCTATCTAAACTCACCCCGAGTGACCTTGAATCACGAGACCAAGCTGTATCGATTCCCACAAATTGTTTCATAACACTCAAATGCTACATCCCAATCCACAACACCATAGAAAATGTTGTGCCTTTCTTCATAAGCTGCTTCAAAAGCTTGACTCCTAATTGTACTTATAGACTTAAAATCATTAGGAACCACACTTTACCCTCTCGAATTCACTAGGACCGCTATTAAGAGCCACCCGCTATGACTTGGCCCCGAATTCAACCCACTCCACTGAATTTTGTAACATATGAATACCCTTTCGATGAAGAACCCAGCGGGATCACATCCCTCAAAGCCTGTGCCTACACGGTGCATAAATTGTGAGTCTTCCCTCGAGTCTGAGCATGATGCAATAAGGCTAAACATAGCATGCATTCAACAATTCATTTACTCAAATTACCTCTCATGTTCTATCCTCATAGCTGACATAATCCATCAATATGATAATAACCAAAAATCATGCAAGTAGTTAATCATACAATCCAATCATAGGCGGTGAGACTCTCCCTCTTAGCTTAAAGCCATTATTTCACAATTCTTGAGTTCGTCTGATCTTTTTACCTTTCATTGACATAACCTTGCGCCATAAATTATCAAATTCCTCGAAATCTTTATGTAAACCCCTATATTTCATATTCTGAATCATCATCCACATTTGCACGACTGATCTCCTTGTTAAACAACCAATATAGTTCCTTGCAGATGCTTCGCCAACCACGCGACCGCTAACCTGATCACGGGGAATAAACCATTTAGGGAAATCACCTCCAGACATATTCCCACGCTGCTGCACGGGGTACATTCACAGTGACACCAATAGCCCATCCGGAGTTCGAGCTCACCTTCCAGTCGCACAAGTCCGTTCACCCCTCACGGACATCAATTAAATGTGCAGTAACATCCTTCCTAATTAAGGGTTATGCTGCACCCTTCTCCATTTCAAACAGCTCCTTTCCGCAATGTCAATCTTCTGCCGCATAATAGACCATACTTCACATCATACCCATAGGCTTCAATCACCAATCATTAGAACCCCCAATTCGATCCAACTCTCCTTAAGGCACGTAGTTTTCCTTCTACCAAGCCTATATGCAACCCCCACCACTCTCCCACTTTGGCAGAACTCGTCTCCATGATTGGTCACTCACCCTTGCTTCTCATACTTGGCCTTATAGAAATTTTAAGCATCGCCTGACGCTTCCCGCATGTCTTTCCTCATGCTCTGCCGCTCAATTGTTGCTTTCCATAATATCTATCTTCGTGGCACTTGAATCCACCATTGCTGCTAACTTTAGAACCTCTCCAAAGGTCGTCCTTATCGATCCATCAACAATAGAAATTATGATTTGGTCTTAAACCAGCGCACCATGTGACTTCTGACAACTGTATCTCCAATACTATTTCACAATATCCTTTCATAAGGCGAATTGTAGCAGGTTATAATATCGACAAACTTAGTACGTTTCATTTGGGCCACAACACCCCATCATAATAGAAAGCTCAACCACGTTTGCAAATGCCATGTCTCATTACTTCCACTAGCCACATCTGACCCTTCTTAATCCGACTGCCCTTTTCCCCCTGCCGGAAATAAGATACTAAATCCCTTGATTACACGTTGAGTAAACCTCCCTTCAATTCATCCTCTGCCCGGACACGTGGGCAAACATCATATCATCACATCAACACCGCAGAAATAATCGCTCATAAGCATCACGGCAACCTGCGCCTAGTCTCAAGGCTCTTAGAAGTCATGTTCCTGAGCTGAACACGAAAATATCCTCCCATAAAGAGACTATAATAGTCCAATCAATTATACTAGGGAAAATCATCCCGCACCATATCTGCAGTGCCAATTTAAGTCTTCAAATTCTCAATTTCTAGCAAGCACTCGCATCGCGTAAGATTGAGTAGGAAGGAATCAAAGGAATAAGCCTCAAAGGAATTGAACCGCATGATAAGGGAATCAAGAAGGGAAGTACTCCTAACAGTCTTGTAGCCTCCCGAGGATAAGTACAGACGTCTCCGTACCGATCCGCGAGACTCTACTAGACTTGTTCATGACTCGTGAGACCGACGGGAACCTAGTGCTCTGATACCATGTTGTCACGACCCAAAATCCACTAAGGGTCGTGATGGCGCCGGACACTGCAATCAGGCAAGCCAACAAGATTACTTAATCAAATCTCGTTTTAACACTTTTGGAAATACATAATTTTTCTTCCATATTAAAAAATTCTAAAGAATACAATTTTTAAATCAAATTTCTTTTAAAGTTAAGTAATTAATACAATGTTTCAACCATCCCAGAACCCGGAATCACAAGTACATGAGCATATACTTATAAGAGGAATATAAATGCATCATCCGTCTGGAATGCAATGGACAAAAAATAAACACAGTACTGGAAAGAGACTACCCTAACTGCGGCCGTCTCGAATGATGCAGCTCTCTAGTCCCCCATCCGTGCCCACTGAAATCACATATACATGTGCAACAAAATGCACAGAAAGTGTAGTATGAGTAAAAAAAAACGTGTACCCAATGAGTGTCCCACCTAATCCCGAAGGAGTATAGACGAGATTGTCAATCCTGACACCCGCTAGCAGTCCAATGACTATTTATCCTTATCCAAGAAGTGAATTTGTTTAATAAATATGATTGTATTCAAGATATGGGAAAAATAGGTGGTCATACAATTATTTCATGGAATATTTCCTTAGCTTTATTGTTATTATAAATAAATGATCTCGAGCCATAATGTGGCATAAAACAACTCAAATGAGTTCAAGATAATAGCACAAACATGCGCAAATCATAGCAAGGCAACGACCCGCTCCAACAGAAATGTAAATTTGTGCACTACCGGGGGTTGAGCGGCCCGTACCATAGATGCATTCATTTCACCGAGGCGTTCGGTCCGTTCCAACAGAAATATAAACACACATAGACAGATAATCATTCAAATAGTCAATATGAAGGAAATATCCAAGTAAGGTCCATTCCTTTTCAATAATTTGAGGAAAACGTAGCTTTAGTCTTTTTAGAAAGTCGCATATTAATTTAATATGATTAAAGCATTTCAAGCCATCAATGATTTAAAAATGATTCAAGTATAACATGCTTTTGGGTCCTAGATTACCCGGACAATAGCATAATAGTAGCTATGCACAGACTCTCATCACCTCGTGCTTATGTAGCCCCCACAAATAGGAGCACATAATCAGTTTAATTCACCTATGGGTAATTTTCGCCTCACAAGATTAGAAAGGAGACTCACCTTGCCTGAAGACTCAAATATCGGCATTTTTCAATCCTCCCAAGATTTAAACCAATGCACAAATACTGCAAAACTATCCAAACAACGGCAAACTAATGAGAATATACTCAAATACTTGCTAACAATTCAAATTATGCAATTTCTCATCTTCGTTGTGAAATGACCAAAATGCCGTCGGGACCGCGTGCCCGAAAATCTGAAATTCCTCGAAGATAAAGGTTACCCATGAACTTAGGAACTCAAATAGATAGTTTACTCCTAGTACCATTCTAAAATTTGTGGTTAAAATCCATGATTATAATTTTCTAGGTTTCCAACAAAAACCCCAATTTTTACACTAATTTTCATGCCCTAACCCATACATAATCAATGTATTTAGCTCTTAATGGGTGGGAAAAACTTACCTTAGCATGGTTGATGAAGATCCTCTCTTGAACCCTCCATAAATTTCCAAATGAAGTGGGAGAAATGAGTGAAATGAACAAATCACGACTTTGAAACAAACCCACTGGCTTCAATCATTTCTGCACCTGCGGTCAATCGACCGCTTCTGCGGTTCCGTAGATGCGGCCCTCTCTACTGCATCAGCGGTTGCCTTCAGCCTAACACATTTCGCATCTGCGACCAACTCTCCGCGAATGGGATCCCGCTTCTTCGGAACATCGATCGTATCTACGATCCTCTCTAGCTGCCCCTCTTTCCGCTTCTACGATTCAGTTGCCGCATCTGTGGTCCACAAGCCGCAGATGCGGTTATGACAGTACCAGCAGATCTCAGCCTTCTCAAAATCCAAATTTCGATCTGTTAACCACCCGAATTTCACTGAGCCTCCCTGGACCCCAACCAATCACAAAACTCGTTATGGACCTGCTCGAGGCCTCAAATCACATCAAACAACTACAAAATTATCAAACGACCTCCAATCCAAAATTTATGAACTTTGAACTTTCCAACTTTTACTTCCGATGCTTAAACCTGTCAAATAACGTCCGATCGACTTCGAAATTAACACGCAAGTCATATTCAACATTACAGACCTATTCCAACTTCTAGAATCAGATTCCGACCCCGATATCAAAAAGTCCACTTCCGTTCAAACTTCTCAAAAACCTTCAAATTTTTATCTTTAGCCAAATGGTTTCAGAATGACCTACGGACCTCCAAATTCACTTCTGATTGCGCTCCCAACTCCAGAATCACCATACGGAACTATTCCCAATCTCGAAATTCCAAACGGACTTCGATAATGCTGAAATGCACTTCAAGACAAAAATATAAAATTTCTCCCAAAATGCTAACTTCCACAATAGGCGCCAAAACGCTCCCCGGTTATCCAAAACCTATTTCGGGCATACGTCTAAGTCGTAAATCATCATACGAACCTGCTGGAACCTTTATATCCCGATTCCGAGGCCGTTTACTTAAAAATCCAATCCTAGTTCATTCTTTCAACTTGATGCTTCCGAAATGGAAATTTTCATTTAAATTTAACTCCGATATCCCTAAATTTAGATTCCGACCATGTGAACAAGTCATAATACCTGAAATGAATCTGTTCATGGCCTCCGACTACTGAACGGAGCGCTGGTGTTCAAAACGACCAGTCGAGTCATTAGAACTTGCTTTTAGGATCCCAGTTAGGTGCTTGAGTCCCATAACCAAGTCCTCTTTTGTTGCTACTATGATGTTCCTGTAGACATGAGAGTGCATCAGAAGCCTTGTTCCATTTGTAAGTTCTGTCTAGTTCATGTTTTACCTTCCCTAGATCTTCGTTTAATACTCTTATTTGCTCATCTTTCCAGTACAATACATCCTTCATTTTTCCTAAGTTTTCTTCTAGGGTCTTCTTTGTTGTTCCTAATTTCAGTTTTATGTTCTCAGACATAAGTTCTAGGACACTAGTGTCAACTTCAAGAACCTGGTTCTTCAACAAAGCATTTTCACTTTCACTCTCATTAACCCTAGACTATAGATTTTGCGCTTGGCTTTTAGAATCATCTATTCCCTAGACAACTCTTCCTTATCATTGTTAATTATCTCAAACTCATCAATGAAGTCTAGTAATAACTCAGACAACCTTTCATTAGACAAAAAATTAATCTTGTCTTTGAGATGAAGAATACTTACCTTTTGTTCATCATCTAATTCTCCGATGGCCATAAGTGCCTATTCATCTCCAGCTTCATCATCTGATTCCTCATTTGATATTTCTCCGCAGGCAGCAACCATAACCTTTGTTGATCCTTTGTTCCTTTTTGGTTGAACCTATTCCTCCTTCCTGCTCTTTCATTCAGCCCTTTTCTTCTTCCACTCAATTTACCATTGAGGAAAGTTCTTTATCACGTGATCAGTCTTACCACACTTGTATCAGCCCTCATTGGTCTGTTTCTCAGGAAACCTTGGTTTGTTGAAATTTGTACCTCTTGAAGAATCCTTTCCTCTCATCAGGTACTTTTTGAAATCTCTAGTGATCATAGCCATTTCATTATCCTCCAGATCTGAACCTTCAACAATTCTGAGAGCCAGACTTCTTTCCTTCTTGGGTGCATCCATCTTCATGGTTTGCCTTCTCAGTTCATAGACAGTCACTTTTCCAATTACTTCATCCAGCTTGAAGGTAGCAATATTCTTTGATTCCTGAATGGCACTGATTTTAATTTCCCAAGAGACTGGCAGAACCCTTGTCAAAATCATCTCAACTTTATCTTCTTCTAGAATAATCCTTCCAAGAGATTTAAGTTCATTAATCAATGTGGTGAACCTTGTATACATCTCTTGGATGGTTTCTTCTTCCTTCATGGTGAAATTCTCTTACTGAGAGTACACACTGTTCCTCTTGACCTCTTAACTTGAGGTGTTCCTTCATGAGCCACTTGCAAAGTGTCCCAAATTTCCATAGCAGCGGTACATCTTTGAATTTTACTGTACTCATCTGGACCAAGTCCACACACAAGCCATATCTTAGATTTATCATTTTTTCTCCCACTTCTTCAGGTCTTCAGCAGTGCAGTCACCTCTAGTCTTTGGTACATCCACTCCTTCCGCATTCTTCTTTGTAGTTTCTAAAGGGCCATCAGTGATTATGTCCTAGAGTTCATTGTCTTCTCCTATGATTTGATCCCTCATCCTGTTCTTCCACTAAGAATAATACTGACCGTTGAAGAGTGGAGGCCTAGCAGCGGATTGCCCTTCAAAGTTTCGAGGTGGTGCACTCATGTTGATATTTTCCTAAGGTGTTAGCCCCTTCAAGGATAATCTGCTCTGATACCAATTAATGATTTAGACGGCAATACCATACAAGAGGGGAGTGGATTATTTGTGTGGTACCCAATTTTCAGTGTAGAAGAACTGAGTTCTTCTAGGTGTTTTAAATACTATTGTTTGCGGAATTAGAAGTACATAAAATAAAGTGCACAAAGATTTTTATATGGAAAACACCTGGCTCAAAAGGCAAAAAAACCATGACCTACTACTCAGTAGGATTTTTCCAAACTTCCACTAAAATTACTGAGCCAAAACACCATTTACAAAAACTCTTTGTAAACCCAAGGATTAACTCTAATTCCGTTGTAGCACACAACCTCAACTGTTGCGACAACTTCAAGTTAGCCTATAACTTGAACACTAAAAGTACCTAGTACAAATGCTTCTATGAAAGCTGAAAGGTACAACTTTAAATCACATACTACAATTGAACTAGAATAATAAAAAACACAATGGAACTGGTTCTTCTATCTCGTTCAAGTAGATTCAGGAGTGCACACTCGATATTGCTGCTTAATCAATGAGACTTATCTCCTTCGCATGCATCTCACATGTGTAGGTTGATCATTTTGTTCTTCAAATGATGGACCTGGTCCATGATTGAGTTCATTTGTCATTCTTCAAAACTTCACCTATTCTTGGGCCAACAATCTGTACATGAAAAACATGCGCAGAAAGGGCATGAGTACACCACAACGGTACTCAGTAAGTGCCAAGACTAATCTCGGTTGGGTAGTGACGAGGTTAAGATAAACAGTACAATTGAGAATCTACAGTAAGAATCTATATAGGATAAAAGGAGTATTATAAAAAAATCAGATAAAAAGGCAAAACGCAAGGAGTACTACTCATAACAAGCATAATAATCGGGGATCTCTCTGTATGCTCAATATATATATGCCGGGGATTTCTTGGTATCCCAAGGGTATCTTGGTATCCTCTATGTATACAAATGATCTCTTGGTATCCCGAGGATCTCTTGGTATCCTCAATATATGCTAGGGATCTCATGGTATCCTCAAAATACACTCCAGGGATCTCTTAGTATCCCGCACCTCAGTTCAACTCATAAATGCGTACAGGGGATCTCCTGTGATGTCGTCCTGTAGTCCTAAAGTAGAGCACATAGCAACAACACAAGAATACTCAATTAATCTAATTCTCGTACAAAGTAAACAAGTAACTTTAGCCTAACATGCTTCACGTAACGCAGTTAAGGAAGTTTAAGCAAATAGACAAATAAGTTAACTAAGCATGCTTTTCTAAAATAACAACCGGCTAAATTTGCAAGTATAATGAAACAGGAAAAAGGAACTCAGTTGGAATACTTAAAGAAAATCGGATTAACAATTATCTCAAATAAACACTCGTCACCTCACATACAAGGCATTTCAATTATCAAATATACCATATCCTAAGGGGAAAGTCACCCACACACGGTGAGGCAAGCCACTTACCTCGAACCAGCTCAAAATCACTCCAAAACCATGCTCTTGCCACGAATACTAGACTCCAAACGGCCCAAATCTATTCAATTCAATTTTATAATAAAAATAACCCATCAAGTAACTGATTCTTCAATTAAATCTAAGCTAATACGCGAAATTATGTAATATGACCAAAACGCCCCTCGGGCCCATGTCTCGGAATTAGGTAAAATTGGTGTTTCTAGAAACCTCACACTCTTTAGAGTTCTATAATATGAAAAGTACAAAAATCATACCTCAATTTGTCCCTCAAATCATCACTCATAGGTCTCAAATTAGACAAGACCTAACCCCCAATTACTGCTGTTTTTCCTTAATCTTTCATGCTTAAATTGATAAAAGTCATGCCAATAACTAGTTTAGGGACCAAAGACCTTACCCCAATGAACTCCTTTGAAAATCTCTCTTGAAACTTGCTTCCCAAGCTTCGTCCCGTTTGAAAAATATGAGAAATGGCTGAATTTCACAAAGGCAAGAATTTATATGTTCTGCTCAGTGATTTCTGCATCTACAGTCCAATTAACGCATTTGCGATACCACTTATGCGGTGGGGGAACCGCTTCTGCGGTTCTTACATAAAAGTTCAATCTCGCACCTGCTATCTCGGATTCTGCATCTGCGGTCCCGGAGGTGCGGTTCCCTATGCCGCTTCTGCAATTTCTAACCCCCTTCCTCATTTCCGCTTATGCGATTAATGCACCGCTTCTACAGCTCCGAACTTGCGGTCCCATACTCGCAGATGCGGTTATGACAGAAGAATAGCTGAGGGTGCAACTCCAATTCCAAAAATCTTTCCGTCAACCATCCGAAATCATCCCGAGGCCCCCGAAACCTCACCCAAAGGCACCAAAAAGTCACAAACTACTCCCCAAACTTGTACCCATATTTTAAAGACCTAAAACAACATCGAAACCTCGAATTAACATAGTATTTTAAAGACCTAAAACAACATCGAAACCTCGAATTAACATAGTATAGCGTAAGTACTTAACCATGGATTTAAGCCCGAAATCACCCAACGGAGCTAACAGAACCATTGAATTTTCATTCCGAGGCCTTCTTTACACTGTTTCGACTACGGTAAACTTGCCAACACTTAAGCTCTCATTAAGGGACTAAGTTTCCCAAAACTCTTCAAAACTGAAAATCGAACATCCCGGCAAATAAAAATAGCATAAATAAACTCAGGGCAAGTAGTTAATAGGGAATTGGGGCATAAATTCTTAAGACAACCAGTCGGGTTGTCACAAGTAGCAAATCAGGGAAGTCACATATTAATCTGTAAGTGCTTCCCTTAATCAACGGACACTCAAATCAACAGTAAAAGCATGACAGGTATTTAAGGAAAAGAAACAAGTAAGGTTTGGGTATATATGATGTAATTAGGGGTAAATGAACAGAAGTTCCAAGTAAGGAAGCAAATTAGTAAGAATACAAACAATGAAACGGAGAATCAAATAAGGCAGGCAATTCAACCAAATCGAGTAAAGAGGTAAGAATTGAAAGTTTAAGGAAAAGTGTTCAAATTAAACCAGGAGATAAGGAATTTAGAATAATCAAGGGTTCAATCAAAGAGAAAGTCATGAAATAGTTAGCAATGTTAGAATATAAAATAAGGCGAGACACGAATATTCAGAAATCGACACATAACTTTACCAAACAAAAAGTTAAACGACACTGATTCAAGGAGAAAGATACATGTCTTAACGTGAATGGTCAGGATGAACTAAAACATACAAAATCAGTGAAAGGGTTGAACTATGCTAGGAGGTAAGGTAAGCTCATAAGCAACCTCCCCAACACACCTCAATATATTAAAAGGGCCAATAAACCCCGGGCGCAACTCCCGTTTCTTCCCAAATCTCATAACGCCCTTCATAGATAAAACCTAAAGCAGAACCCACTCTCCAACAAAATAGGAAATGTCACGAACCTTCCGGTCCGCGTATTCTTTTGTCTGGAATGGGCGGTACAGAGTCTATCCTGAATCACCTTAGCCTTCTCCAAAGCATCATGAACTAAGTATATGCCCAATAGTCTAGCCTGACCCTGCTCAAACCAGTTCGCCGGGGATCTACACCGCCTACCATATAAAGCCTCATACGGTGCCATCTGAATGCTAGACTGATAGATGTTGTTGTAAGAAAATTGCGGCAATGGCAAGAACTGATCCCAAGACTCACCACACTCAATCATACACGCACGGTGCATATCCTCAAGAATCTGAATAGTGCGTTCAGAATGTCCGTCCGTCTAAGGGAGAAATGGTGTAGCCAACTCCACCCGAGTACCCAACTCATGCCGAACGGCTCTCCAGAATCGTGATATGAACTGAGTACCTCTATCTAAAATGGTGGAAATTGGAATACCATATAGATGAACAGTCTCCCGGATATAAATCTCAGCCAACCGCTCAGAAGGATAAATAATACACACAGGAATGAAATGAGCGGACTTCTTCAACCAATCCACAATCATCCAAATAGCATAAAACATCCTCAAAGCCAATGGGAGCCCAACTAGAAAGTCCATGGTTATCTGCTCACACTTTCACTCCGGAATATCTATCTGCTGAAGCAACCCACCCAGCTTCTAGTGCTCATAATTCACCTGCTGATAGTTGAGGCACTGAGATACAAATCTAACTATATCTTTCTTCATCCACCTTGACCAATAGTGCTGCCTCAAATCCTGGTACATCTTCGCGACACCAGAATGAATGGAATACTGCGAACTATGGGCCTCCTCTAGAATCAACTCCCAAAGCCCATCAACATTGGGTACACAGACTCGACCCTGCATCCTCAATACTCCATCCTCGCCAATGGTCACATCTCTAGCATCACTATGGTAAAACTTGTCCTTGAGGACAAGCAAATGAGGGTCATCATACTGCCTATCCTTGAAAAGATCAAATAACAAAGATCGAGAAACCACGCAAGCTAGAACTCCACTGAGCTCCGAAAGATCCAATCTCATAAACTGGCTAGCTAAGGCCTGAACATCCATCGCCATAGGCCTCTCTGATGCTGGTAGATAAGCCAAACTCCCTGAACTCTCTGCCTGGCAACTCAAAGCATCAGCCACCACATTGGGCTTGCCCAAGTGATGTAGAATAGTGATATCATAGTCTTTCAATAACTCTAGCCACCTCCTCTAGCGCAAATTTAGATCCTTTTGCTTGAACAAATGCTCCAATCTCTGATGGTCAGTATAAAACTAACAGGGAACCCCGTATAAATAATAGAGCCAAATCTTCAGGGTGTGAACAATGGCAGCTAACTCAAGTTCATGAACATGGTAATTCTTCTCATGTATCTTCAACTGTTTGGATGCGTAAGAAATTACCCTATCGTCCTGATGAACACCTCTCGGAGGCCAATCCTTGAGGCATCACGATAGACCGTATAAGACCCCAAACTTGTAGGCAATATCAAAATTGAGGCTGTAGTCAAAGCTGTATTGAGCTTGTGAAAGCTCGCCTCATACTCCTCCGTCCATTGGAACGGAGCACCCTTCTAGGTCAACCTGGTCACAGGGGCTGCAATCGATGAAAACCCCTTCACAAAACAACGGGTAGTAGTTCGCCAAGTAAAGGAAACTGTGGACCTCTACAGTTGAGGATGGTCTGGGCCAACTCTGCACGACCTCTATCTTTTTCGGATCCACCTGGATACCGTCACTCGATACTACGTGGACTAAGAATGCCACTGAATCCAACTAAATTTCACATTTAGAGAACTTAGCATATAACTTCTTATCTCTCAGAGTCTGAAGCACAGTCCTCAAATGTTGCTCAAAATCTTCTCGACTCCGGTAATACATCAGAATATCAACAATAAAGACAATGATGAATGAGTCAAGATACAGCTGGAACACACTTTGCTTCAGATGCATAAAGGATGCTGGGGCTTTGGCCAGCCCAAATGACATAATAAGGAACTCGTAATGACCATAGCGAGTCCTGAAAGCAGCCTTCAGGATATCTGTCTCCCGAATCTTCAACTGATGGTGTTCTGAGCACAAATCAATCTTAGAAAACACTCGTGCACCCTGAAGCTGGTCAAATAGATCATTAATACAAGGCAAAGGATAACGGTTTTTCACGGTAACCTTGTTCAGCTGGCGAGAATCAATACACATACACATAGAACCATCTTTTTTATTTACAATCAAGAAATGAGCACCCCAAGGCGATACACTGGGCCGAATGTAACCCTCATTGAGCAATTCCTGTTATTGACCCTTCAACTCCTGCAACTTAGGAGGAGCCATACGACACAGAGGAATAGAAATGGGATGGGTGCTCGGGAAGAGATCAATACCAAAATTAATATCTCTATCTGGCAGCATGCATGGAAGATCAGCTAGAAACACATCAAGAAAATCCCGTACTACTAGGACTGAATCAACTGAAGGGGTATCAATACTGATATCTCTCGCATAAGCTAAATACGCGTCACACCCCTTCTCAACCATATGCTAAGATTTAATAAAATAAATGACTCTACTGGGAGTGTGATGTAAAGTACCCCTCCACTCAACACGCGGTACACCTGGCATAGCCAGTATAACGGTTTTGGCGTGACAATCAAGAATAGCATAATGGGGCGACAAACAGTCCATGCCCAAGATAATGTCAAAACCTATTATGATGAGTAACAATAAATCGGCTCTGGTCTCAAAACTACGAAGAGTAACTAAATACGACTGATAAACGCGGTCCACAATAAGAGAAACTCCCACCGGAGTAGAAATATAAATAAGGGAGCTCAAAGAATCCTGAGCTACATAGAAATGTGGAGAAAAATAAGAAGACACATAAGAATAAGTGGAGCATAGATCGAATAGAACTTATGCATCTCTGTGACAAACCAGTATAATACCTATGATGACAGAATCGAAGGCAACAACCTTCGTACAGGGAGGAAGGGCATAGTACCTGGTCTGGCCTCCCCCTCTAGGGCGACCTCTACCTCCCCGACCTACACCTCAAGCTTGATGAGCATGTAGGGTAGCAACTGGAGCGGTAACCATAGCCTGAGAACTCTGCGGGGTACGTTGTGGCTGAGAAGTCTGTGGGGCGGGACTCTTCCCAATTCTATGGAAATCCCTCACCAATGGAGGCTATCACAACAGTCAAAACAAGCTCTGGGTGGAAGTGGCGGTTGTGACTGGCTCGGGCTAGGTTTACTGGATTGACCTCAAAAAGCACCCTGTGTAGGAGGCGTGCTAGATACCAGTGGTGCATAATAAGGCTCCTGAGATCTAGGAGGAGCTGGAACACCACTGGCTGCTGGAAGGGCTGAATAAATAGGGCAAATCATATAACCCCTACCATGACGACCTGTAGCTAGGGCACAAGCACTAGAATAATGGCCTGACTCTTGAGACCTCTTGGTCTCTGTCTCCTCTCTCTCCCTAGTATGCATACCCTCACTCCTCCTAGCAATGCTCACCACCTGCTGATAAGAAATATCCATCTCTAACTCACGAGCCGTGCTAGACCTGATGCTGGGAATACGTCCATCAATAAAATGGAGAACCCTCTCGCGAACAATGGAAACCAAGGTTGGGGTATGCCTAGCCAATCTGGTGCAACAGACAACATACTCTGAAACAATCATAGCACCATGGCACAAATGCTCAAACTCTGCGTGCCATGGGTCTATAAGGCTCTGAGGAACATACTCCCTCAGGAACAGATCTGAAAACTAAGTCTAAGTCAATGAAGCAGCCTCATCTAGACTGTCTAACTCATAGGTGCGCCACCACTCATATGCAACTCCTCGAAGTTAGAAGGTATTGAATAAAATGCCGCTTAATTCTGAGATTCCCATGGTACGAAGAATGTGGTAACACTCAATCAAGAAATCCCAGAGCATCCTCCGATTGTAGACCATCGTACAAATAAGGCTTATACGTCTTGATCCTCTCAAGCCTTAGCTGCTCCTGCTCGGAAGCCGAGGCCCTGCCTTTGGGCTGAACTGGCATTACAGGCGGTACAGGAATAATCTCAAGGAACTGTTCAACATGCATTCGCTTCTTAGGAGTGCGGGCGACGAGATTCTATACTCATCCCCCTAGCCAGATACATAGCTATAGCAAGGGGAAGCAACCCAGCTTGAGCCAAAGTGGTGTACATGCTCATGAACTGTGCCAGAGTCTCATAAAGAGCTGCAATAGTAGTAATAGTAGGTGTATCAGGTGCCTGGACTTTGGTTGGATCTACTAGTGGGGCCTCGGTGGCAGCTCGCGCAAGTGCTCTGGCTGCACCATGTGCGCGTCCTCAGCCTCTACCCCTGCCTTGGCCTCTGACAGCTGCAGTAGGGTCGTGGTTGCCTGATCATCTCGGGTAGCACATGTTTTCACCATCTGTAAGAGAATAGAAGATAGACCTTTAGAATTGTGATGTCAAAATATCACACGACAAGGAAATCAAATGAAGTGGAAATTTTCCTAACTATTACATAGTCTCTCGTAAATAAGTACATACGTCTCCGTATCGATCAGCGAGACTCTAATAAACCGGCTTGTGAACCATGAATCCTATGAACCTAGAGCTTTGATACCAACTTATCACGACCCCAGTTTGCTTCCGTGAATTGTCGTGATGGCACCTAGTCTCTACGACTAGGTAAGCCTAACAAATGTGGAAAATAAACTAAACTTGTAGGAGAAATAATGAAAAGCCGAAAATAACTGAAAGAAACAATGTTTTAAATGCCCCTCAGCATATACAACACAATTTCTCAAAATATGATACACTATCCAAAAAACCGAAAACTCACGAAAACACAAGCCTTTGAAATACTACATAGCTCTAACTCAAGAATATTTAACGAGAAAAGAAAAATATAGAAGGGCAATGTTTGAAAGCTAGAATAGAAAGGGACTCCTCGATCTGCGGATGTGGCAAATGTACCTAGAAGACTCTAGAGCAGACACCTTGCCTCACGGGTGGTAGGACTGAGTCCCATACCTGGATCTGCACATGAAAAACATGCACAGAAAAGGCATGAGTACACCATAACGGTAGTCAATAAGTTCCAAGTCTAACCTTGGTCGGGAAGTGACGAGGAAGATCAGATCCCTACAGATATTAAAAAAACATAAAGATGACAAGTTAAGATAAACAGTACAATTGAGAATCTACAGTAAGAATCTATATAGGATAATAAGGAGTATACCATGAGATCCGCGTGCACATATATATATATATATATATCTCATGGTATTCCGAGAATCTCTTGGTATCCTCTATGTATATAAAGGATTTCTTCGTCCCTAGGATCTCTTGGTATCCTCAATATATTCTAGGGATCTCTTAGTATCCTGACGATCTCTTGGTATCCTCAATAGACGTCTAGGGATCTCTTGGTATTCTGCACCTCAATTAAACTCATAAATGCGTATAGGGGGTCTCCTGAGATGTCGTCCTATAGTCCCAAAGTAAAACATACAGTAGCAACACAAGAATATTCAATTAAGCTAAATCTCGTGCTAAGTAAATAGGTAACTCTAGCCTAACATGCTTCACGTAATGCAATGAAGGCAGTTTAAGCAAATAGGCAAATAAGTGAACTAAGCATGCTTTTCTAAACTAACAACATGCTAAATTTGCAAGTACAATGAAACAGGAAAAAGGAACTCAGTTGGAATACTTAAAGAATACCTGATTTCAACAATTATCTCAAGTATTCACTCATTACCTCGCGTACAAGGAATTTCAATTATCAAATATACCATATCCTAAAGGGAAAGTCCCCACACAAGGTTAGGCAAGCACTTGCCTCGAACCAGCTCAAAATCACTCCGAAACCACGCTCTTGCCATGAGTACTCGATTCCAAATGGCTCAAATCTATTCAATTCAATTGCATAATGTAAAAAACACTTCAAGTAATTAATGGTACAATTAAACTCTAAGCTAATACGCGAAATTATGTAAAATGAGCAAAATACCAATCGGACGCACATCTCGAAATCGAGTATAATTTCCATTTCCAGAAACCTCACACTCTCATGAGTTTAGTCATATAAAAAGTACCAAAATTGAACCACAATTTTTCCCTCAAATCATCACTCATAGGTCTCCAATTAGGCAAGCCCTAACCCCCCCCCCCCCCCCCAATTACTATTGATTTTCTTTAATTATTCATGCGTAAATTGATAAACAATCATTCCAATAACGAGTTTAGGGACCAATGACCTTACCCCAATGAACTCCTATGAGAATCTCTCTTGAATAGTGCTTCCCAAGCTTCTTCCCATTTGAAAAAGATGAAAAATGGCTAAATTTCGCGAAGGCAAGAATTTATATGTTCTGCCCAGCAATTTTCGCATCTGCGGTCCAATAATCGAATCTCCGTTACCGCTTCTATGGTGGGGGAACCACTTAAGCATTTATTACTTAAAAGTTAAAATCTCGCACCTAAAACCTCAGATTCCGTTAATGAGCTGCTTCTGCGGCTTCGCACCTACGGTCCCACACTCGCAGGTGTTATTATGATAGAAGAATAGCTGAGGCTGCAACTTCAATTCCAAAAATCTTTTTGTCAACTATTCGAGATCATCCCAAGACCCCCGGAACCTGAAGCAAAGGCACCAATAAGTCACAAACCACTCCCCAAACATTAATCATGGATTTAAGCCTTAGAACTCCAAAATTCTCAAAATACGCTTTCGATCAAAAAATTTATCAAACATCCTCCGAATAACCTGAAATTTTGCACACACATCACATTTCACACTACGAAGCTACTCCAACTTTCTAAATTCTATTCCGACCCTCGAATCAAAATCTCACTATCGGACCGAAAACTTCAAAAATTCGACTTTCGGAATTTCAAGACTAAATTAGCTACGGACCATCAAAAAATAATCCGATCACGACCTTAGCCCAAAATCACCAAACCGAGCTAACGGAACCATCGAATTTCCATTCTAAGGCTATATTCACACTTTTCTGACTACGGTCAACTTTCCAACACTTAAGCTCTCATTAAGGGATTAAGTGTCCCAAAACTCTTCAAAACTCAAAACCAAACATCCTGGAAAATTAAAATAGCAAAAATAAACTCGGGGGAAGCAGTTAATAGGGGATTGGAGCATAAATTCATAAGAAGATTGGCCGTGTCGTCACAAGTAGCAAATCAGGGAAATCACATATAAATCAGCAAGTCATTCCCTTAATCAATGGACAATCAAATCAATAGTAAAAGCATGCTAGGTATTTAAGGAAAAGAAACAAGTATGGTTTGAGTATTGAGTAGGTAATTAGGGGTAAATGAACAGAAGTTCCAATTACCAAAATGAATAAGTAAGAATCAGCAAAATACAAACAAGGAAAGGGAGAATTAATTAAGGCAGGCAATTCAACCAAATCGAGTAAAGAGGTAAGAATCGAAAGTTTAAGGAAAAGTTTTCAAATTAAACCAAAAATAAGCAGTTCAGAATAACCAAGGGTTCAATCAAAGAGAAATTCATGAAAGATTCAGCAATTTTAGCATATAGAATAAGGCGATACATGAATAGCCATAAATCGACACATAACTTTAACAAAACAAAAAGTTAGATGACACTGATTCAAAGAGAAAGATATATGTCTTAACATGAATGAACAGGATGAAGTCAAACATATAGAATTAGTTAAAGGGTTGAACTAAGAAATTCAGTAGACGCATATTAGGACAAGAAAAATTCACGAAAAATCACAAGAACCTAAAGCTAGAACATAATCAGATGTACCAGTACTCAGAAACCAAACAAATCCCAAAAAATTAGGCTTTCAGTATAATCAAGCTAAGGTTGTAGAAGACTTATAAAATCAGTTAAAACATATAAAAAGCAGAAGATTAAACACAAATATTCATCAAACATTTTGTAAAGAAATTCCGGAAACCCTACTTTAGAAAAAGATGAAAATCACTGTAAAAGCATACGAGTCCTTTAAAACTAACATGAAACAAATCCAAATCATCTTAGATTTGTACAGATCTAAGAGTTTTATAAAAGAAATTAGGGTTTCGAAGAGAACAACACAGAGGTGAAGAAATATATTAAGAAACCCATATATTATAGTCAATATAGGACGATCTTACTCGGAATCACTCTAGAATGGCTTGAGAGGAAACATATATGCAAGTCAACTAGACCTGGTCCCTTGAGGGCCCTGGAGATAGCAAGATTAACTTGATGGAGGCCATTGGAGGCATGTGGGTGGTGAGAGATCATCATAAAAATCCATGGACGAGGGTTATTGAGGTTTGATTAGGGTTAGGTTTGAAAGCAGAGAGGGGTTTCAGGGTGGCGTGTAGTGTAGATGGTAGGGTTTGGGGTGGGGGGGGGGGTCTTTTGGGTTTATTTTAGAAAGGTTATTTGTAGCCATTGATCTTTATGACCAAAGGCCGAGATTAAAGGGTATTGGAGGCCGGCTCGGGTCTTTAGAGTTTGGGCTGGGTAATTTGACTGGACGAGATGTTTTGAAAGATAGAGGCTGGGATCTGCTCTTAAGCTGCCTCCATATTCCTGGTTTTACAGGAATCAGTCCATGTGTAGTTCTGGATTCATTGGAATATACTGATGAAGTAATTGCAAGAACGGACACGGGATGGTAGAGCGAATGTGGTGAACGGTTATGGTTTGAGATAGTTGAAGGAACTGGAGCGAGGTCACTCTTGCTAGGATAGCAGTTGCTTGCTGGTCATCTTCAGATGAAAAGATGTTGCCGACATATATTTGTGCGAAAATTTAAACACAATGCTGATTCCCTTTTGACCATGAAGGTTGTCTTTGGACGGTTAAAGATGACGTCCTTGGACTATGACGTCCTGTGCCATGAATTGTTTAGTGAGGGATTCCATGGCCATGAAATGTTTTTCCTGGGCCATGCAGATGGTGCCTCCGAACCGTGATACCCTTGAGTAATGATATGCAAATTTGAGGGATCATCAGGCCATGACATGGTGTATTCTGGCTATGAGGCTGATGCCTTTTGGACTATGACGCCTTTGGATGGAATGGCGACATTTCAGCCCATGATATGCAGTAATATGATGTTAACAAGACAAATCTTAGTCTTTTGAAATGAGGGCAGAGCTTTGCCCGATAGAAAAGCAAATATATAGTACAATAAAAGAGCAATATATATGTAAGGAGGGATAATGCTTAGTCCCATGCAAATGTGGAGGAAGGGACTAGCCTTACACAGATACGGAGGCATGGATTAGACTCATGCAAATATCGAGGCAAGGATTAGCCTCATGCAAATAGGAAGGCAGGGGTTAGACTCATGCAAATGTGGAGGCAAGGATTAGCCTCATGCACAGAGGGAGGCAGAGATTAGACTTTTTGCAACCTCATCCAAATAGGGAGGCAGAGGTTAGCCTTATGCAAATCTAGAGGCAAGGATTAGCCTCATGCAGAAAGAGAGGCAGGGATTAGCCTCATGCAAAGAGGGAGGCAGGGATTAGCCTCATGCAAATGTGGAGGCAGAGATTAGCCTCATGCAAATATGGAGGCAACAATTAGCCTCATGCAAATGTGGAGGCAGGGATTAGCCTCATGCAGATAGGGAGGTAGGAATTAGCCTCATCCAAATATGGAGGCAAGTATTAGCCTCATGCAAATATGGAGGCAGGGATTATCCTCATGCAGAGAACAAGTAGCAAATAAGAGTAGCATATGTCTTAGTTGGAGATATATTCGGTGTCTAATGTCCTGATTGATAATGAATTTTCTTTGTATATACATATCTACAAATTCTATTGTTACGTCAAATCTATGTTTTGTGAGGGGGAGGCTGGTTCATGCTTATGTCCGTTCTGGAGGCCTTTTCCGAGTTCCTCTAGGTAACACTTGACTTTAAAGGAAATAAAGTTTTTTTTCGAAAAATATGCAATTATTGATAAAAATAGAGTTATTTTAGAAACATATTTATATATAAAATAAATTTTAGACGGACTACTAACTGTAACACATTTTAGAGTACAACCTCTTATGTAAGAAATTTGAGGGTCCTCCTCAAAATTCTGCCCCAGTTTGGTAGATGATCTTTCGATCATTTGTGGATAATATGCCTCGCTGTACCTTCTTTTGAATTTTGAGAATCTTTCTCAGAATTCTGCCCTAGTTTCTTATCCAATTTAAGACATTCAAACATACGTTGGCGTTGGCTGGACTTGCTCTGGAATTTTGAGGGTCCTACTCAAAATTCTGCCCCAGTTTCTCATCTTGGGGGGAAATGGAAATTTTATTATGATATGAACGAACCCATAAGGTTTAATACGTATCCCCTCTTAAACTAGAATCAGGTCAAGCGTAGTTCAATCACATCAGATGAGGAAATGTAAATAATCTAAGCATAGTATCACTTGACTGCGTCTGAATTGATTGGTTTTGGCCAGATTTCTCCATCCATTTATGCAAGTATGAGTGCTCCTCCAGTTAGTACCCTGTGAACCATGTACGGACCTTTCCAGTTAGGAGAGAATTTCCCTTTGTCTTCATCTTGATGTGGGAAGATCTTCTTCAGCACCAGCAGTCCAGGTGCAAATTGCCTTGGTTTGACCCTTTTGTTGAAAGTTTTGGACATTCTGTTCTAATAAAGCTGACTGTAACACATTGCATTCATCCTCTTTCCATGGATAAGGGCCAATTCTTCATAGACACTCTTTATCCACTCTGCATCTCTAAGTTCAGCTTCTTGTATGATTCTTAAAGAAGGTATCTCCATCTCGACTAGGATGATAGCCTTGGTACCATAAAGCAACATGTAGGGAGTTCCCCGGTTGATGTGCGAACCGTAATATGGTATCCCAATAAAGCAAAAGGTAGCTTCTCGTGCCACTGTCTGTGGTTCTCTACCATATTCCTTATTATCTTCTTGATGTTTTTGTTGGAGGCTTCTACAGCTCCATTCATCTGAGTTCTATAGGCTATGGAATTCTTGTGCTTGATTTTGAAAGTTTCACACATGGATTTCATCAGATCAATGTTGAGATTGGCGGAATTATCAGTAACAATGGACTCGGGAACTCCAAATTGGCAAACAATACGATCCTTGACAAAGTCTTTGACGACTTTGTTAGTTACAACTTTATAGGATGCAGCCTCTACCCATTTTGTGAAATAATCACTAGCTACCAGAATAAACCTGTGTTTGTTCAAAACAATGGACTCAATCGGACCAATGACATCCATTCCCCAGGCAGCGAATGGCCAAGGTGAGCTTGTTGCATTGAGCTCATTCGGCAGCACTTTTATCATATCGGTGTGTACCTGTCATTGGAAGCATTTGCGGACATACTAGATGCAATATGTCTCCGTAGCCATCCAAAATTAGCTGGCCCAGAGTATCTTCTTTGCCAAGACAAAACCATTCATGTGCGGGCCATAAGTTCCAACATGCACACCCTCAAGCAGTTTAGAAGCTTCTTTTGCATCGACATATCATAGAAATTCCAAATCAGGAGTTCGTCTATACAGATTTCCTCCATTTTGGAAGAAGTGATTGGACAATATCCGTAGTGTGCGTTTTTAGTGTGATTTGCATGCTTCGGATATTCTCCCTTCGACGAATACTCCTTGATGTCATGTAACCAAGGCTTTCCATCTGCTTCTTCTTCAACATGAGCACAATATGCCGGCTGATTATGGATCCTCACCGGAATAGGATCAATATAATTCTTATCTGCATGTTGTATCATAGATGACAAGGTGGCCAATACATCGGCAAACACATTCAGAATTCTGGGCATATGTCGGAATTCTACCTTCGTGAACCTTTTTCTTAATTCCCTCACATGGTACAGATATGGAAATATCTTGGAATTCTTGGTGGCCCACTCTTTTTGTACCTCGTGCACAAGTAAATTTGAATCACCGATCATCAGTAGCTCCTGTATGTTCATGTCGATTGCTATGCTGATCCCTAGTATGCAAGCTTCATACTCCACCATATTATTGGTGCAGGTAAATCTGAGTTTAGCAGATACCTGATAATGTTGACCCGTTTCTAATACTAAAACTAACTGCCCACTCCTTTGAAATTTGCAGCTCCGTCAAAGAACATCATCCAACCATCGTATGCTTCGTTAATGTCTTCTCATATGAATGATACTTATTCATCAGAAAATACATTTTCTAGGGTTCGTATTCTCCTCCCACTGGATTTTAGCAAGGTGATCTGCCAACACTTGTCCTTTGACCGCCGTTTGAGTTACATAGACGATGTCGAGCTCACTCTATATTATCTACAACTTGGAAAACTTCCCAGTCGGCATGGGTTTCTAAAATATATACTTCAGAGGGTCCATCCTGGATATGAGGTATGTAGTGTAGGCACATAAGTAATGCCTCAATTTTTTAGCTGTCCAGGTCAAGGCACAGCAAGTGCGTTCTAGCAGAGAGTACCGTGCTTCATAAGGCGCGAGCTTCTTACTAAAGTAACATATGGATTGCTCCTTTCTTCTTGTCTCATCATCTTATCTAAGAATACATCTGAAGGCTCCATCCAACATAGATAGATAGAGTAACAAAGGTCGTCCTGGTTCTGGCGGGACCAGAACTTTTGGTGTGGACAAGTACTCTCTGATTTTGTCGAAGGCCCTCTGACAATCCTCTGTCCAACTTGTTTTGGCATCGTTCCTCAGCATCTTGAATATGGGTTCTCATATGACTGTGGACTGTGCTATGAATTGACTAATGTAGTTGAGACATCCTACAAAGCTCATCACATCCTTTTTGCTCCTAGGTGGTGGTAACTCCTAAATATCCTTGACTTTGGACGGATCCAGCTCGATCCCTCGGCGGCTGACAATGAATCCCAGTAGCTTTCCTGCAGGAAATCCAAATGCACATTTAAAGGGGTTCAATTTCAAGTTGTACCTCCTTAACATGTCAAATAACTTTCTCAAGTCCGATATGTGGTCTACGACTCTCTTGGATTTGATGATTACATCATCCACATACACCTCTATTTCTTTGTGTATCCTATCATGGAAGATAGTTGTCATGGCTCTCAAGTAAGTAGCCCTAGCATTCTTCCGACCAAATGACATCATCTATTAGCAATATACCCCCCAAGGTGCAATGGAAGCTATTTTCTCTACATCTTCTTCGTCCATCCAGATATGATGATAACCAATTAAGAAATCTACAAAGAATTTGAGTTAATGCTTGGTGCAATTATCGACCAGGATGTGTATATTTGGTAGTGGGAAGTCGTCCTTGGGACTTGCTCTATTTAAATCCCGATAGTCAACACATACTTTGACTTTCCCATCATTCTTCGAAACCGGCGCGATGTTAGCTAACCAAGTTGCTCAACCACCCTGAGAACTTTGACTTTGATCTGCTTGGTAACTTCATCCTTGATTTTCAGGCTCCTATCTGGTTTGAACTTTTGAAGTTTCTTCTTTACTGGCGGACACATGGGATTAATAGGCAAGTTGTGCGCCACTATAGACGTGCTCAAGCTGGTCATGCTATCATATGACCATGCCAAAATGTCCTCATATTCTGTTAGAAAACGAATGTATTCTTCCTTCTCAATTGGTGACAAGTGAATGTTGATGCGAGCCTCCTTGACGGTCTTGGCATTTCCCAAATTTACTGCTTTGGTTTCGTCCAGATTGGACTTAGGCTTATTCTCAAAGTTTTCAACCTCCCTCACAACTTCCTTGGGTATTTCATCCTCTTTATATGAGTCACTATCCTCATGTTGCATTACCTCATTACATGTCACAGTCACCGGTTGATCAGGAGAAGTAATAATAATATTGTAGAAAGAAAAAATGTAGGAAATATTAATGAATAATAAAGAACAAATTCATTTGATTAATATTAACAACATCCAAGCAAGTGCGGCTCGATGAATCAAGCATTTATTTTGAAACAAGTAAGTCCTAAAAGAAAATTACTGAAAATCTAAATGCCTATAATGGCTATAGAAGTAAAATCTGCGAAGCTACCCAGGGACTCGGTGGGCTCGGGATGGAGTGGCGGTCCAGTTACTGAGAAAAACTCCCTTCTTTACATTCTGAATAGTGAGGCCTTCTTCCTCAACCTCCTCCTCAATAATGGAACTGCAGTCCATATCCTCATCCTCCAAGAACAGATTCTTCAACCCAGCTAATGCTTCCTCTTCTTCAGTCCCCCATATTGTATCATCTTTATTGTATCAGTTTGGTGAAAATCTTGATCTAGACTTGGCACTGGTTGCTCGAGAGGGTAATACGATCCGCGCCATGGAGGAAACTGATTTGACAGAGAATTTCGGCATATTTCAATACTAATTGCTTAGATTTTAGCTTGTTTTAATGCAATTATAACTGATACTTATGTAGATTTGTTATTTTTACAGTAAAATAGGAAGGGGAGCCCAAGGACACAAAAATGGAAGCAAAACGACAAGAAAAGAGCTAAATATTGCGTAGGTACTGGTCTGCGGTCCACTATGCGGTCGTAGATCAGACATGTGGACTGCATAAGTGTGCAACAAATTGCATAATGAGGCAGAGTCCTGAGCTAAAAATCAAGTAATGAATGCGATACACTATGCTACCGCAGAACCAACATGCGGAGCGCATAATGCATCGCAAACTAAACATGAAGTCAACTGAAGGTCAAATATGCGATGCAATCTGCGTCGCAGAACCTAAATGCGGACCGTAGAACTAGAATACGAAGATGACCTGAAGACTAAGGTTTCAATCTACGATAGTGATGCTCAAAATGCGAACCACATATTTGCTCTGCGACAAGAATGCGGTCGCAGACGTGACCTGAAAGGGTAATTTTGTCCATTTTCTGTCCCGATTTTTACCCCACTATGAATAGTTTTATGATTCCCTTGTGGGCTTATCTTGTCTATCTTTAGAGCTATATTCCAAGACATAAATATTCCGTCTTTTTGGAAGCTTTTGGGTAAAGATTCTCTTCTTTGCAAGCATTTATGACATTAAATATTGGTTGGTTTTTGTATTTTACCATGTGTAGCAAACTCTATATACTCAGGTTGTGGACCTTAAATGGGTGTTATGTTAATGGGTGTTTAACATTGAATATATGTATAATGGTTGGTTGATATGTATTTGCTTCTCATTCAACATTTATGTTGGTGGTTGAAAACATTAACAAAAGCCATTACATTCTAGCTTTGCTTGGGAAAGTGGGTTAGAACTGGGTAGAAGTAAATATCAATGACTCAAGGCTTTAAACCTTGTTTAATAAAATCGCTTAGAGATAAGTGGGTTTTAATTGGCATTTATTGATGATTCTTAATTGCAACTCTTTTACATTTGGAAAAATTAGAAAGGGAAAATACTACTCATTTATTGGAAAATAATGGGTAGTAACATAGACATCATTTGCATATCATAAGAACTTTCCATTAGAAATATATCATATTAACACATGTAAACATTACATTTTATTTAAGGGGACACAACCTTGGTTGCTTTAATCCACTTGTTTACTCATTAAACATTGAAATGCGTTGTTACTTCTAAACAAACACCATACATACTCTTGTCACTATAAACCATTATCTTGTTGCTGTTAACCGAATAGAGATAAAACTTTTGTCGAGCAACACACTGAACAAGTAACCTTTTCACACCTGCTCCCTGTGGGATTCGACCCCTACCTTGTTGGGTTATTATATTTGACACCAACCGCCTTACACTCATTATTAAAGTGTAATTTGAGAGTATCAAATTTTGGTGCCGTTGCCGGGGAACAATTTAGCGTAATTTAGATTGTTTGAGGAGTAAGAGAAAGTGGTTTGGTCCAAACTTGTGAATATTTGTGTAATTAGTTTTCTTACCATGGGTCTAATTTTATTGTTTGTTTCTTGTTTATTTTCTTATTTTTGAAAATGGTATCATATAATAATTGGCCGGATGGTAGTTGTTCATACTTTGATGACCCGTGTCCTTATTGTGGAGGACCACACTCGTGGAAAAATTGTTTGAATTCTCCTGGGGGTGGATTGTGCGCACAATATCAACCTTATTGTTGGAGTATTTGTGATAAGTGTAGTTGCCAAAATGGTCATTGGGATTATTGTGCATATTTGTCCTTCCCTTCCCCAAGCCCCTACTATGACGAGTTTGCTTTTTGTGATGAGAACTATAGGGCTGGGGAAATGGAAGAAGTTGAGCATGCTCAAAATGGAAAAATAATGCTCATGTTGGAGACCATTCTTGAAAATGAGGAGAATCAAAACATTGCACTCGAGGAATTGAAACAAAGCTTGGCTTACAATGATGAACATATCCGCACTTTGGAAGATCAAATGCAAACTTTGTTTGAGGCTCACTATGCCCAACAACTTGAGTGTGTGGAAGAAAGCCAAGAAGAGTCTAATTCCGAGTAAGAAAGTGAGCTTTACTTTGAGGAATCAAGAATTGAACATCAGCCAACCGAATCAATAAGTGTTAGTGATGCCGAGAAAAATATGAAATTGGAGTCAACCGGTGAAATGCAAATTTGGTTGAGATTGACTCTAGTTTGGGGGAAGAAGAGGATGTCAAAATCCAAGAAAAACTACAAGTTAGAGGTTCGAAGTTACATTCCAAGCATTTTTCAACATTGGAATTGTGCGGTGATACGGAAGTTGAACCACCTGAATAAATGAAGGACTGCGAAAAGAACAACTTAGGTCATATATCTTACAATTTGAGGAAACAAGAAAGCAAAATGACATTCCTCACTTGAGAGCCAAGAAGTGCAAAATGAAGAATTTATACATTGGCTCGATCATTAAATTACCACTCCCTGTCGCTCGTGGTCACAAGCTTGATTCTACGCTAGGTGCCCAATTCATATCATTCAAGTGGCAAGAAAAGTGGTAATGTTGTTTGCGTCGTGTCACGATGTTAAATGCGGCGCTTGGTGGGAAGCAACCCATCATTTTTCAAAATTTTTAGTTATTTTTGAAATTTTGTTTTTAAAAATAGTTTAGTATATTATGTCTAACCAATCTGCCAAGTTTCAAACTTTTTGGAGTTGATTGAGCAGGTCGGCTTGTTCCGGAGAGCCAAAACCACTAGCTGCCAGCACTGTTGAAGTGCAGAAAAAATCGTGTCTGCACGAGAGCCTCGCGTTCGCGAAGGTTCAGAGAATCTAAACTCTTCGCGTTTGCGTGAACCTGTTTAGCGTTCGCGACCTATGGACACATTTACCCTTTGTGTATGCGTGTGTCCCTCGCGAACGCATAGGGTCAGGTAATTTTAAATGCACAAATGCTACTGGAAATGAACTTTACCCCCTTTTGCTCAAAACAACAGACCCATAACACCCTAAGCCCCAAAAGTTCAAATTGACTAAAATCTTCAAGTCTTCTTGCAAATTTTCATCTCCATTTTCAAGGTATGTAATCTTCACTCTCCTCTCAATTAAGTTTTGTTTCTTTTCTTCTTTTTCTTAGTGTAAAATGTGAAAGAAGAGAAACCATTGTTGTATGGTTTTGAGGGTTAAAACTTTAAGCATTAAGTTGCAAATTGATGCTTGAAAATTATTGTTGCTTGCTGGGTGAGATTGGTTGAGTGTGAGTGCTTATTTGTGAGAACGTTCTGGGTAAAATATGTGCCCTAATGTGCTGTAAATGAACAACCGAAAATGGCACACAAAATGGTTGAAGAAATGCCTCAAAGAAATAAACTTTTCTAGGCGACGAAGAAGCCTTCGAAAACGCGTAGGCTAAGCAACAGAAGAGGCATAATTATACCTTCACGAACGCAATGGTACCTTCGCGAATGTGAAGTTTTGGTAATTTTGAAAAACAATTTACTCTTCGCAAATGCGGCTAGAAGCTCGCGAACGCAAAGAGCAATGCCTGCCAGTCCCAAAAATGGCACAAAATAGTAGCTTCGCACAGCTCTGCCCGGGACTTTTTTCTGCCCATTTCTTCTGCTTAAATACTTCCTAATGCATTATGTTAAGTGTGTGTATGAGATGTTAACATTGTTTGTCAATTTTGTAGGTACTTTGGATTTCAAATGAAACCTGAACATCATGAAATTGCACAAGAATATGCTTTCGGACCTGGACAAGAGGAAGCTTTCGATCATGAGCGGTATTTATCTGCGCTATGCGAGCAAAAATATGATGAACTTCTGTCCAAAACCATTGTGCGAGAAAGAGGAACCAATTTAGAAAAAGTTGAGGAGAAAATGCCTAGCTTCTATGAACGCCCTTGATGGAGAGCGGATGGATATGTTTTCTGATCCACCACTCAACGCCAATCACACTATAGTTTTGGAGTTCTATTCAACTGCCATACAGACTGACTTCTAGGGTGTATTGGTGACTACTGTGCGGGCCGTACAAGTTCATTTCATCTCCCAGATTATCAATGATGTTTATGGCCTCCCCAATGCTAAAAATGATGCTTACAGAGAAAGAGCAAGAGCAAAGGACAACCAATGGCTGATAGATAAGATGCATGGCAGGGTCACTCCAAAGTGGCTAACATTGCATAAGGGAGTGGATTCGCACGACTTCACTATAGAAGCAAAGACATATCTTTCCATTATTTGTTCTAGAGTGTAACATTCTATAAATGACACCGATGTAACAACAGAAAGAGCACTCGTGATTGCTACTCTCATGGATGGGCTACCAGTTAATGTGGGGGAGCATGTTGTTAGCGAGATTGAGGAAGCCACAGATGGGAGGTCCAAGAGCCTGTTCTTTCCCTCCTTGATCACCAGACTCTGCTACGATGCTAGGGTGCTTAGACTCCCCAATGATGTCGAGAAAGGTCCAGATAAGCTAATGATTCATCCACTACTGAAAAGGGGACCAAGTGAAAAGAAGAAAAAGAGGCACATTTATGTAGCCTCCCCTTCATTCGGGCAGTTCACAGAGACCACTCCTGATCCTGCTGGATCTTATGACCCTATGGGACCCCTCCAGTCGGGGCCGCACACTATGAGACATTTGTCCAGCAAGATTTATGGGGTAGATAGATATGTTAGGCAAATTATAGTTGGCCTTCCCACTGGCCCGCCTGGGGCAAGCACATCTACTGGTGAGAATTCCCCAAAATCCTTGGATGAAATAGTCAAAGAGTAGAAGGAAATCACAGGTAAGATGGAGGCAATGGGCACCAGGTTGGAAAACATGAGCCACATGCAAGGTAAGATAGAAAGGAGGCAAATAAAATTCAAGGAGCACGAGAAGAAGAAAAGTAAGCTGCTATCCAAGATGATGGAGAATTTGAGTACACTTTGTGGCTCTCAGGACTCGAATGATGATGATGAGGCAGACATGGAGCTAAAATTTCCCACCACATCCAGTTCTGACAGATGCAGTATTCAGGGAGCACTTTCCACCATTTTACTCTATTATGTTTAGTTGTATTTGGGATAGTGCAACATCTTTAGTTGGGGGTGGCTTCTTGCATAACTGTTCTTATTGTATAATGGCGACGGGTTGGCAGATCGATATTCGTTTGTTTTTAGTATGTTTCTTTAGTTGGTTTTGTTTTATTGTTAGTATATTTTGATGTGTTATATTAGTATGTCTATTAGCTTCTTAAATATTTTTTAGTTACTTGATGCTTACTAGCTTCTTAATTTTTTATTTATTAACCTCTTAAATTTTTTTAGTATGTTTTATGTTAGTGGCGATATCCTTGGTTTTCTTTATACCACGGTTCTTTTCCAAGGATGCCAAATGTTTTTTCTTGAACCGGGTAATTGTAGAATTTTTTTGTCGACTTTTCCCTATGATGGATATATTGACAACTTTCTTAAGAAAATTAGTCTTGTAGTTAGATTTAATTTTTGTAATTTAGGAAAAATAAATGATTTGAGTTGCGGCTGTGCCCATTGACAAAGTTGTGGCTTGCTTGGTACCAATATGATATAAACCTCGGCATATGCGTTTTTGATTGTTGAAAAAGAGAAATAATTGAAATAGAAATGTCATGATTTTTAGACTCAAATTTTGGTTCTTTGATTCACTAAATAGCTTCATAGGCTATATACAACCTCTTTGAGTCCTTGGTTTCAATTGGATTTTGGATTTGTATTTCGCTTGAGTTTTCATGCGCTATGTGTGGTGAGTTATTTGCTAGTTCTTTTGCACTACTTGTAGTCTAGAACTTGTCCAGAATGTGCTTCACGGCAAAATCATAGACTAACCTGGATTGAAAAATGATATTAGGCCTTCCTTGGACCTCTAGTATGCCTTAAAATTCCTACTCTTGAATATTTTCCCTAGTCAACCCATTTTCTTTGTCAACCATATTACAAGCTTAAATACTTTGTTCTTAAATGATCTAGCTTTTGACATCAGACCTCCTTAAGTACTTTGAATGTGTAAACATAGGCTAAAAGCCTAAGTTTGGGGGTGAAGGTTGGAAAAGTTGTGATATGGAAGTTGTTGAAAAGGTGGAAGGTAGAAAACAAATATGATAAAAAGTGGAAAAAGAAAAAAACTATACAAAAAATATTGAATAAAGTGAAAAAAAGTTGTGAATAAAGGGAAGACTAGGTGTGGAAGGAAAAGTGAAGAAAGGATGGAAAATGAGTTTAAAGGAAGTGGACTTTAATTGTAAATTGTGTAGTGCTTGGGAAGGTTTGAGTCACTTTAACCAAAATTATACCATACCTTATCCAAAAGCATAAACTACAACCCTTAAGTCCTAATTTATTTTGAACCAAGCTTTCTACATTAATGGAAGAATACATGACGGGGAAGCCTGTGGTACTACTTGTATGCATTTGAACATCTTCTTGAGAGAGAGTTAATTCTTTACATTTAATATCCCATTTTTGTTTTGAAATTAAGATTATGAGTGTGGGATCCTCTCTTAAATGTGAGGGCACATGAGATTTGAGTTGTGAATTTAATCCCATTTTCAATTGGAAATGATGACCAAAGAAAGTTGATTGTGATAGAGAGGCAAATTTTGAAGCTTTAGTGTTATGACTTTATTGCTACTTTGATTTGCATTAGTGCTTGAGCACTTGAAGTATAATGAAGTTTATGTGAAGTGCTTGATAATTCATTTGCCTTGGAGTAATTGTTGGTACAAATCAAAGTCATGCATTTGTGCTTAAAATAGACTTTCTTTTTGGCTTGGCATGATATGGATGCATTGTTGAGTTAACTACTTGGGAGGAGATTTTGTCGTTTTAGTTGCTTGAGGTTAAGCAATAGTTTATGTTTAGGGGTTTGATAATTTAGTATTTTACCAACATATCTTGTCATTAAATCTATACTTTTGCCATGTTTGAGTGATAAAATCGTGTGTTTGATTGCAATTTACTTCTATTTTACAGGTTGTATGTGATTTAGAAGTAATAGTGAAGAAACCAAGTGAAGACAAGTCAAAAAGGAGCTAAAATGGACAAAATGAATCTGCCCAGTGAAATGCTCTCCGCGAACGCGAATGAGAGCACGCGAACGCGAGGAATCAACAACAAAACCTAAGCGAACGCGTAGTATACACGCGAACGCGATGCAGGGAAATAGAAACCTTCGTGAATGCAAAGGTATTTACGCGAACGCGATGAGCAGAAATAAGTAGTCTTCGCGAACGCGAATATATACTCGCGAACACGATGAAGAAATCAGGCGTGAAAACTGTGTAGTTGTGGAATTTCACATTTTTTACCCCAAATCCTTTAATACAAAAATCAGTTCATTTTGCAAAGATCTTTGGCTTATTTTAAGTCCATAGAGACTAGATAGAACAAGGTGAAAGCTAGGATTTTGCACAAACACACTTGGGTCTTGAAGATTAAAGTTTGTGGTTAAGATTCTCTTACCCATTTATGTTTGTTTCTTCATTTCCTTGCTTTGTATTGAATATTTAAGTGTGTAGTATTTATTTCCAACACTTGAATCTTGTTTATGGGAATATTCATATTAAAGTGTTGATTAAATACCTTGTTGTGCTTATGTATTGAATAATTTTTTTATATTTATGAAGTGAGTTATTGTTACTTTAATTATTCTTATTCTTTAATGTTTCCAAAGGGATTAGCTAACCCTAGGACTCGCCCATTAACTCCGAATTAATTTTGGGAAAAATAGTTTGGGGTTGGCAAAGATTAATTAACAAGAACTTGAGGCGTTAACCCTCATTTTATAGATTCTACCTAGGGATAGGATTGAACTACTTGTAGCCTTCCGAGTGTGCTTAATCTTCTAATTGTGATTAGGGATATTTCAATTAGGAAGTCTTGTTTGTCTTTGGAAGAAGCTAATTAAGAATTATTATCCGTGGATAATTAACATAAACTCGCTCATATTTGTAAAATCATGAAATACATTGGATCGTTACTTGAGTGTAATTCCCGATGCGTTCATACTTGTGCCCATTTATCATTTTACTTGCTTTCTAGGTTAGTTTACATTTTTGCATTTATATATAGAAACCTTTTCCAACCAAAATTCTTGTTGTTTGGCATTGCGCGACTAGCGACAATTTTCTTACATTCCTAATCTCCTACACATTGTTCTCTGTGGGATTCGACCCCGACTCATAGTTGGGTAAATTATATTGCATGCAAACGTGTCTATTTCTTTTTAGCAGTGGATTTGGACGTCATCTAAATTGGCGCTTTTGCCGGAGAATACGGTTCTTGAAATTACTATTTAGTGTATACTTTACTTAAGTTTGATTCTATTTCCATCACACTTTTCTTTCTTTGCTTGGTGTTGATAGGAAACATGTTAGATTATGGTGATGATGTGGGAGGGAGAAATGGGAGAAAATCCTTTTGCAGACATCGAAGAATACATTGAAGACAGCAACGCCATTGTGCCTCCGGCCTTTGGACTGGCTAGATTTATGGTGGAACACAGTTTGATACTGATGCTTAAGGCAGAAGGATTCTTCATATATTCTAGCGATGATGATCCAATGCAACACCTTCGAAATTTCTTGGGTGTGCACAATGCACAAGTAGAACAATGTATCCGACGATGCGCTGAGGTTGAGATGCTTCAAGTATTCTCTAGGTGGGGATGCAAGAAAATGTCTCCAGAATCTACCTCCTAACTCTATCCATTCATGGCCCGAGCTTGTTTGGGCGTTTCTGTCCAAGTGGTTCTCCCAAAGCAAAAAGTCTGAATTGCGGGACAAGATTTTCTTCTTCAAGCAGATGCAGAGTGAGCAGTTGCATAAGGCATGGGATCACTTCAAATTATACTTGGTGAGGTTTGCAAACCATGATTTCCCGGACTCCATGTTGTTGGAAAAATTCTACGTGGGTTTGGATCCTATGTACCAAGCCATCGCCAAAAATGCAGTTGACGGATCTTTCATGGACAATCATTTGCTAGAGTGACTCAAATTCTTGACAAAATGGCAAAGCAAAACCAAGCATGGTATTCAGAGGATACTACTGGAGGAATTTCATATGGGTCTCCTTCTTTGACCAATTTGATCAAGGAAAATCAGGAGAGGGATCAAGTGATTGTTGGGCTTGCTACAAATGTGAATGTGCTAAAAATAATGTGTACTGAGAATCAAACAAAGAAAGTAAATGTAGTGGAGGATGTCCAACTCAACATGGAGGAAAATTGTGAGGAGGCAAATTACATCAACAACCCTCAAGGAGGGTATCAAAGGCAACCCTACCATGGTCAAGGTCAACAAAACCAATGGAGGCCAAACCCGCAAGGGCAAGGCAACCAACAATGGAGAAATGATCAAGGTAACTCGTACCAAGTAAATTGGAATAACAACAACAATTTTGCAAATCGAAACTCCAACCCCTATGTTCCTCCAAAAGGTCAATATGAAAATCAAGTAACGTCGAGTGAGTCCAAGTTAGAAAGCATGCTTGAACAAGTGTTGCAAAACCAAGAGAAATCTGACGCATCCATGAGAAACATGACCGAAGTTGTTATCTCTCACACCGCATCTATCCAAAATCTAGAGGTGCAAATGAGATACCTTTCAAGAGATCAAAGCCCAAAGCAAAAAAGGGAAATTCCCTAGTGATACCATTGCGAACCCGAAAAGTGGTGGAGGTGGCTCAACTTCTCACGTCATGGCAATAACTACTAGAAGTGGGAAGGTCTTGCAAGGTGACATTTAACATGAGGTTGTTGGGGAAAAAGTCGAGCAAGAAGTCAAAGCCGAAGAGCAAGAGGTTACTGAAGTTGAAAGAGTGCCGGAAAAAGAAAAGGTGTAAGAAGTGATCCAAGAAAAGGTGAAGGAAAAGGAGAAGGTGACATCAAAATCTCCACCTCCTATTCCTAGACCTCCTCCTACTTTTCCTCAAAGAGTTATTAGAAGGGTTAATGATAGCAATCTTGAGAAATTCTATGATATTTTAAAACAATTGTCGGTGAACATTTTCTTGGAAGCCTTTCAAGAAATGCCAGGTATTTCCAAATACTTGAAGGATTTGATCACCAAAAAGAGGACCACAAATAATGAGTTAGTGAACATGACTCACCGGGTGAGCTCCATCATAGCCACAATCCCCGTCCAAATGAAAGAGGACCCGGGAGCATTTACTATCCCATGCACTATCGGAGAGCGTGATTTTGCAAGAGCTTTTTGTGACAATGGGGCAAGAATTAACTTGATGTCACTTGCCATCTACAAGAAAGCGGGATTAGGGATGCCAAGGCCAACAAGCATGAGGTTACAAATGGTCGATCGATCTATTAAGCGATCGGCAGGAATTGTTGATGATGTGATTGTGAAAGTTGGAAAATTCCATTTTCCCGTCGACTTTGTGATTCATGATTATGGTATCAATAAAGAAATCCCTATAATTTTGGGGAGACCATTCCTAGCCACGGGAAGAGCACTCATAGACTCGGAGCGAAATGAAATTAAGTTCCGGGTGAATGATGAAGAAATCACCTTTCAAGCGAGAAAGGGGATGAAGTTACCCCATGAGTATGAGAGCATTTCTGCTATAGATGTGATTGCTGAAATTGAAGATCGTCGAGTTAAAAATGGAAGAACAATGAAATTAAGTTCCGGGTGAATGATGAAGAAATCACCTTTCAAGCGAGCAAGGGGATGAAGTTACCCCATGAGTATGAGAGCATTTCTGCTATAGATGTGATTGTTGAAGTTGAAGATGTCGTCGAGTTAAAAATGGAAGAACAATGCCTTGGTGAGGCATTAACGACTATGTTGGTAAATTTTGATGGTGAAAACATGGAAGGATACATGGAGTCGGTAAATGCTTTGGAGGGTCTTGGATCCTATACCTATACTCTGGAAAAGCGTTCTCTTGACTTGGAGAATAGGACTACACCTCCCGCCAAGCCAGCAATCATTGAGCCACCACAACTAGAGCTCAATCCTCTCCCTCCACACTTAAGGTATAAATTTCTTGGCTCTAATGATACTTTACCCGTAATGGTTCTGTCTTTGTTAGATGATGTGAAGATAACCAATTGTTGGAGGTCTAGAAAGAACACAGGCAAGCTGGATGGACTATTGCGGACATCCGTGGGATCCCTGCAGGAATTTGTGAACACAAAATATCAGAGCAAACATGCTCTTCAACTTCTGTGGCGAGGTGTCAAGCTCATGAATGCACAAAGCTAGCGGAAGGCACAAGTGCAAAGATGGGGGCGCTGAGTTACAGAGTGGGGCATGACGGTCCTTGGGGCAAACATACTACTTCTCCGCCAAAGTAAAGCGGGCTGAGCAAATGAAATTGTTGCGAACTCTAGATGAAACCACGAAGTGGACGCGCCGACGAAGTGTGTAGCTCTCCATGGTTTCGTGCCTAAGTCCGAGGTAGGCAGCACGAGGAGGTATTGCTAGCATGATGGGTGCAATGTTCCGAGTGGAAGACGAAAGGAGTAGCAGCGAAAGTAATGCGTCGGGTCGCCACATCAGCCAGGTGGGGGAGGGTTGTCACGTCCTCAGAGAAGGGGCAAAGAAAAGCGTGCGGATTGGCATCAAACTGCCTTGGAGAAGGGAGGCGTCTCTAGCCATTAAGGCGCTCTGCCCTAGTTGTGTATTGGCTTGGCCGAGTTAGGCATGCCGACCCGATTAAGTTTGGGGAGCATGTCGCTTGTCTTGGACATGACTATGAAGGGAGCCGAAGCATACGAGGGGCACAGCTGGTCGGGAGCTATTGCCGCTTCCCTGATGAGCCCGTGGCAGGGCGAAACCAGTCTGCGCGCACAGGCAGGGCGGGCGTGTCCGGGGCGGTATGGGACGCCTCGGGCGCGGAGCGCCGCGGTCCGTGTCATTTGGTATCAGAGCAAACATGCTCTTCAACTTCTGTGGCGAGGTGTCAAGCTCATGAATGCACAAAGCTAGCGGAAGGCACAAGTGCAAAGATGGGGGCGCTGAGTTACAGAGTGGGGCATGACGGTCCTTGGGGCAAACATACTACTTCTCCGCCAAAGTAAAGCGGGCTGAGCAAATGAAATTGTTGCGAACTCTAGATGAAACCACGAAGTGGGCGCGCCGACGAAGTGTGTAGCTCTCCATGGTTTCGTGCCTAAGTCCGAGGTAGGCAGCACAAGGAGGTATTGCTAGCATGATGGGTGCAATGTTCCGAGTGGAAGACGAAAGGAGTAGCAGCGAAAGTAATGCGTCGGGTCGCCGCATCAGCCAAGTGGGGGAGGGTTGTCACGTCCTCAGAGAAGGGGCAAAGTAAAGCGTGCGGATTGGCATCAAACTGCCTTGGAGAGGGGAGGCGTCTCTAGCCATTAAGGCGCTCTACCCTAGTTGCGTATTGGCTTGGCCGAGTTAGGCATGCCGACCCGATTAAGTTTGGGGAGCATGTCGCTTGTCTTGGACATGACTATGAAGGGAGCCGAAGCATACGAGGGGCACAGCTGGTCGGGAGCTATTGTCGCTTCCCTGATGAGCCCGTGGCAGGGCGAAACCAGTCTGCGCGCACAGGCAGGACGGGCGTGTCCGGGGCGGTATGGGACGCCTCGGGCGCGGAGCGCCGCGGTCCGTGTCAGTGAAACAAAGCCAAGTATGGAGCATCAAAGGCAGTTAAATCCGTCAATGCAAGAGTTCGTGAAAACGAAGATTATCAAGTGGTTGGATTGCGGGGTAGTTTACCCCATTGATGATAGTTCATTGGTAATCCCAGTACAATGCGTGCCAAAAAAGGGTGGCATGACCGTGATAAACAATGAGAAGAATGAACTCATCCCAACACGAACCGTCACCGGATGGCGAGTTTGTATGGACAATCGGAAACTTAACAGTGCAACTTGCAAGGACCACTTCCCTATGCCTTTTATTGATCAAATGCTTGATCGCTAGCGGGGAGGTCATTCTATTGTTTCCTCGATGGGTATTCTGGATACAGTCAAATTAACATCGCTTTGGAAGATCAAGATAACACCAAGTTCACTTGCCCGTATGACACATTTGATTTTTTCTGGATTCCATTTGGTTTATGCAATGCTCCGGCTACCTTCCAAAGGTTTATGATGTCCATCTTCTCCGACATGGTTGAGGATTTTCTTAAAGTCTTCATGGATGATTTCTCGGTGGTTGGTGATTAATTCGAGCACTATCCTAACAACCTTAGACAATTGCTAAAGAGATACGAAGAAACCAATCTTTTGCTAAATTAGGAGAAGTGTCACTTCATGGTTGACGACGGTATCGTGCTTGGGCACAAAATTTCAAAGCAGGGCATTGAAGTTGATCGAGCAAAGAATGAAATCATTTCAAAGCTTCCTCCACCGACTTCTATGAAAAGTGTTAGAAGTTTTCTAGGGCATGCCGGGTTTTGTAGGCACTTCATCAAGGACTTCTCCAAGATTGCTAACCCTTTGTGCAAACTCCTCAAAAAATATGCCAAGTTCATGTTCGATGAAAATGCCTTAAAGCATTTGAGGAGTTAAAAGAAAGGCTTACCACGACACCCATTATTGTTACACCCGATTGGTCACTTCCTTTTGAGCTTATGTGTGACGCCAGTGGTATAGCTATTGGGGCAATGCTTGGCCAACGCCACAACAAAATTCTTCACCCGGTGTACTATGCAAGTAAAACTCTCAATGGGGCGCAAATGAACTACATAGTGACTCACCAAGAACTTCTTGCTATTGTATATGCCTTTGAGAAGTTCCGGGCGTATTTGTTGGGGTCCAAGGTGATAATTTACATGGATCATGCAGCTCTTCTGTCTCATGGAAAAGAAAGATGCAAAGCCTCGATTGATTCGTTGGGTCTTGTTGTTACAAGAATTTGACTTTGAAGTCAAGGATCACAAGGGAACACAAAATCAAGTGGCGGATCATTAATGATGGAAGAAGTAGAAGACCATAGGGGGATCTTGAAATCAATGATGCATTCCCGGATGAGCACATATTGGCATTGTCTAGCACCTTTTCTCCTTGGTATGCTGATATTGCTAATTATTTTGTGAGTGACCTTATCCCTAAAGGATTGGAATCATATCAAAGTAAGAAATTCTTAGACACTACTGGCGATACTATTGGGAGGAACCATACTTGTTCCGTGTCCGTGCTGATAATATCATCAGAAGGTGTGTTCCCGAAGAAGAGGTTATGCCAATTCTCAAGGCAAGCCATGACTCACCGGTTGGGGGTCATCATGGAGAAAATCGGATGGCGGATAAAGTTTTTGAATGTGGATATTATTGTTCTTCCATCTACCATGATGTCAATCAAATGGTCAAGGCGCGTGACCAATGTCAACGACAAGGCTCAATCTCCAAGAGGCATGAAATACCAATGCACTTTGTGATGGAGATAAACATCTTTGACGTGTGGGAAATCGACTTCATGGGTCCCTTTATGAGTTCTTGTGGGATGAAATACATATTAGTGGCTGTGGACTACGTGTCCAAATGTGTTGAAGCCATTTCCAAAACAATAAGGCAAGGAGTGTGACCACCTTCCTGAAGAAGAACATTTTCACTCGGTTTGGCACTCCTAGAGCCATTCTTATTGATAGTGAATCACATTTATGTAACAAAGAATTTGCGGGGCTACTCAAGAAGTATGGTGTCAAGCAAGAGGTGGCCACACCTTATCATCCACAGTCAAGTGGTCAGGTTGAGGTTTCTAATCGGGAGATCAAAAACATTCTAGCAAAAACTGTGAACGCAAATAGGACCGACTGTTCAAAGAAGCTAGATGATGCATTGTGGGCATACCCCACGGCCTACAAAACCCCTATTGGTACTTCTCCTTATTGGCTCATCTTTGGTAAAACATGTCATCTACCCATAGAATTGGAACACAAATCCATGTGGGCTTTGAAAAAGTTGAACCTAGATTGGGCTGAAGCTGTAAATTTGAGGTTTACACAACTCAATAAACTGGAGGAATTCCGGTTCCATGCTTATTAAAGTGTCGTTGTGTACAAAGAACGGATAAAGTTTGTCCATGACAAGAAGATCTTGAAAAGAGAGTTTAAGGCGGGTGATTTGGTCTTGCTCTTTAGTTCGAATCTCAAATTGTTTCCAGGCAAGCTTAAATCGAAATGGTCCGGTCCCTTCAAGGTGGTAAATGTATCTCCGTATGGAGCGGCGGAATTAGAATCAACAGATGGGTTCCGGACATTCAAGGTAAATGGTCAATGCATCAAGGATTATCTGGGTACTGATGGTGAAAAATATTTGGTGGAGCAGTTGGCTCTCAAAGATGGTCCATGCCTGACATTGATTAAAGTCGAAGGAATATTAATCTCGTCGTGCTGCAACGTTAAATCAAAGGCTTCATGGGAGCAACCCATGGGTGGTAACACCCTTCTTTTTTTTTTCTTTGCACTTTTCATTTTTAGTGTTTAAAGTGGTTGTTGGAGTGCAGGGGGTTCAAAAGATCTCAACACTTGGTGAAAATGCATGAAAAACTGAAGAAGTGGCACCAGGTAAAATATGCGATGGAAATGCGGCCGCATTACTGCTATGCAGACCGCATTTTGATCAAAGACACACGCAGAGGAAAGCCTAAATGGCAGTTGAAAATGCAGCAAAATGGTGAATTCTGCGGTCTACATTTCGGTTATGCGACCACAGAATGTACCGCATCTGGGAACCTCAAACTCATTCATTCAGCACACCGCATAACACCTATGCGGTCGCATAGTGTGATATTGGGTGAACAGTGCACCACAAAGTGCATCACCAAATCTCACAGGTAAGTCCTCCTCTAATATTTACTGAAATAAAACAACAAGATAAAAAAACTGACAAAACAAAAAAAGGGGGGGGGGGGGTATTTTTGAAGAGGAAACGGATTCAATTGAACCTGGGAAAAAGCAACAACCAAGCTAACCGACATTTTCTCGTGTGAAGTCCTTTCCCCCATTCTGGTATGCAACTACTTTTCTCTCTCTCTCTCTCTCTCATCTTTTATGCATAAATCGTGTGCAAATGTTTGGTCCTAAATGGTTTATGTAGTTGTTTCGTGCTAAATATGGTCGACCTTAGGTTAAGAATGATGTGGGGAAGGGGGTTGAGCAAAAATAAGGGAGACATTGTTGGACCTTAGGGTTTATGTGAAAAAAGATGAAGTCCGCGATTCGCATGTCTGAAATGCGGACCGCATTTTGGTCGGAGACCTAACCCTAGGTCACTTGAGGAAGATGATGAAGTGCGGTCATGATGCGATCACATACTTGGCATGCGCTCTGCATAGTTACCGCATAATTGACCTCGTGATTATCTGTAGAAAGAAGTGAAATGGGGTGGAGGATGCAGTCGCAGAGCTGATCTTTGGTCCGCAGATCCACCGCAGAGTTTAGCAGAGACCCCTGCAAATGAGATTTTGAAAAAGTTCATTCTGTGATGATTATGCGGTCCGCATAATGGTTATGTGACCGCATAATCTATCGTATAATGATTAACATGTGTGGCAAGTATTTTTGTGGTGACTCTACGGTCCGCATTGTGGTTTTGCAACCGCAGAGTGGACCGCATTTTGAGCTTCTCCTCTTGATTTTTTTCTATGTTCTCTACCGATGTATTGACGTTATCACTCACATCTAACCCTTGTGCAGATATGGCTCCTCAAAAAAAAAAAAAAAACAGACCCTACCAAGCAACCAAAAGCAAAGCACCAAAAGGTGGAACATGAACAACAACATCCCTCCCAGTCTGAAGAGGATGAGCCTCTACCTGAGGTTGATCTAAGGGCTGAGGCACGACGTACACCATGGGGCAGAGTTCCACCTCCATTGGGGAGTAGAGGGAGCCAGGGAGAGATATAGAGAGGGGCTTGAAAAGAGAAGTGCTTGCAGGATTGACTTGGGATAGCCCCAGGTTATTAGTGTCGGAAAACCGTACTGGTAAAGGATTTTAAATGGTTATAGGGCTGAAGAAAAATGCTGACCTGGTATGCCTGAAGGAATCTTACATACCCTTCGAATATATGTATGAGAGGTATAACCATAGCAAGTCCTACAATACCTACCATGATGAGCTCTATCTCACTTCTCTAGGCCGCATCCACCGCAGAGTAGTCTATTCATTGTATCTTTCTTAGGTCTGATAGTATTCCGAATGAAAAAGGAAATAATCCACTATAGGTTGTCCATGGTCGCTAGAAATTTGATGGAAGGGGTCAATGGACAGACATACACCATAGTCCCCATGATCATAGCCGCAATCTACAAGGCTTTGGAGCGCTGTCAAAGAGGAGTCCAGCATTTCAAGTTTTCTTACATGTTGCTAGAGTTGTGGTTATTAGAACATCTTCAAAAGGGCCAATATCGCCAAGAATTTCCGCGAAGGGCTTGGAATTACCATATTGCCTTCCATTACCCCAAGCGGATGACCTACATTCTGGACATAATTGCTCAGCCAGATAAAGAATATGGGTGGGTGGAGTTCTTTGACATTCGGACCACGGAGCAAGAGCAATGGATGTTTGAATGGTTTCCAACAGAGAGTTCATCATCAGATCCAGGGATTCCCCACACCTAGTGTTGATTGAGTTGAGAGGGATATACCCTTTATGTCCTTATCCGAGTTATGAGGCAAGAAAACAAGAAATAGGTTGGACCAAGGGTTGCCAAGATGAGTCATTTCAGAGCATAGTTTCAAGACAACGACATCCCTTACAAGTGCCAAGCTTAGCATATGTGGCATTGCAAGATCATTGTTGAAAAGAACATCATCGAGACGAACAGGTATCATGCAGGGTGTGAACCTCTATACCCTACTTAGTTAGAAGACAATATAAAAGGAATGGTGATGCCAAGAGCCGGTCGAGGGAATAGAATCATACACGAAGAAGATGAAGCTCAAGTCTAATACAACAAGCTGCGCAAGAGGGTCCATAACTCTAAGAACGAGCACCGGAAAATACATGAGAGGAATGTGAGGTTTATCAAAGAATGGAATGAAATGGCAGTTACTTCCAACAGGAAGTTGGAATATCTGGAGTAGGGAATAGTGGAGCTGAAAACTAAAGTCATAAGAAGGATCAAGGATTGCCAAAACACTGAAGGAACTACTGGCACTTGGCCTTATTAAATTCAGGAAAGCAAATAAATCTAGCCTATTTTGTCCTAGAAGGACCTTCCCCAGATTCGATCTTCCTAACTCCATCATATAGGTCCCCGAGCTTGCGCAGAGCCAGCAGCAAGTAGGCTCTGGCCAGATGTCGGGGACCTATATGATGGAGTTAGGAAGATCGAATCTGGGAAAGGTCCTTTTGGGACCAAATAGGCTAGATTTATTTGTTTTCCTGAAATGTAATAAGGTCAAGTGCCAGTAGTGACTTATTTTTCAATTATCTTAGTGTCGTTTGAGATTCGTCTATTTATCATGTTATGAAATAAAGCATTTATTGGCATCTAAACTTCTCCAAATCTACTAGCCGCTAGACCTACCTCGGGAACAACAAGGCTCCCGAATTAGGACGCGAATTTATATTCCCGCAATATGTGTTTAAATGTTGCAAACATTTCAGAATCCTCATTGACTTATTACTTTATAGTTTTTCCTTATTTTGATTATTCCCATCCCCTTAGGTTGGTTCACTCATACTGGCATCATCAGCGTATCATACCAGATCTAGGGGCCCTCCACCTCCTCCTCCTCCAAGGAATAGAAAAGGCAAAGGAAAACAAAAATGAACAACTTAAGTGGCATCCAAAAGGAAAATGTTGAGAACATGGAAACTTCAGATAGACGAAGTACTCCGGCACCGAACGACCTAGTCATGAGATTGGAACAAAAGATATTGGAAGTACAAGGAGAACTTGAGCAGGTTTGCAACTTAGCAGACTTGTCACCCAGCTTAAATGTCCCTAACATCAACCAACAGAACACAAAGAAACCAGCACCTTCCCAAAACACAGAAAACCAACATCCACAAAATCCTCTCGGACCAAATCAATACACAACTCCACCCCACAATCTCAATCCCTTACCAATGCTAACTCTTCCATATCATCACCATCAACCCATTCAGTACCCGCCAAACACCACTTACCACACTCCCCTAAACACACCAAAACCCATTCTCGATCCTCAAACTTGACCAATGACCGTAATTACACCCAAGTACCTGGAACCCATGAAAGCAACCCTATATATGTGAAAATTGTACCTCACTCTATCCAACCAATCTCCTATACACCGCAATCCTCCGAGAAGGACCTGTTCATTAAAAATATGGCTAAAGAACTCAAGAAGTTGTCGAGTCGACTTCAGTATGTCGAAGGCAACAAAGGAATGGAAGGTTTGAACTATGAGTACTTATGCATACAACCAGATGTAGAAATCCCATAGGGATACAAACCTCCCAAGTTTGAGATGTTCGACGGTACAGGTAATCCCAGGGTTCATCTGAGGACCTATTGTGACAAGCTTTTCGGGGTCGGGAAAAATGAGAAGATCCAAATGAAACTCTTTATGAGAAGTCTTACTGGGGATGCTTCATCTGGGTACATCATCTAAGATCCCGAGAAATGGTCCAATTGGGTGAGTATGGCGTCAGATTTATGGACCGGTTCAAATTCAATACAGAGAACACACCGGATGTTTTCTACGCCATAATCTTAAGAAGAAACCTATAAAGACTTTCCGTGAGTATACTACTCATTGGAGGTCGGAAGCGGCCAAGGTCAGGCCATCTTTGGACAAGGAACAGATGAACAAGTTCTTTGTCTGAGCACAGGTCAGCAATATTATGAAAGGTTTATGGTTATCGAAAACCATAAGTTCTCCTATATCATCAAGCTTGGGGAAAGAATTGAGGAAGGCATAAAAAACGGGATGGTAACGAATTTTGAGGAACTATAGGACACAAATAAGGCATTCCAATCATGCGACATATCAAAGAAGAGAGACGTTGGGGAATTAATGGTGGCTTAGGGCCCGAAATATCCACTTAACTATCAAACGCCTCAACCCACATATCAAACACCTCCACTAACATACCAAGCACCACCACCCACATATCAACCCTCATCTCCCAAATATTCCCAACCAGCCACTGCCTATCTTAGCTATACCTCTCAACGGTCTCATTTCCAGTTACCCCAAACTCGTCAAAATTATTTAAGACCACGACCAAATTTTGACCGCAAGCCACCCAGACAATACACCGCCATTGCTGAACCCATCGATCAATTGTATGAAAGGTTGAAAGCCACTGTTTATGTCACCCCCATTCCTTCCGTGGCATTAAAAACTCCATCCTTATGGGTCAATCCAAACTAAACTTGTGCATACCATTCTGGTATGAAGGGGCACACCACTGATGAGTGCTGAACATTGAAGACCCATACGCTAATTGACAACAAGGTCATACAAGCAAATGAAGTCGCACCTAATAATCGAACAACCCCCTCAATAATCATATATGTGGTGGGATACATGTGATAGAGACGAACAAGGAATGGGATCCTGAGGGTTGATTGGGCTTATTCGAGAAGGAAATGACTTTAAAGATGCAGTCATACTTACTCCTATTGTGGTACAGACTCAGTCATCAATCGAGGTCGAGATAGCTGCACCGGTTCCATTTGAGGTTGAGGTAGCTCCACCTGCGGCCACCCCCGCTCCATTTGAAGTAGAAGTGGTACACCTTTCACAGTGATAGTAATAACCGCACCTCCTTTCGACTCAAAAGTAATAACTTGGGATTACATTGCAGAAGCTCGGCGAAAAGGGAAGGCAAAGGTAGAGGAATCTGATGCTGCACAAGGAATGACTAGGACTAGAAGAGTCTATACCCCCGAACACTTGGGAGGACCAAGTAAGGATGCCACTACAAGGCCGCCTGCCATTGAGAGATGGCCAGATGACCTGTGGAGGAAAGTACAAGCAAAGAAGTATTCCGTCATTGACCATTTGAACAAAACCCCTGTTAGATATCTATCCTGTCACTGTTGAAAAATTCAGAGGCACATAACACTTTAATGAAAGTGCTGAGCGAGGCTTAGGTACCAAATAACATCAGCGACAGAGAAATGGCCAATATTTTAGGGAAAGTACTGGAAAGTCATAAGATCATCTTCCATGAATATGAGTTACCACCTGAGGGGTTAAATCACAAGCGAGCATTGCATATCACAGAGCAATTTGAAGACAAATTCATTGCCAGGTTTTTGGTTGACGGAGGTTTATGCCTCAATATTTGTCTGTTGGACACTCTAAAAAGGTTGGACAAAGGTTCATGAAATAGGGGTAGGAAGCATGAACGTGAATGCTTTCGATGGGTCTCAAAGAACCATGATTGGGGAAATTAACATGTGATTGCAGATGGGGCCAACTTGTTTTGACGTCGAGTTTTAGGTGCTCGACATACCGGCCTTATATAATCTTCTATTATGCCGATCATGGATTCATGCTGCTGGAGCCATGCTTTTCACACTACATAAAGCCGGGAAGTTCGGATAGAATCATCAGGAAGTGATCATTTAAGGAGATGGGAGTAACCCCATTTACGCTAGTCAAACCATCTCGAATATTGGACATAGAAGAAGGCTAGGGGGAACTGATCATCACATTGAATGAGTCAACGCTATTGAGAAGGACAAATGGTGGAGTAGCAAAATAGAAAGCATATTACCATGGTCTGGATATGAACCTAGCAAAGGGTTGGGGAAGAACCTCCAAGGTATCACTAAACCGATATGGCTAAAGGGCCATGGTACATCCTTTGGGCTCGGATGTCAATACACATGGTAAGATTATGATGATTGGTTGCTGCTAAGCTCAAATTAACTTTAATAACGAGTGTAAGGCGGTCAGTGTCAAATATAATAACCCAACAAGGTTGGGGTCGAATCCCACAGGGAATATGTGTGTAAAGGTTACTTGTTCAGTGTCTTGCTCGACTAAAGTTTTATCTCTATTCGGTTAACAGTAACAGGATAATGGTTTATAGTGACAATAGTATGTACGGTGTTTATTTAGAAGTAACAACGAATTGCAATGCTTAATAAGTAAACAAGTGGATTAAAGCAACCAAGGTTGTGTCCCCTTAAATAAAATGTAATGTTTACATGTGTTAATATGATATATTTCTAATGGAAGGTTCTTATAATATGCAAATGATGTCTAAGTTACTACCCATTATTTCCCAACAAATGAATAGTATTTCCCCTTTATAATTTTTCCAAATGTAAAAGAGTTGCAATTAAGAATCATCAATAAATGCCATTAAAACCACTTATCTCTATGCGATTTTATTGAACAAGGTTTAAAGCCTTGAGTCATTGATATTTACTTCTACCAAGTTCTAACCCACTTTCCAAAGCAAAGCTAGAATGTAATGGCTTTTGGTAATGTTTGCAACCACCAACAATAAATGAAGAATGAGAAGTAAATACATATCAACCAACCATTATACATATATTTAATGTTAAACACTCATTAACATAACACCCATTTAGGGTCCACAACCTTAGTATTTAGAGTTAGCTACTCATGGTAAAACACAAAAACCAACCAATATTTAATGTCATAAATGCTTACAAAGAAGATAATCTTCACCCAAAAGATTCCAAAAAGAAGGAATATTTATGTCTTGGAATGTAGCTCTAAAGTTAGACAAGATGAGCCCACAAAGGCATTATAAAACTATTTATAGTGGGGTAAAAATCGAGACAGAAAATGGATAAAATTGCCCTTTCAGGTCACGTCTGCAACCACATTCTTGTCGTAGAGCAGGTATGCGGTCCGCATTCTAAGCATCGCTACCGCAGAGTGAAACCCTATTCTTCAGGTCATCTTCGCATTCTGGTTCTACGGTCCGCGTTTGGGTTCTGCGACCGTAGATTGCATCGCATATTTGACCTTACGTTGTCTTCATGTTTGGTTTGTGGTCCACATGTTGGTTCTGCGGTCACATAGTGTACCATATTCTTGACTTATTTTTTAGCTCAGGACCCTGCCTCATTATGCGGTTTGTTCCACACTTCTGCGGTCCGCATGTTTGATCTGCGATCGCATAGTGGACGCACACCAATACTTGTGCAATATTTATCTCTTTCCTTGTCGTTTTGCTTCCAATTTTATGTCCTTGGGCTACCCTTCCTATTTTACTGTAAAAACAACAAATCTACATAAGTATCAGTTATAGTTGCATAAAATCTAAGCAATTAGTATTGAAATGTACCGAAATTCTCCGGCACATCAATACCCCCAACTTAAACTCTTGCTTGTCCTAAAGCAACTAATAATACTTAGCATAATCTAGCCTCTACTCACAAGACACGATTCAATAATGACTATAGGTGGTGTTCATTGCTAGTTCCTCAAGCATGTGCTTACAATTGTTGTACCCTTTTTGAATTAATAGTATATACAAGGAAAATTAATCAACCTGTGAACCTTGAGCCTCAGACAATGCGACAAAATGTTACCCTCAGCCGAGTGCAATTTCATTTGACTCAAAAACTCAACTTCTATCCAATTCCACAGTTCATGTACCCGCATTAGAAGGAAGGTACCAAAATCACAATATTTACAAGGACGACAAAAAGGGACCATTTACAAACACACTCACTCTCAGAAAGAACTTTAAGTGTTACTACACGTCATACCATAAGCTTGCCCTTATTTTAATTCACCGCTTATTCAAGAGTATTCGGTTGGAGGTCTCATAAGGACTTTTTAGCTTGTAATCTAGGTTTAGGGAAGGGTTGGATAAACCCTTGGGTACAAGTGACTTCACCCTCTTTGAACACTACTCACAATTTTCCATTCTTTTGCACTTTGCTCCTTTTTAAACCCCTGTAACCTCACTTTCATTTAGTTCCCAATATAGAACCACCAATTCTACCTCTTCTAATATTTATTCAATACTCCATACTCTATATACATACACGTATTTTCTCCTTTTTTATACACCTATTTTTCATCTCTTTTTTTTCTTTTGGAGCTTGAATACTTTACACAAACACTTTTGAGGCATGTGGTCCTAAACTGACCATACAACCTCACCAACCTCCACTTCGACACCACCCCCAACTTAGGATTTTAGCTTCATTCTCAATATTCAAAGAGAGACGGGTTCAAGAGAGGGAATTATTTTTCAAACGGGGAAAGTTCTGTAATGAGCCGACCAAAGAAAAGGTTTAAAGGCTCAAATTGGGGTCTAGTGATATTATTTATGCATAGGTAAGCTCGAAAGGCTAACGAGGTTTTGTAAAAAGAAACAAAGACCGCCTAAGATCATTCCTCCAACCAAACATACTATCATTAGCATTGAAAAACCAACTGGGCATGTTCTAGATGATAGAAGTAAACACGAGAATTATATATACACAATGAACTCACACACAAATGGCACACAAACTGTTTGATTCACATAATTTGACGCTTTCGATTAAACGCTCAGCGACTCAAGGCTTCCATCATAAACACTTGTATAACTCTGGGTCGCCATAGAGTCACAGAGTGAGCCTCGGGTTCACAAAGTTGATCACAGAGACTAATTCTCGTAAGAAAGTTGTCAATCCATCTATCATTGGTAAAAGTCGACAAAAACGACATATATATATATATATATATATATATATATATATATATATATATATATATATATATATATATATATATATATATATATATATATATATATATATATATGTGGAAGGGTATATGTTCTGCATAGACACGTGCTTGATAAATCAATTACACCAACCCACTCAAGATGATTCATCCTACGATCCTGATTCTACTATTACACCCTTGGAAAAGAACCAGAGAAAGAAAAACCAAGCGGAATTGATTCCTAATAACTATCTACTTTTTTTAGGGATAACAGTAAATACTAATATTAACATTGCTATAATATAACAACACTATAATGAACACGAAGTAAACACTGATATTATAACGGGAATCAAAAATAACACCAGTCATGCGCCGAAGTAATACCAACGTATATAGATACACAATATGCATAAGTACATGAGTGTAAACCTATATACACAAAACGATATACAACGCTACCCTCCACCCCAACTGAAAATGATGCATTGTCCCCAATGCATATAATTAAAGAGAAAAGTTTGAAGGGTAGCTCCCTGAGGCACGCTAAGTGCAATGGGAGTCGGCAACCGGCTGAATGCTGGAGGGATCACCCTCAAATGTGGCAATGGGGATTGATGAGAGCTCACTATGAGTTGTGGTCTCTTTAAATGGCATACTACCCTCATGCTGCTCCTGGGTAGGAGAGGAGACTGGAACTATAGATGGAGCTGGTGCTTGTGCTATATCGGGAACTGACAGGGCCTGGGAGCCGCTAGATGCGCCAACGGATGATGGAGGAGCTGCAGGAGCAGTTGAAACTACTTTGTCTATCAACGATCTCTGGATAGGCCCCTGCAAATCTGCCTGCTCCACTTCATCACGAGCATCCTCCTCCCGAGTAGCATCATTAGTAGATGCCTCTGCAATCTGTTTTCTCTTTTTCTGAAGGGGCTTCATCACTCAAAAATCCTGAACTTTCTTTATCTTCCTCATCATCATCTTCCTCATACTCTGATTTACCCGTACTTCCAACATCATCCTCAGAAGTAATCTCAATATAAGCTGAAGGAGATTAAGGTTGGGAAGCTCCGCGAGGAGTAAGGATCGGGTCTGACATCAATGTTGAAAAATCAAGTCCCAAATCAGAAGGAGTTGTATCTGCACCCTAATCACCGTTTATTGGAAGGAAGGATGAGAGATCGAAATTAAAGCTTTGCATCTTTTAGAATTCGACCCTGATAGAGTCAAACTCCTTTTTGAGCTACGGTATCCCACTCACCTCACCCCTCTCTAATTTCTCCACTCGCAACTCCAATTTCTCCAAACACTCCGTATGGGCTGACTATTGCTTTTGAATATCGTTCACTGGTTCTTGCATGGGAGTCAGGGCTTGCTTGATCAGGTTAGGCAGTGTCTTCAGAAGTTTGTCTACCTTAGCGTTGGCATGCTAGGCCAATGCACCAAACTTCAAGACCACTGGAGCGGGAGGAGTGGTCTTAGCAGGGGTAGGTTGAGCAGGGGTAATTTGAGGCACAGGCTGAGGAGTGGAATATTTGCAACATCAACTGAAGGACTCGTAGAAGGCTAGGATTGTGAACGGTCCTCAGTATCTTGTTCCTGAACTGGCATTACTGGAGGAAACATAGCATCACCAAGTGTGTGATATCAATCACCCCTGGCTCCTTTCCCTTTTTGTCTTTCTGCTCATCCACAGGGACATTCACAGCCTTATAGAGTGTTGTGATCAAGGAAGGGGAAGGCGGAGAAGTGGCATGCTGCGTGGCCCTGATCCCTATCTCCTGATGTATAATAGCCCCCACGTCAATCTTGATACCTTTCATGATGAAGGCAATGAGGAGTGCCTTCTCAATAGATATTTCTGTCACGTTCTGCGTCGGTATCAATCTAGAGGTGACGAACACAAGCCAAAGACGACCTTCCCGTGAAAGACTCTCTTTGAAAATATTCTGGCCAGGGTTTATCCAAGCAGGGGTTCCTTTAGTAATGATCGAGGCAATCCATCCATGTTCACTCTCCCTGTTCGCGAACATGTCATTCTACTCTGATGTGCCTTCACTCAAATCCGGGACATATAGTTCATTGACCACATTGTCGCTACAAAACATGAAGTACCCTCGAACTAACACTTGGTCCAAGAAAATCCGGTTGCGTTTATGGTTCTTGGTTCTAGATGCCCCGTATGATGTATAGAATTCCCGAACTAGAGACTCATTGTATTCACCCGATGGTTCAGTAGAGGAAAACCATTTCCTATGTTTGATGTTTTCTAGGATATGCAAATATTGTTCCTTCAGCCCATGTAAACTCACTTGCTTCTCCGATAGGAGCTTTATTTCTTCCAGAAGTGGTGTCATTTTTATATCACCGAAACGGAACACAACCCTTTCACTATCTCAGAATAAAGTGGCAGCCTCGATCAACCTCTTGTTTGGCTCAATGTCTAGTAGAGAAGGCAAGTCACCTAGGTACTTTCTTACATGTTTCTTGTCGCTTGAGGAGAGGTCCTCCCACTAATCTAGCAAAAATGGTAGGATGTTTCTAACCATACCAAAACCGGGGAATTCATGCCTTATTTTCTGCAAAACAAAAAGGTTAGGCCCTTCTCCCCTATCAAACTCGATTAGTTATACATTCATGATTAGCATATTGGCATTTAGTTCTCCAAATTAATCCACAGAACGTGCTTGTATTCGTTGGGATTATGGAAACCCTGGTGGACCTTTTGATAAGGCTCGTCTTAAAGGATTATTATGTGGATAATATATTTATCCGACTAGATTTGACCGTGATGCATGTACAATTTCAAAGGGTCTAGACTGGTACCCTAAAGCGGACAACTTGAGGGGGAAAGGAACAGAACCGTCGACTGTACCGCTGATCGACTAGTTTTACCGAAAATAAGACTTTCCAAATTTTAGGATAATAAATAGAAAGAGCGCAACCATTCATCCAACGTTGCTATAGGATTCGATACACATGAATGGAATATGATGTAGAGCATGGTTTATGCAGCAATAAATAGCATGTAGTCATGTATTTGCACGTAGGAAAAAATAAAGACAGTATTTATGTAATTGAAAGACAATTAGGAAAAAGAAAACAACAAGACAAGTCATTTTCAGAAGAAAAAAATAAAGAAATCATAAATGCTTGAAAGCGGTTAAATTTAGATAATGGGAACGGGTACATAGGATAAAGCATCCTTGGACTAATTCATAAAAGATAAGTTCGTTATGGTAAGAGCCTAAAGGCATTGCCATCAGAGTCGCCATGCTGTTGTGTCCCTTTTTTTCTCTCCGCGTACAGAGAAGTCTGAGTTCTGACGTTAATGGGAGGGTAATAACTCATTTCCTTTTGGGAATTGGGTATTTGAAGAGTCGCCACATAACAGATTGTGGTGCGTTAGGGAACCTATAGCGATTAACTCTTAGACTAGTTTTCCTTACCGGAGATTTAGGGTAATGGCTCGAAATAACCTTGAGGGTAAGGTGTTAGTCACCCCTTGCGGTCTACAACAGTGGGTCCCAGCCGAACTTATACTCATGTAAATTAGTTCTTTGCAAATAAACAGTTTAATCACATACTTACAAATAAAGGCAAGTTTTGGACATTGTATGACTCAAGTAATGAGACAAAAGGAAAAGACTTGAACAAGTTGCATATATTGAGAAAAAGTAAAGTTTGAACATCGGGAATTGGGAAAGAGGGGTCCTATGTTGATTAACCTTTAGGATCACCCCACACAATGCCCGGTAATCGCTCCTCAATGAGGGGCTACACGTGCCATTAGCACGTAGTCATCATATCCTTACTACCCAATTCCCTCCCCTTGGTCATAGCCTAAAGCGTTCTAGCAACCTTGAAAATGTCCTATGCGTGCACTACCCATCCCTTCCTTGTGGCCCTGGAGGTTTTTAGGACCTCTAATTTAGGTAGTTCTAGAACTTCCTGAGGTGTTAAAGGATAAAAGTCTAGGCGTCAAATAATTAGGACTGCATTTAAGGAGAATAAATTACAGATGCACAGTCACCTCCACAAATATAACAAGTAATTGCACGTCTTCAAACAACAGTCAAGTATTTAAGAGAAAATCCTAGAAAAGATATCGAGGTAAGAAAGGATTATAAAATGTTAAGTGTCAAGAATTATTAACATGCCTACTGATTTTAGACCTGAGAAAGTGAGCAAACTAAGCGCATTTTTAAAGTTGCAGAATTTTAATCGTCCTAGATGCTTGCCTAAAAGTGATATTCTAAAAACATGTTATCTATATTGATTAGGAATGCAATAAAATAGTAAAATAAACTTTTAATGAGAACTTGAGATCCAATAGACATGCTTTCTAGCGGTACTAATTTAGGGTAGAGTTTGAAAACTTATTTGATGAAGCAGACAGATTAGTTATACCAATTCAAAATGAACAAACATGAATTAGACTGATTTAGTTAACTAAACTGGTAGTTCAATAGGCATGAGAGATGATTTTAATTCCTATAGGCATGGTATCTAGTTATTAAAATCCCTTTAGATCCCATAGGCATGGTTTCTAATATTGGGGAAGGGAAGCAACATGGCAAACATGTTGAATTAATACAACCCTATAGGTATGATATCTACCCAATTTACCCAACATATATATAACTACCCACCCCTTTTCACTAATCACCCCAATGTTATTTACAATAATTATTGCAGACCAATGAATTAAATAAAGTACATAAATAAATAGGAGTTAATATATAGGGAGCCTGCACTAGGCCCAAATAACTTCCCAAGCCTCCAATAGCCTCAAATGGCAAAGTTCCATAGCCAATGTCATGTCTAGGCGTGTCAGAGTTCCCTAAGGACCTCAAGGATCCCGGGCGCTGCTCACACCTAGACGTTTTCTCAAATGATAACTGATTTAGGTGTAGCGTGGAAAAACCAACTTTGACATGCCAGAGTTCAGAGAGATCTCAAGGATCTCAAGGAATTACACATGTTTGAGGGGCAGAACCTAATATTCTAAGAGTAATACCAGAGTGCATGATGAATTTGTAAAGCATTTGGTAAGCAGTAGAAAGAAGGTCTTAGTAATAGAAAGAATTTTATGAAAATCAGAACATAGTTAAAGTAGGAATAGTTTGAGAAAACTTGAAGAACTTTTTTTTAAAATAATTATAAAGCAAGTCAAAGAACACAGTTTCAGAACAGACTCTACACAAGGGGAAGGGGTAGGGGGACACCTAGAAGGCACCTTAGTGATGGCAATCAAATACACACATTGTAGTTGCAAAGTTAAGTTGAGAACACATAGATTTTGGACAAAAATAGGATCTCATTAGTGAAATAGGACAAACTAGACTTAGATGAACAAACTAGACAAACACTTCATGAAACATTCAAGGTTTTAGAAATACTGGTCATATACAGAACATACAGAATTTGGTCAGGCTAGGTGAAATCATAAACAAACAATGCAGCTTGGGACATGTTAGTGAACCAATTATTTAATGCAAGACTGACAAGGCTAAACAGTATAATAGATATAGCCTTTAATAAAATAAGCTTAAACATGTTTTTATAATACAGTAATCTAGGCATGTTGATTGCACATTAAGTAGAATAGCACATAGAACTGGAAATCACAAATTGAGAACTGCGGCAAAAAAAGAAAACACATAGTTTGGAATGTGAATTCATCAAGAATATACCAGTTAAGGAAAGAATATAGAGAATAGAGCAGAGACTATGCAAGTGGCCAGCCTTGGCTTGCAACCGGCTGGACTAATAAGAAGTGTAAGGAACAGAAGAGAATTGAGGGCTTTCGAGAGTGTGAGAGTGTAAATGAACTAGTGTTCGTTGTCTAGAACTAAAAATAAGGAGGGCGGGGGTTTATATAGTAATAAAAAGCTTAACAAATACAATGAGAGATAAATTAAGTAGCAAATCAGGGAAGTCACATATAAATCAGCAAGTCCTTCCCTTAATCAAGGGACAATCAAATCAACGATAAAAGCGTGCTAGGAATTTAAGGAAAAGAAATAAGTAAGGTTTGGGTATAGATTAGGTCATTAGGGGTAAATGAACAGAAGTTCCAATTAAGGAAACCCCTGAGAATGCACCAGAGAAAATATTATTAATTAATATTTATAATGTTACAGTGAGCCCTATATATAATACATGTCCTACTCCTAATACATATGGGATTAGGGTTATTTACTACTATTTATCTATCAAACTAACATCCCCCCTCAAGCTGGTATATATAAATCATATGTACCGAGCTTGTTACATATATAACTAATACGAGGACCAGTGTGGGACTTGGTGAAAATATCAGCAAGATGATCATTCGACTTCACAAATTTTGTGGCAGTATCTTCCGAGAGTATCTTTTCTCTAATAAAGTGATAATAAATCTCGATGTGTTTAGTTCTCTCTTGGAACACTGGATTTAATGCAATATGAAGAGCAACTTGATTATCAAACACAAGTCCCATCTGACTAATCTCACCAAACATCAACTACTTGAGCAACTATTTTATCCAAATTAGCTCATATATGGCCATAGCCATTGCTTGATATTCTGCTTCTGCACTAGACCAAGCAACCACATTCTGCTTCTTGCTCTTCCAAGACACCACTCCCACAACACACAATATCCAGACGTAGAACGTCTATCAAAAGGTGATACTGCTCCTCGATCCTCAAACAATAAGCCTTTTTCTGGAGCTAATTTTATATACCAAAGAATGCGGACAACTGCAGCCCAGTGACTATCACAGGGAGAATCCATAAATTGACTCACAACACTCACAGGAAAGGAAATATCAGGTCTAGTCACTGTGAGGTAATTTAATTTACCAACCAACCGTCTGTATCTTACAGGATCGCTAAGAGGATTCCCTTATCCTGGTAGAAGTTTAGAATTCGGATCCATCATAGTGTCAACAGTCTACAACCCGTCATTACTGTCTCCTCAAAAATATCTAATGCATACTTCTGTTGTGAGATCACAATACCTGAGCTAGACTGAGCGGCCTCAATACCCAGAAAATACATTAATTTGCCAAGATCCTTAGTCTAAAAGTACTGAAAGAGATGTTGCTTCAACTTACTAACACTATCCTAATCATTGCCGGCAATAACAATATCGTCAACATAAACGACCAGATAAATTCTGAGATTTGAAGTAGAATGTCAATAAAATATAGAGTAATCAGCTTCACTACAATTCATGCCAAACTCTTAAATAATTGTGTTGAACTTACCAAACTAGGCTCAAGAAGACTGATTTAGACTATAGAGGGATCTGCGCAACCGACATACAAGGCCACTAGACTCCCCCTGAGTAACAAAACCAGGTGGTTGCTCCATATAAACCTCATCCTCAAGGTCACCTTGAAGAAAAACATTCTTGATGTCCAACTGATAGAGAGGCCAATGGCGAACAACAGCCATGGATAGAAAAAGGTGGATTGATGCAATTTTAGCCACGGGATAGAAAGTATCACTGTAATCGAGTCTAAATATCTGAGTATATCTTTTGGAAACAAGACGAGCCTTAAGTCAATCAACCCGGCCCTCTAGACCAACTTTGACTGCATATACCCTACGACAACCAATAGTCGATTTACCCGAAGGAAAAGGAACAAGCTCCAAAGTACCACTCGTATGCAAAACAAACATCTTGTCAATCATAGCCTGTCACCATCTGAGATGAGACAATGCTTTACCTATAGACTTAGGGATGGAAACATAGGACAGAGATGACATAAATGCACAATGGGATTATATGATACGATGGTAACTTAAACCGATATAATGAGGAGTACGATGTATGGACCATATACCTTTGCGTAGTGCAAACGGTTGATTAAGAGGAGACAAGTCCACAATATTAGCAGGGTTAGGTGCAGGACGTGAATAGGTTAGGCCTGATGCTGAAGGCGGATGACGATCATAAGTCAGGAGTGGTGGAGCTGTAAAAGGTTAAACTTGACTAGGTGGTGGCATTGGAGCTATATGTAACGACCTGACCCGTCATCCCATGAATTTTTGCCTCGTTTTCCCCGTTTTATGATGTTATATGTTTCAATATATGTCTTCAGATAGTTTGAAGTAATTTGGATGGAGTTTAGATAGAATGAGACAATTAGTCTCTTTAGGAGAAGGTTAGTTTGGAGAGGTCAACCAAATATTAACTTACAAGTTAGAGGGCTCGGAATGGATTTCCGATGATTTGAGTAGTTTTGGATGGTGATTTGTGACATATGAGCGATATCAAAACTGAATTTGGAGGTACGGTGTAGGATTAGGCTTGAATTGGCTAAGTTAGAATTTTGGCGAAGTCCGGTTGATAGGAGATATTTGGACCCAAGGGTCGGAATGGAATTCCGACAGTTGCAGTAGCTCCGTTAGGTGATTTTGGAAACGCGTGAAAATTTTCATATCATTCGGAGGTTCTTAGGTTAGATTTTGGATCAAATTAAAGTTGCGGAAGTTTTAGTTTAACTTAGGCTTGAATCCGTGGAAATTTGATGATTTTGATGTTTATGATAGTGTGTTTTTGTTACAAGCAAGTTTGAATGAAGTAATAAGATGTATTTGTGCTTTTAGTTGAGGTTCCGAGGGCCTCAGGGTGATTTCGGATGGTTGAACGGAAGGTTTTTAGACTTAGGAAGTTGCAAAAAACTGCTGGTGTGTTGCAAAGATATTACCCTATGCGATCGCATAGGGTGCATTGCGATTGCATAGGATGATTTGGAAGGGGTTCAATTTTGCTCTATGCGATCACATGGGGAGCATTGCGATCGCATAGGTTGGGAAGGGTGGCCTGTGCGTTCGCATAATGAGGAGTGAGATCGCGTAATGTAGTTTAGGCTAGGGTCCCTGGCAAAGGTTTGTAATATGCGATCGCATAGGAGGTAATTAGGGAGCCTTGATTTTTGGCCTATGCGATCGCAATAGGGGTGATGCGATCACATAGAGGAAAGAACTCGGCGGACATAATGTTTTAAGGGTTATTTCATCCGCGACTTAAACATATTTTCCTCCATTGTTAAGCAACCAAAGGAGCTATTTGAGTGATTCGAAGTGTGTTTTCAGCAGGTATCGAATGGAGGTAAGTCTCTTGACTTTAAAAGGCCATTTTTAGGAAGAATCAACCCCTAATTCCATGAAATTATATCGAAATTGTGAAGAACCAGGGCTTACTTTTTAGAAAAGAATTTAGGGAATTTGAAGGGTCAAACGGACTCCGCTTTTGTGATTTTTATATGTACGGACTCGTGGCAAGAAGAGTAATCTAAAGATGTAATTTAATATTTTTTCGAGAAGTGGTCCTGGGGCTCGGGTTTTACCAACTTCGTTATTTTTAGCATTTTTTCGAATAATTTCAATTGGGTTCTGTTTATTTAGCCTATTATAACATTTTCGTTGTGGTTTTGAATAGATTCGACGCTCGTAGAGGGAGATTCAAAGGGAAAGAGCATTGCCGACCAGTCTACGACCGGCTAGAGGCCAGTAGTTTGTATAAATGATGGCCTGAGGGTTTGAAACCCCGGTTTATCACATCGTGACGCTATGTTAGGGCGTGAATCGCACTCCATGGCAGGTGCGGGTTTGTAAATGGTTAGGGATTGTGACTTGGTCCATCCCGAGAGCGGAATATAAATCATTGGTGTCTGATACGCACGTTGTGTTGTTGATAATTGGGTGTAATGCCATGTTTGGGGCCGTTTGCCTATCTGTAGTACCCTTCTAGGGTGAATATCTGTGTGATAATATGATTTTCATAATCATTGATCGCAGTCCTGCGCTTAATCACTATCATTAAATGCTAAGTCACCTTATTTTTGAAAATGACTTACTAAATTATATTCACCTTAATAATAGGAAACTGGAAAAGAATCAGAATGGATTTTTTATGTGACTTACATGGATATTGTGGACTGAGGATGGCTCGGGCTTCATGCCGCACCGGTTATATACTGATATTCTACTTGGGCTGAAGGAGCACCTCTGGAGTCTGTTCACACCCCCAGTGAGCGCCGTCGACGATAAATAAATATGGGTTGCTCGGGATGCACGCTACAACGTATTCATGTGCGTTGCATTGCATCTTTACCTGATATTTGACTGTTATATTGTTATTGCCTTGCTGTTAGTTCGTAGCTATGTTATAGGTCTGCAGTTGTAGTTTTGATTTATGGTATTTCTTGGATTTCTTAATTTTAGACATTTTCCTATGCTTATTATTCACTGAGTCGGTAGTACTCACCGCTACTCCTTGCACCTTGTGTGCAGATTGAGGTACACCGGAGGCTTAGCTGATACTAGTAGTCTCGAGAGATATTTCCAGCGTCGTTGAGGTAGCTGCATGACGTTCGCAGGACCTGGCTGCTCTTCATTATTTTTCAGAGTTCATTATTATTATATACTTTCCCAGATTTTTATATTGTTATTCAGATACTATTATTATTACTCAGTTTAGTTTAGAGGCTCTAAACTCGTTACCTCAGATCTCATGGGTGTGTTATCGGTTTTTCGTACTTATCTATATTACACTATTAATATTCTTGGATTATTATTTTTAAATTCTCAATTTTGAGACTTAAATGTTAAGTAAAAGTGATTGTTGGTCAAGATTACCTAGCTTTGGAGCTGGGTTCCATCACGACCGGGTTTGGGTCGTGACAAGTTAGTAATAGAGCCTAGGTTACTAGGCCCCACGAGTCATGAGCCGTTTTAGTAGAGTCTTGTTTATGGGTGTGTCGTGCACCACACTTATAAGAATGAGGCTACAAAACTTTTAGGAAACACCTCATTTTCTTGAAATTCACAGCGTGCGGCTTTGTTAACGTGAAAACTAAATTTATGTATTCTATTCTCTCGCAGATGGCGAGAACCCGTGCTAATGGACGTGGCGGACGACCCCTAGTACCACCTGCCAGAGGCAGTGGACGCGGTCGTGGTACTGGACGAGGCGGATCAGCAGGGGCAGCACCTGCAAACCCACCAGATGCCCAGGTCCAAGATCAACCTCCAGATGTAGATGCGCCAGCAGCACCTATTCAGGCACCGGTAGTGCCCATCGTGATTCCTGGTCTTCAGGAGGCTGTGGATTAGATTTTGTCTGCCTGCACTGGCCAGGCTCAGGCGGTTTCAGCCTCTACAGCAGCGGCTACTTCTTAGACTGGGGGAGGTCATCAGACCCCCGATGCTCGCACTTCCGAGCAGGTTGTTCAGGGCTTATAGACACCTGAGGTAGCTGCAGTTCATCCAGTTTAACCAGTTCAGCCAGTTCTGCCAGTTCAGCTACTTGCTCCAGTTGCGCCGGTCACGCCTGCTCTAGCTTATGTGGTTCCTGTTATGCCGGATGACGAGCAGCGTCGTTTGGAGAGGTTCGGTAGGATCCATCCTCCGACATACAGTGGTGCTGAGGTCGAGGATGCCCAGGGTTTTCTGGATAAATGCCAGCGTATGCTTCATACAACGGGTATTCTAGAGTCTAATGGAGTGGCTTTTACCACCTTCCAGCTCAGAGGAGCTGTATTTACTTGGTGGGAAGAGTTCGAGAGACATAGGCCTATAGGCGTAGCGCCCCTCACTTGGCAGCAGTTCTCCACGGTATTTTTGGAGAAGTATGTGCCCCAGTCTCACAGAGAGGAGTTGCATCGTCAGTTTGAGTGGTTGACTCAGGGAGATATGTCCGTGACTCAGTATGAGTTTCGATTTACTTAGCTGGCTAGGCATGCTATGTGCATGATCCCGACAGATAGAGAGAGGATCAGGAGGTTTATAGGTGGCCTCAACAATCTGATCCGTACATTGATGACTAGAGAGAGGGCAACAACAACTACATTTGAGGAGGTTGTTGATGCGGCTTGACTGATCGAGACAGATTGCCGTCGGGAGCATGTGGAGAGGGAGGCAAGAGGCCTCGAGGTTCAGGTAATTTCAGCGGCGCTCCCTCTAGGGGCCATTTCCAGCAAGGTAGAGGTCATTTTTTCAGGCCTCCTTAGTCCGAATGCACAGAGTCCAGTGGAACCTCTTTAGGTCGGGGCCATCAGGGTCATCAGCACAGTCAACCAGCACTGAGTGCTCTTCCAGCTCAGAGCTCTGCTTCTACTCCTTCAACTCAAGGTTCGTCTGCAGCGAGGGGTTCTCATCAGTCCCCTTCTCTGACTTCAGTTCGTTGCTATGATTGTGGTGAGTTGGGTCACATGAAGAGGCAGTGCCCTCGACCCCACAGTAGGCAGTCTCGGCAGATAGATCATCCCTCATCTTCTGCACAGGTTTCTTCAGCTCCCACTCATTTAGCTAGGAGTAGAGGCCAGTTAGCCAGTGGTCGCCCAAGGGGTGAGGACTGTATTGGTGGTGGCTAGGCTCGTTTCTATGCCCTTCCAGATCGTAGGGACGCTATTGCCTCGGATGCAGTTATCACAAGTATTATCTCAGTCTGCCACAAGAATGCTTCTGTTTTATTTGATCCCGGATCCACCTATTCATATGTACCTTCTATTTTTCTTATCATTTGGGTACAACCCATGGTTGTCTTGCCTTGCCCGGGCACGTATCCACCCCGGTGGGTGATACTATTATTGTGGATCATGTATATCGACCCTGTTTGGTGACTGTTGGGGGTCTGAAGACCCGAGTTAACTTATTATTATTGGGCAAGGTGGATTTCGACGTAATTCTGGGTATGGATTTGCTATCTCCGTACCATTCTATTCTAGACTGTCATGCTAAGACAGTTACACTAGCTATTCCGGGTATTCCGAGGATCGAGTGGCGAGACGTGACTGATTATGTACCTAGCAGGGTAATTTCTTTCCTAAAAGCCCAACGGAGGGTTGGGAAGGGGTGTCTATCATATTTGGCTTTCATGAGAGACATGGAAGCCGAGGCTCCTAGTCTTGATTTGGTTCCCGTTGTTAGGGATTTCCTTGATGTGTTTCCAACGGAGTTTCCACGCATCCTCCAGATAGGGACATTGATTTCGGTAGTGATCTGGTGCCGGTCACTCAGCCCATCTCTATTCCTCCCTATCGTATGGCACTAGCAGAGCTAAAGAAGTTGAAAGAACATCTTCAAAAACTCCTAGATAAGGGGTTCATTCGCCCGAGTGTGTCACCTTGGGGTGCACCGGTGTTATTTGTAAAGAAGAAGGATGGCACAATGAGAATGTGCATTGACTACAGGAAGTTGAATAAGGTGACAGTGAAGAACAAGTACCCACTACCCCGTATTGAGGACTTATTTGATCAGCTCCAGGGAGCAAGGGTATTCTCTAAGATTAAGCATCGATCAGGTAATCACCAGCTGAAGATTATGGATTCAAACATTATGAAGACGACTTTCAGGACGAGATATGGGCACTACGAGTTTCTAGTGATGTCTTTCGGGCTGACTAATGCCCCAGCCGCGTTCATGCACTTGATAAACAATGTATTTCGGCCTTACCTGGATTCTTTTGTGATCGTGTTCATTGATGATATTCTTGTGTATTCGCTTAGCCAGGAGGAGCACGCACAGCACTGAGGGTGGTCTTGTACTGATTGAGAGAGGAGAAGCTTTATGCAAAATTCTCTAAGTGTGAATTCTTGCTTAATACTGTGACTTTTCTGAGACATGTGGTGCAGTGATGGTATTCACGTTGACCCAAAGAAGATTGAGGCGGTACAGAGTTGGCCCAGACCGTTCTCAGCTACTGAGATTTGGAGTTTCCCCGATTTAGCGGGTTATTACCGCAGATTCATTCAGGGTTTTTCATCTATTGCTTCACCTTTGACGAAGTTGACTCAGAAGAATGTTCCACTTGTGTGGTTGGATGAATGTGAGGAAAGCTTCCAAAATCTCAAATCGGCTTTGACCACAACTCTGGTACTAGTGATACCATCAGCTTCAGGATTTTACACGGTGTATTCTGATGTTTTGAGAGTTGGGATCGATTGTGTGTTGATGCAAGAGGGTAGAGTTATTGCGTATGCTTCTCGTTAGCTAAAGCCCCATGAGAAGAACTATTCTGTTCATGACTAAAAGTTAGCTGCAATTGTGCATGCCTTGAATATTTAGAGGCATTATCTTTCTGGTGTATCTTGTGAGGTATATACAGACCATCGCAGTCTTCATCACTTGTTTAAACAGAAAGATCTTAATATGAGACAGCGGAGATGGCTGGAGTTATTCAAAGATTATGATATTACCATTTTGTATCCTCCCGGGAAGGCCAATGTAGTGGCCGATGCTTTGAGCCGGACGGGTATCAGCATGGGTAGTCTGGCGTACATTCCAGTTGGGGAGAGACCCCTTGCGGTTGCTGTTCAGGACTTGGCCAATCAGATGGTGAGGTCAGATATTTTCGAGCCCAGTCGGGTTTTGGCAAGTGTGGTTTCCCGGTCTTCTTTGTATGACCGCATTAGAGAACGGCAGTATGATGACCCAGATTTGCTAGTCCTGAAGGGCAGGGTCTAGCATGATGATGCCAGAGATGTGACCATTGGAGATGATGGCATGTTGCGGATGCAGGATCGGATTTGCGTGCCCAATGTGGATGGTCTCCTAGGGTTGATATTAGAGGAGGCTCACAGTTCGCGGTATTCGATTCATCCGGGTGTCGTGAAGATGTATCAGGATTTTAGACACCACTATTGGTGGAGGAGAATGAAAAAGGATATTGTGAATTATGTGGCTCGGTGTCTCAACTGTCATCAAGTCAAATACGAGCACCAGAGACTCGGTGGTGTAGTCCAGTGGATGGATGTTCCGAAATGGAAATGGGAAAATATTACTATGGATTTTGTGAGTGATCTTCCTTGTACCTCGTAGAAGTTTGATTTGGTTTGGGTGATTGTGGATAGGCTAACCAAGTCCGCGCACTTCATCCCAGTATGTACTACCTACTCTGTGGAGAAGTTAGCAGAGACTTTTATTGGGAGATTGTACGGTTTCATGGGGTTCCGGTTTCCATTGTATCGGATAAGGGTACCGTGTTTATTTCCCAGTTCTGGAGGAAGCCACTTGGGAGATAGCAGGAGATGCAAAGCAAATATCCTCACTTGTTTGATACTCCAGGTATGTTTCTTGACCAGCTCGAGGACGAGCGTTTGATTAAGTTGGGGAGAAAGTAACGACCTCACCCGTCGTCCCGTGAATTTCTCCCCATTTTCCCCGTTTTATGATATTATATGTTGCAATATATGTATTCGGAGAGTTTGAAGTAATTTGGATGGAGTTTGGATAGAAATGAGACAATTAGTCTCTTTAAGAGAATGTTAGTTTTGAAAAGTCAACCGAGCGTTGACTTATAAGTTAGAGGGATCGAAATGGATTTACGATGATTTGACTAGTTACGGATGGTGATTTGTGACTTAGGAGCGAAATCAGAACTGAATTAGGAGTTCTGGTGTAGGATTATGCTTGAATTGGCTAAGTTAGCATTTTGGCGAAGTCCGGTTGATAGGCGAGATTTTGACCTGAGGGTCGGAATAGAATTTTGACAGTTTCATTAGCTCCGTTAGGTGATTTTCGATATGCGTGCAAATGTTCATATCATTCGAAGGTGTTTAGGCCAGGTTTTGGATCAAATGCAAGTTTCGAAAGTTTTAGTTTAACTTAGGCTTGAATCCGTGGAAATTTGATGATTTTGATGTTTATGATAGTGTTTTTGTGTTACGATCAAGTTTGAATGAAGTAATAAGATGTATTTGCACTTTTGGTTGAGGTCCCGAGGGCCTCGGGGTGATTTCAAATGGTTGAACGAAAGGTTTTTGGACCTAGGAAGTTGCATAAAACTGCTGGTGTGTTGCAGAGATATTACCCTATGCGATCCCATAGGGTGCATTGCGATCGCATAGGATGATTAGGAAGGGGTTCAATTTTTCTCTATGCAATCGCATGGGGAGCATTGTGATCGCATAGGTTGGGCAGGGTGGCATGTACATTCGCATAACGAGGAGTGCGATCGCGTAGTGTAGTTTAGACTGGGGTCCCTGGCAAAGGTTTGTACTATGCGATCGCATAGTGGAGTGTGCGATCGCATAGGAGGAAATTAGGGAGCCTGGATTTTTGGCCTATGCGATTGCAATAGGGGTGATGCGATCGCATAGAGGAAAGAACTGGGCGGACAGAATGTTTTAAAGCTTATTTCATCCGCAACTTAAGCATATTTTCCTCCATGCTTAAGCAATCAAAGGAGATATTTGAGCGATTTGAAGTGTGTTTTCAGCGCGTATCGATTGTAGGTAAGTCCCTTGACTTAAAAACGCCATTTTTAGGAAGAATCAACCCCTAGTTTCATGAAATTGTGAAGAACTAGGGCTTAGTTTTTGGAAACGAATCTTGCGGATTTGAAGGTTCAAACGGACTCCGTTTTTGGTGAAATTTATAAGTACGGACTCGTGGCGAGACAAGTAACCCAAAGATGTAATTTTCAGAATTTTTCGAGAAGTTGGCTCGGGGCTCGGGTTTTACCAACTTCGTGATTTTTAGCGTTTTTTCGAATAATTTCAATTGGGTTATGTTTATTTAGCCTATAATAACGTATTCGTTGTGGTTTTGAACAGATTTGACATTCGTAGAGGGAGATTCGAAGAGAAAAGGCATTGAAGACTAGTCTACGACCGGCTAGAGGTGAGTAGTTTGTATAGATGATGGCCTGAGGATTTGAAACCCCGGTTTATCACATCGTGATGCTATGTTAGGGCGTGACTCGCATCCCATGGCAGGTACGGGATTGTAAATGATTGGGAGTGTGACTTTGTCTATCCCGAGAACGGAATATAAATCATTGGTGTTTGATACACACATTGTGTTGTTGATAATTTGGTGTAATGCCATGTTTGGGGCCGTGTGCCGATCTGTTGTACCCATCTAGGGCGAATATCTGTGTGATAACATGATTTGCATAATCATTGATCTTAGTCCTATGCTTAATCACTGTCATTAAATGCTAAGTCACCTTATTTCTGAAAATGACTAACTAAATTATATTCACCTTAATAATTGGAAACTGGAAAAGAATAAGATTGAATATGTAATGTGACTTCATGCATACCGTGGAATGAGGATGGCTCGGGTTGCACGCCGCAGCGGTTATATACTGATATTGCGCTTGGGCTGAAGGAGCCCATCCGGAGTCTGTGCACATCCCCAATGAGCGCCGTAGACGATAAATAAATATGGTTGGCTTGGGCTATATGTCGCAGTGTATTCATGTGCATTGCATTGCATCTATACATGATATTTGACTGTTATATTGTTATTTCCTTGCCGTTAGTTCGTAGCTAAGTTATAGGATTGTAGTTATAGCTTTGCTTTGTGGCATTCAGTGGATTTCTTACTTTCAGGCATTTTTCTATGCTTATTATTCACTGAGTCGGTAGTACTCACCCCTACTCCATGCACCTTGTGTGTAGATTCAGGTACACCGGAGGTTTAGCTGATACTCGTAGTCTCCAGAGATATTTCTAGAGTCGTTGAGGTAGCTGCATGATGTTCGCAGGACCTGGCTACTCTTCATTATTTTTCTCAGTTTATTACTATTATATACTTTCCCAGATTTTTATATTGTTATTCAGATACTATTATTATTAATCAGTTTAGTTTAGAGGATCTAGACTCATGACCCCAGATCTCATGGGTGTGTTATCGATTTTTCGTACTTATCTATATTACACTATTAATATTCTTGGATTATTATTTTTAAATTCTCGGTTTGGAGACTTAAATGTTAAGTAAAAGTGATTGTTGATTAGGCTAACCTAGTTTTAGGGTTGGGTGCCATCACAACCAGGTTTGGGTCGTGACACTATATTTGGTGGAACTAGACTAGGTGGTAGCACTAGACTCGCTGGTGACACTAGATCTATGGTGATATAGCTGCAATTGGAACTGTAGGCGGTGGAATTATGGAGGAAGATGAATGGGAGATAGGGACTGGATCTCCAAAAGAAGGAACGGGTAGCACCATATAAATATCTAAGTGATTAACTGGATCTGTGAAGTATAATTGGGTATCAAAGAAGGTAACATCAGCAGATATAAGAAATCGCTGAAGGTCAGGAGAATAACATTGATATCCCTTTTGCATTCTCGAGTAACCCAGAAATATGCACTTAAGAGCACGATGAGCTAACTTATATTCTCCTGGAGTAAGGTCATGAACAAATCACGTACTCCTAAAGACAAGGGGTTGAAGAGAGAACAAAGGTAAGTGGGGAAACAGGACAGAGAATGGAAATTGATTTTGGATAGCTCAAGATGGCATAAAGTAAGAACTGCATCCCCGCAAAAACACAGTGGAACATGAGATTGTATGAGTAGGGTACGAGCAGTTTCAATAAGATGTCTATTCTTTCTTTCAGCTACCCCATTTTGTTGGGATGTGTACGGACAAGATATTTGATGAATAATCCCATAGGAGTTCATAAACTGCTGAAATGGAGAAGACAAATACTCTAGGGCATTATCACTACGAAATGTGAGGATATAAACCCCAAATTGATTTAGAATTTCAACGTGGAAGGTCTGGAAAATAGAAAACAACTCAGATTGATTTTTTTCATCAAACATATCAAAGTGCACCTGAAATAAATCAATAAAACTGACAAAGTAGCAGAATCCCAAGGTAGAACTAACCCGACTAGGACCCCAAACATCTGAATGGACTAACGTAAAATGTGGCTCTGCTCGATTATCAATATGAAGGGGGAAATGGGAGTGGGTATTCTTACCAAGCTAACATGACTCACACTCTAGAATGGACAAGTGAGATAAGCCATGTACCATTTTCTGAAGTTTTGACAAACTGGGATGTCCTAACCGTTTATGTGATAAATTTGGTGAATCACTAATGGGACAAGTTATTGGAGGAAGACAAGATGGGAGTCGATGTGATTTTGCAAGGATAATGTAATAAAGTCCATCTGATTCATGTCCGGTACTAATGATCCGCCCTGTACTGTGTTCCTATAAAAAACAAGGTCATCAAGAAATAAAACAACAGATTTAAGGAATTTGGCTAAGCGAATAATGGCTATGAGATTAAAAGGACTACCAATAACATAAAGAACGGAGTCTAAAGGTAAGGAAGGAAGTGGACTTTCTTGACCTATTGCAGTTTCCATGGCTTGAGACCAATTGGCCATTGTGACTGTTGGAAGAGTTTGAGAATATGAAATACTAGTGAAAAGAGATTTGCTACCAAAAATATGATAAGATGCACATGAATCAATGACCCAAGACTCAGAAGTTGAAGATTGGGAGATACAAGTCATGCTACTATCTGTTGGAACAACGGAGGCTAGTCCCGAAAATGTCTGTTTACGTGCTTTTTACTGAATGAACTCAATATAATTTGGTAAAAAAACCATCTGGATTGGATTCATTGCATTTAATTCAACAGAATAAGTTGAAGGCTTCAACATGAATGCCATTATAATATAGCACCAGAAAAGCAGAAATTTTTTGGAAATTACTGTTTACACTGGAAATATCACTGTACATGCCGGAAAAATATAAAAGTTGTCGAAATTTGATTTAAATTGGATGGGGATTTTGTGAGGAGAGGACACTGTCCTAAAGAACCTTTCCCGGAATCTCACCAGAAATAGCCTCTTCCATAAAAAAACCAATGTTCATGCCGGAAAACACTTTTCCGGTAACTGAGAACCACATAATCTTGATGGGTCAAGTCGGAAGAGGTAGCGACCAGCCTGGTAGAAAAATCGAACTTGAAAGATACCAGAAAACTACCTTAAGCACCGGCGTGTGAGAGTGACACTCTCGCTGGAACCCTAACTGCTGGAGGTGCATGACGCTGCATGTGAAGTGTTATGCCGGAGATCTACACTGAGGTTTGGTCTCTAGTGACATGAGAACCATGTGGTGGTGTTGGAATTTGCAGAAACCCCACTGAAACTCAGATTGACATATACAACTACTTAACTCACCAAAAAATTGCATGGTGATGACTAATTTCTTCCCGGATGTCGTTGGAATGATGCACACCGATAATTATCTCACCAATACTCTGATACCATATGAGAATGCGCGGGAGAAAATATTATTAATTAATATTTACAATGTTACAATGAGGCTTATACATATAATACATGTCCTACTCCTAATACATATGAGATTAGAGTTATTTATTACTATTTAACTATCAAACTAACAGAAAAATCAGTAAGAATTAGCAAAATACAAACAAGGAAAGGGAGAATTAATTAAGGCAGTCAATTCAACCAAATCGAGTAAAGAGGTAAGAATTGAAAGTTTAAGAAAAAATGTTCAAATTAATCCAGGAAATAAGGAATTCAGAATAATCAAGGGTTCAATCAAAGAGAAAGTCATGAAAGAGTTAGTAATTTTAGCATATAAAATAAGGCGAGACATGAATAGTCAGAAATCGACATATAACTTTAATAAAACAAAAAGTTGAATACGCTAATTCAAGGAGAAAGATAGAGGTTTTAACGTGAATGGTCAGGAGGAACTCAATCATATAGAATCAGTGAAAGGGTTGAACTAAGAAATTCAGTAGACACATATTAGGACAAGAAAATCACGAGAAATCACAAGAACCCAAAGCACGAACACAATTAGATGTACCAATACTCGGAAACCAAAAGAAGAATCCTAAAAACTAAGGCTTTCAGTACAAGCAAGCTAAGGTTGTAGCAGACTTATAAAATCAGTTAAAACATACGAGAAGCACAAGATTAGACACAAAAATTCATCAAACATTTTGTAAAGAAATTATGGAAACCCTAGTTTAGAAAAAGATGAAAATCACTTGAAAATCATACAATTCTTGTAAAGAACGTCAAGGTCATTGTAAAACTCAAATGAAACAAACCCAAATCATCTTAGATCTGTACAGATCTAAGAGTTTTAGAAAAGAAATTAAGGTTCGAAGAGAACAACACAGAGGTGAAGAAACATACTAAGAAACCCATAGATCGTAGTCAATATAGGACGATCTTACTCAAAATCACACTGGAATGGCCTGAAATAGGCAAGAGAGGAACCATAGATGCAAGTCAACTAGCCATGATCCCTTGAGGGCCTTGGAAATGGCAAGATTAAAGTGAGGGAGGCCATTGAAGGCCTGCGGGGTAGTGAGAGATCATTGTAGACATCCATGGACGAAGGTTATTGAGGTTTGATTAGGGTTAGGTTTGAGAGCGTTTGAGAGAAGAGAGGGGTTTCAGGGCGGAGGGTAGCGTAGAACGGTATGGTTTGTTGGGGGGGAGGGTCTTTTGGGTTTTTTTTTAGGAAGTGTTATTTGTGGCCGATATTGAGGGCCGAATTAGGTCTTCAGAGTTTGGGCTGGGTAATTTAATCAGGGATTGGGCGGGTAATTGGGTTCAATTGAAGTTGAAATTGAAAATAAAATAGGCTAGATTTTAAATAGCCGCTTTTAACATTTGTATAATTTATAATAATAATAACTGATTTCCAAAATAAATATTTTCATGTACTAAAATAATTTAAACTAGTTGTTAACATTTTTAAAATATAAAAGACCATTTTATGCATCAGTAATACAATTATACAATAACATGGGATATTATTACAAAGATATGCAATTTAGCATAGAAAATAAAATATAATTACAAAAAATACACTTAAAATAGTTAAATAATATTTTGGCATAAATAAAGAATTTAGATGACTAAATCATCACAAATGACTAAATAAAGAATATTTTGGAGCTTTTAAAAATTATAAAAAATTATAAAGATGCTTATGACTGCGTATGTGCTATTTTAAATATATATATATATATATATATATATATATATATATATATATATATATATATATATATATATATATATATATATATATGAGTGTGTGTGTGTGTGTGTGTATTAAAAATATATGAGAAAAAGCTGGGTATCAACACACCTCCAATAAGTCATATGTGGTAAATAAATCTTGATTGGGAAATATATGATAAGAACAACCCAGATCTAAAATTCACTCATTGTTAGATTTGAAACTATTATTAGTTGCAAAAAAATAGTTCCTTCAATCTCATCAACGGCTACACTTGCTTCAGCCATGTCAGTATTTTTGTGCTCATTTTCTTTTCTGTATGCTTTTCTATGTTTTTCAACTTAAAGCATTTAGAAATAATGCGACCTTTTCTATGACAGTATTTGCACATGACATTTTCTTATCTGGATTTTGACCTTGTTTTACATCTCTCACTACCTAAATCTTCCTTATTGGATTTACCTCTTATGAACAAGCCCTCCCCTTGGTTCCCACTAGTTTCCCTAGTAATATCTCCATATATTTGTTCTTTTGATTTCAAAATAGATTTGATATATTTATAAGAGATATTATCTTTTCCATGAAGCATAATATCTCTTATATGTTTAAATGACTAGGGTAAGGAAATAAGCAATAATACATTTTGATCCTCATCTTTGATTTCAGCATCTATGTTTCTTAAATCCATAAGAATAGAATCAAAAGTATCAAGATGTGTATGTATAGATGTACCTTCAGCCATACAAAAAGTGTAGAGTTTTTATTTTAGGTAAAGCCTGTTTTCTATTGTTCTTTTTATATACAAGGTGTTCAATTTTTCTTATATGCCTTTGGATGGGATTTCTGCACCAACTTCACGCGAAACTTCATTTGAGAGATTTAAAATAATACATATTTTTGCCTTTTTGTCAATGACAATAAACTCCCCGGCTGTCAATTTATTCGGCTTCTTTGCCTTTCTTTATAATGCCAATTCTAAGTCATCCTGAATTAGGATAGCTTCCATATTTAATTGTCACATTTCGAAGTTTGCACTTTGTTCAAATTTGTCGACATAAGTATTTGTCAGAGTTATATTCACTACTGAAACAAACCCGTTAGATCCATCTCTGATACTAATTTATTAGGATTGGAAAATCGGGTAGTGCGGAATTAACCCAAACAATATTATAATGGCAATAACAAAGAAAATGTAAGTTGATAACAACGACAATTAAAGCATATAAATAAGATACAAAATTTAACGTTGTTCGGTCAAAGTGACCTACGTCCACAAGCAAAAAGGAACAAATTTTATACCAATAAAAGTAAATATTCTAATTAGTCCCAAATACCCCCGAAAGAATAACCTCACAGAATCACTCCAAAGAAATGGGATCATACAAGTGTTTCCAACACTTAACTCTCTTACAAACAACTCTTAATAAAAGATGAGAGGAAGAAACAAGAAATGGAGACTCAATTGAAATGAACTAATAACCTTTTCTTTTATAGGCAAAAAAGCCTTGACCTCCAAGCTCTAAAAGAAAATATACAATTTTTACAAATAATATCCACCACACAATACAATATTTTGGTATTAAAGAATATTGCCAACAAAGTCTACTTTGCAAATAGGCTTATGCTTACCTGGGCTAAAGACTGTCCATTCTGCTCTTCCGAGAAAAGTCTCTTTCTTTTTTCAGGAACTTTTCCGCAACTTCTTATCACTATTTCACTTTCTATAAAGCATATTGCTAGTTTCCCTTACTTTATAGGGTAGGAGAAGGTATTTGAAATCTTTCCATTGGAGATAGATTCCACTAGTCAAAATATTGGCTATATTACAAGTATTTTATATTTAGATTTAAAAAGTTTTCTCTTTGCATACCACTATGTATTAAGATAATGTAATGAACTGGAAAGCCAACAGTAATAAGATTGTATTTGGATCGAAGAATAAATTCTAAATTTAAAAACTTTACGGCTTGTTTGGATAGTTGTTAATAGGGGTGGCAAATAGGTGGGTTGGGCTGAATTTGGGCGGGTCAAGATGGGTTAGGTTAATAAATGGGTCATTGCCCAACCCATCCCAAAGTGTATTTGGGTTAAGATGGGCTGGGCCAAGATGGGCTAAACAATGAGTCATAACCCAACCCGCCCAACTTGACCCATATTTTAGAAACATGCTCATCTTGCATAAAAAAAATCTTTTGCCTTATTATGTAAGTTGACAAATATTTTATGGGTGGGGATGGGGGTGGGTGGATGGTCCAAAAAAAAAAATATATAAAACAGAAAATTGAAATTATAAGAAAAAATAAAAAAAGTGAATTTTTTTTTAGGGGTTTGCGCCGGGGTAGGAGGGTAGGGAGTAGGGTGGGTGGGTGGCGTAGAAAAACAAAAAAAATAGAAAATTAAAAGTACAAAAAGAAATGACGGGGAGCGGGGGGTAGGGGGTAGGTGGGTGAGTGGTGCAGAAAAACAAAAGAACAGAAAATTAAAAATACTAAAAAAGAAAATTGGGGCAACCAAGTATATTTCTAGATAAGTTGGGTTGAGATCCCTTATTTTGAGTGAGTTTCATGGGTTGTATTGGGGTTGTTAAATGGGTCAGAATGAGTTATAAAAAATAATGGGTTAACTTGGGCTTAACCCAAATTGGCTAATGAGCAAAAATGTTTGCAGCACAACCCATTAATCTCTGGACTAATTGGGCGGGTTAGATGATTTTGAGCTCAAACTAGGGTGTCAACCGGGCCGGGTTGACCCGGGATCGGCACGGACCGGCCCGGTCAAACCCAGCCCAGACCGGACCGGTTTATAGCGGGGGGGGGGGGGGGCGGGCTGGGTTAGGGGGAGGAAAGGGGTTAGGACGTTAGGCGATTCCGTCCAATTGACCCGGACCGGACCGGCCCGGAAAGGAAAATTCCGGGCGAACCGGTCAACCCGGACCGGCCCGGACCGGTCCCAACGGTAAAATTTTTTTTTTTTTTTTAAAAAAAAAAATTTCTGAAAACATGGGGCCCACCAGACCGTTGGCAACAGTCCAGCACCGTTGCCCAACGGGACTTTTTGCATTTTTGGCCAATTTTGAGTTTTTTTTGTTTTTTTTAAATTACATTATTAACCCTTCTTAAAATCTATAAATACCTTCCCCTCTTCTTCATTTCCTCACTCAAAATTATCTATCTCTCTCTCAATTCTCAAATTAGCAAATATCAATTACTCTCTTCTCTTCAATTTTCAAGAATTCATATTCTACTTTCATAATTTTATTGTCTTTATTTTCCCGAATTTAATTTATCGTAATTTCTTATTTGGAAATCGGCATTCGAAGCTTGATTCTTGAAGTTCAAGTGTTCAACATTGAAATACTTGCTTGACGTTTGTTCGTGGTAACACCGGATTTGCGTAATCAAGTGCTCAATTTATTGTCGAATTCGGTGCACTCTCTCCAACTCTTTCTCTTATTTAATATTTTAATTGCATATTTGATTTTAGCTTATATATTAATTTTTCCAATATGTTGAATGCTGCTAAAAGAGCGTGTAGAAAAGTTACTGGTAGGAGTGGAAGTGGAAGTGGAAGTAGTAAAAAAAGTCCTATAGCTTCTGGTAGTAATAGTAATAATGAACCAATAACACATGTTTCTGAATCATCGCCTAATTTGCAAGATGTAAATATTGATTATGAACAATTACACCAAGATTTCGGAATAGAAGATAACGAAATTGGAATAGAAGATGAGATACCACCTACACCTACTAGTGGAAATGTTGGTAGTATTGGAGTTGGAGTTGCTAGTGCAACAAGGGGTAGAAGACCACCAGTCGCTAAAACTTCTAAATCTAATCGTAGAAAAAAGAAGTCCTGTTTGGCAATTTTTTGATGAGATAGAAGATAGTGATAGAGTTAAGTGTAGACTTTGTAATGAAACGTTTAAACATTTGACCGGAGGTAATTTAGGGGGGACTGGCACACTTATTAGACATATGCAAAATTATCATCCTATAGAATGGGGAAATAATGGGGATGGAAGTGCAACAACACTTAACCCTACTACTGCAGGTCTCCTAAAATATGATAAAATGAGGGATCGAGAGGAATTAGCGAAAATGATTGCTTTGGGTTGTCTACCTTTTTCATTTGCTTCTTCCTCTTATCTTGTTACGTATATTCAAAGGATATACAATCCTATGTTTAAAGGTATCCCTAGAAGTACCTGTAGATCAGATATCTTTAGACTTCACAGCCAATATCAAACATACATACGTTATTTGTTTAGTCACCTTCCTTCTAGAGTATGTCTAACTTCTGATATTGGCCATGCTGTAAATGGAAATGATTATTTAACAATTACATGTCATTGGATAGATGACAATACTTGTATACAAAAACGTATTATTGCTTTTAAATATGATGAAGATCAGAGTTATACTGCTGCATTTATTAGTAGTACAATTGTTGAAGTTGTCGAATTTTATAATCTAAACCAAAAAGTTTTGTGTATGTCTTTTGATAATGCTTCAAACAACAATGCTGCAGTTTCAATTTTAAAATTGAATTTACATCCACCTCTTGATGATATTTTTCATGTTAGATGTGCATGTCACGTTTACAATTTAATTGTTAAAAGTGGGCTCGATTTATTTTTACATGAGATTACTCTAGTTAGAAGAGCAGTTGGAGTAATTCAGGGAAATAATAGACAATCTAGAATAAGAGAATTTAAGAACAAGTGTATGCAATATAACCTTACACCTAGATTCATGCCCGACGAAGTAGTTACTAGATGGAATTATACGTATATATTTTTAAAATGTTGCTACAAATATAGATTTCCAATAACAGAAGTTGCTAATGCACATTGTACTGATCCTAGGCGTATGTTAACAACTGATACCTGGGAGGTCATTAGTGATGTGATTAAATTTTTACATAAATTTTATACTGCTACTGTTGTGTTTTCTGGGGCATATTACCCAACTATTACTTTGGCTTTAGTACATATAGCTGAAATTTCTTTGCTACTATATGAATTTAAGAAGAAAGATAGATATACGGATGCTGTTGCAAGTATGCAAGCAAAATTCAAAAAATATTTTTTTCCAATTCCTCCTGTTTACTTAATTGGTGCAGTTTTAAATCCTTCAATTAAAATGTCTGATTGTCAACAATTAATGAATGCTTTATACACTTATATGGAGATTGGGCCCACTGAAAGCCCAAATTTGTATGAATCTATGAACCAACTAAATGAACATTTACAATATCTATATACTTATTATGCAACTCAATGTGATAATGCTCGTGCTTCAACTGCTGCAAATCCCACTATGCAATGTAGCACTTCTAATGTAGTCGAAGATGATGATGAAGGCATTGATAGTTTTAATATTTTTTCAACTTTTTCTAACACTCAAAGTAGTAGCAGGAATATAGATGAACTTCAATTTTACTTGCAGAAGCAAAAGGAGCCTCGCACCAAGGAATTTTCACCGTTAGGCTGGTGGCATGAAAATTCAAAGCAATTTCCCGTTCTTTTCGCTATGGCGCGGGATGTCCTGAATGTCCCAATTTCCACTGTTGCATCCGAGAGTGCATTTAGCCAAGCAAGACAACAACTTGGAGACACACGGCACTCATTGGGAAGCAATGCTTTGGAAGTCTTAGTGTGTCTAAGAGATTGGATAAGATCTGAACGAAGAAATCAAGGAAAGGAAGATCTTGATAGCCCGGAAGACGAAGAACTTGGAGATATATTAACGCACGGAAACCCATCCGAATTTAACTCTCCAGAAGAAGGTCATTCGGTTCATATTAATTTTGAAGAACTTTCTATTGCAATGCAAACCATTTGATGTAAATTGTAAACTAATTATGATACATTTTAGTTTTGAAATTTTGAATTTAAGAAATAAAGTAGCACTTGCAATAAGTGCAATTTTTTCCCCATCTTTTGTTGTGTTCATTCAATTATTACAAAGTATTAATATAACTTAATATTTATACTATTCGTAATTCCAAAAAAAAAAAAAAAACCCGGCCCGGCCCGGATCAACCCAACCCGGTAACAACCCACCTCTAATTGAACCCGGACCGGCCCGGCCCGGACCCGGACGGGTCAGAAAAATTGGACCCGGACCCGGCCCGGCCCACCCGTTGGTCACCCATAGCTCAAACTGTCACCCCTAGTTGTTACATATCATTTTATATTGTATCGTACTATATTATATTATATTGTACTATATATTTTGATGAATACAAAATTTTGAATAAACTATATTGTTTGCCGTTGTTTCATATTGTCACGTACCAGCAATGAATAATAAACTTATAGTATTATAAATAAAAATTATACTATGGAGTAAAATTATTATATAAAAATATAGGAGAAATAATTATTTAATAATAATAAAGGGAAGGGCGAGAGAAAAAGACCAAATAATGATATGACCATACCATATCAGTCATTATATAAATTAACACTTTTTATTATTATATAATAATAAATTTCTAATGCGGAATAATAAACTTTAAATCAAAATCAAAACACATTGTAATTTGTAAATACGATACAATACGTAACAAACAAGCTGTTAGGGGTGAGACTGCAATTTCCTTCACGTATTTAATGTACAAAGCTTCCCTATTTAAAAGCTTCGTTATTATTCGTCTCCGTGGCTATAACAAACAAAACAATGGAGAAGGAACTCGGCGACCCTCTCCCGGTACAGCCTATTCCGGCGGTTGACGCTGCGGAGGCAGGCGACCATAAGCAACTGCAGCAATCAACTCGGCCACTTCCGAAGCGTTTCGTGAAGAACCAAATACCAGACTCCATTCTAAACGACGCAGCACTCAACGCCGCCATATCCCTTCTACCTCAAAACTACAACTTTGAAATCCACAAATGCGTATGGCGCGTACGCACTTCATGTGCCAAGCGCGTGGCCCTCCAGTTCCCTGAGGGTCTCCTCATGTACTCCCTCATCATTTCCGATATACTCTCCACATTCACTTCCGCCGCTCACTGTTTCATCCTCGGCGACGTGACTTACGGCGCGTGTTGCGTCGACGACCTCTCCGCCGCAGCTCTTTCCGCCGATCTCCTCATCCATTTCCTACTTTCCCTTGCCTTTACATATTCGTCGAAATCTTAATCGATGTCTACAGGTTGTTACATGAACTCAAGCTCAATTTTAATAATACTAGTACTTATGAAAATATCATTATGGCGGGAACAATTCAATTTGCTGGTGCAATTCGTGCTGTTAAGCCCGAGTTGGAAAAAATAGGGTTTAAGGTTTTGATCCCTCAAGCTAAACCCTTATCAGCTGGGGAAGTACTCGGCTGTACTGCCCCAAGTGTTATGACCAAGTTTTCTGATTGTGAGAGTGTGGTTTTGGTGTTTGTAGCTGATGGTAGGTTCCATTTGGAGGCGTTTATGATAGCGAATCCAGGGATAAAGACGTATAGGTATGATCCGTATGTAGGGAAGTTGTTTTTGGAGGAGTATGATCATAAGGGAATGAAGGAGGAGAGAAAGAGAGCGATTGAGAAGGCAAGGATGGAGGCTAATAATTGGGGGATAGTGCTCGGGACATTAGGTAGGCAAGGGAATCCGAGGATATTGGATAGGTTGGAGAAGAAGATGGCGGAGAAGGGGATGACTTGGACAGTTGTCTTGATGTCAGAGATATCTCCTACAAGGATTGCGTTATTTGAGGATGCAGTAGATGCTTGGATTCAGATCGCGTGTCCTAGGTTGTCGATTGATTGGGGAGATGCGTTTACTAAGCCATTGCTTACGCCATTTGAGGCTGAGATTGCATTGGGTGATTTGTCCGGGTGGTGGGAAAGAAAGAAAGCAGTGAATTCAGATGTATGTTGTGATGAAGCTTTGAAGTGTTCAAAGAATGAATATTCTGGTGCTTGTGACAATGGAGGGGAGAAAGTGAAGGAAGGGGTACTCGTTGATTATCCGATGGATTATTATGCTCAGGATGGTGGGGAGTGGAATTCTTGCTATTCCAAGAAGCCGGCTCGACTTTCACAAAGAATTAGTAAATCTTGTAATGGTAACAGTGCCATCAAATGTTCTAAATGCTGAGCTAATTTTGGTTCCATCTGAATTAACTGCTGTCGTCGTAAATGGTGTTACACTTCAAAGTGAGTACCTTCCTCATTTTTTCTGTTGAGGCTTCTTTTTTGTAGTCACTGCCAGAATGGTTGTTATATATTCTATGTAGTAGCACGAAAAAGATACTTTGTCCAAGTGTCATGACTAATTTGTAATATGGTCTTTCCCCTTACTTTTAGACTTTTAGTAGTTTTATTTGTTTAGTATCCTTCTTGTGATTAATATCTATGTATCTTGGAGTCCATAAATTTAATGGCGTGGGACGATAGCAAAGTTAAAGGAAGCATATATCTTGCTCCTGCACTTCATGCTTCTTTCTATTATCCAACCCCAGCAGAGAGTTGCAAGTTTGTATCTTGCTATTTCGCTTCGTGCATCACTTTGTTGGCCAACCCCAACAGATTAGCTGCAAGCACAGCTGACCAAATTTATTCCTATATTTCAGCATAAATTATGTTTTCGTGAAGAACAATATCCCTACTTTTTAAGGTATTTAATAGGTAAAATATATCTGGACTTTTAGGGGATTTTTCAATCAGCTGATCTTACAAAGTAATTTGACTCCTTGATGGACTTCTCCTAGAATGTGGAGGAGTTGGTTACTGTTTATTTTATCAGATTTATGTCCTTCATTTCTTTCTACATTCTTGTTTGTTGTACCCTTTCCTCACACCATAAAGGCTGAGATAGGTGAGATAAGGAGGTTCGTTGGGTGGTGGTAAAACTATCAGTTCTATGTCTCTATAAACATTGATCGCATAAAAAAACACGTGGCTTGTCTCATTTCCTGTCATCCATGTTGTATGCTTGTTGTGAGGTGGAAGGAAAAAGCGGCAGTTCTATGTTTGCAAAGAGATGGAGAACCACCTGCTATATGTATATTTTTTTTTTGATGAAATAAGTGGGATAAACCACTTACTTCTTTCAACCACGACTAGAGGTGTCAATCGGGCCGGGTTGACCCGGGACCGGCCCGGTCAAACCCGGCCCAGACCGGACCGGTTTATAGCGGGGGGGGGGGGGGGGCTGGGTTAGGGGGAGGAAAGGGGTTAGGACGTTAGGCGATTCCGTCCAATTGACCCGGACCGGACCGGCCCGTGAAGGAAAATTCCGGGCGAACCGGTCAACCCGGACCGGTCCCAACGGTAAAAATTTTTCTTTTTTTAAAAAAAAAAATTTTCTGAAAACATGGGGCCCACCAGACCGTTGGCAACGGTCCAGCACCGTTGCCCAACGGGACTTTTTGCATTTTTGGCCAATTTTGAGTTTTTTTTTGTTTTTTTTAAATTACATTATTAACCCTTCTTAAAATCTATAAATACCCTCCCCTCTTCTTCATTTCCTCACTCAAAATTATCTATCTCTCTCTCAATTCTCAAATTAGCAAATATCAATCACTCTCTTCTCTTCAATTTTCAAGAATTCATATTCTACTTTCATAATTTTATTGTCTTTATTTTCCCGAATTTAATTTATCGTAATTTCTTATTTGGAAATCGGCATTCGAAGCTTGATTCTTGAAGTTCAAGTGTTCAACATTGAAATACTTGCTTGACGTTTGTTCGTGGTAACACCGGATTTGCGTAATCAAGTGCTCAATTTATTGTCGAATTCGGTGCACTCTCTCCAACTCTTCTCTTATTTAATATTTTAATTGCATATTTGATTTTAGCTTATATATTAATTTTTCCAATATGTTGAATGCTGCTAAAAGAGCGTGTAGAAAAGTTACTGGTAGGAGTGGAAGTGGAAGTGGAAGTAGTAAAAAAAGTCCTATAGCTTCTGGTAGTAATAGTAATAATGAACCAATAACACATGTTTCTGAATCATCGCCTAATTTGCAAGATGTAAATATTGATTATGAACAATTACACCAAGATTTCGGAATAGAAGATAACGAAATTGGAATAGAAGATGAGATACCACCTACACCTACTAGTGGAAATGTTGGTAGTATTAGACATATGCAAAATTATCATCCTATAGAATGGGGAAATAATGGGGATGGAAGTGCAACAACACTTAACCCTACTACTGCAGGTCTCCTAAAATATGATAAAATGAGGGATCGAGAGGAATTAGCGAAAATGATTGCTTTGGGTTGTCTACCTTTTTCATTTGCTTCTTCCTCTTATCTTGTTACGTATATTCAAAGGATATACAATCCTATGTTTAAAGGTATCCCTAGAAGTACCTGTAGATCAGATATCTTTAGACTTCACAGCCAATATCAAACATACATACGTTATTTGTTTAGTCACCTTCCTTCTAGAGTATGTCTAACTTCTGATATTGGCGATGCTGTAAATGGAAATTATTATTTAACAATTACATGTTATTGGATAGATGACAATACTTGTATGCAAAAACGTATTATTGCTTTTAAATATGATGAAGATCAGAGTCATACTGCTGCATTTATTAGTAGTACAATTGTTGAAGTTGTCGAATTTTATAATCTAAACCAAAAAGTTTTGTGTATGTCTTTTGATAATGCTTCAAACAACAATGCTGCAGTTTCAATTTTAAAATTGAATTTACATCCACCTCTTGATGATATTTTTCATGTTATATGTGCATGTCATGTTTACAATTTAATTGTTAAAAGTGGGCTCGATTTATTTTTACATGAGATTACTCTAGTTAGAAGAGCAGTTGGAGTAATTCAGGGAAATAATAGACAATCTAGAATAAGAGAATTTAAGAACAAGTGTATGCAATATAACCTTACACCTAGATTCATGCCCGACGAAGTAGTTACTAGATGGAATTATACGTATATATTTTTAAAATGTTGCTACAAATATAGATTTCCAATAACAGAAGTTGCTAATGCACATTGTACTGATCCTAGGCGTATGTTAACAACTGATACCTGGGAGGTCATTAGTGATGTGATTAAATTTTTACATAAATTTTATACTGCTACTGTTGTATTTTCTGGGGCATATTACCCAACTATTACTTTGGCTTTAGTACATATAGCTGAAATTTCTTTGCTACTATATGAATTTAAGAAGAAAGATAGATATACGGATGCTGTTGCAAGTATGCAAGCAAAATTCAAAAAATATTTCTTTCCAATTCCTCCTGTTTACTTAATTGGTGCAGTTTTAAATCCTTCAATTAAAATGTCTGATTGTCAACAATTAATGAATGCTTTATACACTTATATGGAGATTGGGCCCACTGAAAGCCCAAATTTGTATGAATCTATGAACCAACTAAATGAACATTTACAATATCTATATACTTATTATGCAACTCAATGTGATAATGCTCGTGCTTCAACTGCTGCAAATCCCACTATGCAATGTAGCAGTTCTAATGTAGTCGAAGATGATGATGAAGGCATTGATAGTTTTAATATTTTTTCAACTTTTTCTAACACTCAAAGTAGTAGCAGGAATATAGATGAACTTCAATTTTACTTGCAGAAGCAAAAGGAGCCTCGCACCAAGGAATTTTCACCGTTAGGCTGGTGGCATGAAAATTCAAAGCAATTTCCCGTTCTTTTCGCTATGGCGCGGGATGTCCTGAATGTCCCAATTTCCACTGTTGCATCCGAGAGTGCATTTAGCCAAGCAAGACAACAACTTGGAGACACACGGCACTCATTGGGAAGCAATGCTTTGGAAGTCTTAGTGTGTCTAAGAGATTGGATAAGATCTGAACGAAGAAATCAAGGAAAGGAAGATCTTGATAGCCCGGAAGACGAAGAACTTGGAGATATATTAACGCACGGAAACCCATCCGAATTTAACTCTCCAGAAGAAGGTCATTCGGTTCATATTAATTTTGAAGAACTTTCTATTGCAATGCAAACCATTTGATGTAAATTGTAAACTAATTATGATACATTTTAGTTTTGAAATTTTGAATTTAAGAAATAAAGTAGCACTTGCAATAAGTGCAATTTTTTCCCTATCTTTTGTTGTGTTCATTCAATTATTACAAAGTATTAATATAACTTAATATTTATACTATACGTAATTCCAAAAAAAAAAAAAACCCGGCCCGGCCCGACCCGACCCGGATCAACCCAGCCCGTTAACAACCCACCTCTAATTGAACCCGGACCGGACCGGCCCGGACCCGGACGGGTCAGAAAAATTGGACCCGGACCCGACCCGGCCCACCCGTTGGTCACCTCTAACCACGACCATGATTTTTCCGGTCCTAGAGAGGATTTTCACATAAATGTGGTTATTCCCTGGGCACAATTAAATGGAAGGCTGAAAATTCACAGTGAGAGTGTAGTGAATGCGATTCTTGCTTGATAGCCAACACATTTTAAATGATTGCTAGCTCTTCTTATCCCAGTCTCAGTGTTAAGCTTTTTTGAGGTTGATGAAAGTTGGTATTTGTTTATCTTTTCGTAGTATGTATCATGTTTATCAATGAACGAAGAATCCTTATTTTTCTTTAGTTCTAGTTGTGCTTTGAATATCAACTTATTATTGTACCCCTCATACTAGGGGTGACAATTTGAGCTCAAATTCATTTAACCCGCTCAACGAACCGAGAGATTAATGAGTTGGGCTACAATATTTTAGCTCATAGGTCAATTTGGGTTGAGCCCAAGTTAACCCATTATGACCCATTTAACAGCCCAATTACAACTAGGGGTGTACATAGACCGGATTGGTTCGGACTTTATAATTACCAAACCAAACCAATTGTGTCGGGTTATTAAATCTAAAGACCAAACCAAACCAATAAATTCGGGTTTTTCAATATCGGTTTTTCTCGGGTTTTTTCGGGTTTTCGGATTTTTTTCGAATTTTTTCCCGGTAAAATCTTCGTAGAACAAAATATATAACGTATGCTCAAAATATTTCTTTAATCCTAGTAAGATACAACTATATAAAGTATTTTTCAAGAAAATAATACAAAATGTGAGATATGTCATGACTCATGACATTATCCTAAAATATTCAACAATAAAAAATAATAAAATTATGTACTATAAATATTGCTAATTAAAAAATTATAATAAAAATAAACATAATCTAAAATCACTAATTCATGCTAAACTAGATAGACTAATGAGGGAGTATTAATTATATGCCTAAAAGCTAAAGAAAAATTAAAAAAGGTTATGTATTTTATCTAAATTATTGCAAAATAAGAAATAGACATTTAATACATTCCCGTTCGTAATATTTAATTGAATATCTTTTATTAACTTTAGTATTGATTGCTAGCATTATTTAATTTACTAATATTAATGGCTATAAAATTTATTGGAGCATCCAAAAGTTCTAAATCAAAACTTGAAATAATACCTTAAAAGATAAAATTATAAATTTTTTTAAGAAATATTTATAAATTACATTACAATAAGTATATTTATATATTAAATAAATCTAAAATTGCTATATATGTAATGTTTGGTTGGTTTGGTTTCGGTTTGACTTTCTTTAGTTAAAACCAAACCAAACCAATTATGGTCGGATTTTTTTTTCCAACACCAAACCAAGTCAAACCAAACCATAGTCGGGTTCTTTTTCTCGGTTTGACTCGGATTATCGGGTTGGTGCGGTTTATCGATTTTCTTTGTACACCCCTAATTACAACCTATGAAATTCACCCACAACAAAGGATCTCAACCCATTCTATCTAGAAATTTACTTCGTAGCCCAATTTTTTTAAATTTTTTATTCTTTTGTTATTCTACACCACTCACCCTACCCCTACCCCCCTCAAAAAAATTTACTTTTTTTCCTATTTTTAATTTTCTATTTTTTTTTACTTTTTATTTTTATGCACCACCCACCCCACCCCACCCCACCCCCGGTGCAAACCCTCTCAAAAAGAAATTTACTTTTTTTTTTGCATTTTCAATTTCTATTTTTTATTTTTATGCACCCAGGTCCAGATATTTCCCTTCGAAATTGTCACCATCAGTCTAAGTAGCTTAAGTTTTTGAAAAAAAAGGTAAAGAAGGAAGGGTGGTTGAAGCAGGACCAACTTTTGGGTGCTAAGATCCAAAGTTGAGAGGGATATATTCCGTTTTAGGAATAAGGTCAATTTATTTTCCGGTATGCGGAGTTTTCTCCCTGGCGTATGTTTCCGAATCAACTGCATCGTAAGCTGCAATAACTCCCCATCTCACCTGGGCATGTATATTTCTAGTGGAACACAATCAGCCCATACAAGGACCTACTGAGTCATCCACCCTTGCATCTATTTGATGCATCATCACATGACCGTCGTGTAACTCCTCGAGAATCATATCATTCGCCTGTCATGTGTTGCCACCAGAGTCATAAATACTCGAAGTAAGCTCCTGGCTCGCCCCTATCTCTAAAGGGGCTTACGAACGAGCAGAGTGCTTACGGCCGTGGTAGCTGCGAGCCTCCTGGGTCTTGCTCTCTCGTCTTTTTTCCTCCGCCTTCCTTGTAATTGACCCTTTCCGTAATAGAACAATTAATTCCATTTTGGTCATAAACTGGTATCTTTAAAAAGGATGAAACTAAAGATATTACATAGCTATCACGCACCAAGGGTGCCAGCTTTCGTAAAATTCTTTTATGATACTGAATTGTTCACAAGCCCGTCAGAAGCAACCTCAGCAGGCCACTTTTCCAGAGTCTCGTCCATCGTCTAGAGGTTCTGTATTACGGGTCAATACTACTCTACTAGCGATAATAGGCAGCATAGGGGAAGAAGCACTACACCCACCCTACCCCACCCCACCATTCCACCCGCACAAACCCCCTCAATTTTTTTTTTTTAATTCTTTTTTGTATTTTCAATTTTTTGTTTTTTATTTTTATGCACCACCCACCCCCACCCCCATCCCCCTATCCATAAAATATTTGTCAAACTTACCTATTTTAAGGTAAAATATTTTTTTTATGCAAGATAAGCATGGTTCTAAAACATGGGTCAAGTTAGGCGGGTTGGGTTATGACCCATTGTTTAGCCCATCTTGACCCAATCCATCTTAGCCCAAATATACTTTGGACTGGGTTGGACAATAACCCATTTATAACCTAACCCATCCTGACCCGTCCAAATTCAGCCCAACCCGCCCATTTGTCACCCCTAGCTCATACCAAGTCCGTCATAATTTTGTACTGAGGAAATGTCAAGTGATGAAGACTTCATATAATAAAATCTCCAAGAATTTGCACTGAGCATAGCGAAGAAGAATTGATAATGGAATAGGAAATGAGTTTGTCACCCCTAGCTCATACCAAGTCCGTCATAATTTTGTACTGAGGAAATGTCAAGTGATGAAGACTTCATATAATAAAATCTCCAAGAATTTGCACTGAGCATAGCGAAGAAGAATTGATAATGGAATAGGAAATGAGTTGGGTTTAAGTATTCGGACCATGAATTCATCTCATCCACATTGGTTAACATTCTTATCTCAATTACATCAGTGTCAGTGTAATAGAACATGCATAAAATCGATCGATACTGATATAAAAGATACAAAGCTAACTAAATATAGTACCATAAATTGCACAAAAGGTTTCCTTTAGTATTATTATAAATATCTACATGAAACTGTGTTTGTATCTTCCTGTGGAATACACTGTACCAAGTATTTAATTGAAAAAGCAAGAAGGATATATCGAAAGAGGCGAGCTGAGAGTATCAACTTTCTTTAGTATAGCAATCCATCAACAAATCCCAGAGTCCTCCAGCAGTTTAAGCAGACTATGTTCGGGTGCACTTATTGATGGAAGAATAACTCGATTCATGGGAGGTCTAGGTATTGTTCGAATTGCCTCAGAGTCGGTAGCTCTTCCTTCCTTCATAACTGGAATATCAGGCTTTCTAATTCGCACTGCAGGGACTCGCTCTTTCCATATTCTTCCATCCTGGAGTGACGAAATATACAAATTCTTAGTGATCAGCAGTTCTAACGTGTAACGTCACAGGATTTATGAGCTAATGGCTTAATAATGATCTTGTTACTATTACCAGGCATCATATTACTCATTTCCATTACCGCATTCAAGCACAAAACAGAGTCATTTGAGTCCATCACTTATTAAACAGAACTAACTTGGGAGTAAAATTATGCCAACAGAAACAGTCGACCTAAGTACTTCTCTATGGACGTAGGGAGAGCAAAACTTCAAAGACGCATGGAGACTTGAGACCTTACATTCAGTATTGAAGGTTCTGGAAATGGACATTGAATTGGTCGATCAATATTGATAGGCTCCATAGGGTGTTCAACTGGCTTGAACTCGACTGCAGTTTCAATACCATTAGGTGTAACAGAGGGAGTTCCAGCTGTAAAAGCAGCATCTATTGCATCTGAATTTGGGGGAAACACTTCCCTTTCATCCTGCATTTGAAATTAGATCACAAATTGCAATACCTAAATCAGATATAAATCTCCGTTTAGGAAAGAAGTCTCAGTTGACTTTTTGCATAAAGGAAAATGGCTTTCCGAGAAATTTTCAGTTGGGATCCATTCATTCTTTCACAACAAGAACACATTATTGTTGTGTTTTCAGGTTATGAAACATTGTTGAGTGGTTAATTAATCACAGCACTTGGCCACTGATAAGTTTAACAAGTTAACAACCAATACAATCAGTATGACCAGTCAATTCATTGGAAAAAAGAAAAATCAAAACAAGCTTTATTTTAATGAATTGCAAAACAAAGACCAAAGATAGGCACCAAAAGAAAAGTCAAATTAGACACAATTTAGAGACTGAAACCCAAGAATTAGTCAACCTCAAATTCAAGTATACCAAAATATCTGAATCGTAAAAACAAAGAGAGAGGGAAGCTGACAAGTGCACTTTGAGTCCGCCGATGGCCAGCTGATCTGCCAACAGAAAATCTAGAAAAAATGCCCACCATATTATGACAACGCTGCACCCAAAAGCCAAAAGGGTGTGTCTTGATCCTCTTATTCTCTAAAGAATTATAACACACTCTATTCTCTCTAGATATTAGTTCAGAGAAAGAAAGAATGAAAGGGAGATAGAAGTAACAAGGTGGCGTTTAGCTAGTTGGATTTTGCCTGTATGGTCGGTTAGTTAATATTACTACTACTTGGAAGTTGAATCTTGAGAAGCTGAGGATAAGAACAAAAGTGTTGGTTCGACAGAATCATTTGTTAAATGAGAAGAAAAAATCAGAGGCTGTTGATTAAGTTGAGGTAGGAACTTAGCCCAACTGTCATGTGATGTGTTTTTGTTTAAGTGGGGGTTAGACTTCCATTTGTAATTTGTTACGCATTCTATTCCTTCTTCGTTGTCTCTGTCTCCTCCACTGGGGCCCTTTGGCAGCATCTCTTCTATAGTTTTATGAGTCAATTAATGGAGTACCACGCAATGGGAGCACCCCTTTTTATATTTATTGTTATTTTTTTTATATAAAATTTTACTTGAGTGAACCTATTTAATTTAGTATACAGAGATTATTAAAACTTATTGTAATTATAGCTTGTGATGATATTTTTGCGACTATTAAATCATGTTAATAAAAGTAAAATAAAACTTTTCCCAATATGAATGTTTATTTCGAAAATACGAGTAATAATTATGCTTGTTTATGGTATTAAAGATATGTGATTTAGATCAATACTAATTAATATCCAAGAAATATAACGTATAAATGGAAGAAGTAAGTAAAATCAAACCAATGTGCAAGCCAGTATCGACCTCGAGCTAAGGTGGCCTCGAGATGGGCCAGGAACATTAAAGTTAAATGATAATTCTGATGAGTAATGTGAACAAAGTAAGAGAGTATATTCTTTTGTCATTGATTGATGATTGTTACAAATGACTGGCGATCTCTTTATATAATAGGGGTGTTGATACCCAATTTTTTCCTCTTATTTTAAATATATATACATATATGTATATATTTTACATATAGTGCATATCCATCACCATTTGATTTATAAGCATATACAAATATTTTTTATAATTTTTCATAATTTTCAAAGACTTTAAACCAATTTATTTCCTGCATTTTATTCCAATAATTATCCATCATATTATTTTTATAATGATTTAATCATCTAAAATTATCATTTATACCAACATAATGTTTAAATATTTTATCAGTGTATTTTTTTAATTACAATTATATTTTTAAGGCTAAATTGCACATCTTTGTAATGATAGCCTATATTAATATATAATTATATTATTTATCCAGAAAATAATCTTTTATATCTTCAAAATACTGAGAAGTTATTTTAAATTATTTTAGTTCATAAATAATATTTTTATTATTTAATTGCTTCCATAAATTATTTATTTATTAAATATGGGGTATTTAAAAACTAGCCTAAATTCCTACCCAAATTCGGACCTAAAACTACCCAATACCCTTGGCCCACCACCATTAGCCCAGTCCCTTACCCATTTTATTAAACCCGACCTACCCGCTGGTTAAATCCCAGCCGTTGATAAAAATGATCAACGACTCACAAGCATTTTCCCCTTTCCATATATCACCATTCCCCAAACCCTAACCCCATTTTCCAAAACCACCGCCTCTCTACTCTCCTCCTCTGAAGAACCCGAGCCCAATGCTTCACCAAAATCATCTCCTAATCTCGTTCCTAATGGAATTTTCTTCCTATTTACTGACCATTTCGACATATTTCCTTTATTGGGTGATTTTTTATGAAATTACCTAGTACTTGCCTAAACATGGAAAGTATTCCTACTTTGGTTCAGTCCTAATTGATCTTCGCCTCTCGAATCTGGATGATATTAAGTCCACGCACGTTATTTTGCACCATGTGACCCGATTTGTTCAGATCTTGCTTAACCCTAAGGTTAGGGTTTATAGATCCTTTTTGATTCAAACCAAAATTGGTCCAAGCCTTGATTTTATGTATTATTTTGTCTTTATTCGTCCTATTATATATAAATCTGTCTATTTTCTACCGGTTTTTTTACTTACCTTAAATTAGGGTTTCAGATCCTTCTTAATCGAACCAAATCTGGTTCGATTCTGTGCTTCTTTTTGAATAATTTTCTATCTATGTTCATGTTATGCAATATGTAGTTCTTTTGTCATTATTTTCTGTCGATTTGTATAGTTTACCTAAAAACTAGGGTTTCAAATTTTTGCTTTCCTTTCTAGTGTTTGACTGATGATTTTCTATGTTTATGTGTTAATATCTACCACTATATAAACTCCTTCCCCCATTCCATTTAAACAGACTTGAAAATCATGTACCTTCACCAGATCTCAAATTTTATTCTGTTATTCTATATTATAGTCTTGGCTGAAAGCCAAAGCCATTAAGTTCTAGGTTTTTGCTTCTCATTGACGATTCATAACACCATGGGTTTTGCTCTTCTTTTTTTTTTTTGCATTTTCGTTTAACTGGTGAGTCACTTAATTTCCGCAGCTGCATTCTTACATATCCCTGATTTGTATATGTTATTAATGCTAAATCCAAGATCCAATGTGCATACGAGTGATATTTAGGCGTTATCTTTATTAGTTGTGTATGTCTTGGTCTCTTTAACACTTGTTTGCTCCAAATATTGCTTTTTCTGAAGTTATTTGAACTCTTTTAAGGCATATTCAGTTAGTGTATTGACTCTTAAATGCCTATGAACATGTTTATTCACCTACATTCCCTGAATCCCTCCAATAGTGTATGTTGAGACTTTCAGTATGAGTCATTATGGCCCTCAGCATGCTTATTTGATTCCATACCCCTTTGGCACTTGCTTGTGATTTAGAACAGTTATCTCAGCATGTTTTGAATTGTCATTTTAAGGTATTAGGCTAAACTATTGGTACAAGCTGAATCATATTCTATTAATTAGACCTCTATAACAATTTTTGAATGCTTATATGCTATTTGTGTACCTTTTATGCTGTCTAGAATCTGTGTAAAAAAGCCCTGGCATATCCTACCCCATTATTAACATGATACCCTTTCCTTTATGTGATTATGTAGTTTAGCACAATGTTTCCTATATACTTAACATAATTACCAATCATGTTTCAACCTGTATAGTGATAATAACCCTAGTCAATCCTGCAATCATGTTCTTATCAGCCTCTCTTTAGCATGTGACTGTTTCTCTGCTAAGTGTTGAACCTGCTTTCCTAAGTTTACATTAAGCTGTCTTTTAAGTTATGTAATTTGTTCAATTGTTTGACTAATATGTTCAATTTGGCCGTGTTTGTTTAAATCCCTCAAGTTTTGTCCCTCAGTTTTAGTCTTTTCTCCTTCACCCCATGCTTATGTTCATTGAATCCTATTCTTAGCCGGCTGAAAGCCAAGGCTGTTTAGGTTCTATCCTTTGACTTCTCTAGTGTGAGCACTGGCCAGGATCCATTTGAGGCCCTTGATAACTCTGACACACTAGAACTTAGTCTCTAGTCCCTCATCTGAATGATCTCTGTTAACTTCCCTAGTATGAGCACTGCCCTAGATTCTTGAAGCCCTTGGAAACTCTAACACACTGGGGTCATGGTTCTAATGCTCAATTCTATTTTTAAGACCACTGTGGAATCCCTCAAGTCCTGGCTGCCTTATATCTATAAACATGTGATTTTGTGTTGTTGTGAACTATGAGAATGAAGGACTAGCCTGGCCAGGTGTACTTTTGGACCTGCTATAGGCTCCCTATAGCTGTATCTAATCTCTAATCTACAACATTCCTTCTGGGTCTATAATAACTATTGTAATAACTATTTGGGGTATTAGTAAAAATTGGAAAAATGGGTTTTATTCTATACTTACACTAAAATGGGTAGAAATCATGTCTATGTGCTCATTACTTAGCTAAAATGTGCTATATTGTAGAAACATATTTTAGCCATCATGTGTTAGAAATCATGCCTATAGGTAATCAGTCTTTTCTTAAAACATGCTACTTTACAGTTATTATAGCAAACATGCCTATAGGTATTCTATCCCTGCTCAAAAAGTATTTATTTCCAGTAGAAATCTTGCCTATAGATCCTTTATTTGGTTAAAAATATGATCTACGCCTACTTGTTAGAAATCATGTCAATAGGATCTAAAATAAGTTTTGATTGTAGAAATCATGCCTATAGGAAAAAAAGTCAGTTTTAGAGATCATGCCTATAGGATCTAAAATTAGTTTCGATTAAAGAAATCATGCTTATAGGATATGAATTAGTTAATTGTTTAGTCCTCAACGATGTGTTAAATATTGTCACTAGAAACCATGCCTATGGGATCCAATTGGCCAATTCTAAATATGATCCTGTAGTTACCACTGTTAGTTACTGCATAAAATGCCTAGATATCACGCTTATTGGTTTAATTGCTTCTACCTATAATCAGTAGGAAGCTTCATAGGTTTCAGAGGTTATAAACTACCGCTCATTAAATTCAGATTTACACAGAGATCCTGCCTATAGATTTCTGAAACCTCAACTTATTAAAATAGGCCACTATCCTTGTTAATCAGATTCGTGTGCATTTACTGTCTGAGTGCGGAGGCCACATTGAAATTTATTTGCTTATAAGTGAAAGTCCAATGTATTTTTTATTTCGCCTAGTTTTTGACATTTTTAATCAGCCCAAGTTAAACTCTAAAACCACCCTGAGATAGAGGTCCAAATGCCTTATGGACTATAAGCATGGGACAGATAGTGCATGCGTAGGACATGACTTAGAATTGACTAGTGCACTTCAGGTAAACAACTTAAAGATAGTAATTGGGTAGCAGAAGATGATAGTCTGTGCCCACTGAATAATATGAGTAACACCCATCTCGAGGGATTTATGAAGTATTATTTATATTGCACGGGGTGATCTTTTAGGCTAAAAAACATAAGACCCCCTTCCCCTTGTCTTTCAATCGATTAATCGTGTTTAGTAATTTCTTGTTTCTTAGATTTGATCACATAGACTAATAACTGAGCTTGTTCGAGACCCACAATTGTGGACCTCGAAGAGTGCCTAACATATTCTCTTCGAGGTAATTTTGAGCCTTTACCTGATCTTTGGTGACGGAAATTGGCTAGATAGAGTTATTTGTAAATATGTGCCCTAATGCACCTTAATCCGTTAGGTGATGTCTCTATCTTTTAACACCTTCCTTAAAAGTGTTGTCATGTATCAAAACTCGATTTCGTGAGAAAATGGGGCGCGACAGCATGACGACTCTATTGAGGATATTTTTAGGCTATCTTTGTTATTTTGCTGTTACCTGAATCTCCCGCTCCTATTTTCCCTTTTATTGATACATGCATATCCTCTTCCATGTTTCCCTTTTATAATCTTCATTTAATTTGATTACAGTGTGCATTATCCCTTTATTTCATGATCATGTTCACTTGTTCCAAACTTTTAATTTTTCTATATCATGTATTTCCCCAACCCTTACCCCTTTATTTACTTTATTACAATTCTTTCATCTCGCGAACTAACTTCTTCCATGTTTTTCTTTCTTTCATGTCTTTACATTTATTTAATACTACATTTATTGCTTTCAAACATGCAAAAATACTTGACAACATGTTATTTTATCTTTGCATAAGCATGCTCCATATCATATTACACTCGTGTATATTAATACCATAGCGGTACTTGATGAGTGTCCTTGCTTTTCCTAAAACCAGCCTTTAACTTTGGAAAGGCATATTTGTGTAAAACTAGTCGATCAGCAGTGCGGTCCACATTTCCGTGGCTTTCCCTCTTATGTTGTTCACTTGAGGATATCGGTCTAGAATCTCCTAGAAACCCATTCTAAAATCAATTGCGCATGCATTATAACTACCCAAAATCCACTAGAGGTCGTGTTGGCGCCAGACACCGCTATCAGACAAGCCAACCAAAATGCTTAATTAAATTCTCATTTTAATAATAATAAAATCATTGATTTTTCCTTCAATTTTACCAGTAAAAGATAATTGTTTCAAATCAAATATAAATGTTAGGAAGTTAACACAAGATGCCCCATAATCATCTCAGAACCCGGTGTCACAAGTGCATGAGCATTTACTAAAGCATGACATAAAAATACAGTGACTGTCCGGAATACAAGTGGACATGAATGAAAATACAGTACAATACTCTGAAGGAGACTCTACTGGCTGCGGTCGTCTCGATAAATGCAACTCACCTATGTCTCCGTATCAAACATGCCACTAAGCCACTAGCCACACATAAACTTGTTCAACAAAAATGCACAGCAAGAGTAGTATGAGTATGAAAATAACGTGAACACAACAAGTATCCCGTCTAATCTCGAATAAATAGAGGCGAGAGGAAGACTTTGACACTTGCTAATGGTCCAATAATAATATAGTGAAGATGTGAGGAAAACATGGATTTATCTAGACATTATAACTCATAAGCGGGAAAGCAGGTAACACCTTCTCAAATAATAAGGAAATTCCCAAGATTTATTTTTCATTATCTTTATTAATTTATATCTGGCCATGAAAGGTGCTATCAACTTCAATAAGTTTCAAGGTAAGCAATACAAGCATGCGCATATCATGTCGAGGATGCACGACCCGATCCAACTGAAAATAAATTGTGCACTACCGAGGGTCGAACGACACGAACCATAGATGCATCTATTTAATCTACCGAGGCGGTCGGCCCGTTTTGAAATTAAACACACATAGACGGTCAATCAAGTAGTCAACAAGGAACAAGTATCGAAAGAAATTCCAATTCTCTTTTAAAGATTTCAGAAAAATGAAGTTTAATCTTTTTAGAAATTCATTTACTAGCTAGATGTGATTTAAGCAATTCAAATGTAAATAAGTTTACAAATAATCCAAGTATAGCATTCTTTTACATCCTCGACTACCCGAACAATAGCATAATAATAGCTACACACGGACTCTCGTCACCTCATGCGTACGTAGCCCCCACAAATTGGAGAATATAACCAATTAAGTCACCTATGGGTACAGTTCCCTCTTACAAGGTTAGAAAAGAGATTCACCTCTCTCCCAAGATCCATAACCGGAACATTCTTTTACATCCTCGACTACCCGAACAATAGCATAATAATAGCTATACACTGACTCTCGTCACCTCATGCGTACGTAGCCCCCACAAATTGGAGCATATATCCAATTAAGTCACCTATGGGTACAGTTCCCTCTTACAAGGTTAGAAAAGAGACTCACCTCTCTCCCAAGATCCATAACCGGAATTCCACGTTCTTTCGAAGACTCGAATCGATGAACCATGCTCCAAAGCTAGCCAATATTAATACCAATCCATTAATATATACTCAATTACCCTTATTTGTCCAATTTATAATAATTCCTAACCCCGATCAAAAAGTTGACAAATACGCCCTCGGGCCCACGTGGCCGGATTCCTAAATGTTTCGAAGATAAAGTTTACCCATAACCTCACAAACTCAAATATATAATTTACTCTCAATTTAATACCAAAAAATCGTGGTCAAAATCCAAGAATACTCATTTGTAGGTTTCCCTAAAACCCAAAGTTTCTACCAAATTTTCATGCTCAAATCCATACATAATCAATGTATTTAACTCAAGTTAGATGTTGATTGCTTACCTTGTCGTTGATGATGAAAACACCCGCTTGAAGCCCTCCAAGAATCTCCCAAGGCAAGAGAAATATTGAGGAAAATGGCCAAATCCCGACTTTAAAACAAAACACTAGCTCCAGCACTTTCCGTACCTGCGGTCACTCGACCGCTTCTGCTGTTCCGCAGGCGTGGGCACACTACCGCATCTGCGGTCCTTCCCAGGCCCCCGTATTTCCACTTCTGCACACCGCAGGTGCAGTCTCGCTTCTGCGGCACCCTGACCGTATATGCGGTCCCTTCGCATTTGACCCAAACCGCATCAATGCCCTCCTAGCCGCTTCTGTGGCTTCGCACCTGCGGCCCAGTTGACGCAGGTGCGCTTATGACAACAACCAGCAAATTCAGTCTTCCAAAAATTCCATTTTCGATTCGTTAGCCATCCAGAATCAACCCGAGGCCCCTGGGACCCCAACCACTACCAAAACCCATTACGGACTTGCTCGAGGCCTAAAATCATAAAAAACAACGCTAAATCCACGAATCAGCCTCCAAGCCAAGCTTTATGAACATTAGAACTTCAAACTTCTACTCTCGATGTTTAAACCTATTAAATCATGTCCAATTGACCCCGAATTTTTCACACAAGTCATATTTGACGTTGTAAACCTATCCGAACTTTCGGAATCAGATTCCGACCCGATATCAAAAAGTCCACTTCCGATCAAACTTTTCAAAAACCTTCAATTCTCTATATTTAGCCAAATGTATCTAAAATGACCTACGGACCTCCGAATTCACTTCCGATCATGCTCCCAACTCCAGAATCACCATACGGAGCTATTCCCTAACATAGAATCCAAGATGCACATCGATAACACTGAAATGCACTTCAAGCAAAACTTATGAAATTTCTTCCAAAATGCTAACTTCCACAATAGGCGCCAAAACGATCTCGGGTCATCCAAAACCTGATCTGGGAAAATGCCCAAGTCTGAAATCATCATACAAACCTACTAGAACCTTCAGAACCCGATTTTGAGGTCATTTAGTATAAAATCCAATCTTAGTTGATTCTTTCAACTTAAAGCTTCCGAAACGAGAATTCTCTTTCCAAATCAACTCTGAACTTCCCGAAATGAAATTCCGACAATGCGTACAAGACATAATACCTGAAGTAAAGCTTCTCATGGCCTTAAACTGCTGAATGGCGCACTAGAGCCCAAAACGACCGGTCGGGTCGTTACATTCTCTCATTCTTAAACATACATTTGTCCTCGAACGTGCTAGGAACTTCGCTGGAGTTGTCCGAAATCACTATTTAACACCTCGTGCACCTACAGGAGCTTGCACAACTCAGCAGAGCACCCTAGCTCAATCAATCCAAAGATATGCTTTTTCACTCAAGCAAATAAGCCTTAGAGCCCAATTCCAACATCCGGAATTCTCCGCCAGGCCTGTTTCTAACATGCGAACATCAAATCAATCACCACACGATGTACCCGAACATGACTACATATCTTTGCTGAATTCTTACCTTGCACCACTTTATTCACAGGACCACAATAACATTCTCTACGAATAATAGTCGAAATTCGGAATCTGATGCTCCCATTGCACCTCATGACATACATAGGTCCTGCTCTAACTCTTACAATATTGCCACGATGGAAGAAATGTGTAGAAATTCATAACCTACTGCCGAACCAAAAAATCGTTGGGTTTATACTCATGACAAGAACCATCACCTCATTCTGGACCAAATAATGGTCTTAGATCATTGATATACTTCATATAATCAGATTGCATTGATCCTAAATCCAATGATCTCGTCTCACCCAGTACAAATTGCTCAGGCAATAAGCCACCCCAGACATGAACAAAACTCTCATATGACGCCACAATGTGCCAATAGGCTGCCAATTTGGACGCGTTACAGAAAGAAGACAAACTCTAGAAGGAACTACTCAACTCACGCAACAGACTTTCCTTAGAAAGTAGGAAGCAAGGCATACCGAAATAGCATATAGAAAACTATACTCAACATCACACTGTTGCGCCGAGCAACCTAATCCAAATAACATAATACTCACCTAAGGAGATACACATCGAGCTAGATTGCTCATTAACAAAATACCGAATATTGGTCATAAGCACACTAAGAACATAATACCATCCTCGAGGGAACATATAGCTCTATAAACTACAAAACTCAAGCACAACTGAGATGCGATATATAATCTGAATCACAAGAGCCATCCTACTCAGATAATACCATCTCTTCACGTATCCTCAACACATAAGAAATTTGTCAAGCCATCTCATAAATCCGCACGGCGCAACACAACATCACATGAAATAGCTGACGAAGAAATAACACTCTAACTACTCTTCCATAAGGAGCGCATTGCTAAAATGAGCACATCTGGAGTGATATAGAGCCCATATTCACATTTAAATCCATTCATAGACCTTAAGCTAATTCAAATAACACTGAACTAGGCTAATAACCTTTCAAAGGTCCATAATCACCCCCTTTTTCTCATAACACATAAGAACAACCATCATGACTGAAGTATTCCTCCACAGTCCACAACCCAATAAACCAAGTGCCTTCCAGGCATTAATTCTCAATTTAACGACATCACTACAATCTTCATACTTAGTTTAACTCTTCAATCAATCAAGTGGCTACATGCTACACTCATACAACCTTCCCGTGGGGCACACTCCCACAACCTTCAGTAATAGATAACGGGGTTGTACATCCAAATCACTACTGCTGAAAAGCGATCAAGAATCTTTAACAAGGATGCAAAGCCTTTTTCACAAAACACCGATCTCATGTGACGCTGAAGACAATACCAACTTACTTTAAACATCAAAATTCCTTTCTTGCTTTTCCAACATTGTGGCATCCTTGTCAACATCGAACTGCAACCTTGATCCTCACTTCAAATTCCATACCATTCACTGCACCCATCATGCCAATATACGATAGAACACAATTCTCATCATAACTCCGGAACCACTAATAGATTAACACTTAATCATATAAAAACTTTTCACTTAACTCACTTCAGGAGAACCATAGCAACACATAGGTGAATTCTCATAGCCGTAGAATATGTGAATCTCTAAGTAGTGTTCTAAGACACCATAGCCCTTCTGGGATCCGCCTCCACATAATATGCCATAACAGTAGAATGCTTCTGAATAACATTAATTACGGCGGCCGACAAGCCTCACGCATACTGTCACAAATCACTTGCATAACTTGATCACGCTGAAAGAACTGATCACTACCACCAATATGCCAATTCAACTATGGATAACCAATCTATCTTCTTCCAATTTATCCTTATTGCCTTAGAAATAATAACAACTCCATTCAATACATAACATACTCCATCCGCAGTCATCCTGAGTGACCTTGAATCACAAGACGATGCTATCTCAAATCCCACAACCATTGCATATTTCCAAAATGCTACACTACAAGTCAAAACATAGGCTCAAAATTATTAGGCACCACACCTTACCCTTTTGAATCCATTAGGATCGTTGTTGAGATCCACTCCTCTGACTTGTCCCCGAATATAATCAACTCCATGAATATTCTACCATATGAATACCCTTTCGACGAAACACCCAGCAAAATCACTTCCCTTGAAACCCACACTTATACAAGGCATAATCCTGAATCCTTTCCTAAATTCGAGCATGAGCCAATAAGGCCAATCATAGCACTTTGAAAGTTCTTTTGCTCTAATTATCACTTACACTCTTTTCCCATAGCTGAAATAACTTACCAATACATCGATAACCTGAAACCTCACAAGAAGATAACCATACAACCCAATTGTAGGCGGTGGGACTCTCTCACTTAGCTTGAACCCACTATAACACAACTCTTAAATTTATCAAGATTCCTTATCTCTTATTGACATAACCATGCGCAATTGACCGTAAATATTCTCAGAACCTTTTTGTAAAATCCCCTTAATATACTCTAAATCATCAACCACATTCGCACGACTAATATTTTTGCCATATAACAAATAGAATTCTACACAGATGCCTCGCCAACAACACGACTGCTGACCTGCTCATACGGAATAACCCACCAATGGAAATCACTTCCAAGCATCTTCCAACTTTGCTGCACGGGATACAACCACTACAATGTCAATAACCCATCCTGAGCCCGAGCTCACTCTCTAGCTGCATGATTCCATTCACCTATCGTGGACATCAATTAAATGTGTGGCAACATCTTTCCAATTCAAAGTTATATTGTATCCTTCCTTATTTCAGGCAACTCCTTCCCATTATATCAAATCTCCTGCCGCATAATAGCCCATACTTCAAATTAAATCCTAGACCCCGATCACAAATCACTAAAATTCCCATGTTATTCCAAACTTCTCTTTAAGGTCCTACCGAAATTCCCATATACAACTCCACTACTCTCCCACTTTAGCGGAATTTATCCCTCTTTAATCAACTACTCAACCTACGCTTCTTATACCTGGCCTTCTAGTAGTTTTAAGCACCGCCTGGCACTTCCCATATGTACTTTCTCATACTTTGTTGCTCCATTGTTGCCTTAGATAAAATCTATCTCCACAGCACTTGAACCCGCAAAGCGCTGCCAACTTCTAACCTTTTTAGGGATCATCTTTCTCTAGCCGCCGACATCAGAAATACTGACTCAATCCTGAACCACTGCACTCCACGATCTTTGACCGTCGCTTCTTCCATACTGACCCATAATATTCCGCTCCAAAGGCGAATTGTAGAAGATCATAACACCTGCAAATTTTGTTCATTCAATAAGGACAACTACACCTCATTATAGAAGAAAACTTCACTTTGATCACAAATACAGAGTCTTGATACCTCATTTACCCAAACCTGAACATTCTCAGCCCGATTGCATTTCTCCTGCTGGGAATAAAACACCAAATCTCTAAATCATGCATTGAGTTAACCTCCCTTCAAGTCGTTCACTGCCCCGACACATATGCAACCATCCTACCATCATATAAATACTGCAAAACAATCGTTCATAAGCATCATGGAAACTTGTGCCAAACCTTAGAGCTCTCAGAAGTAATGCTACTGAGCCGAAACAATAGAATATCCTTCCACAAGGCAACGATAATTGCTCAAACAACCCCGTAAGGAGAAACACATCGCACCTCATTCATACTGCCATTACAATTCTTCAATTCTCTATTTATAACCAGCGGTTCGCGTCGCGTAAGATTGAGTTGGAAGGAAACAAGGGCCCAAACCTGAAGGAATCAAATCGCACGATGAGGAATCAAGAAGGGAAGTACACCTAACAGCACTGTAGCCTCCAGAGGATAAGAATAGATGTGTCCGTACCGATCCACAAGACTCTACTAGACATACTCATGACTCGTGAAATCCAAGGGAACCTAGTGTTCTGATACCATGTTGTCACGATCGAAATCCACTAAGGGTCGTGGTGGCGCCGGACACTGCTGTTAGGGAAGCCAACCGAAATACTTAATTAAATTATCATTTTAATAATTTTTAAATCTTTGATTTTTCTGTCAATTTTACTAGTAAAAGTTAATCGTTTTAAATTAAATATAAATTTTAGAAAATTAATACAAGATGCCCCACAACCATCCCAGAACCTGGTGTCACACGTGCACTAATAATTACTAAAGAATGACATAAAATACAGTGACTGTCCGGAATATAAGTGGACAGGAATGAAAATACAATACAATACTCTGAAGGAGACTCTGCTGGCTGCGATCGTCTCGATAAATGTAACTCACCTAAGTCTCCGTATCTACCATGCTGCTATGCTACTAAGACACCAGCCACACATAAATTTCTGCAACAAAAATGCACAACAAGTGTGGTATAAGTATGAAAAAAACGTGTACTCAGCAAGTATCCCGTCTAATCTTGAAGAAGTAGAGACAAGAGGTCGACTTTGACACTTGCTTGTGGTCCAATAATAATATAGTAAAGATGCGAGGAAAACATGGATTTATCTAGCAGTTATAACTCATAAGCTAGAAAGCAGGTAACACCTTCTTAAATAATAAGAAAATTCCCAAGATTTACTTTTCATTATCTTTATTAGTTTATATCGGACCATGAAAGGCAATGTCAATTTTAATAAGTTTCAAGGTAAGCAATACAAACATGCACATATCATGCTGAGGACGTATGAACCGATCCAATAGAAAATAAACTGTGCACTGCCGATGGTCGAATGGCACGAACCATATATACATCTATTTAATCTACCAAGGCGTTCGGTTCGTTCCGAAATTAAGCACACATAGACACTCAATCAAGTAGTCAACAAGGAACAAGTATCCAAAGAAAGGCCAATTCTCTTTTAAAGATTTTAGAAAAATGAAGTTTAATCTTCTTAGAAATTCATTTACAATTCGATGTGATTTAAGCAATTCAAATGTCAATAATTTCACAAATAATCCAAGTAGCATGCTTTTGTGTCCTAGACTACCCTGACAATAGCATAATAGTAGCTATGCACGGACTCTCGTCACCTCGTGCATATATATCGCCCACAAGTAGGAGCGTATAACAGATTAAGTCACCTATGGGGACAATCCCTCTTACAAGGTTAGAAAGGATACTCACCTCGCTTCAAAGATCCATAACCGGCATTCCTTGTTCTTCCGAAGACTCGAATCGATGAACCAAGATCCAAATCTAGCCAATAATAATACAAATCCATTTATATATACTCAATTACCCTTAATGGTCCAATTTATAACAATTCCTAACACCGATAGAAAAGTCGACAAATACGCCCTTGGGCCCACGTGCCTGGATTCCTAAATTTTTCGAATGTACAGTTTATCCATAACCTCACAAATTCAAATGTACAATTTACTCGCATTATCATACCTAAAATCGTAATCAAAATCCAAGAATACTAATTTTCTAGGTTTTCCCTCAAACCCCAAGTTTCTACCAAGTTTTCATGCTCAAATCCGTACATAATCAATGTATTTAACACAAGATAGGCGTGGATAGCTTACCATGTCGTTGATGATGAAAACCCCCTCTTGAAACCCTCCAAGAACCGCCCAAGATAAGATAAAGATGGAGGAAAATGGCCAAATCACGACTTTAAAACAAAACACTGCCTCCCGCACTTTCCGCACCTGCGGTCACTTGACCGCTTCTACTGTTCCGCAGGTGCGGCCACACTGCCAAATATGCAGTCCTTCCCAGGCCCCCTTATTTTTGCTCCTGCGCCTCGGCTACCGCAGGTGCGGTCCTGCTTTTGCGACCCCCGGTGTCACGACTTAATTCCCGAATCTGGCCGTGATGACGCCTCTCGTGAAGTCAAGATCAGCCAACGGAACAACATCCTTTTTAACAATTAACTTAACATGAAATAGTTTGAAGAATAGATATATAATGAAAAGTGCGAAATAAAGGTGATAAAACAGGGAACCCTCCCGACACTACCCGAAATCGGGGTGTCACAAGTTATGAGCTACTATAGAATTTAACAGAAATTCTACAAAGTCTAATACTAGGAACAAAGTCTAAAGATAATATAAACAACAAAAGATAAGGGAGAAACGGGGCTGCGGACGTCAACAGCTACCTCGTCACTCCTAGTCCGCCTAGTCTGGAAGGAAATCAATGCTCAAGAATGAACTCAGCTCTGCCTATATCTGCACACAATGTGCAGGGAGTAATGTGAGTACTCTGACCCATTGAATAATAAAAATAAATAAAGACTGAAAGATAGAAATCTCATAAATGCACAAAGGAACGCTATCTCAAGCAGTAAAACCAGTTAGATAATAAAATAGTGAAGTATCAGTAAATTATCTTTTAAAAGCAGCTAAAGATCAACATGTTCAACAAATAAGGAATAATCAGCAACTAGCCCATCATGCACAAATTAGTTCCAGGTCAGCCATTGTTACCTGACCAAATTATATCATATAGTGCCATTGTTACCACGGTTTCAAATCACATGGGTATCCGGCTTACTGTGGGGGTGTAGAATCCGGAGGGGCTCCTAAAGTCCAAGCGCTATATCATCATAAGGCCTGAAAGCCTCTACATATCACATGAGTCCTGCAAGCCTTCTCACAATACACTCAAGGCCTGAAAGCCTCCTCACATATCACCAGAGGCCTGAAAGCCCCATCACGTCACTCAACATATCCTCACATATGGCCCTCGGCCTCAATCAGTACATAAAATAATCATAAGCCCCGTGGGCAACAGTAAAACAATAGTGCTCAGCTCAAATATCAGTTCAAATATCTTTAAATCTCAAGTTGAGTAATAGTATAGCTGAGTTCATGAAATAGTGTGATTCAAATGGGACCGAGTTCAAATAATAATTTAATTAGTTAGGAAACATTGATGGGAGTTCACGAAATATTTCAAATAGTCAGCACGAAGCCCAAGTATGGCATTAAGCCCAAGTCATGGTGAAAAACATCAAGTCCTTATCAAATACGCGGCGGGATGGACCAAGTCATAATCCCCAATAGTAAATGACTCCACGTTCGTTATACAGCATGTGTCTCATCTCAACATAGCACTACGTTGTGAAAATCCGGGGTTTCAAACCCTCAGGACATCATTTAAAATCATTATTTACCTCTGCTGGCTTAAAGTCTAGTTCGCTATGCCCTTTCCTCTTGAATCGACCTCTTCGCACGTCGAATCTGGCCAAAACGACAACAAATATGTTACAATAGGCTAAGGGAACATAACCCAATCAAAAAGACTAAAAAAATATTGAAATTCACAAAATTAGCAAAACTTGAGGCTCGAGCCCACTTCTCGAAAGTCAGAAAATTCAACATCATCAGATTCCCTATCTCGCCACGAGTCTATTCATGTAAAAATCTCCTGAATCGGAGTCCAATTGACCCCTTATATCCCCATTCTCCCTTCTCTTAAGTTCAAGACCTAAACTTCATTTTTGATCTCAAATTCCTTGATTTTTCACCCTTAATTCATGTAATAACTCATTAGATTTATGTTTTAGGCTCAGAATTCCTTACCTTAATGAAGTACCTTGATTTCCTCTCCAAAATCGCACAAAAGCCTCCAAGTCCGAAGTGAAAACATTAAGTTCTTTCAAAAATTTTTGAAGATAGAATTAATACCTCTGATCAGACATTTTCGCATCTACGGTTCCATTTCTGCAGGTGCGACCACCGCTTCTGCGATTTCCATCGGCTTCTGCGGAATTCCTATGCTTGCCCAGATTCGCATATGCGGTCTAATACCGCTTCTGTGGTGACCGCTTGTGCGGGCCACCGACCACTACTATGGAAATTCCCTCATCTTCAAAAACCGCACCTGCGACTTCCCTCCCGCATCTATAGAAATACCAGATACCAGCTATCAGCAATTACCCAAGTTCAAAATTCACCCCGTCGGCCATCTGGAATCACCCCGAGGCCCCCGGGACCGCAACCAAAAGTTTCAAATCATTCTAAAACATCATTCAAACTTTCTTCAATCATCAAAACTTCACAAACAACACAAGAAGCATCAAATTTCATCGGATTCAAGCCTAAGTTCTTCTAAAACTTTGGAAATACACATTTGATCAAAAACCCAACCAAACAACTTCGGAATCATCTGAAATTTTGCACACACATCCCAAATCACCTAACGAAGCTACTCCAACTCTCGGAATTCCATTCCGATCCTCGGATCAAAATTTCTCCTATCAACCAAAAATTTCCAAAATACTAACTTCTCCAATTCAAGCATATTTCTACACCGGCTTCTAAAATCACTTCCGATCATGCTGCTAAGTAAGAAATCATCTCCCGAAGCTAACCGAATCACCAGAAATCACATCCGAGCTCTCTAACTCATGAGTTAGAGAGCTCGGATGTGATTTCTGGTGATCACTTTTCCCAAAAAAAAACCTTTCTTAAAGAGACCAAGTAACTTATTTTCTTCCAAAACCAATCCGAATTAATTCTAACCCACAAATTATCGATAACTAAACATGAAGAAGCATAAAATGGGGAAAACGGTATAGTAACACATGAGACAACGGGCTGGGTCATCACATCCTCCCCAACTAAAATAAACGCTCGTCCTCGAGTGGGTCAAGAAACATACCCGAAGTCTCAAATAGGTGAGGATATCTACTCCGCATCTCCCGCTCGGTCTCCTATATAGCCTCCAACACGGGCCGACCTCTCCTCTATACCTACACCAAAGCTACATCCTTTAATCCAATTTCCAAACCTGACGACCCAAAATAGATACTGGATCCACATCATATGTCAAATCATCATCCAACTGAACCTTTGTTGAAGTCCAAAATCTGAGACGGGTCCCCAACATACTTCCGGAGGATAAAAAGATGGAATACCGGATGAACGCCCGACAAGCTGGGTGGCAAACAAGCATATAGGCCACCTCCCCAATCCTTCTAAGTACCTCAAAAGGTCCAATGAACTGCGGACTCAAGTTTTCTTTCCTTCCGAACCTCATAGCACCCTTCATGGGTGAAACCTTCAGCAAGACGTTCTCACCTACCATATACAACACATCTCGAACCTTCCGGTCCGCATAAATCTTCTGATGCGACTGAGATGTACTAAGTCTCTGTTGAATCAAATTCACCTTCTCTAAGGCATCATAAAACAACTATGTCCCCAATAGTCTAGCCTCTCCAGGCTCAAACCAATCAATCGAAGATCTACACCGTCTCCCATACAAGGCCTCTTACGGTTCCATCTAAATTCTGGATTGGTAACTATTGTTGTAGGCAAACTCTTCAAGTGGCAAAAACGCAGCCCAAAAACCACTAAAATCAATAACACAGGCACGCAATGTGTCCTCCAATATCTGAATAGTACGTTCGGACTGTCCATTCGTCTGAGGATGGAATGCCATGCTCAACTCCACCTGCGTACCCAACTCTCGCTGAAAAGTCCTCCAAAACTGGGAAGTGAACTGAGTACCTCTATCTGAAATAATAGACACTGGAACACCATGCAACCGAACAATCTCACGGATGGAGATCCCAGCGAGCCGCTCCGAAGAATAGGTAGTACACACCAGAATGAAGTACGCGGACTTGGTCAGCCGATCCACAAGCACCCAAATCGAATCATACTTCTTCGAAGTCCAAGGAAGAACACTCACAAAATCAATAGTAACTCTCTCCCACTTCCACTCGGGAATAATCATCTGCTAAAGCATACCACCCAGTCTCTGATGCTCAGATTTCACTTGCTGACAGTTGAGACACCAAGATACATATCCCAAAATATCTTTATTTATTCTCCTCCACTAATTGTGCTGCTTCAAATCCTAGCACATCTTTGTGGTACCCGGATGAATGAAATAACGCGAGATGTGGTCTTCCTCAAGAATCAACTCTCTGAGACCATCTACATTATGCACACAAATCCGGCCTTGCATCCACAACACACCATTGTCACCTATAGTCAAATCTATAGCATCGACGTGCTGAACTCTGTCCTTGAGGACAAGCAAATGCGGATCATCATACTGGTGCTCTCTGATGCGATCATATAAGGAAGACCGAGAAACCACGCAAGCCAATACCCGACTGGGATCTGAAATGTCTAATCTCACAAATCGATTGGCCAAAGACGGAACATCAACTGCAAAGGGCCTATCCCCAATTGGAATATATGCCAAACTCCCCATACTAATTGACTTTCGGCTCAAGTCATTGACCACTATATTGTCCTTCCCAGATGATACAGAATAGTAATATCATAATCTTTTAGCAACTCAAGACACCTCCGCTGCCTCAATTTAAGATCCTTTAGTTTGAATAAATGCTGAAGACTGCGATGAGCAGTGAATACCTCACAAGATACGCCATATAGATAGTGCCTCCAAATCTTCAAAGCATGAACTATATCAGCTAACTCTAAATCATGAACATGGTGGTTCTTCTCATAGGGCTTCAACTGGCGAGAAATATATGCAATCACTCTACCCTCCTGCATCAATACATGGCGAATCCCAATTCTCAAAGCGTCACAATATACAGCATAAGAACTTGAAGTTGATGGTAACACCAATACTGGAGTTGTGGCCAAGCACTCGTCCGACCATACAAATAGAGCACCCTTCTAAGACAACTTGGTCAAGGGAGAGTCAATAGATGATAACACTTGAACGAACCGTCGATAATAAATAGCCAAATTGAGGAAACTACGAATCTATGTGGCTGAGGACGGTCTAGGCCAACTCTAAACCGCCTCTATCTTCTTTGGATCAACCTGAATACCATCGTTGGACACCACGTGCCCTGAGAAGGCCACTGAACCGAGCCAAAACTCACACTCGGAGAACTTTGCATACAGCTTCTCCTCCCTAAATCATTGCAATACCCCTTGCAATTGCTCAGCGATCTCCTCCTGACTATGCCAGTATACAAAAATACCATCAATGAATACAATAACAAATAAATCCAGATACGGTAGAAATACATTGTTAATCAAATGCATGAACGTTGCTGGGGCATTGGTCAGCCCAAAAGACATGACAAGAAACTCATAGTGACCATATTAGTCCTGGAAGCAGTTTTAAGAATATCTGAATCCCTGATCTTCAACTGGTGATAACCCAAAGGGAGATCGATCTTGGAGAACACCCTCTCTACCTGAAGCTAGTCGAATAAATGATCATAACGAGGCGGGGCATACTTGTTCTTTACTGTTACTTTGTTCAACTGCCTGTAATCAATGCACATCCTCATTGTGTCATCCTTCTTCTTCACAAATAGAATGCGTGCACCCAACTGTGACACACTAGGCCGGATGAATCCCTTATCTAGGAGTTCCTGCAGTTGCTCCTTCAACTCTTTCAGCTTCGCTGGTGTTATATGATATGATGAAATTAAAATGGGATGAGTGCCCGACACCAGATCAATTCCAAAATCAATGTCCCTATCCGGTAGCATGCCTAACAGGACTACATGAAAGACACCGGGAAACTCCCTCAAAACTGGAACAGAATCAATGCTAGAAGCCTCAGCTCCGACATCCCTCACAAAGGCTAAATATGACAGACACCCCTTCCCAACCATGCGTTGGGCCTTTAGGAAAGAAATCACTCTACTAGGGACATAATTAGTCACGCCATGCCACTCGTTCCTCAGAACACCTGACATCGCCAAAGTGACTATCTTAGCATGACAGTCTAGAATAGAAACACGGAGATAGCCAATCCATGCCTATAATAACATCAAAGTCCCCAATGCTCAACAACAATAAATTAACTAGGGTCTCTAGACCCCAATAGTCACAAGACAAGACCGATACATATGGTCTACAACAATAGTATCGCCCATCGCGGTAGATACGTGCACAGGTAAAGCAAGACACCCTCAGGTCATGCCTAAATGATGAGAAAAATAGGAAGAACCATAAGAATAGGTCGAACCAGGATCAAATAAGATAGAGGCATATATGTGGAAGACTAAGACAATGCATGTGACAATAACATCTGACGTAAGGGCATCTGTCCTGTCTGGAATAACATAAAATCGAGCCTGACCACCACTCGATTGGCCTCCGCCTCTGAGCCAACCCCTAGATTCCTGACCCCCACACCTAGCTAACTGGGTCGATGCTAAAGAAACTGGTGCAAAAGACGAAGGCTGACCCTTCTGTTGTGATGAACTGGCAGCACAGTGAGGTCACTACCTCCACATTAGACCAAACTCCCCACACTCATAACAGCTCCCAGGTGTTGGAGAATGGAACTGAAGGGAACCCCTCGCACCGAAGTTTCTAGCTGATGCACTCGGCGCGGATGAACCCTAAACAGATGGGGCACGCGAAAAACTCTAAGCTGGAAGGGCACTGAGTGAGGACTGGACCTTTGGAAACCCTTGATGACCACAGTCTATAGATACCCCACGACACTCGGGATAAGCCGATTGAGGAGGTCTGAAGGAACGACCTCAACCCTGCTGGAACTGGCCCCTAGACAGAGCACCACTGTAACTGTTAGAACTTCGAGGCCTCTTGGCCTCCCTCTTCTCTCTATCATGACGGCGAGCTGTCTCAATATCCCGAGCAATATCAACTACATCCTCAAAGGAAATACCCATAACTCTCTCTCGAGTCATCAGAACACGAAGGTGATAATTAAGTCCATCCACAAACCTCTTGATCATCTCCCGATCAGCCGCGACTATCCAGGAGGCAAGACGAGCCAATTCAGAAAATATCGCCTCGTATTGGGTTACAGTCATATCTCCCTGATGAAGTCATTCGAACTCTCTATGCAGCTCCTCCCTCCGAGACTGCAATATTTACTTCTCTATGAAGATAGTGGAGAACTCATGCCAAGTCAAAGGTGCTGCACCTGCCAGCCTACACCGCTCATCTGCCTCTCACCAAGTGAAGGCCGCTCTAGTAAGCTGAAATGTAGTAAAGTCTACAACACTCGACGCCAAAATCCCTATCATCCGAAGCATATGCTGACACTTGTCGAGAAAACCCTGGGCATCCTCGCCCTAAAAACCACTGAAAGAAGGACGCTGGAGCCTACTGAACCTCTTAATATGATGCTGCTCATCGTCTGGCATAGCTGGAACCATAAAGTCCTGAACTGGTGCAACCGGCTGAGCTGGGGCTGCCCCCGGTGTCTGCAATCCCTGCACTACCTGCTCAGGTGTGAGAGCACCGGGGGTATGGTTGCCTCCCTCGTCTGAGATGTTGCTTCTGAGGTAGTGTCTTAAACTGCTTGAGCCAGGCTAGTGCAAATTGTTAACATCTGAGCAAGGGCCTCCTGAAGAAGCGAAATCACAATAGGTTTGCCGGTGCCTGAACAGGTAGTCCTGGAGTATTTGCAGCTGGGGCCTAATCCTGAGCCGAGGAAACTAGTGGAGAAACTGGTGCTTCCCTCGTGGCTTTGCCTCAACCACGACCACGACCGCACCCACGACCTCTGTTGCCCTCAGTGGGTGGTACTGGTGTTCGTCCGTCTCGTCCTGTAGCACAAGTCCTCGGCATCCGCGAGAGAATAGAACATAGAAGTTTAGTTCTTGGATCAACAATGTCGTGCGACAAGAATTTCATGAATATGAAGTTTTTCCTAAATGTTCTACATCCTCTTGAGGATAAATAGAGATGTCTCCATATCGATCCACGAGACTCTACTAAGCCCGCTCATGACTCGTGAGACCTATGTAACCTAGGCTCTGGTACCAAATTGTCACGACCTAATTCCCGAACTTGGTCGTGATGGTGCCTCTCGTGAAGGCAAGGCCATCCAACAGAACAACAACATCCTTTTTAATAGATAACTTAACATGAAATAGTTTGAAGCATAGATATATAACGAAAAGTGCAGAAAAAAGGTGATAACACAGGGAACCCTCTCGACGCTCCCCGAAATCGGAGTGTGACAAGTCACGAGCTACTACAGAGTTTTACTAAAATTCTAAGAAGTCTTAAACTAGGAACAAATTCTGAAGATAATGTAAACAACAGAAGATAAGGGAGAAACGAGGCTGCGAACATCAACAGCTACCTTGTGACTCTTAGTCCGCTTGGTGTGGAAAGAAATCAATGCTTAGGAACGAACTCAACTCTCCCTGTATCTGCACACAGGGTGAGTGGAGTAATGTGAGTACTCTGACCCAGTGAGTAATAAAAATAAATAATAACTGAAAGCTAGAAATATTATAAATTCACAAAGGAATGCCATATATAGTAGTAAAACTAGTCAGGAAATAAAACAGTGAAGAATCAGTAATATTCTATTTTAAAGGCAGTTAATGACCAACATGTTCAACAAATAAGGAATAATATGCAACTAGACCTTCGGGCACGAATTAGTTCCTGGTCAGCCATTGTTACCTAACCAAATTACATCATATAGTGCCATTGTTACAACTGTTTCAAATCACATGAGTAGTCGCGCTGACTGTGGGGGTGCAGACTCCGGAGTGGCTCCTATAGCTCAAGTGTTATATCATCATGAGGCCTGAAAGTCTTTACATATCACATGAGGCCTGAACGCCTTCTCACAATACACTCGAGGCCTGAAAGCCTCGTCACATATCACCCGAGGCGTGAAAGCCTCCTCACATCGCTCAACATATCCTCACATATGGCCCTCGGCCTCTATCTGTCCAGAAAATATTCATATGCCCTTTGGGCAACAGTAAAATAATAGTGTTCAGCTCAAACATCAGTTCAAAAATTATTTAAATATCAAGTTGAGTAAAAGTATAGTTGAGTTCATGAAATAGTGCAATTCAAGTAGGTCTGAGTTCAAATAATATTTCAATTAGTGAGGAAATAGTTATCGGAGTTCACAAAATATTTCAAATAGTCAGCACGGAGCCCAAGTATGACATTAAGCCCAAGTCATGGTGAAAAACAACAAGTCCTTATCAAATATGCGGTGAAATATCAGTCAGGATGGACCAAGTCACAATCCCCAATAGTAAATGACTCCGTGTTTGTCATACAACGCGTGTCTCATCTCAACATAGCACTACATTGCGCAAATCGGGGGTTTCAAACCTTCAAGACATCATTCAAAATCATTACTCACCTCTAGCCGACCAAAGGTCTTGCTCACTATGCCCTTTCCTATCGAATCAACCTCCTCGCATGTCGAATCTGGCCAAAACCACAACGAATACATTACAATAGGCTAAGGGAACATGATCCAATTGAAAAGACTCGAAAAATATCGAAATTGACAATATTAGCAAAAACCGAGCCCGGGCCCACTTCTCAAAAGTTAGAAAATTCAACATCATCGGATTTCTTATCTCGTCATGAGTCTATACATGTAAAAATCTCCAGAATCAGAGTCCAATTGACCCCTCAAATCCCCATTCTTCCTTCTTCTAAGTTCGAGCCCCAACCTGCATTTTTGTTATCAAATTCTCTGATTTTCACCCTTAATTCATGTAATAACACATTAGACTTATGTTTTAGGCTTAGAATTCCTTACCTTGATGAAATACCTTGATTCCCTCTCCAAAATCGCACAAAAGCCTCCAAGTCTGAAGTGAAAATTTTAAGTTCTTTCAAACATTCACGAAGATAGAATTAATACCTCTTATCATATATTTCGCATCTGCAGTTCCATTTCTACAGGTGCGACCACCGCTTCTGCAGTTTCCATCCGCTTCTACAGAATTCCCAAGCTCGCACAAGTTTTATTCTGCGGTCCAATACCGCTTCTGCAGGCCACCGACCACTTCTACGGAAATCCTCTTAGCCTCAAAAACCGCACCTGTGACTTCCCTCCCGCATCTGCGGAAATACCAGATACCAGCTATCAGCAATCACTCAATTCAAAATTCACCCCGTCGTCTATCCGAAATCACCCCGAGGCCCCTGGGACCCCAACCAAAAGTGCCAAGCTATTCTAAAACATCATTCAAACTTGCTCCAATCGTCAAAACACCACAAACAACAACAAAACCATCCAATTACATCGGATTCAAGCCTTCAATACACATTTGATCAAAAACCCAACGAAAACACTTCCAAACCATCTATCATTTTTCACACACATCTCAAATCACCTAACGAAGCTACTACAACTCTTGAAATTCTATTTCGACCCTTGGATCAAATTCTCGCCTATCAACCCAAAATTGCCAAAATATAAACTTCGCCAATTCAAGCCTATTTCTACATCGGGCCTCCAAAATCATTTCCGAGCATGCTCCTAAGTCACAACCATCTTCTGAAGCTAACCGAATCACCAAAAATCACATCCGAGCACTGTAACTCATATGTCAACATCCGGTTGACTTTTTTAAAACAAGCCTTTCTTAAAGAGACTAAGTATCACATTTTCTTCCAAAACCAATCTGAATTAACTCTAACCCACCATTTAACGATAACGAAACATGAAGAAGCATAAAATGGGGGAAACAGGACAGTAGCACATGAGACGAGGGACTAGGTCATCACACCCTGACCGCATCTGCGGTCCTTTTGCTCTTGAATAAAAACTGCATCTGCGCCCTTCGAATCGTTTCTGCGGCTCTGCACCAATGGCCCAATTCTTGCAGGTGTGGTTATGACACAACCAACAAGTTCAGCCTTCCAAAAATTCCATTTTTCGATCTGTTAACCATTCGGAATCCACTCGAGGCCCTCGGGACTCTAACCAGTCATACCAAGCAGTCCAAAAAACCATTACGAACTTACTGAAGGCCTCAAATCAAATCAAACAATGCTAAAATGACGAATTAGCCTCCAATCCGAGCTTTATGAACTTTAGAACTTCAAACTTCTACTCTCGATGTCTAAACCTATCAAAGTAGGTCTGGTTGACCCCAATTCTGCACACTAGTCATTATTGACGTCAGAGACCTACCCCAACATCCAAAATCAGATTCCGACCCCGATATCAAAATGTCCACTTCTGGTCAAACTTCTCAAAAATCTTCAATTTTCTATCTTTAGCCAAATTACTCTAAAATGACCTATGGACCTCCAAATTCACTTCCTATCGCGCTCCCAACTCCAAAATTACCATATATAGCTATTCCCAGACTCAAAATCCCACACGAATAATAACACTGAAATGTACTTTAAGCCAAACTTATAAAATTTCTTCCAAAATTCTAACTTCTAAAATAGGCTCCAAAGCACTCTCGGGTCATCCAAAACCCGATTCGGGCATTCGAACAAGTCTGAAATCATCATATGAACCTACTGCCTACTAGAACCTTCAGAACCCGATCCTGAGGTCGTTTACTCTAAAATCCAATCTTAGTTGATTCTTTTAACTTAAACCTTTCAAAACAAGAATTCTCTTTCTAAATAAACTCCGAACTTCCTGAAATGAAATTTCGACTATGCACACATATCATAATACCTGAAGTGAAGTTGCTCATGGCCTCAAGCTGCTGAATGACGTGCTAGAGCTCAAACAACCGGTCGGGTTGTTACATGCATCATGTCTAAACCTAGTATAAGTTAGAAAACTATGCGGGCAATGACTTATTAAGACAAACTTTGTCCAAAGTCCGCCAGAATTTCCATATTACCAATGGACACAATCATGATCTGTGCATTATTTAAAGAAAACATGCCAATAGATTGATCACTAACATGTAAATAGCTGAATCTGGAGGGGGGAAGGGCAAACTTTATAAGTTTTTAAGAAATAAGGCACGAGGTCCCCAGGTTCGGCATGGTTCAAAATATCCTACTTTTGCTACTGGTTTGGTGGGAAAATTTACTCACCAGGTGACAAAAACCTTGTGAAAAGAGTTCTTGGGAATTTACCTTCTCTGCTAGGAATTCAACCAAAAAATATACTGATCGAGGCTGCTACTATGTTCTTGGATGAAAAGATTGCTGCTTTCCTTTTCAGTGATATAGAAATGACTCCCCTTCTAAAGGAAATAGGGGGTGTTGCTAGACTTCCTTGGGATAGCCTTGGTCTATTGGTACCTGAAAATTGTACTTCTCGAGGGTTTCTAAAAATGATGGGTTTTAGAAAGAATGATGAGTTTGTTTGCCTGAAGAAGTCTTACATACCCTTCAACTTCCACTACGAACATTATGGGCACATCGAATCCTATCACCTTTACCATGATGAGTTTGCCATTACTTCGTTGGGTTGGACCCACCATCGAGTTTTTGTGTTTATTGTTTATTTTCCAGGGATGCTGCTTTTCCCAATGCAGGAGAAAGGATTCACACCCATTTAGCTATGGTTACCAAGATCCTCATGGAATAAATTAAGGGACAGACCTACACTATTGTCCAAATGATTGTAGTAGAGATATACCGATCTTTGGACCTCTACAAGAAAGGATATAGGCATTTTGACGGTTGTAATTTTCTACTACAAGTATGGCTGTTGAAACATCTTCAAAGTGGACAATACCAGCAATAATTTCTTTGACGATCGTGGAATGACCATATAGCTTTTCACCACCCAAAAAGAATGACTTTTATCATGAATAGGTTTGCACAACCAGGAAACACTATGGGATGGGTACACTTATTTAGCAATTTGAATGACAACAAGGTCATTTGTATGTTTGAATGGTTCCCTACTAGCAATTTCATCTTCAGGTCAAGAGATTTGCCTCATCTAGTGCTAATTGGATTAAGGGGTGTCAATCCTTATGCTCCTATCAAAGTCATGAGGGAAGCTGGGAGGAAACAAGTCATACCCTGAGTCTTTAAGATGGTTCACTACAAAGCAGATTTCCAAATCTAACCAAATCGATACCATGCTGCCCATGTGTGTTTCTACCCATCATGGTTGGTCGATGACATAGCACGAGAAGAAAAGCCAGGGGTTGATTTGGAAAATAGGATCATAGACGATACTGCCTAGGCCCAAGTCAAATATAAGATATTACCAAAAATTATTTTTGAATCTGAGGCCAGATATTTGGAACAACACAAACCAGACATGGAAGCAATCAATTAATGGAGAGGAATCACTACTAAATCAACAGAGCGGTTGGATTATTTAGAGCAGAGGTTGGTGAAGCTGGAAGGGAAGATGAGAAACGGGATTACATCCTGTCAAAACATGGATGGAAATGAACGATGTCTCCTAGCAATGGCGTATCTGCTGTTGGACATGCGCGACATGGGGAATTTGGCGATGGAACCAAGAAGGACAAGCATGGAGAAGGTCCATCTGGGACGAAGTAGATTAGAAATTATGTTTTACTTGCTTTCTAGACTCGTTTTAGGGTTTGGTTTTAATAAGGCATATGCCATTAGAAACTCTTTATCATTATTGTCGTTTTAAAATAGATTCGGTTTATTTATCATATTAATGAAATGATGCAGTTATTGGAATCAATTTTCTCCAAATCTATATATTGTTTAAGCCTACCTCGGGCACAATGAGGTCCCCAAAATAGGATGCGAGTTTGTAATTCCTCAATATGTGTTTAAATACCGCAAACATCCTTTTAATATTCCTCATTAACTTGTTTAGTTTTTGTTTTTTCTTTTCGTTATTTGTGTGTTCCCATCTCCTAAGGTTGGTTCGTGCATACTGGCATCATCAACATATCATACCAAATCAAGAGGTCCTCAACCTCGTTCTTCTCGGAACGATCCAAAAAGCAAATGAAAGGCGAGAATGGATGATACAAGCAATATAAGGAAAGACAATGCAACGCACGAATAGAATGTCGAAACTTCAAATTGATGAAGCACTCTAGCACAACATGATTTGGTTTTACGATTTGAACAAAAGATACTGGAGTTACAAGGGGAACTTGAGCATGTTCGAAACTTGGCAAACCTCTCCCTTTCCTTGAACGTCCCAGACAACAACCAGCAAAATAGCAAAAACCCAGCACCTCACCAAAATACGCCAAACCAACATCCACAAAATCCTCCCACGCATCAATATGCCACACCACCTGAAAATCCAAATCTTCCATAAGTACCGACTCCTCCACAACATTATCATCAACCAACCAGTATCCCTAAAACACTACATTCACACTCCTCAGAACACATCACAACCTATCCCCGATCCTAAAAATTCAACAAACAACCACCATTATATCAAAATTCCTGGTGCCTATCAAAGCAACCCCATATATGTGGAAACCTTACACATACCGGAGTCTGCTGAGAAGGACCAACTCATCAAGAATATTGCAGAGGAGCTTAAGAAGCTCACATGTCGAATCCAAGCCATGGAAGGTGGTAAAGGCATGAAAGGTGTGAACTATGAAGATTTGTGTATTCAGTCGTACATAGAACTGCCAAAGGGTTACAAACCTCCAAAGTTCAAAATTTTTGATGTAATAGGTGACCCAAAGGTGCATATAAGGACCTACTGCAACTAGATCCTAGGAGTTGTTAAGGATGAAAGAATCCGCATGAAGTTATTTATGAGGAGCCTCACCAGAGATGCCCTATCTTGGTATATCAGCCAAAATCCAACGAAGTGGGTTAACTGTGTAAGCATGGCGTCAGATTTCATGGATCGGTTCAGATTCAACACATAGAATGCACCACATGTCTTCTATATCCAAAATCTCAAGAAAATTCCAATAGCAACTTTTCACGAGTATGCTACTAGGTGGAGATCAGAAGCTGCGAAAGTAAGGCCGACATTAGAGGAAGAACAAATGAACAAATTCTTTGTTCATGCCCAATGTTGATATCCAATATTTCCCTATTTAATTTTACACTCACAATATTCTCAAATAAATAGCATATATAAGCATCCACAAAGGATTAGTATTTTTCCACAGTTTTTAAGAATTTTAAATCAATTTATGACTTATTTTTCAGACTATAAAATCCAATAATTACTCTAAAATTTGTTATTTTGGTGAATAATTTATTTTATTCTCTCATTTACAAAAAAATATAATATACATGATTTTTACATAATTTTACAAGTTCATTTTCTAAATTAAACTTGTATGAAATTGCAATTTTAGCCTATTTTTTGATTTAATAACCTTTTTTAATCTTTATAGCATTCATAATATTTTTAAATTAATACTTATGCTTTTTTATTAACTCACTATTTTTAATTGGATTTTTAAGCATCGTTTGCTATTTTTTGAAATTCAAATTAGGGGAAAATTGACTATTTAAATAATAGCCCCTTTTAATTTCAATTGTAGGAAAATTCTAGCCCCAATCTAACCCCAATTACCCTACCCAATTTCAAAATTATGCAGATAAAATATCCCACCCCGGTCCCTCTTTTAAATCGTGGCCGTTGATCATTTAGATCAATGGCCCACAATAATCCCTTCCTTAATTAAACCCAATACACCCCTAACCCTATTCATTTCCACAAACCCGCCGCCCTTGTATCCCCTTCGTTCCCAAATTCTCTCAACCCCTTGAAATCCTAGCCGCCTCCGGTCACTTTCCGACCCCTTTTCACTAGAAAATATGGCTTTTTCTGGTTTCATGTAACCTGTACTTATCCCTCACTACCTTCTACGACCCATTTGTTCGAAGATCGAAACCCTACTTTGAAGACCACCATCTTAGAAGTCCTCCGACTTGAGTTTCACGACCATGTCCGGTCTCTCTCCGACGAGTCTTATGGTTGTGAGTCTGTTGTTGATTTGAAACCAGTCCGTTCCAGAATTTTCTCTAGATTTCTTTCTGAAACCTTAAATCTTTAAGGTTTCTTCTATGTTTCTTTACGATATACTTCATATTTAAGTTATTTTTCTAAAGCTTCAAAGTATTTTCCACATTTTTACTGATTTTTATTTTCAAACTGTTCATCTTCCTAAAACTAGGGTTTCTCCGATTTTTCTTTTCTTAACTACTCTACTGTGTTTTCTGTACTTTCGCTATGATTCTTGAGTATTTTCTACAAGGCTCATATGTATTTTCTTTGCTATGGTGTTTCTAGGGTTTCCAAGTAAATCCTTCAGTGTGTTCTTTACTTTCCTCATGCTGTCCGTGAAAGTCTATGTTCTTTCTGAGTTTATCTTCCCCTATGCTTTCTTCTTTACACTCGAGATGTGATAAAAACCCTAGATTTTAGGGGTTTTCTGATTTCTCTGTATTATTTCCTGTTGCATGTTTAATGTCGAAACCCTAAATGTTTAAACACTTCATGCTTCTGATTTCTACAAGAATTTCTAATTACATTTCATGCTTGTGTGCTTCTGATCTCTGATTGTTTGACTTTTCTATTAATTTCAGCCTTGCATGTTTTTGTGCATATTATATAATCAGCCTTCCCCTTTTCGAAATAACTTTAATTTTGGGAAACTAATTTTTATGAACTTATTTGATTCTTTAATTTGGACTTGCTGTTTGAATAAATTCAGAATCAATTGGTATCCCAGTTTCCTTGATTCTTTGAGTGGTTGATGATTCTATTTACCTTATTTTTTTAAACCGTGTGTATTTAGAAAAACCTTAAATGTATTTACCCTTTTGTTCTACAACCTATTCGTGATTCTCTTTCCATAATAGGAAATGTGCCCATTTACCTTAAGTCTGATCTCTTAATTAAAGGGAGTATTTCTCCTGATTGACTATAATTGGGTATTGAAATTATTTTCTTGCCTTATTTACCACTTATTTTCAGACAATAAAAACCCCCATTCCTCTTCACTTCAAAAACACGAGCTATCACAAGTTCATACCCCAATCATTCTCTCCTGTCTTCTCTTCTCTACTCTTCTCTGCTACTTGTTTTTGCTGCTGAGTTTAGCCAGCTGAAAGCCAAGGCTAAACTATAAGGTCCCATTTGCCCTATTTGCTTTACTGTTCGAATTTGCAACAGGTAGGTCCATGAATTAAATACCACTTCCAAACTATGTGTTTACTTATGCTTCTCATATGTCTTTTTATGATTTATCTCTTTACATTATGCAACTGAACTTCAGAATGTTACCTTCCTAACCCACATTCCCATGTGTTTAATTCTTTTATGTTTGTTATAAGTACTTCCATGCACACCCCTTTCCCCAAGTCCCTTCTATTTAACTTTGTTCTGTTTTTGTGCAAATTCTTTCGTATTTGATCCCTTTCCCCGACCCCTTTTGTATGTGAGTATTGTTTTGGACTAGATTGGTACTCTATTGCCATCTTTAGTTTGGAACCAGGTTGTTCTAAGCCTCTACTCAGATCAGTCCCATTCCCTTACCCCCATTTATGTGTTGAGCTTGACTCAGGTTTGTTGATGTCCTAGTCACCATACAGGCCTAAGTCTGACTTACTTCAAGTTTGCTCTTATTTGTTTAAACCATGTAAAGGGTCAGGGGTGTTCCAGTCCCATTCATGGCTAGGTATGACCACCCTTTGCATGGGCCTTCCTCTAATCCCTCGCTTTTACACTTACTCTTAGCCCTTTATGTCCTAACTCCCTGGTAAGCCATGCTTAGGGACCCTTGAGTTCCCTCTGAACTTTGATGCCTAAGGGCTGGTCTTTATACACATTGCACTACTCTAATCATTGTTTTAGGGTGTAAGCATTGCCTGGGCTTCCTGAAAGCCCTTGGAGCTTTGAAGCACTCTAAGAGAAAGCCTTGTAATCGGGAGCCCGGATTTGGTAAAATACATGTGTTGGACATTATGGTTGCTTTGAGAGTTCTCGGGTCCGTTTTAGCTTTGATGTACTTATTTACTTAGTCCTTTCTTTCCATTTATGTAACAAGCTTTGTAAAAGAATTTGGGGATATAGTGAAAATGGTATGGGAGGGCTTTATATCTTTGCTAATCATATAGAAAACATGCCTATAGAATTTTTATATTGAAAGCATAATAGAAATCATGCCTATAGGATTCCAATATTGCATCTCATCTAGAAATCATGTCTATAGGATTTCGATATTGCATCTCATCTAGAAACCATGTCTATAGGATTTCAATATTGCAAATCATCTAGAAATCATGTCTATAGGATTTCAATGATACATCCCATCTAGAAATCATGTCGATAGGAAATACATAAAATGATAGGCAAACATTAGGTCCCCTAAACATTCTAAAAGCAACAACAATGAATATGTAGATACCATGCCTATAAGATTCAAAACTCGCTAATTTGTTAAACATTTTCAATAAAAAAATGTGTCCAATGCGGTCTATTTATGAAATCTCACTTAATGTTGCTTTTTTTAATTCTATAAGAATCTTATAAATTCCAAACCTGCATTTTTCTGAAATCAACCTTTTTTTTCTGATCTTCTGCCTAATTTGTACTTCGATACTTTTTCTTGCACCATTTTACTTAAGCAGTTCAGCTATTTTACAAGCCATTGCTAAACTTCTGCAGATTCCAAATTCTTGTTTCAAATTATTGTTTTCTGAAATTACTGGCTTTCAAAATACTCAAGTTTCAACAAACCGGATCCGAAGGACTCAAAGTAGACTTATTATCAAACTTTATGTATTAAACTAATCTATCCGTTATCAGTTTTAAGCTTAAGACCAAATTTGTAATTGAAAGTCATGGAAACTAAATGCTGTTGTGATTTACGGGGTTTTGCATGAGCCTTTGAATGTCTGATTTGTATACCCTTATGTGCAATTTGTTTTAATTGACGCCTTAGAATTTTATACCTTTTAAACTCCATATATGTCCTATCTTTCTTCATCCTTTTAGGATTATAAGTCCTAATACCCCAGGACTAATAGGTTGGGACGGGTATTAGCATGCGATAAGTAAACGAGACTAAGCACATTTAAGTACCTTAACGGGGTGGGAAGGGTAGAATATGGAGATGATGACGATGCGCTAATATCATAAAGCGACCCCTCTTTAGGAATATTGCGGGATATTGCATCGAGTGATCCATAATATAGTTAAAACTAGGACCCTCCTTACTTTTTCTCTTTCTTTAAATATTTTCTCTAAAATTTCCCTTTACTTGTGTTGTTCTTCTTTCAAAATTATCCACTTGTTTGTATTCTTTATATGCACATTTTGCTTGTCTATTTCTATGCTCCTTAAAGTCACATCTAAGCAAGGCCGGGAACCACACTAGTGGATCTTGAGGGGTGCCTAACACCTTCCCCTCGAGATAATTTCAAGCCCTTACCCGAACTCTGGTTTGTTTTCAAAATATTCTTCTTAAAGTGTCCTAATGCACTATAATTATTAGGTGGCGACTCTTCAAACTCTGTACCCCGATTCCCAAAAGGGAATAAGAGTTGTTTTTTCCATAATTTCGTAAAACAAATTTCGCCCTTTAGGGGAAAAGGGTGCGTCGACAGCATGGCGACTCTGCTGGGGATTTTCTTTAAGGATTTTACCATTACTTGCTTTTGTGACTTTATTGCTTATTTAATCTCATTTATTTCCTATTTGATTATTCATCACAACTAATTACTTGGCTCTTTATGTTTTTTCTTTCCTTTAACTGCTTTCTTTACTGCTTTATTATTTCAATACTGTTGTAATTTCGAGTAATCATTGCAATAATTTATCATATGAATGTGAAAATACACGTAATTTGTTTCATAATTGTAATTGCATCTCTTAACATCATATTCCACTCGTGCCAAAGCAAATCCTATAGCAACGCTTATAATGAATGGTTGCGCCCTTCCAATATTATAAACCCCCTGAATGTGGCAATTGCATATTTGCGGTAAAACCAGTCGGTCAACGGTGTAGTTGATGGTTACGCACCTTTCCCTCTTCAGTTGTCCGCTCAAGGGTACCTTGTCTAGCACTTCAAAAATAAAAACCTTACTCTATTGAACTGCTCATGTATCATGGTCAACCCTAGCCGAGTCAGGTATGTTGTCTGTATAATGACTCATTAAGATAGCCTAACCAAAATCCATCGGGTTTCCTGAAACCCAAACGGACACATTCACATTATGTCCATTAATTTGGAGAACTAAATGCCTTTTGCTAATTATTGATTTAAATAGTCAAGTCTGGTGGGGTTAAGGGCCTAACACTTTGTTTTGCAGAAATGAGGCACGAGGTCCCCATATTTGGTATGGTATCCAACATCCACCCAAGGTTGCTACGCTGGTGGGAAGATCTTCATAACAATGACCAAACCCTCGTCCGTAAGTACTTAGGGAATTTGCCCTCACTTCTGGAGATCCAACCCAACAACAAAATCATTGAGGCTGCCACTTTGTTTTGGGATGGTTCTCGATCAGTACTCCATTTAGGGGTTTTAGAAATGCCCCATTTTCTAGAATAAATAGGAGGCCTAGCTGGCATGCCATGGGAAACGCCGGGTTTACTCATGCTGGAGAATCGTAAAAGTAGAGGTTTTCTTCAAATGATGCGACTCAAGAATAATCCCGACCTTTCTTGCTTGAATGACCCTTACATACCATTCGACTTCTTATACGAGAGATATGGCCACAGTAAGTCCTACAGCACCTACATGGATGAATTCGCCCTCACCTCTTTGGGGAACATACATAGAAGGGTGTTTGTGTTCATGTTTTGCTTCTTGGGCATGGTCGTTTTCCTTGTGAAGAAGGCTAGGATCCACACCAGACTAGCCATGGTTACCAAGACTTTGATGGAAGGAATCGATGGGCAATCCTTCAGCATAGTACCTATGATCCTCGCTGAAATATATCGAGCCTTGGGAAAGTGTCAACAAGGGGCTCCGCACTTTGAGGGTTATAATTTGCTACTTCAACTATGGCTCATAGAACACCTTTACAAAGGCGACTACAGACAGGAAATAATATGCAGGGATTGGGATGACCATATTGCTTTTCATCATCCAAAGAGAATGAATTTCATTCCCAATATGTTCGCTCAGCCAGAGGACACCAACGAATGGGTAGAGTTGTTCGAGAATCTAAAAGAACAGCAAATTCAGTGGATGCTCGAGTGGTTCCCAACATGGGAGTTCATTTTCTGTTCTTGAGACGTGTCATTCCTCATACTCATTCGCTTGAGGGGAACTCACCATTACGTCCCCCTTCGAGTCATGAGGCAAGCCGGAAGGAAACAAATCATACCCAGGTTAGAGAAAATGAGTCATTTTAAGGCCGACTTTCAAAATGATGATAGCCCGCACAGGGTCATGATCAGCATATGTAGCACTGGAAGCTCGTCTTAGGGAAGGATTCTATTGAACCAGACAGGTATCATGCCGGGTGTGTGCCGCACTATACGGGTTGGTTGGAAGATGATCACATTGGTTTGGGTCGTCCAGGATTCGTCCACGGTCACATGATTATCGATGAGAAAACTAAAGCACAAGTCAAATACAGTCAACTCCGCAAGAGGATGAGAGGATGTGAGAACGAACATCGAGAAATGCAAGAAGCCCACGAGAAGCTGGCCAACGAGTGGAAGGATATGGCCGTCAACGCCAACAACCGTTTGGGGTATCTGGAGCCAGGTCTAGTGGAGTTAGAAGGGAAGTTATTGAAAATGATCGAGCACTGTCAGAATGCTGAGGGAAGCACAGATAGACATTTGGCTCGAGCCTACCTACTGTTAGGGATGCGCGAGTTGATGCAGTTGTACACGGGATTTTTACTCTTCTACTTTAATGTAATAAGGCCACTGGCCATTAGTGACGTCTTTTATCATTTAGTTTTTTGTTTCTATCAATAAAATATGGCATTTAGCGTTATAAGTTCTCTAAATTTTATTCATTGCTAGGCCTACCTCGGGCACAACGAGGCACCCAAATTAGGAAGTGATTTATATTCCCGCACAATGTGTTTAATATTGCAGTATTACTTAATCAGAATCCGCACTAACTTTTTACCTTTTTTGTTTTTCTTTTATTTTTATTTCGCTCCCCAAAGGATAGTTCGTGCATTCTGGCACCATCAACATACTCCATAAGATCAAATGGTCCTCCACCTCTACCTCCTCCTCCGCCTAGTCCTACCAGAAACAGGAACAAAGGCAAGATGGGAGATACAAGCATTAGAAAGGAACATGAGGAAACTTCTCAGAATGCTGCCATCACCAAAGAGACTGCTGCTCATCTGGAACAAACTTTGCTGAGATTCCAAGAGGAATTGGACCAAGTTAGAAACCTGGCAAGCCTATCAATCACTCTTGCCGCGCTCGATGTTAACACTTAGAACCCCGCACCACAACAAAACATCCCACAACCTCCAACGCAACCCACTCATAACACTCCACTGCACCCTCCTGAAAATACCACAACATTCCAATCTTTGTGGACACCATGCAACATTACAGTCATCCTATCACTAGTGCAGTCGAGGCAGAGGAAAAGAGTTCCCTTATTCAGAATTTGGCCGCTGAAATCAAGAAGTTGACTAGCTGGGTTTAGGGTTTTGAAGGTAACAAGGGTGTTGAGGGGCTGAATTACGAAGATCTCTATATTCAACCAGATGTTGAGATCTTGGAGGGGTACAAACCTCCCAAGTTCGAATTATTCGACTGTACCGGTGATCACAGGGTGAACTTGAGAATTTATTGTGACAAGTTACTATGGGTCGGAAGGGACGAGAAGATCCGTATGAAGCTATTCATGAGGAGCTTGAAGGGTGATGCCTTATCTTGGTATATTAGACAAGATGCAAAGAAATGGACTAGTTGGGTAAACATGGCGTCTGATTTTATGGATCAGTTTAGGTTCAACACTGAGAATGCACGAGATGTGTTCTATATTCAAAATCTTATGACGAAGCCCACAGAGATCTTTCGCAAGTATGCTACTCGTTGGAGGTCAGAAGCCGCTAAGGTCAGACTGGACTTGGAGGAAGAACAAATGAACAGGTTCTTTGTCCGTGATCAAGATCCACAGTACTATGAGAGACTGATGTTAAGTGAGGGTCAAAAGTTCTCCGACATCATCAAATTAAGAGAAAGGATTGAGGAAGGCATCAAGAACAATATGGTCACTAATCTCGAGGCATTGCAAGCCACCAACAAGGCCCTACAGTCTGGTGGCTCGAGAAAGAAGAAGGATGTAAATTCCGTAATGGCTGCGCAATGGGAAAACTCCGCCATGAAATACCAAACCTATCCCTCAGCTCCACTCACATATCAGCCTATCCTAAATTACCAAGAACTATCACCTACTTACCAAATTCCACCACCTGCTTACAAATCACCTCCACTACCTACATATCAACCCACTTCACCAAGATATTCCCAACCCGCACCCGTATACAAAGCATATAACTCCCAACCTTCTCACAAACCATCACTTTCTACTCGCCAAAATTTCCCTCGACCTAGACCAAACTTCGACCGCAAACCTCCTAAAAAATGCACCGCCATAGCCAAGCCAATCGAGCAATTATGAAAAAATCAGGGCTGCAGGTTATGTTACCCCTATCCCAGCCGTAACTCCAAAAAACTCTTCCCACTGGATCAACCCAAACAATACTTGTGCATACCATTCCAGGATGAACGATTATACCATTGACGAGTGTCGCTCGTTAAAAGACAAGATTCAGAATCTGATTGACAACAAGATCATCATAGCAAAAGAGCCCGCTCCTAATATCCGCAATAACCCTTTGCCTAACCATAAGGGTAGAGGCATCCACATGATTGAGATCGAAGATGATTGGGATCCCAAGGGGTCAATCGGTTTGATAGCTGAAGGAGATGAGCCTAAGAAGCCAACGGTTACTCTCGATCCCATAGTCGTCTAGATTCAGCACTCTAAGGGCGACATGGTAAATGTATCCATGCCACTCGAGTTTGAAGTACCTTCTACAAAGGCACCAAAACCAATAAAGGTCGAGTTCGGGGTTCCAAAGGCACCTACACTGTTTGAAGTTACTGTGTTGCCTTCCAAGGGGCCTATTCCGGTCTTCATGACAGACGTGACCCCATTCCAAACAAATGTTATATCTTTTGGATTACACCACTGAGGCTAGAAGGAAAGGAAAGACATATACTGGAGAAGCAATTGCCGCACAGACCATGACTAGGACAGTCAGGGTGTACACCCAGGAGCACTTGGCTGACAGTAACGAGCAAGCCTCCGGGAGGGCTATTGAAACTTGACGCGATGACCTTTGGAGAAAGGTACAGGCCAAAGAGTACTCGGTCATTGAGGAACTAAATAAGACACCGTCACAAATTTCTATTCTGGCTCTCTTACAAAGGCTCCGAGGCACATAAAAATGCCTTGATTAAAATACTAAGTGAAGCTTATGTTCCCAGCAACATAACAGGAGGCGACATGGAAAACATGGTGGGACAGGTACTGGAAAGCCATAATGATGTTAATAAACATCAATATCACACAGGGGGGGGGGGTGATTTGTGTGGTACCTAATTTTCGCGTTAGAAGAAACTATTCTTCTATGTGTTCTAACTACTGCAGTTTGCGGAATAATAAAGACCTAATGTAAAGTGCATAGATATTTTTACGTGGAAAACACCAGGCTCAAAAGGTGAAAAAACCATGACCTACTACTCAGTAGGATTTTCCCAAACTCCACTAAAAATCAATGAGCAAAAACATCATTTACAAAAGCTCTTTGTAAACCTAAGGATTAAACTCCAATCCCAGTGTGGCACACAGCCTCAGCTGCTACGATAATATCAAGTTAACTCTAACTTGATGACACAAAGTACCTAATACAATTGCTTCTAGGAAAGATGAAAGGTACAATATAAAAACCTACTACAATTGAACTAGAAATAAAACATTCCGATGAAACTGGTTCTTCTCTATGTTCATGTAGTTGTAGGCGTAAACAATTGTAACTTGCATATATTGCTTTCAAATCAGACTCGCTCTTTTTGCTCTCAAATATGCTTTATTTCTTCTTGTTTGTGTTACCTTTGAAAGAGAACTAACACAATCATATATTGAGTTAGTAGTTAGAGTTTGATTAAGACTCCACTTCTCATCCGTACATAATTCAAGTCCTTATCCAACACAAACTCCAACTCTTATCCTCACTTAGGATTAAGTTCTCTTCACATAAGGAGACTGTCCTCCTTATCCCAAATGCAACCTTTTCGATTATATTCAAAAGATATTAATGCGTGATCTTTGGTGCATTAGCTTCCTCATGCGCTTTGCATATGCACTGGTTAATTCAGATTGTGTAGTTCAAGATGGACCAGGTCCTTCAATAAGTTCATTTGTCAATCTTCAAAACTCAACTGAAACTTGGGCCAACAATTTCCCCCTTTTTGATGATGTAAAACTTAGTGCTTATTGTGATCAGGGAACCTGTAAACTTGGCTGAAATCAACGCTTAGAAATTAATTTAACTTATCATTAAGGAGGTCTGAATTAGGTCATAAACATCACTAGTTCAGAAAAAAATAATTAAGCATAATATCTTCCCCCTTTTGGCATCATTGAAAAGTTGCATAAATAATGTTAATCCTCGAAGTTAATTTATACTTATGACTGCTGGGGCAACTGCAAGTGAACACATGTTAAAGTTAATCAAAAATCAGCTCAGAAACAACTATTAAGAACAATATTAACAAGAACCAGAAAATTTTCATTCATTGATTATAGAGATGTTCCTATGATGCAGTCCAAAAAAACAAAAATAAAACTTCCAACCATGAGCAAAAAGAAAAAACAGACACAGAACCACATAAACCTGTCACTGAGGGGAGAAACTAGACTGGATACTTAGCACATGACTCCTAAGGCTTGAATGAGATGGAGGGTTAGGCTTTTAGCAGGTTTAGCATTTGTTGTAGCATGCCTTCATTTTTCTCTTTTTCTTTGGCGAGATCAACTCTAAGCCCATTCCTTTCTCCCTCCAGTTCTGCCACCCTGGCATTAAGATTTGCTATTTCTACATCCTTCATTCCAACCTCCTGAACTAAGGACCTGACTTTGCTATTCACAGGAGTCTTAGCAGATGAACCAGGTTCAACAGGAACAGTGCTGGGCAGATAGTCACAGGCTTGAAAAGTCTTGATGCCAAAGTGCTCCGTGCTGGATGCCATTTCCAACTTTTAGAGCATCTAATCTTGCAAGAACAATAGTCAAAATAAACCCGTAGGGAATGGCACGACCTTTGAACCATTGATCACCCTTTCCAGCAGCTTCACCATAAACACATGCCAGTTGATTTGCTTACTCTCAGTCAAGCAGTGCATGAGGACAAGGTCCATAGTTAGCAGTAAGCCTTATTTCTTACCTGGGCACGATGCATTTTTTGAAAAACTCAAAGAGCACCTTGTGCTCAGGCCTCATCTCACTCTTTTGCACTGCCCTGACCTCAGGCACTTCTGCCTCTAATTGGGTGTCACAAAACATTCTTGTTATCAGCATCTCTGAAGGCGATCCATCCAAGCAAGGCCATCATCCTATCCTTCACAAGGGATATTCAAAATCTCCCCCAGCTTTTCAGCATTGAACTTTACCTTGACCCCCTTAACAGTACTGGTCACCAGACCATTTTTCACTGATCCATTTGCCATGAACTCAACCAGTTCCTTCCTAGCTAGTTTCCCATTCAACTGAAGGACCATGTACTTCCAACCTTGAGCTTCTAGAGATGCTAGAAGCCTCATCATGCCTGGCTCCTCCAGGTCTTTCAGCAGCCTACCCTTCTGAATTTTTCTTTTGCCAAAATTGGCATATCTATCCTACTCATTTTCAGAATTATCTTTTTCTTCTTCATCACTCTCTTCTTCTTCTACAACCATTTTCACTTGTTTGCCTTTAGAGGCAAATCTTGTTCTTTTTGCAAGGGAGGACTCAGCAGGTACATCTTTTGAAGATTCTTGGAAGAAGTCCTAGTCTCTTTACATTTTGCAATAGGAGCCTACTCAGTAGTTTGTTTCGCTGGATGGACTTGTTCCATCACCTCTTCATCCTCCTCAGCCACAGTTTTTGAACTCTCACCAACCTTCCCCTTTCCTATTACTAGTCTTTTCTTCTTACTCTCTTCTAGTACCCTCTTTACCTCAGCTTCCCTCTCTCTCGCTTTGCTTCTTATTGTTCTAGCCATAGGTGCAACCTTGGGTGATGCAATCTTGGATTTCTTAGATGGTTTTGCAGCAGCAGGAGTTGTAAGGAAGAAGACTTGCGTTTCTTGTGATCATAGCTATCCCCCACCTTCTTCATCATGCCAGCCAAGGTTTCCTCCACTGATGGACTAGGTTTACCAATTTGTTTGCTTAAGTCTACCAACCCTTCCGCAGCTTCCCCAGATTCACTTCCCCCTGAATGTGATACCCCATTTCCCCCACTTCCACAGATAGACAACACTTTCTTCCTCCTTTGCTTCATTTGTTTTACAGACTCATTTCCAGATATATCCTTAATATCCCCTACCAAGACATATCTATTCTCTACTTTTTCAACTATGTCCATCAGAACAGAACATGATCTTACCTCGCTTGGGTTTTCTGGAGGTGTAGAATTTTTAGAAGACCCAGGTTCATCTTCCTCACTTGCAGAGTTGTATTGATCTAACTCAGAGCTAAAATTAGTGACTTGTTCTTGAGATTCTATCTTTTGACCGGATTGCAACCTCTCGTTTAAAGCTTTTCTCAAGGGCCGAGTGGCTACATCATTCCGAGCTATCATTTTTGTCCGATGAAATCTTGGTTTTGGAGATTCAACGGGAGGGGTAGAAGATAAGGTGGTGTTGGGTGACACTGATGGTGGGGTTACTGGATTGTCTTGAGGATTAGTCATTTTGGATGATGAATTTGTGGAAGGCTTAAGGAAATTTTGGGAATTTTCGAGGGTTTTGGAGGTGAAAGAGATGATCCGAGATTTTAGAATCTAATGACGGTTATGATATGACTTAAGAAGCTTTTAAAGAGGGGTAATTATTGTTTCATAGAAAATGCTTTTTCAGATGTCAGTAGACGTCTTATCAGTGTAGAGTTCTGGTCTCCCTAGAATTAATTAAATTGCCAAGGTTTAGGAAAAGAGTTCCGTTATTCTTAGAATTCTAATTACAAGAAACTGGTTCAATTGGCTTCCAACGGATAGTATTTTAAGACGATTGGAATTTCTAGGACTCTTTCTCATGATTGAAAATTAGATTTTTCTAATTGTGCAAAGTATAGAAACATACCTGACCTTCCTCATGAGTACATACTAATGAACCAAGTTCTTCATATGACACTTCTCTTGATCATGCCTCAAATGTCAGAATAGAAAATTTGTAAGAGATTAGTAAATTATATGACCACATGTCACAGGAGTATACTTATTTAAAAGTATCAAGCTGAGTAGGAATTAGTCTAATATTTACAGATTTAATAATTACTAACAAAATTTTTTTTAAAATTTTTTTCATTGTGCCTTCTGAACATGACCTCTTAGGTGATCTTAGTCATCCCTAATTCCAACCTGTTCCTCTCAAAGTTTTCTCTACTTAGTGCCTTGGTGAATATGTCAGCTATTTGTTTATCAGTCGCACATAATTCTATGGAAATTAGTCCCTTTTCATAGTTGTCCCTTAAGAAGTGGTGTCTAACATCTATGTGCTTAGTCCTTTTATAATGAACAAGGTTCTTTGTCATGCTTATTGCACTAGTATTATCACAAAATATAGGTATGCATCCCACTTCAATTCCAAAATCTACCAATTGTTGCTTGATCCACAACAACTGAGCACAACATGAGGCTGCAACAACATACTCAGCTTCAGTAGTAGAGACGGCCACTAAATTCTACTTTTTGGCAGCCCATGATACAAGACAAGATCCTAGGAAGTGTTCCATACCTGAAGTACTCTTCTTATCTACTATATAACCTGCATAATCAGCATCAGCATATCCAATGAAGTCAAAATTACTACCTTTGGGATACCACAAGCACAAATCAGTTGTGCCTTTTTGGTATCTTAATATTCTTTTGACAATAGTCAAGTGTGACTCCTTTGGATTTGCTTGTAAATGAGCACAAAGTCCTACACTGAAAACAATGTCAGGTCTGCTGGCAGTAAGATACAAAAGTGAACAACCCATACCCCTGTACAACTTTTGATCAACTGATGAACCAGGTTCATCAGCATCTAACTTTGTGGCAGTTGCAATAGGAGTATCTATTTCTTTGGATTCTTTTATTTTAAATTTCTTGATCAGTTCTTTTGTGTTCTTCTACTGATGAATCATGGTACCGTATGGACTTTGTTTAATTTGCAACCCTAAGAAGAAAATGAGTTCTCCCATCATACTCATTTCAAATTCACTGTAGTTTTGCAAAATCCCTTCTTAACCTCTCTGTAGTGGCCCTAAAAATTATGTCATCGACATAAATTTGTACAACAAGAAGATCTTTACCTTTTTCCAATAGGAACAAGGTACTATCAATTTTACCTCTTTTGTACCCATGCTCCAAAAGGAATTTTGACAATCTTTCATACCAAGCTCTTGGAGCTTGCTTGAGACCATAAAGAGCCTTATATAGTTTGTATACATGACCAGGACATTCTTCGCTTTCGAATCCAGGAGGGTGCTTCACAAACACTTCTTCTTTGATGAAGAGTGAATTCCATATGTGTTGCAAAGGCTATGAGAAGTCTAATTGCTTCGAGTCTGGTAACCGGAGCAAAAGTCTCATCATAATCAATGCCTTCGTCTTGACTATAACCTTGAACCACCAACCTTGACTTATTTCTTGTAACTGTTCCATCTTCATCCAGCTTGTGTCTAAAGACCCATTTTGTACCAATGACTGACCTGTCCTTAGGTCTTGGAACCAAGTGCCAGATTTGGCTTCAAACTAATTGAGTTCTTTTTGCATAGCATTTATCCAGTATGCATCTTGTAGAGCTTCACTCACATTCTTAGGTTCAATCAGGGACAAAAAAGCATCAAATGCACACAGGTTCTTCAATTGTGATCTAGTCTTGACTCCAGATGTGGGATCATTGACTATGTTCTCAATGGGCTGAGAACTCAGGTACCTCTAAGATTTTCCCACCAGCTGGTTTCTGCTAGCTTGTCCTTCATTATTATGTTGTAGAGGAACAGGTTCAGGTACATCATCATTCAGAGAATTTTGTTCAAATTCTCTCAGATTGGTTCCCCCTGTCAGGATGCCCAGGGTAAAAGAACATGTTCCTTCACCTGCTCCTTCCTTGGATGCCTCCTTCATTTGTGGTGTAACTCAGTTAGTTGTCTCACCATTCCAATGACTTCATCTTCATGTTCATATCTCTCAGAAACAGTGTTAGTTTCATCACATAAAACATGTACACTTTCTTTTACACATAGAGTTCTTTTATTAAACACTTTATGAGCTTTGCTATGTGAAGAATATCCCAAGAATACTCCCTCATCAATTCTGGGATCAAACTTACCAAGGGAATCTTTGCCATTATTCGTTACTAGTTGTCTAGTCATACACCTGTTTATTATATAGCATGTTGTACTTATTGCCTCTGCCCAAAAGCTATGAGGTAGTTTATTGGAAAGCAACATGATCATTGCCATATTCTCAAGGGTCTTGTTCTTCCTTTCAACTACCCCATTTAGCTGAGTAGTCCTAGGGCCAGAGAAATTATGATCTATTCCGTTTTCATCAGAAAATTCAGCAAACTTTGCATTTTCAAATTCAGTTCCATGATCAGACCTAATGGATACAAGTTGATTTCCTAATTGTTTTGTATTTTTCTAACAAAAGCTGTGAACATTTCAAATTATTTATCTTTAGAAGTTAGAAACAATACCCAGTTAAATCTAGAGTAATCATCAACAAGCACCAAAACATATCTTTTACCACCTCTGCTCATGGATCTCATTGGACCACAGAGGTCCATATGAACCAGCTCCAACGCCTTGGACGAGCTTACCATTTTATTATATTTGAAGGATGACATTACCTGCTTCCACCTTGCACATGCCTTACAAACTTTGTCTTTCTTGAACTTGATATTAGGTAGCCCTATCACCAAGTCCTTGGAAACTAATTTGTTTAATTTATTTAGACTAGTGACCAAATGAGGGGATCATTAATTAACACACTTAGACAAATGAGTTCATTTTTAGAAAGAGTTGAAAAATCTACAATAACTCTTTTTCCATGCAAAACAATCTTGTCGGTAGTAAGGCTAATCACAAAGCATTTTAAGGAGGTGAAAGCCATAAGATTACCTATGTCACATAGTTGTGAAACACTTATCAGGATATATTTCAAGCCATCTATCAAATAGACATTCTCAATGGAATGAGAATCTGTCTTTCCTACCTTTCCAAACCCAACGATCTCACCTTTCTTCCCATTTCCAAAGGAGACATTGCCTCGTTCAAGTGAGAGAAATTGGTCCTTGTTACCAGTCATATGTTTTGAGAAGCCACTATCCATGTACCAAATTTGGCTACTTCCTTTCACTTGGACCTGCAAAATGAATTCAGGGGTTAGTCTTAGGAACCCAAACTAGTTTGGGTCCCTTTCTATGGGCAAAAGGATGAATAAAATTTTTTTTCCCAGCCAGGCAGATTGTGTTTTCCTTGAACAAAAATTTTGTTCCTTTGACTGCCTTTTCTTTTGCATTACATTCATTTTTTTAATGGGCAGTATTACCACAATGTGTACAGATTTTGTTCTTAGGAAAAGTGAGATACTTGTTTTTGGGATCCCATTTTGGAGCTTGAGTCCCAAACCCAAGTCCTCTCTTATTGCTGCTGTGATGCTCTTGCAGCCAGGAGAGTGCGTCAAAATCCTTGTTCTATTTGCATGTTCTGTCTCGTTCATGCTTTACCGTTCCTAATTCTTCGTTAAGGACCTTTATTGATTCATCTTTCTTATACAGATCCTCTTTCATTTTTCCTAAATTTTCTATTAAGTTTCAAGTTTTTAGACTTCAGTTCTAGGACACTGTTTTCCATTTGAAGAACCTGGTTATTCAACTGAGTATTTAAGTTATTACTCTCATCAGCCCAAGATTCTAGTCTTTTGCATTTTTCTCCTAGTATTGCACAATCCCTACACAGAACATCTTTCTCACTGTTTATTATTTCAGACTCATCTATGAAGTCCATCAAGAGTTCAGCAAATTTTTCTTTATACAGGAATTTAATCTTTTCTTTAAGATGTAGAATACTTACCTCCTGTTCATCTTCTGATTCTCTGATGGCCATAAGAGCTAGCTCATCTTCAGCTTCATTTTCTGAGTCTTCATCTGACATATTTCCCATGCAGCAACCATGGCTTTGGTAGTACCTTTGTTTCTCCCTGGTTGAACCTGTTCCTTATTCTTGTTCCTTCTTTCTGCCCTTTCTTTCTTCCACTCAATCTCCCATTGAGGGCAACTCTTGATCATGTGATATGTCTTTCCACATTTAAAGCAACCATCATTTGTCTACTTCTTAGGAGCCCTAGGTTTTTTGAATGTTGATCCTCTTGAAGATCCCCTGCCTCTAATAAGGTATTTCTTGAAGTCTCTGGTTATCATTACCATTTCATCATCTTCAAGATCTAATCCTTCTGATATTCTGAGAGCCAGACTTCTTTCTTTCTTTGGAGCATCCATCTTCATAGTTTGCCTTCTCAATTCATAAGCAGTCAAGTTTCCAATCAGTTCATCCAATTTCAGAGTAGCAACATTTTTGGATTCCTGAATGGTAGCGATTTTGCTTTCCCATGAGATTGGCAAAACACTACTTAAAATCTTCTCTACCTTGTCTTCTTCCAGAATAATCTTTCCAAGAGACTCAAGTTCATTTGTCAGTGTAGTGAACCTAGTATACATCTCTTGGATAGTTTCACCATCTTTCATAGTAAAATTCTCATATTGAGAATACCGTAGAGTTCCTCTAGACCTCTTCACCTGAGGTGTTCCTTCATGAGCCACTTGTAAAGTGTCCCAAATTTCCTTGGCAGTTGTACAGCCTTGAATCCTACTGTACTCATCAGGTCCAAGTCCACATACTAGCCATTTCTTAGCTTTAGCATTTTTCTCCCACTTCCTTAGAACTTCAGCAGTACAATCAGCTCTAGTTTTTGGAACATCCATTCCTTCAGCATTCTTCATGGTTGTAGCAAGAGGACCATAGGTGATGATGTCCCAAATTTCATAATCTTCACCCATGATATGGTCTCTCATTTTGTTTTCCCGCCAAGAATAGTAGATCCCATTGAAGAGTGGAGGCCTTGCAGTAGTCTGTCCTTCCCAGTTCCCAGGTGGTGCATTCATGTTGATCTTTTTCCTAAGGTGTTAACCTCTTCAAGGATAACCTACTCTGATACCAATTGATGTTAATAAACATCAATACCACACAAGAAGGGGGTGATTTGTGTGGTACCTAATCTTCGCGTTAGAAGAACCTGGTTCTTCTAAGTGTTCTTACAACTGCTGTTTGCGGAATAATAAAAACTTAATGTAAAGTGCACATATATTTTTACGTGGAAAACACCCGGCTCAAATGCTGAAAAAACCGCGACCTACTACTCAGTAGGATTTTCCCAAACTCCACTAAAAATCAATGAGCCAAAACAACATTTACAAAAGCACTTTGTAAAGCTAAGGATTAAACTCTAATCCCAGTGTGGCACACAGCCTCAGCTGCCGCGACACTATCAAGTTAACTATTACTTGATGACAGAAAGTACCTAATACAATTTCTTCTAGGAAATCTGAAAGGTACAATATAAAAACCTACTATAATTGAAGTGGAAATAAAACATTCAGATGAAACTGGTTCTTCTCTATGTTCATGTAGTTGTAGGCGTACACACTTGTAACTTGCATATATTGCTTGCAAATCAGACTCGCTCTTTTTTCTCTCAAATATGTTTTACTTCTGCTTGTGTGTGTTTCCCGTAAAAGAGAACTAACGAAATCATATATTGAGTTAGTAGTTAGAATTTGATTAAGACTCCACTTCTCATCCGTACATAATTCGAGTCCTTAGCCAACACAACCTCCAACTCTTATCCTTACTTAGGATTTAGTTCTCATCACATAAGAAGACTGTCCTCCTTATCTCAAATGCAACCTTTTTTATTATGTTCAGAAGATATTGATGTGTGATCTTTGGTGCATTATCTTCCTCACGTGCTCTGCATGTGCACTGGTTGATTCAGACAGTGTAGTTCAAGATGGAGCAAATCCTTTTATCAGTTCGTTTGTCAATCTTCAAAACTCAACTGAAACTTGGGCCAACACATAATAGCACCTTCCACGAAGATGAATTACCACCAGAGGGGCTTGGTCACAACAAAGCGTTGCACGTTACTGCATAATGCGAGGATCATATTATCACCAGGATTCTAGTCGACGGGTTATCCAGCCTCAACATTTGTCTGTTAGTGACTCTCAAGACTCTAGGCAAAGGATTGCACGAGTTCAAGGACGGAGCTATTAGTGTCAAAGCTTTTGATGGATCTTAGAGGTCCACCATTGAAGAGATTAGCTCATGCCTACAGATGGGACCCATGTTATTCGACGTTGAGTTCCAAGTCATTGACGTACCAGCATCCCACAATTTGTTTCTAGGATGTCCCTGGATCCACACCGCTGGGGCCGTGGCATCAACGTTACATCAAGCTGTAAAATATTTGTGTAGAAGTAATCATTCATGGCGACGGTAGCAACCCTATATACAGTCGCCAAACTATCCCGATGATCGGAGGTAGAAGAAAAATTGGTGGAGAAACATACCATCACATTGAGCAAGTAAACTTCATAGACAAGGATAAATGATAGGATAGAAAAATCGTGAGCATTATGAATTGGAGCGGATACGAGCCCGGAAAGGGGCTTGGCAAGAGCCTTGAGGGTATTACCAAGCCAGTTGAAGAAGCATGGAACCACTTTTTGGCCTGGGTTATGAATACAGTTGGGAGGAGTTCAAGCACTGGTCGCCACCATGGAGCGGCCCCTACTACCCACTGGAGCACCCTCTACCCCAGTTAGAGCAAACCTTTCAGCCCGCTGATGTCATGTCAGAGGAAGATGAGACGCTGGCAGCGATAAAGAACCTATTATTGGAAGATGATATGGATTGTTTTGTTATCTTCAAGGAGGAAGGGGAGGAAGGCCCTTCCATTCAAACTGTGAACCGGGAGAACACCTCACCAACTGGTCAATCAGGACCGCCAATGCCCGTAGAGCCTCGGGCATTACTATAACATGTCTTGATGATGAACCGATAACTGTAACTTGCAATGAGACAATGTGACAAACTGACAGTATTTCCAAGCCAGTTGAAGAAGCATGGAACCACTTTTTGGCCTGGGTTATGAATACACTTGGGAGGAGTTCAAGCACTGGTCGCCACCATGGAGCGGCCCCTACTACCCACTGGAGCACCCTCTACCCCAGTTAGAGCAAACCTTTCATCCCGCTGATGTCATGTCAGAGGAAGATGAGATGCTGGCAGCGATAAAGAACCTATTTCTGGAAGATGATATGGATTGTTTTGTTATCTTCAAGGAGGAAGGGGAGGAAGGCCCTTCCATTCAAACTGTGAACCGGGAGAACACCTCACCAATTGGTCAATCAGGACCACCAATGCCCGTAGAGCCTCGGGCATTACTATAACATGTCTTGATGATGAACCGACGACTGCAACTTGCAATGAGACAATATGACAAACCGACATAGATTCAGAAGATGATGAAATACCAGAAGAGGTTGTTAGAGAGGTCGAGAACTTTGATAACAAACCTAAGTCCAGTTTAGACAAAAATGAGGTCATTAATTTGGGAGACACATAAAATGTCAAGGAAACGCTGATAGAGTTTTTGAAAGAGTATGAGGATATCTTCGCCTGATCGAATGATGATATGACTGGCCTCAGCACATCCAATGTGGCTCACAAGCTGCCGACAGATCCAGCATGCCCACCGGTCAAACAAAAACTCAGAAAATTCAAGCCAGATATGAGTTTGAAAATCAAAGAAGAAGTTACCAAGCAAGTCAAAGCCAGGGTTCTCAGAGTAGTGGAGTATCCAACATGGTTAGTCAACATTGTGCCAGTGCCAAAGAAGGATGGAAAGGTTAGAGTCTATGTCAACTACCTGGATCTCAACTGGGCCAACCCTAAGATGACTTCCCTTTGCCAAATATACACATATTAATCGACAACTGCGCCAAGCATGAGCTCCAGTCCTTCGTTGATTGTTTTGATAGGTACCACCATAAATGGATGGATGAAGAAGATGCAGAGAAAACGACATTCATCACGACGTGGGTAATGTACTGTTACAGAATGATGCCATTCGGTTTGAAGAATGCTGGTGCTACCTACATGAGGGACATGACCACAATCTTTCATGATACGATACACAAAGAGATCGAAGTATACATGGACGACATCATCATTAAATCCAGGAAAGATGCAGATCACATGGCAGATTTGAGAAAATTCTTCAACAGACTGAGAAGATACTACTTGAAACTTAATCCCGCCAAGTGTGCATTCGGGGTCCTGACTGGAAAGTTATTGGGATTCATTGTAAGTCGCTGGGGAATAGAGTTGGACCCGTCGAAGGTCAAAGCCATTCAAGAGTTGCCACAACCAAAGCACAAGAAAAATAAAATGAGTTTCTTTGGTGGCTCAACTATATCAGCCGATTCATAACTCAGTCCACTGTCATTTGTGAACCCATCCTCAAGATGCTAAAGAAAGATGCTGCCACTAAATGGACTGATGATTGTCAAAAGGCATTTGACAGAATCAAGGAATACTTGTCAACGCCACCAGTCTTGGTTCCACCTGAGCCAAGGAGACCTCTATTGCTTTATCTTGCAGTATTGGATGGGGCATTTGGTTGTGTTTTTGGACAGCATGACAAAATAGGAAGAAAGGAGCAGGTCATCTACTACGTCAGCAAGACGTTTACCCCGTACGAGGCGCGGTATTCCTTGTTAGAACGCACTTGTTGTGCTTTAACCTGTAACTTAGAAATTGAGACACTATTTATGTTCTTACACTACTCATCTCATATCCATGATGGACCCATTGAGGTATATTTTTCAGAAGCCCATGCCTACAGGCAATCTCACCAAGTGGCAAATACTGCTAAGTGAATTTGACATCGTTTATGTTACCCGAAAAGTGGTCAAAGGACAAGCCTTGGTGGATCAGCTATCTGAGAATCCTGTAGGAGGAGATACGAACCTCTAAAGACGTATTTTCCTGATTAAGAGATAAACTTCATAGGAGAAGATATTGCAGAATCCTATCATGGTTGGAGGATGTTTTTCGACGGAGCCGCAAACTTCGAATGAGTTGGCATAGGAGCGGTTTTGGCATCAGAAACTGGTCAGCATTACCCAGTGACCGCCAAGCGCAGATTCCCTTGCACCAACAATATGGCCGAGAACGAAGCCTGCATCTTAGGGCTCAAACTAGCCATTGACATGAACATTCAGGAACTACTGGTGATCGGAGACTCGGACCTAGTCATACATCAGGTTCGAGAAGAATGGGCAACCAAGAATTCCAAGATACTCCCCTATCTACACCATATATACGAGTTAAGGAAAAGAGTTAGAAAGACGGAATTCCAGCATGTTCCCAGGACACAGAATGAGTTCTCCGATGCCTTATCCACTTTGTCATCTATGATCCAACGTCCCAAACAAACTTTATTGATCCCATCCAGGTCAAGATTCACGACTAACCGGCTTATTGTGCTCACGTCGAGGTGGAAGTCGACGGGAAACCTTGGTTCCATGATATCAGAGAATATTTGGCAACAGGAGGGTACCCAGAGCTTGCCAAAGTTACTCAGAAACGAACATTTCGGAGATTGTCCAACAATTTCTTTCACAGTACATGAATCCTGTATAGGAGGACACCTGATTTGGGATTATTAAGATGTGTCAAAGCAAAAGAAGAAACCAGACTATTGGGGGAAGCGCACGTAGGTACGTTCGGGCCACATATGAATGGTTTTGTTTTGGCAAAGAAGATACTCTGAGCAGGTTATTTGTGGATGACTATGGAAACGGACTGCATCCAGTATGTCCGAAAATGCCACCGTTGTCAAATACATGCGGATATGATAAAAGTACCTCCAAACGAGCTTACTGCAACAAGCTCACCATGGTCGTTCGCCACCTGGGGAATGGATGTTATTGGACCAATCGAACCAGCCGCGTCAAATGGGCACAAGTTCATCCTAGTGGAAATTGATTACTTTACCAAATGGGTTGAAGCAGCATCATACAAGGCAGTCACCAAGAAAGTAGTAGCAGATTTCGTATGAGATCGCCTGGTTTGTCGATTTGGGGTTCCAGAATCAATCATCACCGATAATGGTTCTAATCTCAATGGCGACCTGATATAGGCAATGTGCGAAAAATTCAAGATGACACAAGAACTCTACGGCTTACAGACCTCAAATGAATGGAGCTGTAGAAGCAGCCAATAAGAACATCAAGAAAATACTAAGGAAAATTATCGAAAAGAACAAGCACTGACATGATACATTCTCGTTCGCCTTACTCGGTTATCGTACCACGGTCCGCACATCAATCGGGGCCACTCCCTATATGGTAGTTTATGGTAAATAGGCAGTCATCCCTGCCGAGGTAGAGATTCCCTCCTTGAGGGTCATACAAGAAGCAGAATTTGATGATGCGGAATGGAATAAGAATCGCTACGAGCAGTTATCCCTCATAGACGGAAAGATAATGAATGATGTTTGTCACGATCATTAATATCATAACAGAATGTCCAGAGCCTTCAACAAGAGAGTCAAGCCAAGGAAATTAACGCCAGGACAGTTGGTATTAAAGAAAATATTTCTGCATCAAGACGAAGCAAAAGGGAAATTCTCTCCCAATTGGCAGGGTCCGTACATGGTTCGTAGGGTTCTAACTGGAGGAGCCCTTATTATCGCAGAAATGGACAGAGAAGTCTGGCCGAAGCCTACCAATTCAGACACAGTGAAAAGATACTACATTTGATCATGTGTTTTTCTTTTGTGATATAATTTGAACTATGCCTCACCTGATTCCCATTTAAGAGGGGATACGTAGGCATCCCTATGGGTTCGATAACATTTTAATAAAAATTCCATTTCCCCCCGCCATTGGAACTGGGGCAGAATTTTTAGGAGGACCCTCAAACTTCTGAAATAAGTTTTTCAGTGTCTTCACCAGCACCGACCCAATAAACTGGGGCAGAATTTTGAGGAGGCCCTAAAAATTATGGATTTGTTCCGCGTTCAGTTATTCAGCATAGCCGCCGGCAGTACTAGCCCAGTAAACTGGTGCAGAAAATTTAGGAGGACCCTCAAAATTCCAGAGCAAGCGAGGATGCAGTGTCTTGAACCACGTTGTAGTCGTCGGTTCACCAAAAACAAAATCCATTCTATATATGTACGTACTTGCATTATATTTGTCAAAGTCATGCATAAACATGACTTGCACCACCACCGTTTAGCAATGCTACCTCAATGACATACAAGCCAAAAGCTGGAGGATACGAACTAACCTTCCCCCTACAGAACTCACGACTTTTCTTCGGTTGCAGGAACTCAGGTTACGAATCGAAACACATCCACTCTTCAGGATCTAAATCCTCATAGGGTCATCATCTGCACTCCCCAGCAGTCCTCATATCGCAAAAAAAAAACCATCTACCAGCTAAGAAAACTTACTACTATTCGCTCTTTTACATTCCTACATTGCATAAGGCTACTATCTGTCTTTCGAGACTAAGCTCTGTCTCCATCTGCATCTTTGCATAAGGCTACTCTCTACATTCCGAGGTTAAGCTCTACCTTCATACTACATAAGGTTATCATATGCCTTTCGAGACTAGGCTCTGTCTCCATCTGCATTTTTGCATAAGGCTACTCTACCTTCCAAGGTTAAGCTTTACCTCCATATTGCATAAATCTTTCATCTGCCTTTCGAGACCAAGCTCTGTCTCCATCTACATTTTGCATAACGCTATTCTCTGCCTTCCGAGATTAAGTTCTACCTCGATCCTGCATAAGGCTACTATCTGCCTTTCGAGACTAAGCTCTGTCTCTGTCTGCATTTGCATAAGGTTACTCTATGCCTTCCGAGGTTAAGCTCTACCTTCATATTGCATAGGGCTCCTATCTGCCTTTCGAGACAAAGCATTGTCTCCACCCTCCATGGCTGAAATATCGCTGCTTTGTTTTTCGACTAGCTAAAACATTGCCAACTGCATTTGAAATTCTCATCCCGCTGAAATATCGCCATCTGTTTTAAAATTCTCGCTCTGGCTGAGAGATCGCCACCCTTTGCATTCATTTGACTGAAAGATTTCCACCTTTTCATGGGCTGACAGATCGCCAACTTGTTCAAAGGCGCCATAGTTCAAAGGCACCATCTACATAGCCCAAGAACATCATTTCATGAACTGCAAAACATACTCTTACACTTTTCATGGCCTAGGACATCATAGTCTGAGGACGTCATCCTAACCGTCCAAGGACAAACATTAATGGTCCAATAGGAACTTGCATCACGTTTAAATTATGAAATATTTATACACATCGACCATTTGCAGATACTTTGGCTGGCTCACGACCATCTCAGTAGGAGAGATCCCGCTCCAGTTCTCCGCAGTTTTTCCGATTCCATGCACCTTCTGAGATCTAACTATCGCGTCCATTTTTCCAAATTCCCATCGGTATTTTCCATCATTGGCTGCTGAACTACATATGGGCTGATTCCTGTAAAACCAGGGATATGTAGGCAGCTCAGAGACCAGAGCGCGGTCACTATCTTTTACAATCGCCATCTCCGGTCAAAATTGGCGATCTTATCTTTACCAGACAACTGTTTCATCCTCCTCGGGTAAAGAGGGGCAGCTGTTGATGCCCAATTTTTCCCTATATATTTTTACACTCATAATACTCAAAAACATAGCATATATAAGTATCCACAAAGGTTTTAGTATTCTTCCATATTTTTTAAGAATTTTTAAATCAATTTATGGCTTATTTTTGCACTATAAAATCCAATAATTATTCCTAAAATTTGTTATTTTGGTGAACTCTCGTTTACACAAAAATATAATTTACATGATTTTACAAGTTCATTTGGTATTTCTAAATTAAAATTTCATGAAATTGCAATTTTAGTATGTTTCATGAATTAATAGTTTTTTTTATCATAAAAGAATTCGTAATATCTTTAATTTAATTATTATGATTTATTTATTTACTCAGTACTTTTAATTAGATTTTTAAACATCTATTTACTATTTTATAAAATTCAAATTAGGGGGAAATTGGCTACTTAAATTATAGCCCCTTTTAGTCTCAATTGTAGCCAAATTCCAGCCCCAATCAAACCCCAATTGTCCTACCCAACTTCAAAATTACACGGATAAAATAACCGCCCCGGTCCCTCTTTTAAATCGTGGCCACGACCCACAATAATCCCTTCCTTAATTATACCCAATACACCCTAACCCTAATCATTTAGACAAACCTGACGCCCTTGTATCCCCTTCGTTCCCAAATTATCTCAACCCACCCTGAAACCCCGGAATATATGGTTTTTTCAGGTTTCATGCTACCTTTACTTACCCCTCACTGCCTTCTACGACCCTTTTGTTTGAAGATCGAAACCCTATTTTGGAGACCACCATCTCAAAATCCTTTGACTTGAGTTTCACGACAATGTCTGGTCTCTCTCAGGCGAGTGTTAAGGTTGTGAGTCCGTTGTTGACTCGAAACCAGTCCGTTCCAGGCTTTCTCGTTCTCTGTGTTTCTCTCTGAAACCCTAAATCTTTAAGGTTTCTTCTGTGTTTCTTTACGATATATTTCAGATTTAAGTTATTTTTCTAAAGCTTTAAAGTATATTAAACATTTTTACCGATTTTTATTTTCAAACTGTTTATCTTCCTAAAACTAGGGTTTCACCAATTTTTCTTTTCTTATCTACTCTACTGTGTTTTCTTTACTTACACTATGATTTCTGAGAATTTTCTACTAAGGATCCTATGTATTTTCTATGTTATGGTGTTTCTAGGGTTTCCAAGTAAATCCTTCACTGTGTTCTTTACTTTCTTTATGCTTTTCGTGAAATTTTATGTTCTTTCTGAGTTTATCTTCCCCTATGTTTTCTTCGTTACATTCGAGATGTGATGAAAATCCTAGATTTTAGGGGTTTTCCAATTTCTGTGTATAATTGCCCGCTGCATGTTTAATGTCAAAACCCTAACTGTTTAAACGCTTCATGCTTCTGATTTCTGCAAGAATTCTAATTACATCTCATGTTTGTGTGCTTCTGCTCTCTGATTACATGACTTTTCTATTAGTTTCAGCCTTGCATGTTTTTGTGCATCTTTAATAACCAGCCTTCCCCTTTTCGAAATAACCTTAATTTTGGGAAACTGATTTGCATGATCTTATTTGATTCTTTAATTTGGACATACTCTTTGACTAAATTAAGTATCAATTCGTATCCCAGCTTCCTTCATTCTTTGAGTGATTGATGATTCTATTTACCGTATTTGTTTAAACCGTGTGTATTTCGAAAAACCTTAAATGTATTTACCCTTTTGTTCTACAACCTATTCGTGATTCTCTTTCTATAATTGGAAATGTGCCCATTACCTTAAGTCTGATCTCTTAATTAAAGGGAGTCCTTCTCCTGATTGACTATAATTGGGCACTGAAATTTTTTTCTTGCCTAATTTACCACTTATTTTCAGACTATAAAAAAACCCCTTCCTCTTCACTTCAAAAACACGAACTATCACAAGCTCATACCCCAATCATTCTCTCTTCTCTTCTTTACTCTTCTCTGCTACTTGTTTTTGCTGTAGAGTTTAGCCGGCTGAAATTCAAGGCTAAACTATAAGGTCCCGTTTGCCTTATTTGCTTTACTGTTTGAATTTGCAACTTGTAGGTCCATGATTTAAATACCACTTCCAAACTATGTGTTTACTTATGCTTCTCATATGTCTGTTTATGCTCTATCTCCTTACATTATGCAATTGAACTTTAGCATGTTACCTCCCTACCCACATTCCCATGTGTTTAATTCTGTTATGTTTGTTATAAGTACTTCCCTGCACACCCCTTTCCCCAAGTCCCTTCTGTTTAACTTTGTTCTATTTTTGTGCAAATGCTTTCGTATTTGATCCCTTTCCACGACCCCTTTTGTATGTGAGTATTGTTTTGGGCTAGAGTGGCACTCTATTGCCACCTTTAGTTCAGAACCAGGTTTTTCTAATCCTTTACTCAAATCAATCCCATTCCCTTACCCCCATTTATTTATTGAGCTTGACTCACGTCAGTTGATGTCCTAAGTACCATACAGGCCTAAGTATGACTTATTTCAAGTCTGCTCTTATTTGTTTAAACCATGTAAAGGGTCAGGGGTGTTCCAGTCCCATTCATGGCTATGTATTACCACCCTTTGCATGGGCCTTCCTCTAATCCCTCACTTTTACACTTACTCTTAGCCCTTTAAGTACTACCCCCCTCTGGTAAGCCATGCTTAGGGACCCTTTAGTTCCCTCTAAACTTGGATGCCTAAGGGCTGGTAATTCTACACATTGCACTACTCTAATCATTGTTTTAGGGTGTAAGCATTGCCGGCTTCCTGAAAGCCCTTGGAACTTTGAAACACTCTAAGAGAAAGCCTTGGAATCTGGAGCCCTAATTTGGTAAAATACATGTGTTGGACATTAAGGTTGCTTTGAGCTTCCTCGGGTCCATTTTAGCTTTGATGTACTTATTACCTTAGTCATTTCTTTCCATTTATATTGCAAGATTTGTAAAAGAATTTGGAGATATAGTGAAAATGGTATGGGAGGGTTTTATATTGTTGCTAATCATATAGAAAACATTCCTATAGGATTTTTATATTGCAAGCATAATAGAAATCATGCCTATAGGATTTTTATATTGCAAGCATAATAGAAATCATGTCTATAGGATTCCAATATTGCATCTCATGTAGAAAATCATGTTTATAGGATTTCGATATTGCATCTCATCTATAAAACATTTCTATACGATTTCAATATTGAAAATCATCTAGAAATTATGTCTATAGGATTTCAATGTTACATCCCATCTAGAAATAATGTCTATAGGGATTGCATAAAATGCTAGGCAAACAGTAGGTCCCCTAAACTTTCTAAAAGCAACAACAATCAATATGTAGATATCATGCCAATAATTTTCAAAACTTGCCTAATTTGTTAAACATTTTCAATAAAAACAATGTGTCCAATGCGGTTTATTTTTGAAATCTGACTCAATGCTGCTTTTTTTTAAAAAAATCTATAAGAATCTTTTAAATTCCAAACCTGCATTTCTCTGAAATCAACCTTTTTTCTGATCTTCTGCCTAATTTTTACTTCAATGCTTTTTCTTGCGCCATTTTACTTAAGTAGTTCGGTTATTTTACAAGCCATTGCTAAACTTCTGTAGTTTCCAAATTCCTATTTCAAATTATCGTTTTCTGAAATTACTGGCTTTCAAAATACTTAAGTTTCAACAAACCGGATCCAAGGGGCTCAAAGTAGACTTATTATCCAACTTTATGTGTTAAACTAATCTATCCGTTATCAGTTTTAAGCTTAAGACCAAATTAGTAAATGCAAGTCATGCTAATCTAAATGCTGCTATGATTTACGGGGTTTTGCGTGAGCCTTTGAATGTCTGATTTGTATACCCTTATGTGCTATTAGCATTTTTTACCTTTGAAACTCCATATATGTCATATCCTTCTTCCCCCTTTTAGGATTAGAAGTGCTAATACCCCAGGACTAATAGGCTGGGACGGGTATTAGCATGCGATAAGTAAACGAGACTAAACGTGCTTAAGTACCTTAACGGGGTGAGATGGGTAGAATATGGAGATGGTGACGATGTGCTAATATCATAAAGCGACCCCTCTTTGGGAATATGTGCGGGATATGCATTGAGTTATCCATATTATAGTTAAACATAGGACCCTCGTTACTTTTTCTCTTTGTTTAAATATTTTCTCTAAAATTTCCCTTTACTTGTGATGTTCCTCTTTCAAAATTATCCACTTGTTTGTATTCTTTATATGCACATTTTTCTTTTCTATTTATATGCTCCTTTAAGTCACATCTAAGTAAGGACGGGAACCACACTAGTGGATCTTGAAGGGTGCCTAACACCTTCCACTCAAGATAATTTCAAGCCCTTACTTGAACTCTTGTTTTCTTTCAAAATCTTCTTCTTAATGTGTTCTAATGCACTATACTCATAGGTGGTGACTATTCAAACATCATAACCCAATTCCCATAAGGGAATAAGAGTTGTTTTGTCCATAATGTCGTAAATCCAATTTCGCCCTTTAGGGGAAAAAAGAGGGCGTCGACACCCAAGATCCACAATACTATTGGAGGTTGATAGTTAAAATAACAAATTTTCTGATATCATCAAATTAGGAGAAAGAGTAGAAGAGGAAATTATAAGCGGAATGGTGACAAACTTTGCAGTCAGAAGGCATATCCAAGAAAAAGGAAGTAGTGGACGTGATGGTAGCCCAAGGACTGAAATCTCCCCTCACATACCAAATACCTCAACCCACATATCAGCCTTCACCTCCCAAATACCCACAACCCTCCGCCAAGTACAATATTTATAACACACGACCTGCATATTACCACTTACCACTAGCATCTCGCCAAAACTACAAGAACCCAAAAAATAATTTGACTGTAGACCACCAAGACAATACACTGCTATTGCTGAACCCATCGATCAACTTTATGAAAGACTGAAGGCTGTCGGTTGTGCCAACCTTATTCCCTCTGTTGATATGGAAAACTCTTCCCAGTAGGTTAATCTGAACAAGGCATGTGCTTATCACTAGGGCATGTAGGGACTGTTGATACCCAATTTTTCCCTATGTATTTTTTATATGCAAAATACTATAAAAATAGCATATACTTTATATATATATATATATATATATATATATATATATATATATAAAGTATGCCGAAGTAGTTTAGTATTTTTTCTAATTTTTTTAAAAAATTAAATCAATTTATTTCCTTATTTAACAGTACAAACACTAATAATTGTTCTCCAAATTATCATGATTAACTTATTTTATGCTCATATTTATAATTTTAGCCTATTCTAATATTTAATTGCATTTATAATTAAAAAATTTTGATTTCAGTATTTTTAATTTAATATTTATATATTTATAATTATGTTAGTACCATAAGTTTATTTTCATAAATTAATTTACTATTTTTAAAAAATAAAAAGGAAAAAATTATCTATTTCAATTCTAGCATATTTATTCCAATTATAGCTCAAATTAACCTCCCCAGTAACCCAATTTAAATTTCAAATTCACTGGCCCAATTTCAATTTAACCCGCCCCTAACACATTTATTTTTACCCGTCTGACTTCCCCTTTAGATCCAGGCCGTTGATTATTTTGATCAACGACCACAGTCAAGTGAAAGGAGCCCGCTTACCCACTCCACTTTCCCCCCAATTCAGGAGCCTCACCCTCTTGAGTTAATATGTCAAGAAGACTACAACCGATAGTACAATTCCCGTTTTCCTTTCTTAATTCACAAACACCCCCAACCATAATTAATTTCACCTGACCTGCCGCCTCTGAAACTCCTCCCCTCTCTCAAACTCTCTCGAACCTTCCTAACCCTAGCCACATCTCATCTTCTCCCACCTTGAAACTAACCGGAAACCACGGCTTCCCAAGCTATGAGGGCCCAATACTCACCTCCCCTTGCTCATACACACTTGATACCTGAAGATTCGAGGCCTGAACTCAAAGGTTTCCACTCGGACCTCTACCGATTCAAGGTTTCAGAGTCATTGTCGGCCTTGCTCCGGCATACCATGGCGTTTTGAGCCTTGTTCTTACTTCTCCGACTCAGATCGATGGCCTTTTCCAAGCCTTTCTCATTTCTAGGGCTCTTCTGAAACCCTAACTCTACAAGGTTTTCTCCGATCATTTGAGATCTTTTGTGTATATATGCCCCACTTGAGTTTTCAAATGATATCCCTAACGTTTGTTTCCAAAAATACTTTTCAAACTTTTTTTTTACTATCTAGGATTTTCCGAAAATGTTTAAGTGTCTATATGATCTTCTTCTCCTTTTCTTTTGTGTGTATTTGACTCTACTATGTTCTTATGCTTTTCTTCTACAACATATGTTCTTCTACTGTGTTTTTTATATTCCGTTCTTCTACTGTATTTTCTATACCATGTTCTCATATATTTATCTTACTGTGTTTTCCTATATGTTCTTTTGCTATACTTTTCCTATGTTCTTGTGTTCTTCTACTGTATTTTTCTACTAGGTTCTTAAGTTTCTTTGTTTTCCTTCTACTGAACCTTGTTTGAGTTCTTCTAAAATGACGTTCTTATGGATGTGTCTTCTGCTGTATTCTTAAGTGTTTTACTATTTTTTCTCTAATGAACCTTGGTTAAGTTTCTTCTAAAAAAGCATCTTCTTATACTATATTTTCCTACTGTGTTCTTATGCGTTCATACCATTTTTTCTCTACTGAACTTTGGTTATGTTTCTCTTAAAAAGCATGTTTATTCGACTATTTCCCATTATGTTCTTTGAATCCCTCTATCGTGTTTACATCATGAGTTCTGAAAGAGGCATGTTAGAAGCTTCAATTCTCTTATAAACCTATACACATGTCTCGATTCAATTTTCTTGCCCTCTCTTCTTTGCTTTTTGGTTTGCTAGAACTAGGGGTTTATTTCAAAGATCCCCTAATTCTTTCATACCAACCTTGAGTCTTTGAACCGAGTTTGGACATCTTCGTTTTCATACAATTCTAATTTTTTGCTGAACTCTCTTATACATACGTTTCTACTGATTTTATGACATATTTCATTCATGCATAACGTTTCTGTATGCTTTTTATATGTGAAGAGTTTTCCTTTAAAAGGATTTTCAAACTTGTGATTGATTCGGAATTTCTTTTAAATAGGTATAATTGATTGTTTGCTGATTTTTCTTATGTTAAAACCTTTTCCACCTTTCTGACTCGGTTAACTCATAACAAATCTTTGATCTCTGATTTCCTGGCTGTTAAGTGATTCCCTTGCCTTATTTGCACAAACCATGTACTGTCAAGACCCTGTCCTTAAATAACCTTTATGTATTTACCCTCAAGTGCATGCTTTGCAAAAGTGTTTATTCAATTCCTTTCCTTAAATGGTTCTACCCGTTTGAATCTGAATCCTTAATTAAGGGAAATCTTGTGTAATTGATTGACATTCAGTTTTCAAAACTATTTTTTTACCTTCTTTCTGCTTGCTTTCTACACTATAAAAAGGCACGACCCCTTTTTACTAACACTCTTCAGACTTCACAATTTCACAATTCTCTTCTAAACTCATACTTATAGTATTCTTGCTTCTTGTCTACACTTTGGATTTTACAAGACTATTGCTTTTAATTTACTTGTCTCTTTGAAACTGATATGTCCTAATTTATGTTCCAGTATCCCCATAATGTGTTCTTTTATAGCTTTTATCCATGTCAACTCTATTGTTTTTGCAGAGTTCAATATTTAAGTTAATGTGCTCATATCTTTATGTTTTACTGTGGATCCTTGTTCCATATCCCATTACCCTATGTGTTCGTGCATGGCGACTTAAGGCACGACAACATGAATTATTTTCCATGAATTGAGTTCTAAACCAATGAGGTCTTAACCTCCAAACAGATTTGAGGGTGTGCTAGCATATCCCATTGTTGGGTATACCCCTTAGTCTACTCTTCTCGTGTTCTTGCAAATTCCCACTCCCTATACCCTTATGTGCACTGATTCTAAATTATTCCCTCTCTTTTTCCCCTTTCAGAATTTCTTGTCTGCACTTGCACTCCCTCATAGTCTCTATGTTCTGCCCCCTCCTGTGAGCCTTGCCTTGGGACCTTGAGTTCCCTCTGAACTTGGACACTTGAGGGTTGACCCTTCCACACTGCACTATGTCTTAATCCTGCAACGTATTTGGGTGTGAGCACTGGTCGGAGTCCATTTAAGGATCTTAGGGAACTCTGACACATCCAATAAGAGAAAGGCTTTGGATCATGATCTTTGGAGTTGGTTTACTTCATACTTCAGACAAAAAGTCTGAATCTGACTCTTCTTGGTTGTAATTTTCAATTTCTGATGTATTTTATTTACTTTATTTTTTGACTGTAATGATTTTGTAATAAACCTTTGGGGTGATTAGTGAAACAGAGGGGTAACCATGCATGCAAGGGGGTAGATATCATGCTCATAGGGAATTTCTGTACTTCTGCATTTATATAGATATCCTTGCCTATAGTTTTCTGCACTTCTGCATTCATGTAGATAACTTGCCTATAAGTTACTTTTGAAATTTTGCATATCATATAGATAACTTGCCTATAGGTCAGTTCTACACTTCTGCATTCATGTAGATAACTTGCCTATATGTTACTTCTGAAATTTTGCATATCATATAGATAATATGCCTATAGCTCTTTCTGAATTTTGCATATGCATCTGTCACTAGGCAAATGTGTTTATCGGTATTAATTAACTAACTACATTTAGATATCATGTTTATAAGCTTAAACGAAATACAACATTTAGATGCCATGCCTATAGGATTTTTACACTCTTGACATGTCTGTAAAAGTGTTTAAAATCAACAATGCCTATAGGAATTAATAATCAAGTCTGAGTGACACACTTGCCTACGAATCTAACATCATTGTATAACGTTGGAAGAATTCATAATCTTTTGTCAAAACTCATCTTTCCTGAATAACTGACGAACTTTCTCTAAAATCAATGTACTTCTTCTTTTTCAGAAACCAATAGATATCATGCTTGTAGGTTTTTCTAATATTTAGGCAAACAATAGGATAAACTTGTAAACTGAATCGGATTTTTTAAACTACAACCAACAGGCAAACCTGATTCGGATATGAAATATGTAATAGATCAGTCTGCCACAACTTTTAATTTTAATCAGACCCTAATCATTACGTGCAAGACATGCTAAACTATATGTTTTTCTTTCATTTAAGGAGGTCTGTTTGAGCCTTGTTTGTTCATGTGCCTTCCCCATACTTGTTAAATGTGTTTTGGTTTGTCGCCCTAATAGTTTAACCTCTATAACAACAAATAAGCCAACTTTTCCTCCCTTTTAGGATTAGTAGTCCCAAGTACCGCTGAGCTGATAGGATTGGGGGGTAATAGAATGCATTAAGTAAACGAGACTATTCCGCACTTTAATACCTTAACGGGGTGGGAACATGTAGATATGGATATGATGAACACGTGATAATATCACGTGTAACCCCTCATCGAGGAGAAACTACCGGGCATTGTGTTGAGTGATCCATATTATTTATAAACCTAGGAACCTCTTCCCTATACTTGTTTATCTCGTTGTTTACTTTAAGAATTTTAAACTATTTTTCTAAAATTTCAGCTTGCCTTTTGTTTCTTTTAACGTCATCTATTTGTAACCATTATGCGAAAACCACCTCTTACTTGAAACTCGTACTTGCCTACTTGTTATTTGCACTTAAAGTCACAATTACAATATGGTGGGGATCCACACTAATGGATCTCGAGGGGTTCCTAACACCTTCCCTTCAGGATAATTTCAAGCCATTATCCAATCTCTACTTTTCTAAATTAAACTCTTCTTAGTGTCCTAATGCACTTTGATCATTAGGTGGAGACTTTTCAATCTAAGACAAATTCTCAAAAAGGAACGAGTTGTCCTCCGAAATGTCACAACCCCTATTTTTTGAGAAAAAAAAAGGCGCGACATGGACACACCATTGATGAATGTCGCATTTTGAAGAAAAAGATGCATATTTTGATTGATACCAAAGTTATACAATCAAAAGAGGCTACACCAATTGTCCGCAACAACACTCTCCTAGATCACAGGGTGAGGGGGTATATGTGACCGAAGTTGATGAAGAATGGGATCCGGAAGGATAAATTGGACTCATTCGTGAAGGGTATAAACCCAAAATACCTCCACTCACTCTCACACCTATTACTGCACAGATTCAGTCTCCAATAGAGATTGAATTAACCACATCAACTCTGTTTGAGGTTAAAGAAACAACGCCCCCAGCCACACCATGTCCTCTTGAGGTGGAAGTAACCACACCCTTCACTTAAACGGTATTCCCCACGTCATCCTTTAATTCCAATACTATACCATGGTACTATGCTGCAGAAGTGAGAAGGAAAGGAAAATGGTAAATGGAAGAAACAGGTTGCGCACAAGGCATGACTAGGACCGGTTGGGCTTACATGCTTGAGAATTTCGAAGGAACAAGTAAATAAGCCGCTCCCAAATAGCCTATCATTTAAACAAGAGAATACCATGTGGTTGATCATTTGAACAAAACCCCTACTCAGATATCCATTCTATCACTACTACAAAATTCAGAGACGTATAGGAAAGCATTAATGAAAGTATTTAATGAGGATTATATACTCAACAATATCACTAGTGGAGAGATGGCCAACATGGTAGGGCAAGTATTAGAGAGCCAAAAGATCATTTTTCACGACAACGAACTGCCACCTAAAGGACTAAGTCATAATAGGGCGCTTCACATCACAAAGCATTTTGAGGATAAATTCATTTCCAAGGTCTTGATAAATGGGGGTTCAGTCTTAATATTTGCCCGCTGAATACTTTGAAGAGGTTAGGTAAAGGTCTGCATGAGATACGAGTAGGAACTATGAATGTGAAAGCATTCGATGGGTGCCAAAAGGCCACAATCGGGGATACCAACCTATGTTTGCAGATGGGTCCGACCTAGTTTGATGTTCAGTTTCAATTATTGGACATATCCTCTATATACAATTTGCTATTGGTACGACCTTGGATACATGTTGCTTTAGCCGTTGCTTCTACACTACACTAGGTCGTGAAGTTCGAATGGAATCATCAGGAAGTGATAATTCATGGAGACAGGAGCAATCCCATTTACACCAATCAAACTGTTTCGGTTGTCGAGAATAGAAGGAAGTTGGATGGAGAAACATACCATCACATCGACCGTATCAATGCAATTGAAAAAGACAAATGGTGTAGCAATAAAATAAAAAGTGTATTAGTATGGATAGGGTATGAACCTAGCAAGGGTCTTGGCAAAAATCTCCAAGGGATCACTAAACCGACAGTTAAAGCGTAATGGTACAAAGATGATTTCTTGTTGACCAATATAGACATACTGATCGACAACTGTGCCAAGCATGAACTCCAATCTTTTGTGGATTGCTTTGGGGATACTATCAGATTTGGATGAATGGGGAAGATCCCTTGAAAACAGCCTTTATCACCCCGTGGGGAATATACTGTTATAAAATAATGTCATTTAGCCTGAAGAATGCTGGAGCCACTTAAATGAGAGCCATGACCACTATTTTTCATGATATGATTCAAAAAAAAAAAAGTATACATGGATGATATCATCATCAAATCTAGAAGAAGCACAGATCATATAGTATATTTAAGGAAATACTTTTATCGACTTCGAAGATACAATCTAAAAATGAATCTTGCAAAATGGGCCTTCGGAGTCCCAGCTGGAAAATTGCTAGGTTACGTCGTCAGTCACCGAGGAATTAAGGTGGACCATTCCAAGGTCAAAGCTATCCAAGATATTCCACCTTTGAAGAGCAAGAAATATTTGATGAGCTTCTTGTGGCATATTAATTACATCAGCCGATTCATAGCACAATCGATTGTTATCTGTGATATAATTTTCAAAATGCTGAAGAAAGATACTACAACAAGATGGACTGAAGAGTGTTAAAAAGCCTTTGATGAAATCAAGGAGTACATATCCACACTACCAGTGTTGGTTTTGCCGGAACCTGGTAGACCTCTGCTACTCTATTTAACCGTACTAGATGGAGCTTTTGGTTGTGTCTTCGAAGGAACATGCCCTATGCTATCTGAGTAAGAAGCTAATACGAGGCACGTATTCTTTGCTGGAACACACCTGCGGTGCCCTGACATGGATAGCTCAGAAATTGAGGCACTACTTGTATGTCTATGCTACATATCTCATATTAAGGATGCATCCCTTGACATACGTCTTTCAAAAACCAATACCTACTGGGAAACTAGAAAAGTGGCAGATATTGTTGAGTGAGTTTGATATTATCTATGTGACTTAGAATGCAATATAGTCTCGCAAAAAATCCTCTGGGAGGGGAATACGAACCACTAAAATGTATTTTTCTGATGAAGAAGTGTCATTTTGTAGGAGAAGATATTACCGAAGCTTACGAGGGTTGGAGAATGCTCTTTGACAAAGCTGCAAATATCAAAGGCATATGTATTAGCGCTGTTTTGGTGTCAGAAACCGGTCAACATTATCTACTATCTACAAGTCTCAGGCATTCGTGCACCAACAATATGGAATAATACGAGGCTTGCATCATTGCGCTCAATTTGGCCATCGACATGAATATTCAGGAATTGCTTGTAATTGGTGATTCAGATCTTCTGGTACATCAGGTTAGAAGAGTAGGCTACCAAGAATACCAAAATATTGCCTTATCTGTATCACGTACAAGAGTTGATGAAGTGGTTCACGAAGATAGAATTCAGACATGTTCCGAGAATCCAAAATGAGTTTGCATATGCATTGGCCACATTGTCTTCCATGATACAACATCCATATAAAAATTTCATTGATCCCGTCCCAGTAAAAATCCATGGTCAGCCATCTTATTGTGCTCATGTTCAAGAAAAAACATACAAAAATCAAGGAATATTTGGTAAAAGGAGAATACTCAAAGTATCCAAATCACACTCAGAAGTGCATGCTCCGGAGATTTTCCAATCATTTTATCCAAAGTGGAGGAATTTTGTATAAAATGACTATATACTTAGGGTTATTGCAGTGTATTGACACCAAAGAAGCTTCCAAATTTCCCGAGAAGATACACGCCGGAACTTGGGGACCACACATGAATGGTTTTGTTGTAGCCAAGAAGATTCTATGAGCATGATACTTTTGGATGGCTATGGAAATGGACTGCATCAGGTATGTCCAAAAGTGTCACCAGTGTCAAGTACATGCATATATGATGCGGGTACCATCAAGTGAACTCAATACCACAAGCGCACTTTGTCTTTTCGCCGCTTGGGGAATGGATGTCATCGGTCTGATCGAGCCTGCCGCTTCAAACAGGCACAGGATTATTTTAGTGGCCATGGAATACTTCATAAAATGGGTTGAGGCTGCATCTTACAAGGCTGTAACCAAGAAAGTCATTGCAGATTTTGTTAGGGATTGTATTGTCTGCTGATTCGGGGTACCATAATCTATCATTACTGACAATTCCGCCAATACAAAAAACGATTTAATGAAAGCTCTGTGTGAAAGCTTCAAGATCAAGCATACAAATTCTACAACATCCAAACCTCAACTGAATGGAGCCGTGGAAGCTGCCAACAAAAATATCAAGAAAATTCAAAAGAAAATAGTTGACAACCACAAGCAATGGCATGAGAAATTACCATTTGCCTTATTGGGATATCGTACCATAGTTCACACATCAATCGGAGCAACTCCCTACATGCTGGTTTATGGTCCTGAAGCTGTCATTCCTGCCAAGGTTGAAATTCCTTCTTTGAGAATTATATAGGAAGTAAAACTCAGTGACACATAATGGATTAGAAGTCATTATGAAAAATTTTCTCTTATTGATAGGAAAATAATGAATGCAATATTTCATAGTCAACTTTATCTGAACAAAATGTCCAGAGCTTTCAACAAAAGTGTCAACCCTAGACAGTTCACACTGGGGCAGCAAGTGTTGAAACGAATCATCCCGCATCATGATGAAGCCAAAGATAACTTTTCACCCAATTGTCAAGGACCCTACATAGTCCATCGAGTACTAACAGGAAGATCACTCATACTTGCAGAAATGACGGAGAAGTTTGATCAAGGCCTATCAATTCATATGCAGTCAAGAGATGCTAAATTTAAAGTATTTACATTTATTCATTGATGTAACTGAACTAAGCATGACTCAGTTCCCATTTAAGAGGGGATACGTAGGAAGCCCTGTGGGTTCAGTCACATCTTAATAAAATCTTCATTTTCCCCATTATCAGAATAGTCAAAGAATTGCTTAATAAACTAGGGAAAACTTTTGAGGAGGACCCTTAAAATTCTAACGCAAAAAAGTCGCAATGTCTCTAAAGTGTCGCAGTCATTAGTTTATTTAATTTACTTAATATCAGAATCTACTATGTTTTAAAATAACTATGTTTATGAAATGCATGCATGCTTTTCAAAAATTGTATTTCTAAGACAATCATATTGTACCCATGGTAATTAGAATGAGACCTCAATACAGAGCAAAGCAAAGCAAAGAAAGCAGGCGAAGGCACGAACCAACCTTCCCCGCAAAAATCACAATTTTTTATGGATGCAGGAACAAGGAACATTCACAAATACGTACACACATCAAAATCACTATTTTCATGATGACAGAGATACCAAACACAGTCATATTTCAAGCAACGAAATACTCTACTATCACTCATTATCCTTTCTTTGCATGAGACTAAGCCATGTCTCCCATTTTTCATAAGGCTAACCATTTCATTCCATTACATGAAAATAAGTATTATCTCCTCTTCTTGCATGAGGATAAGCCCTGCCTCCCTAATTTCATAAGTCTAAACACTATCTTCCCCTGCATGAGACTAAGCCCTGTCTCCCATTTTGTATGAGGCTATGCCTCGCTTCCGTAATTACATACGTCTAAACACTGCCTTCTCCTTCATGAGACTAAGCATTGTCTCCCATTTTGCATGAGGCTAAGCCCTGCCTCCTTAATGGCATAAGGCTAAAAACTGTCTTCTATCGCATGAGACTAAGCCCTGTCTCCTCTTCTTACATGAGGCTTAGCCCTGCCTCCTCAACTGCATAAGGCTAAGCATTGCCTTCCAGTGCATGAGACTAAGCATTGTCTCGTCTTCTTGCATGTGGGTAAGCCTTGCCTCCCTAATTGCATAATGCTAAGCATTGACTTTCATGAGACTAAGCATTATCTCCTCTTCTTGCATGAGACTAAGCCATGCCTCCTCAATTGCATAAGTCTAAGCACTGCCTTCCACGAGACTAATAATTGTCTACTCTTCTTGCATGAGGCTAAGCCCTGCCTCCTCAATTGCATAAGGCTAAGCACTGCTTTCCACTTTTTGAGACTAAGCCCTGTATCCTCTTCTTGCATGAACCTAAGCCTTGCCTTCTCAATTGCATAAGGCTAAGAATTGCCTTCCATGAGGCTAAGCATTGTCTCTTATTATTGCATGAGGCTAAGCCCTGCCTCCCCAACTGCATAAGGCTGAGCTCTGCCTTTCCTTGTCTAATGCCAAATGCTACACTACTTGAAACCTAGCACTACTTTGCCTTTTCCGGAGCAAAGCTCTGTCCCAATCTTATGCAAGACTAATATTTGTATTATTTCAATCATATGATCCATCATCATGTCTTTGAATTTATGGGATGAAACATGACCACCTATCCGAAGGCGCCATAGTCCGAGGGCATCATCCTCATAGCCTGGAGACACCATGTCATGATCTAAGGATCTCTCAATATTGTACATCATTATTCAAAGGCTTCATGGTTTAGAGGCACCATTTTCACGGCCCGAGAATATCATGTCATGGCTTGTGAATCCTTTATCTCACGATTCATGGCTCAGGACGTCATGGTCTAAGGACATCATCCTTACCGTCTGAAGACATCCTTCATGGTCCAAAGGGAACTTGTATCATGCTTAAATTGTCAAATAACCTATTTATATTTGCATGCATCATGTATTAAGTTTTGCAGGTAATCCAGGAAAAATCATTCTTCAAACAAGAGCAACCTTCGCTCTGATTTTCGCTCATATCGGTCAGACCCTGCCATTATTGCAAACTTAACTGACTCCCATCAATTACTCTCTTTTACTCTATTACTGTGTAGATATCTGACATGTGATATATCCATAGCATCTCAAATTCACAATCGTAAGTTTGTATAAATTCATCTGATACTATCCTACTCGAAAGAACCCTTTCCGAAACACATTACCATTCCTATAACAACATCATCAGTTTCGTTCGCTATTGGATCCAGAATTACGCATGGCCTGATTCCTGTAAAACCAGGAATATAGATGTAACTCAAAGACCAGGGTTCAGCCCAAGTGTTCCAAAACCACTCCACTCGGTCAAAATTGGTCATTATTTCTTTACCCGACAACTCTTTCATCCTTCCTGGGTAAAGAGGGGTAGTTGTTGATACACAATATTTCCCTCTTAATTTAAATATATACACATATACTTTCAAAAGAGTACATATGAATCATCATTTGATTTATAAGCTTATAAAAATATTTTTTATAATTTTTCATAATTTCCAGAGACTTTAAACAAATTTATTTCTGCATTTTATTACAATAATTATCTTTCATATTATTTTTCTGATGATTCAATAATCTAATTTTACCATTTATACCAATGTAATGTTTAAATATTTTTTCATGGCATTTTTATAATTATACTTGTATTTATAAGGCTAAATTGCACATCTTTGCAATAATAACACATATTAATATATAATTATATTATTAATGTAGAAAATAATTTTCTATATTTTTAAAATTTTAAGAAATTAATTTAAATCATTTTAATATACAAAAAAATATTTTTATCATTTATTAAATGCTTACATAAATTTTTTATTTGTTAAATATGGGGTATTTAAAATCTAGCCTAAATTCCTACCCAAATTCTGACCGAAAACTACCCAATACACCAGCCCTATTCCTTGGACCAAAACCATCAGCCCATTTCCTTACCCTTTTTATTAACTCAACCTATGCTTAATTCCCAGCCGTAAATCAATAATGATCAACGGCTCACAATCATTCCTCCTTTCCATATATCACCATCCCCCAAACCCTAACCCATTTTTCCGAACATGTCGCCTCCATACTTTCCTCCTATGAAGAACCATATCCCACTGCCTAATCAAAATCATCTCCTAATCCCCATTCTAATGAGATTTCTTCCCATTTACTTACCATTTCGACATATTTCCTTTATTGGGTGATTCTTTGCGGAATTACCTAGTACATGCCTAAACATGGCGTGTATCCCTACTTTGATTCTATCCTAATCGATATTGGTATCTTGAATATGGATGATATTAAGTCCAGACACATTATTTTACACCATATGAGCCCGATTTTCTTAACCCTAGGGCTAGGATTTACAGAACCTCTTTGATTCAAATAAAAATTGGTCCAGGACTTGTTTTTATGTATTATCTCATCTTTATTCGCTGTATTATGTATAAATCTATCTATTTTATGCTAATTTTTTGCTTACTCTAAATTAGGGTTTCAGATACTTCTTAATTGAACCAAATCTGGTTCGATTCTGTGCTTCTTTTAGAATAATTTCATGTTTATGTTCATCTTATGCAATATAGAATTCTTTTGTCTTTATTTTCTGTCGACTTTGTGTAGTTTACCTAAAATCTAGGGTTTCAAATTTCTGCTTCCCTTTAATGTGTTTGACTAATTATATTCTATGTTCATATGTTAATCTCTGTCACTATATAAACCCCTTCCCCAATTCCTTTTAAACAGACTTGGAAATCATATAACCTCACCAGATCTAAAATTTTATTATGTATTCTATTCTGTGGTCTTGGGCGACTGAAAGCCAAGGCCATTAAGTTCTAGGTTTTTGCTTCTCATTGACGATTCAGAACACTATCAATTTTTCTCTTTTCTTACATTTCTTGCTTAACTATGAGTCACTTAACTTCTGCACTTGCATTCTTATCCTTGATTTATTTATGTTATTATTGCAGAATCCCTCATCCAATATGAATATGAGTGATATTTAGGCATTATCTTTGTTAGTTGTGTATGTCTTGGCGTCTTTAACACTTGTTTGCTCCTAATGTTGCATGTTCTGAAGTTATTAGAACTCTTTTAGGGCCTATTCAATTAGTGTATTAACTCTTGAATGCCTATGAACACTTACCTACCTCCCCAATCCCTACTATATGTTGAGACTTTTAGTGTTAGTCATTGTGAGCATTTAATTTTTGCCTACATGAAATACTCCTACAAAATCCTAAGAAAATAGGTTTTTTATTAATTATTTGCCATTTTAGGAACTTTTGTAGAACTTTTATTAATTATTTGCATTTGTCTATGCATGTTTAATTTATTTAAATCATGAAAAAATATCAAAGATATCATGTTTTTTGCATTTAGTATTTATTTTTATATTTTTAGAATTAATCAGTACTTGTTTGTTTTATAGAAATTTGAAAATCACAAAAAAAAAAAAGATAACTTATTTTTACATTTCTTGTCTTTAATTTTTAGCTTATTGATTTGTTTAGAATTAATGATGTTTATAATTTTTATAATTAGTGAACTAGTTTATTTTCATATTTTAGATAATTTGCGATTTTTAATTAAAAAGGGCGGAAAGAAAAAGGAAATAAAAGAGTTGGTTTCATATTTTTCTTGACTGATCCTAATATCCATAATGGGCAAAACGCCCGTCCAAAATTCCTTTTGACCCACGCCCAATCCCTGCCAATCCCGGTCCAGCTCCATCTACACTCAAAACAACATCGTATAGCCTGGCCTTGATCTCAGCCGATGATCACTTTAGATCTAATGGTTGAGAACGTGTCGCATCGTATGTAGAAAAGTGTCTAAAAACGAACCCCCCATCAGATCCTCATTCACCATTCATGTAACGACTCGGTCGTTCGTCCTGAGAGTTATAGCCCTATTTATCTCATCTATGCTTATTTATGTGTTGTTCAGCTGTGTTGAGTTATACCGAGTTGGTATGTTTGGGTTCGGAGAGAAATGAAAACTTACTCTCTTAGTTAGAAAGCTAAGTTAGAAAAGTCAATCGGAAGTTGACTTATGAGTAAACGAATTCAGATTTGGATTTTTATGATTCTATTTGCTTCCTTGGATGACTTTAGACTTAGGAGTGTGCCCGAAATAAAATTTGAAGTTCCGTGGTAGAATTAGGCTTGAATTGGTGAAAGTTGAAAATTTAGAAGTTCCTATGCTTGAATTCGAGATCGATTTAGTATTTTGGTGTTTTTTTGGATGTTCTGAAGGTTCAACTAAGTTCGAGCAGTGATATATGACTCGTTGGAAATTATTAGTTGAGGTCATGAGGGCCTAGGGTGAGTTTTGGATTGTGTTGTGCTCGTTTTTCTTATGTTTCGACGTCATTTCTTCAAGTATAAATGACATCATATTGAACAAATGAGCTCCGATTTCTTTTTTGATTGAATTATTAGATCCGTATCGTAATTACGGACCCATAGCAAAAAGAATTATCGAATTTTCACATCGTATGGGGATTTTAGGATCATTTTACTAAGAAATGGGCTACCAGATTTTCATATTAATTATGAAATTGCCACTAGCAGCGTATTTAAAAATCTTCACTTTTTGCAAATATTAAAACCTACATATCATTCATTATAAAACCAAATTCAGTGATTCAAAATCCTAACTTGATTAAAACTTTACAAGGAATCTATTGGAGTCATAAAATATGAGTTTCGGGTTTTGTTGCGCATGAGAAACGAGGCAGAATAGCTGGAAGAAAAATATATAAAACTGGGGTTTTTTTTCATTCGATCATATTTTGAGTTGGGGAGCTCGGATTTGGGTGGATTTGGGGGCTATTTTCACCATCTGGATTGGGGTAAGTGTTCTCTGCTCGATTTTGGTTATGATTCACGAATCCATCTTTGTTTTTTGGATTTGATTGATAATTTCAAAGTAAAATTGAGGGATTTAAGGTTTGAGTTTTGGAGAGTTTTAATTGAGGATTTGAGGGACCAATGGAGTTCGATTTTGAGAAATTTTATATGGTTAAACTCGGGAGGGAATGAGGTTTATGATTCTATTGTTTTTGACTGATTTTGAGACCTGGGCCCGGGGGCCAGATTTTGGCTGATTTCGGATTATTTTTGTATTTCGTAGTTTTAATTTTGTAGTTTGATTCTTTAGACAATGTTGATAGTAGTAATCTGATTAGGGTTAGATTCGGAGCTTTTGGAGACCGAGTCCAGAGACGAGGGCTTCCGGGAGTAGGATTTTATGCGGCTGAGGTAAGTAACAGTTTTAACTCTGGCTTTGAGAGTACAAACCCAGAGAAAGTAATATCATGTGATGGTTTGGTGGTGATACCCATGCTAGGTGACGGGCGTGTGGGTTTGCACCGCGAGGGATTGAGACTCGGTCTGTCCCGTGAGGCTATGGGCCTAATAGTTGTTATCTGTGGTTATGTGTTTACTTGCTGTTGAACTTGTTTGCCTTCATATTAGAGATCATGCTTAGGCTTTATTCATTCTCACGTTATTTGTACTCATACATAGAAACTATTTTATATTTTACTTCAGTCTCTATTATTTGGTAATATATTGTGATACTTGATGAGGGTTGTGTCCCCTTATTTGTTGATGATGGTGAGGCTAGTGAGGTATATGATTGAGTGAGGCTGAGGGCCTGGTTGTGAGGATATTAATACCATAGCGTGTGAGTTTTCCTTGTAGCACGTGAGTTGACCGTGCGGGTCCAGGTACTGATACCATAGCACGTGAGTTATCCGCGTAGCACGTGAGTTGACCGTTCAGATCCAAGTATTAATATGATAGCACGTGAGTTGTCCGAACTTAGCGCTTGGGCTTTGGGAGCCCCTCCGAAGTCTGTACACACCCCCAGTGAGCGCAGAGTTGTTAAGTGTATTGAGTGTTGAGTGCTGAGTGCGAGTAATGAACGATGAGCTGACATTGTTGTGAGGTTGAATGTACTTTTGATAATGTTGCATTTTTACATGTTAATTTCTTTGTGACAATTACTGAGTTATGGAATTTACCTATTTATTCCTGTAATTTTAAAATTGTGAAAAATAAATAATTGGATTATTTTTCTTAGTTCGTCACTACTGCTCAGTTCCTTAGTTATTTCTATTACTACTGAGGTGATAGTACTCATGGTACACCCTGCACTTTATGTGCAGATCCAGGTGAGTTAGAGCGCGACGATCGTTGATTTCTTGCCGGCTATCTGTGGACATTGCAAGGTAGTTGCTAGTGTCCGCAGGGCCTTGTTACTCCTTTTGTTGTTTCTTCTTTTGGACAGTTAGACAACTTATATATCTTAATTTATAGTTTTATATGCTCATGACTTAGTGATACTCTGATGTTTGGGGCAAGCTTCCGTATTTTTATATTAATTATAATTAAAGTTGATTTAGTTTATGAAATTTTTTAATGTTGGTATTATTATATTAAATTCTTATAATCGATTTAGTAGTAATATTTTGGGAATAGGATTTCCTTGTAACATGATAGGCGCCATCATGACCATGGTTAAATTTTGGGTTGTGACAAGTCATCTCTTTAAAATTCCAAACCCTAGCCGCCTGAAGACTCCTTCACTGGCTTCGCCCGCCAGAAATCTCCCATGGTTGTGCCGGTAGTCCAATCACCCCCACCTTCACACCAAAGAACCCTCATGACCTCCCATTTCCCAACCTCTGACTAGTTTCCCTCGAATACCCTCAAATTGTTTCGAATTTGTGATTGAAGTTCCGGTCAAAACTCTAATTTCCCCAAGTCACCCCAAAATCAAACCCCATATCCTTCACATTCCTTCATCACGTTTTCATCATTGATTTCTTAAATACCTCTGTCAAAACCCCAAATTCGAAATCTACAAAAAAAAATTAGAAACCTCTAACCTATTCGGTTTCAAGTTTCGAATTAGACGAAATACTGGCTGCTTAATTGTTCTTCGCAAGAACAAATAATTAGCCTCAAGTTCGGGTCATTTTGAAAGAGTTCGGGCCTTTTGCATCAATCAAATGACTTTTAAGTCTTTTGATTTCTCTCAGGTAAGTCTTTGCTATCCTTTCATCCCTTTAGTTTTCTAAGAATCTTACTCCTCTTCTTTTTGTTTTTAGGTTTACTCACATGTTTTGATTTATTTTCATTTTCAGAATCATGCTTTGTATTGTTCCAAGTCAGTTATGTTCTTTTCTTCTTTCCCTTAGCTAGTTGTTTTTATTTTTTGGTCTCAATTTTGTTGGTTTTAATTATTGGTTTGTTGGGGTTTCAGTAAAATAAGGCTAATTAGTCAGTTGTTTTAAATAAATTAGTTAGAAGCATTTAGGATAATCAAATCATGTTAGTTTAAGTTATAGTTGGTTATCAATTGATTCTACTATTAATGTGCTTGTGCATAGGTTTAATAATTTTCATTTGAATTTCATGTTAATATTAGGTTTAAGGCTTTCATCCGTTGTTTGTGTCATTTCTGTTAAAATGATAGTTAAATTATTTCTCTTGTATTTGTTTCATGTTTCAAGTTCTGTTCATGCAAATTGAGTTTATTTTTTTAGTTGAAATTTTAATTGATTAGTGGTCTCTTCTTTAATCTTTTTGTTTATTGATTTTGGCCTTAGAATGTTAGCCTCGATTTGTCCACAACTAGGAATCCTAGGGACTCAAGTGTACAAGGAAATATTAGGCAGAGGTTGTAATAAACAAGCTTTAGAAGGGCATTCCAGGTTTTTCTTCAATTTGAGGAATATCATAAAACTCTAGAATAGGGGCAGCTGGCCTCAATTGGTTAGTGCAAAAGTATTGAAACCAATGGGAAAAAAACTAGCTGTCCAAGTTGGTTGGAATATGCTTTTGTGGCTGAGGAATATTCTTTCTTGTACATAGCATCTTTGTTACCTATATATGGTACCATATCCATACAGAAAATCAGATTCTGATTAACCCTAAAAAACTTTAAAGGTTCCCTGTATACTTTCATACTATGTTTACTAAAAAGCTTACTAGTTCTCTTTTAAAAAGAGGTTCTATTTCATTGGGTTTTCTGGGTTCTAAGTTTGAAATAGAGGTGTTCATTGGAGTTGTGGTTCCTTTTGCTGTTTGTGTAGTGACCCGATCGGTCGTTTTGAGCCCTAGCATGTCGTTCAGCGTTCTGAGGCCCTGAGCATCTTCATTTAAGGTATTGTGACTTGTACGCATGGTCGGAATTGAATTTCGGAAAGTTCGGAGTAAATTTGGGAAGAGAATTCTCATTTCGAAAGCTTAAAGTTGAAGGAATGAACAATGATTGGATTTTTAAGTAATCGACCTCGAAATTGAAATATGAAGGTTCCAGCAGATTCGTATGCTGATTTCGAACTTGGGTGTATGCTCAGTTCGGGTTTTGGATAAACCGGGAGCATTTGTGGCCTACTGTGGAAGTTAGCATTTTGGAAGAAATTTCTTAGGTGTGTCTTGAAGTGCATTTCGGTGTTATCAATGTTCGTTTGGGATTACTAGACTGGGAGTATCTCCGTATGGTGATTCTGGAGTTGGGAGCGCGATCAGAAATGAATTCAGTGGTCCGTAGGTCATTTGAAGCCTTTTGGCTAAAGATAGAAATTTGAAGGTTTTTGAGAAGTTTGACCGGAAATAGACTTTTTGATATCGTGTTCGGAATCTGATTCCGGAAGTTGGAGTAGTTCCGTAATGTCAAATATGAATTGTGTGTAAAATTTGAGGTCAATCGGACATGATTTGATTGGTTTAAACATCAGAAGTAGAAATTGGAAAGTTCAAAGTTCATAAAGCTTGAATCGGGGTGTAATTCATAGTTTTAGCATTGCTTGATAGGATATAAGGCCTCGAGCAAGTCCGTAATGTATTTTTAGATTGGTTGGTAGGTTTCGTTGAGGTCCAGGGGGCCTCGGGTGGATTCCGGGTGGTTAACAGATCAAAAATGGATTTTTTGGAACTACTGAGTTGCAGGTATTTCCGCTTGTGCAAAAAGGGGACCGCAGAAGTTTCTCCATAGAAGAGGTTGGGTGTGATGGCAGCCAGGACCACATAAGCGTCCCTATATCCACTGAAGCTAAACCGCAGAAGCGGTGGGCCGTCCGCATAAGTGAAATTGGGCTAGAGCCCCTTGTCTGCAGAAGCGGAGTCTTGTCAGCAAAAGCGGGACCGTGGAAGTTGAAATAGTTCCGCAGAAGTGGAAATAGATGGAGGCAGAGGTAATAAAAGTCAGATTTTTGGCCATTTCCTCTCATATTTTCGTGTCTTGGACAATTCTTGGAGGGGTTTCAAGAGAGGATTTTCTCCATCAAAGTTAAGGTAAGTTATCCGCACCTAATTTGAGATAAGTACATCAATTATGTATATATTTTAGCATGAAAATGGGTAGAAAATTGAGCGTTAGAGGAAGACCTAGAAAATTTGTGTTCTTTGATTTTGACCACAATTTTTGATATGAATGAGGAGAAAATCATATATTTGAGTTCGTGAGTTCATGGGTAAAATTATCTTCAAGAAATTTTGGATTTCCAGGCATCTGGGCCCGAGGGAATTTTTGTCAACTTTTCGTTCGGCTTTAGGAATTGTTATAAGTTGGATTGTGAAGTTTAATTGAGCATATATTAATTGATTTATATGATCATTGGCTAGTTTTTGATTATTGTGCGTTGATTCGAGCCTTCAGAAGAATGTAGCATGCTAGTTATGAGTCTTTGGAGTAAGGTGAATCTCATTTCTAATCTGGTGAGGGAAAATTGACCCCATAGGTGAGTTAATTTGGTTATGTGCTCCTCTCTGTGGGGGCTACGTACGCACGAGGTAACGAGAGTCCGTGTGTAGCTACTATTATACTATTGTCTGGGTAGACTAGGACCCAAAAGCATGTTATAATTGGATTATTTGTGAACCCACTGATGGCTTGAATTGCTTAAATCACATTAAATTAGTAAATGAATTTCAAAAGGATCAAGTTTCATTTCCTAAAAATTGTTAAAGGAGAATTGGTTTTATCTTAATAAATGTCCCCCGATAAGGCCCTAATTGATTGATTGAGCATGTATTCCTTATGTGTACCTGCGTCGCATGCATGATGCGCGAGCAGGGTATGTATTTACTTTTGGAATGGGCCGAAAGCCTCGAAAGATTAAATAGATGCATCTATGCTACGGGCTGTTTGACCCTCAGCAGTGCACAGTTTATATATATGTTGGAGCGACCCATTGCTTCGCCATGATTTGTGCATGTTTTTGCTGCTGCCTTGAACTTATAAAAGTTGTTACTGCCTCACCCTGGCCCGAGATTAATTAGTTAATAATAAAGAGGAATTTTGGCAATTTGCTATGAAAGACTTATATGTTTACTTGTTCCCTTATTGGGATTAAAACTATGTTTATAAAATAAATATATATATATATATATATATATATGTATATACGTATATATATATATATATATATATATATATATGTATATATATATAGTAAGGATAAATCATTACAGGACCATTAGTGAGTGCCAAAGTTGACCATCTCGTCTCTACCCCGTCGGGATTTGGCGGGATACTCATTGGGAACACGTTATTTTTTTACTCATACTACACTTGCTGTATATTTTGTTTTACGGGTATATGTAACTCTAGTGGCCTTTTGGGCATAGCAGCACGGATGATTCTGGGACTAGGTGAGCTGTATCATGAGAGACGGTCGTAGCTAGAGTACTCCCTTCCAGTGTACTGTATTTACTTCCTGTCCACTGTATTTCGGACGGATGTCGTATTTGATTCTCTTATCAGTAGATGCTCATGCACTTGTGACACCGGGTTCTCGGATGGTTTGAAGTATTGTATTAACTGTTTAACATTTAAATTTTATTGTAGACTTTATTCTTTAAAAATTTCTAAATATGGAACGAAAAATCCAAGAATTC